>CM035408.1:160470762-161200762 GCA_020310875.1 Ceratopteris richardii | reverse complement strand
TGTGTATATGTGAATATGTGTGTATGTGTAAATATGTATATGTGAATTTTTTATTTATGTAGATAATCAAATTATTAATATCAAATACCATTATTTGTAGATTCTGATCAATCAGATGGAACTCCACCACCGTCTCCTCATCGTGCAACGACTTTATACTGTAAGTATATGAAATATTTAATTTTAACTATATTTGATGGATACATAACTTATATATTTTTTTTATGTTTCTTATGATGTGTAGATTCTGATCAATCAGAGGGTACTCCACCACCTCCTACCCATGCAACGACTTCACATGTGTCCTCCGATAGGAATTATGATGAATTTTACTATCAAGAGCATATTATAGGTTGGTGTAACTCTTGTTATGGCACGTATCAAAGACCACGATTGGAATGTATTCAACATGAGGCAGAGTATGGTACTTTTGAGCATGCACCATCACCTAGTCAACGTGATAATGCTTGGGTATGTATTTTCTATATATATTAATGTCATTTTTTTATTTAAAAACCATGTATAAAATCAAATTATTATTGATATACAGGAATACTTGCTCGATGATGATGATGATGATGATTTTTCTCATAATGTTAATATACCTCGTACACGTCATGGACTTGCTGTTCATCAATTACAAGCAGAGGTTTCTAGAAATCCTCTACCTCCTGGTTTAGAGAATGAAACGGCTGGAGATTATCCATTGCCAGCTCGTGATCGTTCTTTAGTACAAACATATGATAGAAGAAGATATGGAGGATGGAATAGAGGACCACTTCCTTTAGATGGAGAGGTTTTCAACTTTTGGGGTAATCGCTATATGATTGCTCCATCCACTATTACTAATGCTGGTCGTGGTCTCTTTATTGTAGAGGATTTGTATGTGCCTCCGAACTCTGAAGTCACTCTTATGTCATTTTGTGGTCCTATATATGGATGGGGAGATTGGCATCGACTTTCACGTTATGTTCAAAGCATGAGTACTTATGGAATATGCTTGAACGCAGCATCTCTTACTAGTAGAAGGATTTTACATGCAGAAAATGAAAGATTATATATTGATGGAAGACCTTACACACATGGAAATATAGCAGGTTTAATAAATAGTAGTCGAGGATTACATAATATTTCAAGGACTAATTGCACATTTGAGGAGCGTGAAAATAGTCATGAATCACCATACATGAGTAGAGATGTATCAAGATACATAGTTGTCAATGCTATTACTACATTACATGCTGGTGATGAACTATTAGTGAATTATGGATGGCGTAGACCTCCAAGAGCACCTTTTAGCTAGAGAGAATAAAAATTTTCTATCCATATTTAATAAGTTATATACTTAATTTTATATTTGAAGTTTAATTTTTATTCATTTATGGAATACTAACGAGTTTTATTTATATGTGTAGATTCCAATGTATGATGTTGATGATATTCGTCCACAACATTCACAATTACCAATAAGACCTCATTTATCAGAAGCTTCCATGAGGAGGCTACACAAAACTAAGCCTGTGCAATATGCAAAGTTGAAAGATCTATATTCAAAAGATGATAAAGTACAAGATTTGTGTGACAATGATGAAGATGATGGCATGGCACATTTTATTGAGGATTGGTATCAAAATGACAGTGAGAGCATGGATATTTCTAAAAATGAGAAATATCTTCGAGAGGAATGTCTAAAGCATGTATATGAAGGAAGTCATTTGACACGACTAAATGCGAGCTTACTTATTCTCAACCTTCAAAATCGTTTTGGATGGAGTAATGTATCTGTTTCGACACTATTAAGGTATAAATTTCAATTTTCTATCTTTTTATATATATATATATATATGCATAAATATATATACATATATAAATACATGTAGGTTTTTATTCTTACTTTAGATAAGGTTATAAGAACAAGAACTTGAATTGAATGGAAACTTTTTGTCCGCGCATCTTTTAAAACTATTAATGCATCTTTCCAAATATTCGCAATGGTGACCTGGATGAGTCGCATGCACAGAGGTTACTCAAGAGACAACAATCTGATTATAATGGAGTAGTCCACTTTGTATCCTAAAGTTCAGATGCTCATCATTGACATGCAAGAGGTTTACTGCATACCCGAGAAATCCTACTCTATCTTGACTAACCTCTGTGCATGCGATTCATCCAGGTCACCATTATATGAACATATGTGTGAATTGACAGGATACGATTGTTTTGCATAAATATTTTGAAAGATGCATTAATAGTTTTAAAAGATGCGCGGACAAAAAGTATCTATTCAATTCAAGTTCTTGTTCTTACCTTATCTAAAGTAAGAATAAAAACCTGCATGTATATATGTATGTATATTTATTTACCTTTTTTAATCTATCTTTTTTTGATAAACTTACAGGTTATTATCTGAAAAGTTTTTACCAAGTCAAAATATTCTTCCTACCTCACATGATGAAATGAAGAAGATAATCAACAATCTTGGTATAGATTATCAATGTATACATGCATGTCCTAACGATTGTATTTTATATAGAGGTGAATATGCAGACTCTTTGACATGTCCCAAATGTCAATCTCCTCGATATAAGGGTGAAGAAGGTAAAATCCCGAATAAGGTATTGAGACATTTTCCATTGGCTCCACGGATTAGACATATGTTTCAAAGCCCCGAATTATCAAAGCTTTTGACTTGGGGACATGATCACAAAAGTACTGATGGAATAATCAGAATTCCTCATGATAGTTTTGCTTTTCAGCATATTGATTCTACATGGCCTGAATTTGCACAAAATCCACAGAATCTAAAGTTAGGAGTTGCATTAGATGGGGTTAATCCATTCTCCATGAAATCCAGTAAATGGTCAACATGGCCAGTGGTAGTCATAAACTACAATCTTCCGCCATATCTTAGCATTAAAAAGGAACATTTAATGCTTTCACTTTTAATCCCAGGCAAAAGACAAGTTAAAGATATGAATGTATATCTTGCTCCTCTCATTGACGATCTTCAAGAGTTATGGAGAGGTATTAATGTCATTGATATATCAAAAAGCATCAATGAAAGACATATTACGATTCGTGGTATTGTGGCTTGGACTATTCACGATTTTCCTGGATATGGCGTTTGTTCAGGTATTGATGTAATTTTTTTATTCAATATGCATGTAAATAAATATGATTTAATCTAATTATATTTTTATCCTTTTCCATGATGCAGGAATATCTACTAAGGGTTATAAAGCTTGTCCATATTATGGTGATTGGTTGAGATCAATCTATAGTAAGAATCTCAACAAAAATATTTATCTTCGACATCGACGATTCTTGCCTGATGATCATCCATTAAGATCTAAAAGAGAAGCGATACATTTTAATGGAAAGCTTGAAACAGGCCAGTATCCAAAACCTATGACGCCTATGGATTGGTATAAAAAATGGACAGATGGACCTCTGATAGATCCAGAAGCAAAAATCTTCAGTGATGATTCAGATAATGAGTATGTGAACAGAGGTAAAGGGAAATTGGCACTCGCAGAGAACATATCAATATGGTATTCTTTGGAGTATTGGAAAGAGTTAAAAGTATGTCATCTTCTTGATCCTATGCATATATTCAAAAATATTGGTTATTCACTATGGCAGCATCTTCTTGGACTAAAAGATACCACAACATCAAGGAATGATTTGAAAGATCAAAAATCCAAACCAAAGTTATGGCCAGTTTTTGATAGACATCGACAAGAAACGACTTATGCATCTGCTCCTTGGGTACTTACAACAAAAGAGATACAGACTATCAACAAAAGAATTCAATTGATCAAGACTCCTACAGGATATGGAGCAACGTTTCAAAACATGTTTACTATGGATGATAAGAGCTTATCTGGATTAAAGACCCATGACTGGCATAACTTTTTGAAACATATTTTACCTTTGGTTATCGATGGATGTACAACGAAAGGAGTACGAGATGTGATCTATCGTCTTGGATCACTTATAAGGTAATTATGATACTTTTATATTTAATATGTATGAATATTGGATATCTTTTATTTTTTAATTAACTTCTTTACAATTGTTTTTATGATTTGTATAGGTGGATTACATCCAAAGAGATTGATAAAAATTCGATCCCACAAAAAAAACGTGAATGCAAAGAGCTACTATGTTTGATGGAAAAAGAACTTCCTACTTCATTTTTTGATATTCAAGTTCATTTACTAGTCCATCTTGTAGATGAGATAGAGATTGCTGGTGTTGTCAACACTCGATGGATGTTTTGGGTCGAGCGATTTATGGGAATACTAAAAGGTTATGTGCGACAAAGAGCAAAACCAGAAGGATCCATGGCAAAGGGTTGGATGCTTGAAGAGTGCATGTATTACGTTAGTGAGTACCTTGAAAGAGTTCATGAAGAAGCTCCACGTGCATGGACCAACGAGTCTTCTTCAAAAATAACAGATGAGGTATTATCAGGTAAGGGGGTTCCATTCTTATTTACATTTCAAGAAAAAAATGATGATTCTACTTTTGTAGCATATAATAGCGAATGCATGCAAGCATTCGTTAGCGAGTACGAGGAACTTCAAAGTCTCCAAAGTAAAAGGCGAAAAAACAAAAGATCTAGATGTAATCTCGATAATAATGAGATTACAGATATACCTTCTTTCACGGATTGGCTATATAGTCGTTTGCAACGCGCCAACGCAAATAATGAAGAAATCTCATATGAGCAAAGAGAGTTAATGATAGGTTGTGAACAAAAGGTAATTTTATTAAAATATATATATATTTTTTTTCATATATGTATGTTAGTTTCTATTTACTAATTGAATTTATTTTGCAGGCTCGAATGTTCACTAATATGTGGGCTTTTGGACAGCATATTAGAATCAAAGCCATTGATTCTTTACGTAAAACAGAGGATTCTAGTATTGTTGCTTGTTTCAAGCAACTATCACGTGCTAGCTCAAAAGACACGAACCTTATAGATAGCGAACTTGGTTACGTAGGAACTATTGTTGGTATCTACGAAATTTCATTTCGTACATTCAAACAGGTAGAAAAAAGTTTATATATTTTTTTTAGAGTTGGTTATTTTTTTAAGCACCTAATAATGGGACATTTTTGTTGTTATATATTTTGATAGGTCATTTTGAAGGTTGACTGGTATCGAGCGGAGTATAAAGGTAGTAATTCTACAATAAGAAAGGAATTATCTGGGTTTTGGGCAATTGATTCTTCCAAGGTAATGCGATCTACTAAAGAACCATATATTCTTCCTAGGCATATTGAACAAGCATTTTTTTATAAAAACCCAGATGCTCATCCTTGGTGGCAAGTCATTCATGTGCAACCTAGAGGTAGGTCATTGTTTGAACAGTTTATTGTTAGAGAGATTGAAGAAAGTCCTCTTGATGATTCAGCATCAGATACTGATACATCAACATCTGGAATAGAAATTAGACTCATTATACGTGATAATGATACTAATCTTTTTTATGAAGAGGATAATTCTCTACATGCTGATTCTACTGATGAGGAAGAGGAATTACCAAAAATAGATATTAATCCACCAATAGATGATGTGATTCATGAGAACATAGATTTAACAATAGAAGAAATAAATGAAATCAATAAAGATAATGAAGATGAGACTATATTGATGTCTTACCAAAATGATGGCAATAATGAAAACATATGAGCAGATTAGATAGTAACTTGAAGCTTCTGAATGGATATCAGATAATAGGTTTTTTTTATTAACTTGAATAACGATGAATCCTACTACAGAGATGAAATCATGTTCTTCTAAGTTAGAACATGAAGCTCGGGGGTATGCCTAATTATTTTATATATAGCTTTATCTTCGAGGAGTAAATTTTTATCATGTATGTATGCATATGTGTGTGTATTCATGTGTATTATATGTATACATATATTAGTATGCATATATATGTATTTCATGTATATGTATGTGTTTGCATGTGTGTGATATATGTATACATGTGTTAAATATGCATATGTGTATATATGCATATGCATTTATGTAAAATATTCATGTATTCATGTACGTAATATATGCAAGTGTTTATAATTGTGTACATGTATATATGTATATGTGTCTATGTGTAAATATGTACATGTAAATATGTATGCATGTATATATATGTTTATGTGTGCATGTAGGCATGTACATGTATGTGTAAATATGTACATGTAAATATGTTAGTATATATATATATTTATGTGTGCATTTAGGCATGTATGTGTGATGCATAATATATCTACTCCATTTTATATTTATGTATCCTATCTACATGATGTGTATATATCTTTACATATATTATGAATCATGATCCTCGTTGATTCGAGTAGCTATATATAGAGGCATAAGGTTGGGAGGAGAGACATCTCTCTAGTAGGACGTCGGAGGTGTACATATACTTCAAACATATGGCTAAAAGGTTGAATTAGAGTTTTTAAATTAGGGATTTCAAAACCCTAATATCGAGATTAGTGTTCTCTCTCTCTCTCATATACATACATACCGTGCATTGTCACGAGGATGCACCATAAGTGTCCGCATCTCTTTTAAACACCATTTAAGAGACCAACCTGTCCCAAACTCCGTCTCAAGTGAACTGAGCACGTACTTTTTATCCCTCTCATCATGCTCACTACAAAAATAAAAAACATAATATAAATAAAACATAAGATATATATTTCAATTTATATGTAAAACTTTTACTTACTTCCACGGTAAGTGGATAAAGCGAAGGTAAGAGTCGCATAGTGCACGCATTCTCCTCTTGAACTCCAATCCATTTCCTATGTATACACTATTCCCCTTTGGCTCTATGTCGCACTCTAGTCCTAACGTGCCTATGCATGTCCTCATAGGCAACGTCTCTGCTCTCCTATCACGTGCTAGAGGTGGTATAGGTGTCCTGAAAATAGATAGATAGAAATAAATAAAAATATGTGCTATAATATCATTAAAAAAGTTTATGAAAAAAAAACATACCTATGAGCAGATAGCTCTCTTCCTGCGTGTGGATCTGCAGAAGAGCCCTCGTCTGATCGCGTAAGCATCTGGATCGTATAATCCAGCTCCTCATCGGACATCTTTGCGTAGTCCCGCATTATGGCCCCTAGAGTATCTGACGGAACTCTTGCTCTCATAAGCCTTTTTATGAGAGTGAGTTTCGCCTTTCTCTCTCTACTGAGATCCATACTACCTAACATATAAAACAAAATGGTTAGAAATCAATATATATACGTGTATGTGTGTGTGTGTATGCATGTGTATGTGTGTGTATGCATCATTATGTGTGTATGTGTGTAGGTATATGTGTGTCTTGTCTATGTGTATGTGTGTATGTGTGTATATGTATGTGTACATATGTGTGTGTGTGTACATATGTGTGTGTGTGTGTGCATGTGTATGTGTGTGTGCATGTATATGTGTGTGCATGTGTATATGTGTGTGCATGTGTATGCATTATGTGTGCATGTGTGTATGTGTATGCATTATGCATGTGTATGTGTGTGTGCATGTATATGTGTGTGCATGTGTATATGTGTGTGCATGTGTATGCATTATGTGTGTGTGTGTCTATGCGTATGTGTGTGTGTGTGTGTCTATGCGTGTATATGTGTGTGTACATATGTATGTGTGTGTGCATGTATATGTGTGTGCATGTGTATATGTGTGTGCATGTGTATGCATTATGTGTGCATGTGTGTATGTGTATGCATTATGCATTGTGTATGTGTGTCTATTGTGTGTGTATTTGTGTGTATGTGTGTGTGTGTCTATGCGTATGTGTGTGTGTGTCTATGCGTGTATATATATGTGTACATATGTGTGTGTGCATGTATATGTGTGTGCATGTGTATATGTGTATGCATTATGCATTGTGTATGTGTGTCTATGTGTGTGTATTTGTGTGTATGTGTGTGTGTGTCTATGCGTATGTGTGTGTGTGTGTCTATGCGTGTATATATATGTGTACATATGTGTGTGTGTACATATGTGTGTGTGTGTGCATGTGTATGTGTGTGTGCATGTATATGTGTGTGCATGTGTATATGTGTGTGCATGTGTATGCATTATGTGTGCATGTGTGTATGTGTATGCATTATGCATGTGTGTGTGTGCATGTATATGTGTGTGCATGTGTATATGTGTGTGCATGTGTATGCATTATGTGAGTGTGTGTCTATGTGTATGTGTGTGTGTGTGTCTATGCGTGTATATGTGTGTGTACATATGTATGTGTGTGTGCATGTGTATGCATTATGTGTGCATGTGTGTATGTGTATGCATTATGCATTGTGTATGTGTGTCTATGTGTGTGTATTTGTGTATATGTGTGTGTGTGTCTATGCGTATGTGTGTGTGTCTATGCGTGTATATGTGTGTGTACATATGTGTGTGTGTACATATGTGTGTGTGTGCATGTGTATGTGTGTGTGCATGTATATGTGTGTGCATGTGTATGCATTATGTGTGCATGTGTGTATGTGTATGCATTATGCATTGTGTATGTGTGTCTATGTGTGTATATTTGTGTATATGTGTGTGTGTCTATGCGTATGTGTGTGTGTGTCTATGCGTGTATATGTGTGTGTGTGTACATATGTGTGTGTGTACATGTGTGTGTGTGTGCATGTGTATGTGTGTGTGCACGTATATGTGTGTGCATGTGTATATGTGTGTGCATGTGTATGCATTATGTGTGCATGTGTGTATGTGTATGCATTATGCATTATTATGTGTGTGCATGTATATGTGTCTGCATGTGTATATGTGTCTGCATGTGTATATGTGTGTGCATGTGTATGCATTATGTGAGTGTGTGTCTATGCGTATGTGTGTGTGTGTCTATGCGTGTATATGTGTGTGTACATATGTATGTGTGTGTGCATGTGTATGTGTGTGTGCATGTATATGTGTGTGCATGTGTATATGTGTGTGCATGTGTATGCATTATGTGTGCATGTGTGTATGTGTATGCATTATGCATGTGTATGTGTGTGTGCATGTATATGTGTGTGCATGTGTATATGTGTGTGCATGTGTATGCATTATGTGAGTGTGTGTCTATGTGTATGTGTGTGTGTGTCTGTGCGTGTATATGTGTGTGTACATATGTATGTGTGTGTGCATGTATATGTGTGTGCATGTGTATATGTGTGTGCATGTGTATGCATTATGTGTGCATGTGTATGCATTGTGTATGTCTGTCTATGTGTGTGTATTTGTGTATATGTGTGTGTGTGTCTATGCGTATGTGTGTGTGTGTCTATGCGTGTATATGTGTGTGTACATATGTGTGTGTGTGTACATATGTGTGTGTGTGTGCATGTGTATGTGTGTGTGCATGTATATGTGTGTGCATGTGTATATGTGTGTGCATGTGTATGCATTGTTAAAAGTCAAGCTTCAAGCTAAAAATTCGTGGGGAATCTTTTATGGACATGTGGAGCAATCAAAGGAAGCCAAAAGCCACGAGATTCCATCAAGAAAAGTCACTCAACCACTCCCCAAGTCATCTCAACTAATTCCTCCAAGTTATGAGGCTGATTTGGAAAGGTAGTTCGTAGATTTTAGGGGCACACCTCTCACTATAAAAGGAGCATGTATCCCGACTTCTTTTGGGCCATCTTCTTGGAGTTTTAGCTCATGTAAAGTGAGCACTAAGTGCTGGAGTTGTGATAAGCAAGCCCCTTGCTTAAGCAACCCCCTTGCTTGCTTGTTTGTTTTCTTTTAGTAGGCATATCTATGTGTGTGCGCAGGCAGTGTTGCAACTCTCTACCCCTGAGTTGTTAGCATTGGTTCTCCCTCATATGGTATCCATTTGATGTAATTCTTGTCTCATTGGATATCTATAAGAGTCTATTTTATGCTTACCAATTCTCTGGAGCATTCTCTGAGTAAGCTGGGAGCAACATTCATTTTAGTGAAGTTGTGTGATTGATATCTCTCTCTTTGTGTAGGCTCTGTTGGAAATATTTTGCTCTCTGTTGTAAGGGCTGTTTCTCCTTCTCTATGTATCCATTTGCTATGATTTTGGTGTCATTGGGTAGCTATTAGAGTCCTCTAAAGTTGACATAAGTTTGGGATTCATTCTCTGTATAATCTCTGAGAAAAGTTTGCTGGAGTGAAGTGAGGTCTCTGCTTGACTAGCAGTTGTGAGCATTCAACTAGCTCATGTTGTAGACATTGTTTCTCTTTGTGTAAGCATCCATTTCAAGTGAAATTTGTTTTGTTGGAAAGCCCTTGGTGTCTACTACAGGTCTACAAAAGCTCACTGGAGTTCTCTGCATAAGCTCTGAGTAAGAGCATTTTTGGTGTGCAGAGGTCAAAGAAGGATACCTGTGGAGGTCATTCGCGCTTCATCGTTGCTTAGGGGTTGAGATACTTCCCCCATCAGTGGTATCAGAGCATTTGGGCATCTTGGAGGTATCACATACAAGCAAGAAGACCTCTTGGAGTTGGTGGTTGAAGAGTTGCATCAACAAAAGCTTCTTGGAGGTAGCTCACATCAAGGGGGAGCTATTCTACTCAAATTTGCAAGAGCACAAGGTGTCCATCTAAGGAAAGCTTTGGATTGAGGTAACCTCAGAGCCTCATTTTCATTTTACACACATTGGAGCATTAGCCAAGGGCTAGGTCAAGTATCAAAGACTAGATATGGGAGACTTCAACACTCAAATTGAAAAGCTAGACAAAGGTAACTATCAACCATGGAGATTTAGGGTCTCCAACTATCTTATGGGCAAGGGCCTTTGGGGGTTGATTAGTGGAAGTGAACCAAGACCTAGGTTGGATGAGAATCCAACCAATGACCAGAGAAGGGCCTTTAGGGAATGGAATGAAAGAGACAAGAGGGTTATCTTTATTCTTTCCCAACACATTAGCAATAGCATGATCGGCCATATCCAAGACCTGGATTCAAGCATGAAGGTATGGGAGACACTTGAAAGGCTTTATTCAACAAGCACCAAAGCAAGGAAGATCCAACTCAAGAATGAGCTCAACAACCTTAGGAAGAGCTCAGGGAGTAGCATAAATGACTACATACTTAAGGTCAAGGAGTTATCAGATGCCTTGGGATCCATTGGAAGCCACGTAGACGATGATGATCTTGTGGCTTATACTCTCAATGGTTTGAGAGATGATGAGAAGTGGAAACCCTTTACCACTTCAGTTTATGTAAGGGATAATCTTCCCGATTTTGAGCAATTGGTTGCTCTCATGGTCACCGAAGAAATGAACATAGGTGGAAGTTCAACTAAAAGCAAAGATGCACAAGTTTTCTATGCAGGTAATCAAAGGGGCAAAGGAAGACAAGGACAAGGAAGGGGCAAAGGAAGGTTTGGAGGAAGGCAAGGCCACTCAAGAAATCAAGGACATGACCAAGGCACCTCATCACAAAGAGGGAGAGGAAGATCAAGAGGAAGAGGAGGACGTCATCAACAAAACAAGAATCAAGATGGCGAAGGATGTTACATATGTGGCAAGTTTGGCCACTATGCTAGAGATTGCTACCAAGGAGGAAACCAAAGGAACTATAATCAAGGTTCTTCATACAAAGGCCAAGGTAATTATGCTTCTACAAGTTCAGAAAATGACAATCTCTTGATGATGCACATGAATGGGAATTCAAGCAAAGTAGATAACACTTGGTATATTGATAGTGGATGTAGCAACCATATGAGTTGCAATGCTTCTTGGTTTACTAATCTACATGTTCCCAAAGGTAAAGGACATGTAGAAACAGGTGATGATACAGCCCATGAGATCTCCCATGTTGGAGATGTAGCTTTGGATGACAAGGAGGAAGGAAGATGTCTCAAGGATGTCTTGCATGTACCTACCATCACAAAGAACTTGGTGTCCGTTGGGCAAATGGTTGAAAGAGGCTATCAAGTAAGGTTCAGCAAAGGTGGATGCTTCGTGGAGAACCCTAAGCAAGGTTACAAGGTCATAGCAAGAGGAAAGAAGCAAGGGAGACTCTTCACTTTGGAGGTAAATTCTCATTCTACTCAACATGTCTACTTCACATATGGAAACAAGAGGATTTCGGAGTTGGACTTGTGGCACAAGAGGATAGGTCACATCAACATACAAAGAATGAAGGAAATGCAATTCAAGAGGCTGGTTGAAGGTGTTCCCAACTTCCAAGGACAAGGTATGAAGCATTTATGTGAATCTTGTCAACTAGGGAAGCAAGCGAGACTTCCATTCAAGAAGAGTGGCTACATAAGCCAACATCCATTGGAGTTGATACATACAGATGTGTGGGGGCCAACGAAAGAGCAATCCATTGGAGGTAACAAGTACTTTGTCACTTTTATAGATGATTGCACAAGGATGGTTTGGGTTTATTTCATCAGAAACAAATCAGATGTGTTTACATGTTTCAAAGCATTCAAGGCAATGGTAGAGAAGGAAACAGGTACATATATCAAGAAGCTAAGGTCCGATGGAGGGGGAGAATATTTCTCAAATGAGTTTTCTGATTTTTTAATGGATCAAGGCATCAAGAGGCAAGTAACATGCAGGTACACACCCCAACAAAATGGAGTAGCAGAGAGAAAGAATAGATACATTGCCGAGATCGCTAGAGCAATGCTTAATGAGATGAATGTACCTAACATGTTTTGGAGTGATGCAGCAAATACCGCCGTGTATCTAATGAATAGGGCTCCTACCTCAGGGATCCATGGCTTGACACCATATCAAGCCTATTATGGTAAGAAACCTGATCTTTCCCACTTGAAGATATTTGGATGTACTTGTTATGTACATGTGCCAAGTGAATTGAGGCACAAGCTACAACCAAAGGCAGAAAAGTGTGTGTTTCTAGGATATTCAAATGATCATAAAGGTTACAGGTGCTTCAACCCAAATACAAAGGACTTGAGGATATCAAGGGATGTAGCATTTGATGAGCTACTCCCTTGGTATAAGAAGTATGATTGTATGCAGGACTATGAAGAAGAAAAGCATGGACATGATGAAGAACAAATCGACCTAGAGCTAAGCGGCCCAAGGTGTTCCATCAATGAAGATAGTTCAAGCATGAACTCACCATGGAGGGGGAGATCTTCATCAAGCTATGAAGCACAATCAATCAACAAAGGCAAAGCAACATTGGTGGAGTTGGATGAAGAAGGTAATGAAGTTGAAGATGATGAAGGACACATGATGGAGAAAGAAGCCACGTCAAAGAAAGAGATCAAGTTCCCAAGGCAAAGGAGGTTTATTCCTCCAAAAGGTGAAGAAAGGAAGTCTTCTAGAGTTAAGTATCCAACTCAAAGGTTTACTTATGATTCATACATGGCAACACATTATGCATATATGAACAAAGTAGTAGAAGATCATGAGCCCGATTGCTATGAAGATGCAAGCAGGTACACCGAATGGAAAGAGGCAATGCAAGAAGAGATCGACGCACTTGAGGAAAATCAAACATGGACTCTAGTGCCCAAGAAGGAGAACATGAAGGTAATAGGTAATAAGTGGGTGTATAAAGTAAAGAGGAATTCAGATGGATCTATTTCTAGGTTCAAAGCAAGATTGGTGGCTAAGGGTTTTGCACAAACCTATGGAGTGGACTTTGAAGAGACATTCAGCCCCGTGGCAAAGATGAGCACCATTAGGACACTCATTGCAATGGCTGCTAGCAAAGGATGGAAGCTCTTCCAATTGGATATCAAGAATGCCTTTCTCAATGGAGACTTGGAAGAAGAGGTATACATGGAGCAACCACTAGGTTTTGTTCATAAAGAGTTTCCACATCATGTTTGTAGGTTGAAGAAGGCACTTTATGGCCTAAAGCAAGCTCCAAGGGCTTGGAACCAAAGATTGGTGGACTATTTGATCAAATGTGGTTACAATCAATGCAAGGCGGATCCATCTCTCTTCATCAAACAAAGAGGAGAACTTGTGGTCTACATGTGTGTGTATGTAGATGATCTTATCATTACAGGTAATGATACAAAGGGCATTGAGGAGATCAAGGCAAAGCTTGGAAAGGAGTTTAGGATCTCTGATCTTGGAGATCTTAGGTATTTTCTTGGCATTGAAGTTGTATACAAAGAAGAAGGTATTATGCTCATACAAAGGAAGTATATTCTAGACCTACTTGAGAGGTTTGGGATGCTACATTGCAAGCCTATTTCAAATCCCATGGAAGTTAATGTAAAGCTAAGCTCCATTGATGGAGAGCCATTAGAGGATGTAACTTTGTATCGATCTATTGTAGGCTCTTTCAATTATGCCACAATAACCAGGCCTGACATAGCATATGGAGTTGGAGTGTTATCACAATTTATGCATAGTCCAAGGACTACACACTTGCAAGCTGCAAGAAGAATGTTGCGATATCTCAAAGCCACTATAAATGAAGGATTGTTCTACTCATTTGATGATGATATGCAGGTCAAAGCTTATTCCGATGCCGATTGGGCCGGTTCGAAGGAAGATAGAAGGAGTACAAGTGGTTACCTAGTCATGCTAGGTAGCAAGATCATCTCATGGATTTCAAAGAAGCAACCCACGGTGGCATTATCTTCCACCGAGGCTGAGTATAGAGCTTTGGCTCAAGTCACATGTGAGCTAATGTGGATTAAGAAGTTATTTATGGAGCTTAATTTGCAGGTTGACACATATCCAATTTTTTGTGACAACATGAGTAGCATTCATCTAGCATCGAACCCTGTCTATCATGCTAGAACCAAGCATATTGAAGTGCACTATCACTTCATAAGGGAAAAGGTGATATCCAAGGAAGTTTCAGTACATCATATTGGTACTAAGGACCAAGTTGCGGACATGTTTACAAAGGCTTTGGATGGGATGAAGATTTCAAAATTCAAGCAATGCATCAACATGAAGGAGCTTGGATGAGGATGAAGAATTGAAGCTTGAGGGGGAGTGTTAAAAGTCAAGCTTCAAGCTAAAAATTCGTGGGGAATCTTTTATGGACATGTGGAGCAATCAAAGGAAGTCAAAAGCCACGAGATTCCATCAAGAAAAGTCACTCAACCACTCCCCAAGTCATCTCAACTAATTCCTCCAAGTTAGGAGGCTGATTTGGAAAGGTAGTTCGTAGATTTTAGGGGCACACCTCTCACTATAAAAGGAGCATGTATCCCGACTTCTTTTGGGCCATCTTCTTGGAGTTTTAGCTCATGTAAAGTGAGCACTAAGTGCTGTAGTTGTGATAAGCAAGCCCCTTGCTTAAGCAACCCCCTTGCTTGCTTGTTTGTTTTCTTTTAGTAGGCATATCTATGTGTGTGCGCAGGCAGTGTTGCAACTCTCTACCCCTGAGTTGTTAGCATTGGTTCTCCCTCATATGGTATCCATTTGATGTAATTCTTGTCTCATTGGATATCTATAAGAGTCTATTTTATGCTTACCAATTCTCTGGAGCATTCTCTGAGTAAGCTGGGAGCAACATTCATTTTAGTGAAGTTGTGTGATTGATATCTCTCTCTTTGTGTAGGCTCTGTTGGAAATATTTTGCTCTCTGTTGTAAGGGCTGTTTCTCCTTCTCTATGTATCCATTTGCTATGATTTTGGTGTCATTGGGTAGCTATTAGAGTCCTCTAAAGTTGACATAAGTTTGGGATTCATTCTCTGTATAATCTCTGAGAAAAGTTTGCTGGAGTGAAGTGAGGTCTCTGCTTGACTAGCAGTTGTGAGCATTCAACTAGCTCATGTTGTAGACATTGTTTCTCTTTGTGTAAGCATCCATTTCAAGTGAAATTTGTTTTGTTGGAAAGCCCTTGGTGTCTACTACAGGTCTACAAAAGCTCACTGGATTTCTCTGCATAAGCTCTGAGTAAGAGCATTTTTGGTGTGCAGAGGTCAAAGAAGGATACCTGTGGAGGTCATTCGCGCTTCATCGTTGCTTAGGGGTTGAGATACTTCCCCCATCATGCATTATGTGTGCATGTGTGTATGTGTATGCATTATGCATGTGTATGTGTGTGTGCATGTATATGTGTGTGCATGTGTATATGTGTGTGCATGTGTATGCATTATGTGAGTGTGTGTCTATGCGTATGTGTGTGTGTCTATGCGTGTATATGTATGTGTACATATGTATGTGTGTGTGCATGTATATGTGTGTGCATGCGTATATGTGTGTGCATGTGTATGCATTATGTGTGCATGTGTGTATGTGTATGAATTATGCATTGTGTATGTGTGTCTATGTGTGTGTATTTGTGTGTATGTGTCTGTGTGTCTATGTGTATGTGTGTGTGTGTCTATGCGTGTATATGTGTGTGTGTAAGTGTGTGTGCGCATACATGTCAACCGTCTCCCTTCTCTCTCTCCCTGTCGCGCGCACTCTTTCTCTCTCTCTCTCTCTCTCTCTCTCTCTCTCTCTCTCTCTCTCTCGCTCTTGCGTTCAAGGCCCGGCACAAATGTACCGGGAGAATTGAATTTTTTTTTTTTACATTCCAGAGCGTCGCATATGCGACGCTCTGCAGTTTGCCAACGTCGCTAAGTGCGTCGCTAACTAGCGACGCTTTTAGCGACACTTTGGTGTTGGGTCGCATAAGCGACGCTTCCGTCGCTTATGCGACGATGCTCGGCCAAAAAAAAAATCCGACTTTTTACCGTCGCATATGCGACGCTTTCATCGCATAAGCGACGGTTTTTGTTTTTTTCCCGATTCGGGGGCGTCGCTACGTCCCCCTTTTTCTTGTAGTGTATAGATGTTGTTATCTTAGTCTAAGATCATTTGAAATGAGAGTACCTACAAGGAAGATTTCACATTCCTATAAGTTTCAATGTTACTATCCATGCTTTTTAAATAAATAAAAGGTGAACTGCAGTCCATAAGTAGTGCCAACACATCCTTGTTCATGTTCACCAATTCCCCACAAGGTTAGTCACCCTCCTATACTTTTGTATATCACCCTTGTCCTTATTATCAATCGCACTATGCTTTCTCTCTCAATTTCCCTCTTTATCTATGAAAAATGTCTGATGATCTATATAAAATGTTGCTTCACACTTTAGATGATTGATCACCTCCAATCTATGTAGTAGATTATCATGAATCATTTTGGATATTTAGTATATGTCTTGAATCAATACTATCATTTAATCATGTATAATAATTCTTTAACAAGGAGGCCAATGAACCCTTTATAATCAATATTTGTTACCGATAGTGTCCACATGAAAGGTCAAATGGCCATCGGATACTTTTGTATATGTTCTTTAATAAAACATATAGTGCCATGGTCAGCTACACACTATATGTTCGATCGCATTTGTATGACATAAGAAATTTGTGTTCGAGGTCCATGTACTATGTGTTTTTTCTCTATATTCTGCATCCCTTGTGCAAAGTACTGTGCGCGATGCCGAGTTCGGGTTTCTACTACAAGGGTATCATTCATGAAGCTCTCGACAAGGAGAGTCCACCATCGTGCATCACCAAAGAAATACTTCACTAATATCATAGCATTTCCACGTAAAAGATTTGTCCCTTTTGTGCAAGCAAAGCAAGCACCCGTCCGCCCAAGACGGAAACCAAGGAGGTGACCAAGGCATAGATCTTGGCATACCTTCTCATCCGAGTCACCGAAGTCACCATTGGCTTCATGTGAGGGAGGACCTCAACAATCAAGGAAGTGGAAGGTACCTAGTACCTCTCGGGAGGTCACAAAGTTTTGGGCCCTCAAAGCTTCATTCTTTGTTTTCAAAGCCTATTTTAAAGCATTTTTGGAGCCATTTTGGAGTATTTTCATGCATATTTCTCTTTATACAAGCTCAAGTACATTAAGAACAATGTTTTTTGTATTTCTATGACAAAAAATAGTCAAATTTGGGGTTGTGTTTTCAGCCATACTAGTAAATCTACAAGTTTCTTGAAAGCTTTCCAATTATGGTGGGAGCAACCATCACAAGTTTATGTGGGTTTTTTTAGCCTAAAGAATAGAGTTATCAAACACTTACACGTGTTATTGGCTAGTGTTTGGGCTATGAATTCAGTCTTCAAGTGCCATTTTAGTGCATATAATTCTTGAAAATGTGAACTATGCAAGATTTAGGTGGAATAAGGGGTCAAAACACCTTACTTTGGACAAAAGTCATGACATAGATCACGTAGGGTAGTCTCAAGGCCAGACAAGGCATTCCTAAGGCAGTGGAAAAGTCGAGAGAGGCATCCAAAAGCTATAAAACTTGATGAAGAGACACCAAATACATGGAAGTCTTGAAGTTCATTGAAGACCAAGAGACATATACTCAAGGAGGCTCAACGAGAGATTCATCCAAGGCTCAAGGAGCTGAAAACATAGCCTTCCAAGCTAAGAAAATGTAGAGGAGGACATCACATGCACAGAGGAGGAGTAAGGAGGAGGTATCAAGCCCACACCCCCTTTGGTCTCTTATAGGTATAGACATAGTCTACTGATAACAATTGTAAGTCCTTGTGTACATATCCAATTCAAGAGTTTCAAAGTGCATTTTGTGTCTCACTTTCCCTAATAGGGCTTGTTCAAATCAGTTTTATGTGAACAGAAATTGGTGTATCTCTATAACCCTAATGTTTGCATATCCTACATCTCTTCATAGTCTATTTTCTATAGAATTTTTGATTGACCTAAACATATCTACTTGAGGTGTTCTATAGCTTGTTGGAAATATTATGAAGCATAATAATTGTGGCTAAAAGCTTAGGTGATTTGGATCAGTGTAAGGGAGGTGAATCTGAGATTTGCTACACGGTAGCAAAAAAGGTGTATGAAGGGACCTACGTATTGGGTTCATTTCACTTCTAGTGTGAAAATTTGAGGGATTAAAATCCTTCAACTGGTATCAAAGTAGGAAACATCCTTTAAAGATTATAGGAGAAGGACACAAAATATTTTACATCAAGGATAAGAGCTACTTTTTAGTGTAACCCTAATTTCCCATTCATTATGGTAGATCTAGGTCAAGAAGTGGAGTTGCTTGACAAAGACAACTACTAGCCATGGAGGTTCAAAGTCATGAACTACCTCATGATAAAAGGTTTATGGCCTATTGTGTGTGGAGATGAAGATAAGCTCGATATGGATCCCCAAGATCCAAAGATCACCAATCAAGAATTGAAGATGTTGAAGGATTGGGAGGAAAGGAATGGGAGAGCTATCTTCTACATATCATAGGTAATCTCTAACACTATCATTGGTAATATATCAGAGTTTGATCATGCTGGAGATGCTTGGGAGGCCTTAGAGAAGATATATGCCACTTCCACAAGAAGCACAAAGATGCAGCTTAAGAATGAACTCCATTCCTTGAAGAAGGGTAGTGGTCAATCTATTGTTGAGTACACATTTAGGGTGAAGGAGGTGAGGGAGTAATTGGCATCCATTGTCTGCAAAGTAGATGAGGAAGACCTTGTGTAGATTACTCTGAATGGGCTGAGGGGAAGACAAGTGGAACCCCTCATTACTACCATCTTGTATAGAGATCCTCTACCAACTCTTGAGGAGTTGATCCCATACCTAGTGGCAGAAGAGGTTTCCATCGAAGACACATCCAAGAAGGATGGTCACTCACAGGTCCTATATGCTAGAGTGCCAAGAAGGGGAAAGGAGGAAAATGCGAGTGGAAGAAGTCCAAGGAAGAAGATTCTGATTCAGAAGGAGATAGCAAGGCATCAGCTTCCAGGAATGGCAAAGCGAAGAACAACCCTCATCAAGGTAAAACACGTTTCATATGTGGTAAGTAGAATCATATTTCTTCAAATTGTTGGTTCAAGGATGAAAAAGGCAAGAACAAGAAGCAAGGGAATTATGCTAATAAATCCAAGAAGGATGATGAGAAGGAGACCCTCTTGGCCATGAGACATGGCTACACTAGTGATCCCAAGGACTCAAAGTGGTACATGGACTCTAGATGCTCTAATCACATGTCATATATGGAGGAATATTTTGCTCATATGCAAGTTCCAAGCTCAAAATGTTGTGTGGAGATAGGAGATAAAATTGAGCATTCCATTACACATGTGAGAGATGTGAAGCTAGGTGAAGGTAAATCTGTCAAGACTCTTAAAGATGTGCTCCATGTTCCATCTTTTCCAAGAACCTTATCTCTATAGGAAAGATGATAGAGAGAGGTATGCAAGTTATATTCGATGCAAAAGGGTGCATGGTGAAGCAAGGAGGCAAGGTCATTGCCAAGGGAAGGAAAGAAGGTAGATTGTTCACATTAGATGTTGATTTTGCACACAAAAAGGTATGTTATGTGATGATTCGTAACAAACGGATTGCAGAG
This sequence comes from Ceratopteris richardii, assembly GCA_020310875.1. Lineage (NCBI taxonomy): Eukaryota > Viridiplantae > Streptophyta > Polypodiopsida > Polypodiales > Pteridaceae > Ceratopteris > Ceratopteris richardii. The sequence continues at coordinate 161,180,454 of CM035408.1, read as the reverse complement.
ATTGATCTTTGGCACAAGAGGATAGGACACATCAATATTCCCGAGTTAAAAAGCATGTGAAAAGCAGGTTTAGTGCAAGGACTACAAATCTTGAAGGCCAAGGTCTATGTGAGTTTTGTGATGCTTGTGAGCTAGGTAAGCAAGCAAGGAAGCATTTGCAAAGAGTGAGTATAGATCCTCTAAGCTCTTGGAACTTATACACTCACACATATGGGGCCCTATAAAAGAGGCTTCACTGGGAGGAGCTAGGTACTTTGTCAATTTCATTGATGACCACTCAAGAAAGGTATGGCTATATGTTATCAAGGAAAAATCAGATCTGTTTTCATGCTTTCAAAAGTTTAGGTCCTTATTGAGAAAGAATGTGATGCACACATCAAGACACTCAGGTCAAATGGAGGGGGATAGTATTTCTCCAAGGAATTCACAAAGTACTTGCAAGACAATGGCATAAAGAGGCACTTTACATGTAGGTACACCGGTCAACAAAATGGTGTTGTAGAGAGGAAGAATAGGCATTTGATTGAGATAGCTAGATGTCTCATAAATGAAGGTATGTTAACATTCTCTTATTGGGTTGAGGCTGTGAATAGAGCTTGTTACTTGATAAACAGGGTTCCAATAGGTGGTGTACACAACTTGAATCCACACAAAGTCTATTACAGCAAGAAGCCAACCATGGAGCACCTCAAGGTATATGGATGTGCATGCTTTGTTCATATCCCTAGTGAAGTGAGAACAGAGTTAGAGCCCAAGAGTACAAAATTTGTGTTCATTGGCTACTCAAATGAGCGAAAACGATACAACGGCTACAAACCTCTTTGAAAGAAGCTATATGTGTCAAGAGATGTTGTGTTTGATGAGTCAAGGTCTTGGTATGGATACAAGGGCAACGAAAAGTTGGATGAAGAGGATCATGAGGAGTATGTACACTTTGATGTATAGATTCAAGCGTCAATCACAATCAGTGGACCATAGGCTTCTAGATCTAAGGTACACTCATATGATCACTCTTACACTTATGATTATGAAAGACCATCTCCTATTTCAAAGTGTAGAAGGCTGCAAGAGACAGACTATGACACTAGGGAAGCTCAAGAGGAGTCAAAAGAGGAAGAGCTTGAGGAGTTCATTACTCCTAATGTAAATCTCAATAGACTCAAGATGCAATATCGCAAAGGTCAAGAGACGAGGCCTACAAGGAAGAAGGCAGCCCCACAAAGGTATACATATGGTTTTTTGATGGCAAAGCATTATGCATACATGATGAACGTCATCGCAGATTAGGAGCCAGATTCTTATGGGGAGGCAAAGACCGAACCATAGTGGAGGAAGGCTATGTATGAAGAGTTCAAAGCTCTTAAGGAGAAAAACACTTGGGAACTAGTACTCGAGAAGGAAGGCATGAACATAGTCCAAAATAGGTGGGCGTACAAGACCAAGAGGAATGCAGATGGAAGCTTGGCAAGGTACAAGGCTAGACTAGTAGCCAAAGGCTTTAGACAAACACAAGGGGTGGATTGTGAGGAGAATTTTAGCCCTGTGGAAAACAAGGCTACCATTAGAGCTCTCATAGCCCTATGTGTAGCAAAGAGGTTTCCTATCTATAAGATGGACATAAAGAATGCTTTCTTCAATGGTGAGCTACAAAAAGAGGTGTTCATGGAACAACCTCAAGGGTATGTAGATCCACAACATCCTACCTATGTTTGCACGTTGAGGAAAGCCTTATATGGTCAAAATGTATCCCCAAGGGCTTGGAATCAGAGGCTAGTGGATTGCTTGAAGAGATGTAGTGTCTCTCTAAGTGATGCAGATCCATCCTTGTAAATGAAGAAAACAAACCACAAGATATGTTTGATATGCATATATGTAGATGGTCTTCTTGTGAGAGGAGATGATGGTGTAGGGATAAGGATCATCAAAGAGAAGCTTGGAAGAGAGTTAGAAATCTCAGATGTAGGTGTGCTAAAGTACTTTCTTGGCATTGAGGTGATCTATGGGAAAGAAGGTATCTATCTCTCTCAAAAAAAGATCCTCTAGATGTGTTTTTTAGGTTTGGCATGACACATTGCAACCCAATAGCTCAACCTATGGATTAAAATGTCAAGTAGAGCAAGGAAGATGGTAAGAGGCTAGAATACCTTACAATATACAGGAGCATTTTGGGATCCTTGATCTATGCTACACTCATAAGGCTTGACTTGTGCTACATAGTTGGAGTTCTCTCTCAATTCATGCATGCAGCCATAGTTACACATCTCCATCATGCAAAGAGAGTGTTAAGGTATGTGAAGAGTATCATTAATTATGGGTTGCTATACAGTTATGATGAAGAACTTCAAGTAAGAGCATGGAGTGATGCAAATTGGGCAAAGAGTGTTGATGGTACAAGGTCAACTTCTGGCTATGTTTTCATGGTAGGTACAAAAGAAATTTCATGGATGAGCAAAAAGCTTCCCACAGTTGCATTGAGTTCAATAGAGGTTGAATATAGAGCTTTAGCCCTCAATACATGTGAAGCAATGTGGCTTAAGAAGCTCTTCAAAGATCTTGGTATGCAAATTGGACCAATTCTAGTTTATAAAGAGAACATTTCAAGCCTACATCTTGCTAACAATCCCATGTATCATGCAAGGAGCAAGCACATTGAGGTGGATTACCATAATGTGAGGGAAAAGGTGCAAGTGGGGACATTAATGTTCATTTTGTAGGTACAAAGGACCAAGTTGCAAATATCTTCACCAAATGCATGGATGTGACCAAGGTAACAAAGTTTCGAAAAGCTATGAGCTTGCTTGATATGGACACTACCACCTTAAGCTTGAGGGGGAGTGTTGAAAATGTGACTATGCAAGCTTTAGGTGGATTAAGGGGTCAAAATACCTTACTATGGACAAAATTCACGGCATAGATCATTGAGGGTAGTCTCAAGGTCGGGAAAGGCATTTTTAAGGTAGTGGAAAAGTCCTGAGATGCATCCAAAAGCTATAAAAGGAGGTGAAGAGACACCAAATGCATGGACGTCTTGTAGTTCATTAAAGATCAAGACATATATACTCAAGAAGAGAATCATCCAAGGCTCAAGGAGCTGAAAACACAATAGTCCAAGCTAGGAAACACAGAGAATCATCCAAATGCATAGAGGAGGAGTAAGGAGGATCTATGAAGCCCACACCCCCTCTAGTCTCTTATAGGTATAGACATAGTCTGCTTATAATAGTTGTAACTTGTGTACATATCCAATTCAAGAGGTTTTAAAGTGAAAATTTTAGCTTGTATATGTTACCATTAAACTAAGAGGACTTCATGAAATCAATTTTATGTGCGGGGAAATTGGTGTATCTCTATAACCCTAATGTTTGCATATCCTACATCTCTACATAGTATATTTTGTGTAGAGTTGTTGACTAACCTATATCGATTGATTTGAGGTGCTCTATAGCTTGTTGGAAAGCTTTTGAACCATACTAATTGTGGCTAAAATCTTGGGTGAAGATGTGAAGATTTGGGATTGAAGATGTGGTTATGCACCTCATGATGGTATGCATAATGTAATCCTTGTACCTCACGTATCACATACTTTGATGTCAATTGGTCAACCTGATGACCTTGGCTACAAGGTGGTTTGGTTCTCCACTTTCCTAGTTTCATAGATGATGTGACTAGAAAAGTCTCGATATAACATCTCAAATTGAAGGATGAGGTATTCTCTATTTTAAGAAAAAGGCTTGCTTTAGTTGAAACTGAAAAAGGAACTAAGCTTAAGGCTTTATGTTCAAATAATGGGGGTGAGTATACCTCACATGAATTCAACATTTTTTGTCACTCTATAGGAATTAATAAAGATTTTATAGCTCCTTATACCCTAGTATAGAATTATATAGCCAAAACAATGAATTAAACCATTCAGGATAGTGTACTTTCTATGCTACATCATGCAAACCTTTCACAAGGCTTTTGAGTAGAAGAAATATTGGGTGCAATTCACATGATTAACCTTTCATCAAGTACTACCAAAGGTCTAAAAGTGGCACAAGAGTTATGGATAGGGAAGACACCATATTAAAATCATCTTTGAGTTTTTGGGTGTGAAGCATATGTTCATATACCGAAGAATCTTAGATAAAAGCTAGGATCCTAAAATATTCATATAAGTCGGGGAAATGCATTTTTATTTGATATGGTAAAGAAGGACAATTTGGATATCGCTTATGGGATCCTAAAACATGGTTAATAATCAAAAGTAGTGATGTCATTTTCAATGAGTCTAATATGTATAAACAACCCATTAAGGAGGTTGAAGTGAGAAGAGTGGTGTTGAGGATACTAGTGTTGAGAGTTCCATGCTCCACCCTTTTTGTCCAAAGCTAGAATCATTATCGTGCAAGCACATATATCCCACATGCAAGGGAATTCTCCCAAAATCCATATAAGCAAGGCCTCCCTTCACTCCACATAAGCCATTCCACTCTAGCTCATTGCCAAGCGTGTGCATCTTCTCCTCATGGAGTGTCCATGCTCATAGAGCATCTCATGTAAGCCATTTCCATTTCTATTTTAATTCATTCATCATGTTTTGTTATCTTTTGTTCCTTCCTCCTTAACTTGGTAGATGTGTGCATGTGAGTAGAGTAGGAGCAGATTTTTCATTTCAACATGGTATCAGAGCATAGGTATTCTTTTTGCATCAATTGTCTTTCATCATCTCCATCATTAAGATGTATTCTTTTAATTCCCTCCCTCCCATTTCATTTGTTCCATAAGAGTGCTTCTAAGCACTAATTTAGTTTTCCTTTCACACAAGTTTTGTTTTGTTTCTTCCCTTTCCACCCTTCCCATATACATATCTATTATTTTGTATCCCATCAGATCAATATTGCTGCTTAGTGCATATCATGCCATCTTTCATTTTTTAGACCACCTTAGGAGATAATTATAAGCCTCATTTCTTATTCAAATATGAGTGCTTTTGAGCATTCCATGGAGAACATACTCGATGCAAGCGATCAGAGCGAGAATGAAGTGGATGCAGAACCATAGGAAGCTACTGGATAGATGAACATGATGGATGCTATACTTGGATCTACTACTATGGTTTGTTCTCTAACTGCCTTCTATGTCATGAGTTCTACCCAAGAGATGGCTGGAGCTTGTGCGCTTTTGAGTACTCAAGTGGTTATGGTGTTACAATCTTTCAACGAGGAAAAAAACACGACGGAAGCTATTATCCTTTTCATACATGAAGTTCACCTCCTCATGCCCCTTGCTCATGCACCTTATTCATCCCTCTGAAGACAAAAAACATAATGAGCTACAACCTACTATGTATGTGCCAACCATTGAAGAAGGAAGGAGCTTGAGTAGAGGTTCACATGCTACTGAGATTCGTCAAAATACAACAAATAAGAGAGAATGATGCAGATGAAGGTGCACCTATAGATCTATCTGGTGTGATGCCTCATTCAGAGATAAACATAGAGAAAACATATCAAATGTTTGAGCATCCTCACAATGTGTTGTGGACTTCAACAATGCCCATCTGCAATGCTTATGCTTGGGATGTTTTCATCAACTGTGTTGAGGAGAAGCAGCATATTACCCAACTCTAGAGGAGTTGCTCACTCTATTGCCTATATCTATACGATGGGTCTTTGCCCGCATTTCCGTGCTCTACTTTTGAGCACCACAAAATACAGCTTTTGAGCACGACACTATAGAAGATGCTAAGATTGTGCTACTCTACAATGAAATAAAATAAAACCATCTGCGCTCGATAGAGAGTGACATGATTAGCAAACAACATATTATGGTCTCTAGCAATGGCAAGCAGACGGATGAACGGAAAATGCTCCAGCCAAAGCAAGAGAGAGGGATCAAAGAGTCATTCTGGATGGCCCAAAAGCTACAACATAAATCACTTAGAGAAATAGTCAAGCATGAGCAGTGGAAGGAATAGAAGCACGTTGAAATTCATTATGCAACCCTTCAACCAAAGAACCTGAAGTAGCCATAGCAGTTGGACGTTGCAGAAAAGGGCAAGGAGGGTAGACAAGCCACTGTTGGATGCGACTCTATTAGAGAGTATCTTCACGTGACAAGTCATTATCAGATGAATTGTGGTGTGCATAGGTCCTCTTGATTGCACATACATGCTGAGCACATGTATCTGTAAAGAATGCAGTGGCCTTCAATACTAAATGTCGTATTGGACTGCGATCTCAGCCAGAGGATGCGATCTTCTAAAATTATTCAATAGTCCCACATGAACCCGCTGGGGCAATTGATGTGATCTCATCACTTATGTCCATTCTATTTTTGATATGTTAAAATCCATTATCTCGAATGCATTGCTTGCATGTTACAAAGTTTGCTGCCACATGGGAATCTTCTATAGTACAAAAAGCTGTAAAAGAAAACAAACGAAGGCTGAAAAAAAAAACAAAGGCTACAGCACTATGTGCTTATCTCAGAGGGGAACATCCACTTTATGGTTTACCAATGTAACTAACTGCTCACTCTTAGTGAATCATGAATGTATGCTAGTTCATAGAACTTCCTTATGGTTAGCACACATGCAGATGTCTCTTTTGTAAAGGGATTAGATACCACCTTGAGTAGTACTCAAGGTAGGACCTTCCCAAAACCATGGTCTTGAATCCATCTATACATATTAAGCGATCTCCCAAACGAGAAGATGTATCCACCCTCCATGAATTAATCATATGATCATCCTTAAAGTTCAACTCTTTTCAAGCCCCATGTAAAGGGACTAGACACTACTCTTTCAAAAGAGTAAGACCTTCCCTATGGCTTGCACGAATATGGACTTCATCGAAACACGAAAAGTGGCAAATGGTTCCATAAGCACTACCTACCCCATGATGTAAACCCTTTATATGTCTTGGGATCCCATATGTCCCAAGATCCAAGGGATGCCACATGTCCCACACTTGGATGCCATATGTCCAAGATATATCTAAGGATCCCATATGTTCTTAGATCCTAAAAACCAAATGGACTAAGTGATCCCATATGTCACTAATCCCCATATTAAAAACAAAAGCGTCATCACATGGAGGGGGTGTTGAGAGTTCTATGCTCCGCCCTTTTGTCCAAAGCTAAAATCATTCTCATGCAAGCACATATATCCCACATGCAAGGGAATTCTCCCAAACTCCATATAAGCAAGGCCTTCCTTCACTCCACATAAGCCATTCCACTCTAGCTCATTGCCAAGAGTGTGCATCCTCTCCTCATGGAGTCTCCATGCTCATAGAGCATCTCATGTAAGTCATTTCCTATGGCAATTTTTTCTATTTTAATTCATTCATCATATTTTGTTATCTTTTGTTCCTTCCTCCTTAACTTGGTAGATGTGTGCATGTGAGTAGAGTAGGAGTAGCCTTTTCATTTCAACAACTAGTCCTTCAATTTGTGTGCATAAAGATGTTGCACATACGAATGGTCAAGAAAATGTCCAATTAGATCAGTCTACAAATGTTCCTATCCAATAATCATTGAAACGCTTTGCACGTGTCTCGCATCCACGTGATAGATATGTTCTTGGTTTGGATTTTTTTATGCTAACAAATGGTGGTGACTTCTTGCAACCAATGGCTATGCAGACAAAAGATCATGTCAAGTGGGATCATGCCATGAGCAGTGAATTGAATTCTATTCACAAGAACGGTACTTGGGATTTAGTACCTTTGCCAAAGACCAGGAAAGCTTTACCATGTAAGTGGGTTTATAAGCTGAAATTCTCATCACATAGTGCTTATCCAAAGTATAAAGCACAACTTGTTGCAAAGGTTTTAAACAACAACATGGCATTGATTTTGAGGAAATCTTCTCTCTAGCAATTAAGATGACTACATTGTGCATGTTGCTTGGATTCGTTGCAATAGAGGACATTGAGCTAGTCCGAATGTATGTGGAAACTGCTTTCTTGCGTAAATATCTTAGAGGTGAGATCTATATGGAACAATCAGAGCTTGTTATGAAGTTCTGGGCAAAGAAAGTCGAGTTTGTAAGCTCAAAAAGAGCTTATATGGACTTAAACAATCCCTAGAGAATGGTACAAAAAAATGATGCTTTTATGAAGTTTCAAGGCTATTCTTGAAGCAATGAGGATCATTGTCTCTACCCAAAGCTATCCATGTTTATTATTTTATCAACTGAGGTCAGTTGCTTTTTCAACAGAGGGGCATGTTATAACTTATGGAATATGTTGAACAATGCATTGTTGGAGTGTTAAATTATTATTGAACAATGCATTGTTAGAGTGTTAAATTATTAAAGTTTTAATGTGTTTTTGATGTTTCTGATATAGCAGCTGAAGGTTTGTGAGGAGCGTGCAAGGCGTGAAAGGGCGGACATCAATAATCTGAATAATTATTATTTAGCTTGTAAATAAACCTGCGTAGAAGGTTCTATTGTTAGAAATATTTAGAAAAGTAATGGTTAGAATAAGGGTCCTTGTAGACCACAGTTTCTATTATTGAAAGCAATGGCATTCCATAAAAGTTAGTAACTTTTAGTTTCACGCTTGCTTTTCGAAGCCGCTCTCATGTAACCACTCTTTTCGACGTAATCAAAAGTTCCTATAAATACATGCACTCTGTGGACTCTTAAAACAGAGTGCATGGGGGGAGATTGCACCCAATACTGCATTCAGTCTCGTCTTTTGCTATCTCTATTCTTCTGTGAGTTTTCTGCATTCGTAACCTCTATATGCGTGTGAACAAGATCTTGACAACAGGTCTATCTTAGCCTGTACCTTGTTTTCTGAGTGATAGTCAGAGTGCCATTGCATTGGCTAAGAATCATGTCTATCATGCAAAGACCAAGCACATTGAGGTCTGGTATCACTTCATTAAAGAATGCTTAGTCACTGAGTGCATTATTCTTGAGAAGATTCATACACCAAATAGTGTTATAGATGCTTTGACTAAAGCTCTACCACAGGATAGCTTTCGAGACTATTGTCACTCGATGGAGCTTACTTGATTCATGATCTTACATAGTTATTTGTATACTATATAACATGCCCATCACATGGGAGGTATATTTTGTATACTTACACTCATGTATTCTTTATCATTATTTATTTTTCTCCCATAGTCACTTTGGCCATATTGGCCTTTACTGGGAGATTGTTATTGTTAGTGTCCATGTAAAGGCCAAATGGCTACAAGACACTCTTGTATATGTTTTTTAATAAAGCATATAGTGGTCAAGGCAGCTACAAACTGTATGTTCGATTGCATTTCTATGACCTACGAAATCTATGTTCATGGTTTGTGTACTATGTGTTTTTTTGTGTATTCTACACCCACTGTGCAGAGTACTCTGTGTGGTGTCGAGTTTGGCTTTCTACTATAAGGGTATCATTGTGGAGCTCTCAAGAAGGAGATTCTACCATTGTGCATGGCTAGAGAGATACTTCAATATTGCCTTTGAAATTAATTCTATCACCTTGATGGATGATTGAGTACTAGAAAGATGTTTTATTGATGAAGCCATGAAGAAAAGAAGACCAACCTAGCCTACTAGAAAAAACAAGAAAAAATGGAAATGAATGAGATTAGAGCACTCCCTTGAGATATAATACTACCCTCTAAGAGGTAAGAGCAAGAGTAGAGGATGCGATTCATTCCCATGAAATTGCTAGTATTTCAAGACTCACAAATTTCAAGGAATTAAAAAGTCTATGAAATCATGTATCTAAAAGTTTATGATCCATTAAACATCTTAACATGTTTTGGGTATTGTAGTGTAGCTATAAGGTAAACAAACTAAACTAAATAGCAAAGCACACATGAGGGAGAGAGATGCACGTATCCACCCGACCAACTTATCCATTATTTAGCAAAGATCATGTTCTCTATACTTTGGCATCTCATGTTCTCTATCCTCTTTAATGCTCTCTAAGTAATATGCTATTTTTTTTGGGTGTGTGTAGAAGTGCAAGAGACGCACAAGAAGCACACACAAGGAGCACAAACGCAGCAAGACACACGAAGAAGACGATGGCTGGAATATATCTCTCTATTGATCAATGAACTGAATTGAAGTAAGAGCTTAATAATATCCCTAAGTACAAAGTACCACCACATATGAGAGTATCAAGTATGTGGTAACATGGGGAAAAAACCTCTAGCCAGCACTAGAGTAAAAAGTGCCCATGTATAGGGAAAAGGTTCACATCAAAGCTACACGAGGAACACATAAGTGTAACAAACCCCCCTGGAGCGAATGATGTGAACACATACAGGGAGTGACAAATCAGCCCCCACAAGGTAACAAGCCTAAAGCTTTGCGAAAAGCTTCAAACTTTTCCCGTGGAAGAACTTTGGTGAATATGTCTGCCACATTATCTTGTGTAGGCACATATACCAAATCAATATCTCCTGCATGAAGGCGCTCTCTCACATAGTGATAATGCACCTCAATATGTTTGGTCTGTGCATGAAACACTGGGTTTCATGCAACAGCCAAAGCACTCTGACTATCTGTGAGAATATGCGTAGCAGCATCAATCTCCATGCAAAGATCCATCAATAGGCATCTCAACCATATACACTCCACTGTCGTTGTGACAACTGCCCTGTACTCAGCTTCACAACTCGATGTCGCCACTGTAGGTTGCTTCTTACTCAACCAAGATATGCATGAGTCTCCAAGGAAAAAGAAATTACCACTAGTGGACACGCGAGTATCATAACAACTAGCCCAATCACTATCTGTAAAAGCATGCAAGCATGGCTGAACATCTCTGCCATAAAAATGACCTAAGCTCAAAGTGCCTCGGAGATATCTAAACACACGTTTCACCGCTTGCCAATGCTTAGTGCCAGGGCTATGCATGAATCGACTCAACTGGGAAACTGCATACTGTATATCCGGCCTTGTGTTGCATGCATATATAAGACATCCCACAGCCTACTAATAAAGAGAAGTGTCAAATGCATCACTGGAATCCTCAATTGAGAATCTAAATCTTGACTCAACTGGTGTGGAAACTGGCTTGCAATCCTCAAAGTCAAAACACTGAAGTAGTTTTTCAACATACTTTGCTTGACGCATAACAATTCCCCCTCAACAGATACAAACTGGATGCCAAGATAGTAGCTCAAAAGACCAAGATAAGTGACATCAAAAGTATGCTGCAAATCAGCCACAAGAATGTCAAGTTTTGCATCACATGACCCAGTCAAGAGTATGTCATCGACATAAAGAACAAGCACTATAAGATCAGCCCCATTTTTGCGTACATAGAGTGTGCTTTCAATCGGACTACATGTGAAGCCAAGAGCAATCAAGTGCTTATGTATTTTGTCATACCATGCACGTGGAGCTTGCTTGAGACCATACAAGGCTTTATGCAAGCGACAAACCATATGCTCTTTCCGGCTGTTTTTATGTCCAATTGATGCACTTTCCAACCTCGATGGGCAGCCAATGCAACCACGGTACGAATGGTAGTCATGCGTGAAGTAGGTGCAAAAGTTTCCTCATAGTCAATGCCATATTGTTGCGCATATCCTTTGGCAACCAATCTAGCTTTGTAGCGATCAATGCTACCATCAGATTTTCTCTTAATCTTGTAAACCCACTTTGTACCAATAGCATTCTTTCCTTTTGGCAATTCACATAACTCCCAAGTACCATTCCTATGTATGGAATCCATTTCTGATTGCATAGCACGCATCCATTGTGGATCATCACATGCATCTTCAAAAGAAAGTGGCTCTTCATTACATGCTGTAGCAATAAGAGAATAATCCATAAAATTACTTAATGCATGGTGAGAGCTTGATCTTGTTCTACCAAGTAAAGGTGCACTCAATTTGTTGTCCTGCAAAGTTTGTTTCAGCCACTTTGGCATAGATTGTCCACTCTTGATAGACATGCGTTCATTATGTAAAACATCTTCAATATGTACATCATGCGTGGGCTGAATTTCATGCTCAGTTTCAGCCATATTTTGATGCAAATGTTCAGCCATATGTGGCTGGAAATTTTCAACAGTTTTGGCAAGTTTTGGCTGAATTTTTTCAGCCATGTTTGATGGCAAATTCTCTACATTTTCAGCCCTATTTGGCTGGAAATTTTCAGCCCTTTGAACCTCAGTTGGCTGGTCTACATGGCCATATTCAAGCGCACCATTTTGGAACAAAGGCATGAGTGTATCGAACACATCTTGTGAGCTAACTGTTGGCAGTTTTTTGCATTCAAGTAGAGGGAAAACTGAATTTTCAGCAAATACCACATCTCCACTCACAATAATTGTGTTCGTCAATGGATGGTACAACCGATATCCCTTACTTTCAGCACTATAACCAACAAATATACATTTCTTTGCCTTGTCATCAAGTTTGTGACGTTGTTGTGATGGCACAAGAGCATATGCCAAACAACCAAACACACGCATATGACTAACCATAGGCTTATGACCATTCCAAGCCTCATAAGGAGTGATGACTCTCAATGTTTTTGTAGGGCAGCGATTCAACACATAATTTGCACACATGACCGCTTCCATCCAAAACTTATGAGGAAGATGCTTTCCTTTAACCATACATCGTGCCATTTCAAGTAGAGTTCTATTTTTACGCTCGGCAACACCATTTTGTTGAGGTGTATGTGGCATCGTACATTGGTGTGAAATACCTCTTTCACGAAGAAAAGCATTAAAATCATGTGACATGTACTCACCACCACGATCCGTGCATAGAGTCAAAAGCTTTTGTGAAGAAAAATTTTCAGCCATAGCTAAAAATGCTTTGAAGCAAGAAAATACCTCATTCTTTGCTTTCATAGGATACACCCATGTATGGCGAGTAGCATCATGAATGAAGGTAACAAAATATACATGCTTCCCAAAAGATGGAGTCTTGACCGGACCACATACATCACTATGAACAAGTTGTAATTTTCTTGTAGTGTGTGTGTGTGACTATCTTTTGGAAAAGAAGCACGATGCATTTTTCCAAGAATACAACCTTCACATGCATGCTTTTCAATGGACTCAAGTGTAGGCAAACCAATAACCATGTCCTTCTTTTGCAAGTAAAGCAAACTATTGAAGTTTAAGTGACCAAAACGATCATGCCAAAGCTCCATTTCAGCCATGGAAGAAGTATGAGCAACCAAGGCATTCGAGGTAGCCCTCTTGTATGTATCCATGCGATACAAACCGTCACATAATGTACCGGACATCACGATAACATCGCCATTGCTTAAATCATGAACCATACACTTATCATCAACAAAGTGTACATGAAGTCCAGCTTTGGCAATCAACGGAACTGAAATTAAGTTCTTCTTGATACCGGGCACATACAATGCATTTTTCAAGAGAATCACACCTCCATTTGCAACCGTAAGCTCAATTTCTCCTACTCCAATGATAGGATAAGAGGCATTGTTTGCACACACCACATGTCCTCCTTTAGGTGCATCTTTCAAAGAGGCAAAAAATCTTTTGCATGATGTTATGTGCTTTGAAGCACCACTATCAAAGAACCAATCCGAATCAGCCTCACTCACAACCATACATTTAGAATGTAAAGAAGCATCATAATGACATGTAACAACACATGCCCAAAAATCTTGAGCCATGTTAGCTTCATCATTCTTTGCATTTGCTGAATTTTTAGCAATAGACATGCCGGATTCCTTCTTCTTTTCATTGCATTTAGCAAGCTTTCTACACTCATCAATAGTATGACCAGCCTTCCGGCAATATTTGCATCTCTTCTTTTGCAAATCACCATCATTAGAGGAATGAGTGGAAGAGGAAGCTTGAGGCTTTGGTTTTGATGAACCAAAAGCTGAACCATACTTGCTTTTCCCCTTTTGTGAGATAGCAAGTGCTTGCGTTCCTTCAATCAAACCACTCCTATTCACTCTAGATTGCTCTTCTTGCAAAAGAAGAGACACAACCTCATCAAATGCATACATATTAGGATTTCCTTTTGCAACCAAACGAAGTGTAGTAGCAAAGCTTTGAAAAGATTCCGGTAATCCTTTCAACAATGTAGAAATGAGTGATGCATCCGGAATGATCTCATCTATGTTTGACAATTGCTCTTTCAAGTCCTTGATGCGTGTCACATACACATCCACCGACTCATTTTCAGCCATACATACATCCTCAAGTTGCTTCCTCAAGTATGCAACACGTGCTTCATTACGCACGACATACAAAGAAGCAAGAGTGTCCCATGCCTGTCTCGATGTAGAACATGACCGAATGTGTGGAACTATATGACACTTCACTGAAAGCGCAATCAAAGCATGAGCTTGAGCATCTTTTCCATCCCATCTAAGCTGCTCTTGTGTAGGTGGAGAAGGAGAAACCACTGTACTCGAAGAAGAAGCTCCATCTGTGACAGTAGACTGTGAAGTAGAAGCACCTTTCGGTCTTCGAGCTACATCTGCCACTATGTTCCAAAGTTGTTTTGCAACAAGAACATGCTTCATCATGTAAGACCACATCGGATAGTTGGTCCCATCAAGCTTATCTTCAGCTTGAAGCATGCCAACAAGTCATTGCTGCCCGCCATTTCACTAAGGAACAAGAATTTGACAAAATCTTCACTTCGACGAAAACTGAAATGAGTGCTGAAATTTCAGCTCACAAACCGTCACTCTGATGGCGATTCTGACTGCATGAATGGCTTCGAAATAGGGGTAAAACTCCAGCGCACCTGGTGGAAATGTTTCCGGGCTGCTGAAATTCACACTTCTATGCTCCGAAGTCAATTTGCACTGTTAAAGTGCGCGCGTGCCGCGACGTGAAAAACCGAAACTTGAGAAGAATCTAAACCTGCTCTGATACCACTGTTGGGTGTGTGTAGAAGTGCAAGAGACGCACAAGAAGCACACACAGGGAGCACAAACGCAGCAAGACACACGGAGAAGACGATGGCTGGAATAGCTCTCTCTATTGATCAATGAATTGAACTGAAGTAAGAGCTGAATAATATCCCTAAGTACAAAGTACCACCACATATGAGAGAATCAAGTATGTGGTAACATGGGAAAAAACCTCTAGCCAGCACTAGAGTAAAAAGTGCCCATGTATAGGGAAAAGGTTCACATCAAAGCTACGCGAGGAACACATAAGTGTAACAATTTTTTCTAGAGGATGCATGTGAGGATCCACATTGGATGAATTTTCTATGCAATCAAAAATGGATTCCATACACAGGAATGGTACTTGGGAGTTATGTGAATTGAAAAAAGGAAAAAACATGATTGGTACTATGAGGAAACATTTACACCTACTTCACATATGATGTTCATTCATACCGTGGTTGCATTGGTTGTACAATAAGGTTGGAAAGTACATCAATTGGACATAAAAACAAGTTTCTTGAATTGTGATTTGCAAGAATGGATTTATCTGAAGCAACGTCTTGAATTTTCCATGAAAGGACATGAGCATATGGCTTATCACTTACATAAAGCTTTGTATGGTCTCAAGCAAGCTCCATGTGCATGGTATGAGAAAATCCATAAGCACTTGATTGCTCTTCATGTAGTCTAGTTGAAAGCACACTCTATGTACACAAAGGTGGGGCTGATCTCTTATGCTTGTTCTATATGTTGATGATATACTCTTGACTAGGTCATGTGATGTAAAAATCGATATCCTTATGGCTGATTTGTAGCATACTTTTGATGTCACTTATCTTGGTCATTTGAGCTACTACCTTGGCATCTAGTTTGTATGCGTTGACGGAGGATTTGTTATGCGACAACCAAAGTATGTTGAGAAACTACTTCAACATTTTGACTTTGAGGATTCCTATCAAGTTTCTACACCAGTTGAGAGAGGATTTAGGTTCTCATTTGAGGATTCCAATGATTTTTATTATCAGTAAGCTATGGGATGTCTTATATATGCATGCAACACAAGTACGGATATACAATTGAGTAAATTCATGCATAGCCCTAGCATTAAGCATTGGCAAGCGGTGAAATGTGTGTTTAGATATCTCAAAGGCACTTTGATTTTAGGTATGGTTTAGGATAGAGATATTCAACCATGCTTGCATGCTTTTAGAGATAGTGATTGGGCCAGTTCATATGATACTCATGTGTCCACTAATGGTAATTGTTTTTTCCTTGGAGACACATGCATATCTTGGTTGATTAAGAAGCAATAGAGTGGTGACATCAAGTTGTGAAGTTGCATATAGGGCAATTTTCATAGCTATAGTGGAGTGTATATGGCTAAGAGGCCTATTGATGGATCTTTGCATGGAGATTGATGTTGTTATGCATATTCTCACTCATAGTTAGAGTGCATTGGTTGTTGTACTAAACCCACTATTTCATGCATGGATTAAACATATTGAGGTCCATCATCACTATTTGAGAGAGCACCTTCATGCAAGAGACATTGATTTGGTATATGTGCCTACAGAAGATAATGTGGTAGACATATTCACCTAAGCTCTTCCACAAGAAAAGTTTGAAGCATTTTGTGAAGCTTTAGGCTTATTACCTAGTGGGGGCTGATCTCTCACTCCCATTATGTATTCACATGATTCACTCTAGGGGGTTTTGTTACACGTGTGTTCCTCGAGTACCTTCAATGTGAAGGTACTCGACACATAAATGGGAACTTTTTACTGCAGTGCTGGCTAGACACATTTTCCCCATGTGACCACATACATGATTCACTCATATGTGGTGGTACTTTTTACTTATGGATATTATTATGCTCTTAGTTTATTTATGATCATCATCAATAGAGAGAGAGAGATTCCAACCATCCATCTTCTCTATGTGTCTTCCTGTATTTGTGCTAGTTGTGTGCGCTTCTCATGTGTCTCTTGCACATCTACACACACCCAACAAAGGGCTCTATTCTTCATTCTTAATTTTCCTTCTTGTATTTTGATGGAACTACATGTTTAGGTCAAGGTTCTTGATCTAATGCAAGTCTAGTTGGATATTGCCTTTGATATTCATACGTAGAGGGTTAATGTCTTGTTCTCTATTGTTGTAAGTAATAACTATGCTTAGGCATGTATGTGGCATAAGAGGCTAGCTCATGTGAATGAAAGAACCTTGAAGGATATATGTAGGGATCAAAGTGTTCTAGGAATACCTAACATATCAAAGCAATACAATGTGTTACAAATAGACGTTTGAGGAGATGTTCTCAGGTGGATTTTGGGAATATCACTTGGATGTATTTATTTCTAGGCTTGCGCATCTCCTACAAATTTTTTCTATCAAGCAAGCCATCCACTTCGAGCAATTAAGGGTGCCACTATAAGAAAATAATAGGACATCAAAATAGACTAGTACGCATAATTTAGAGAAAACTGCAAACAAAGATAGATGCAAGAGATAGAGAAATCAAACTCTCAAATTGCCAAAAGTAATGCAACTACAATAATGGTGTTTTCCACCATTGTGCTCCCAATGTGGAGCTTAGATGACAATCTAGATGGAATCTAAATGAAGGGCTTACTAGTGCGCAATGCTATGTAAAAATCAACATGGGCCATGCTTATATAGCTTTTACAAGGGGATTCAGTATAGATAAATGTAGTCATGAGATGCAAAATAGTCGAAAAAATATATAATCTGACAATATCTCCATGACTAGAAGTCCTAAGCCCTTTACACTCACCCCATTAAGCTTCTATGGGGAAACTGTGCAGTGCCACAAGGTCTTTATTTTTGCCTTGAATGGCAAACTAATGGCCCAAAAGATTTTTCCCTGCCTAACCTAATAGCTAGGCTCACAAAGATCATCTATTACCATCAATGGTCACACATAGACCTTATCTAACTTGGAAGTTAGGGTTCCACAAACATCTAGGCTATCGCAATGGCTTCCCCTCATAATAGGGGCTTTACAACTTAGAGCACCATGGATCATTTGTTGTCACTTGAGGATGGAGTATTGAGTATATCTAACAACCCCATCCTAAAGCCCCAAGTGCTATAGATTGGGAGCAACTTATGATAGATCTTGCACGTGGACTTAGATTAAGGGGACATGAATTGGCAACACAGGTTGTCTAGTACTACACAAACCAGCCTCCCCAACAAGGGTTTGTCACAGATGATGAATACATGAGAGGAGGGAGTGTTAGTAGTTAGGGTGGACTAAGCTAGTAAGGAAGCATGTGATAGGGGAGCCAAAGACAATAGAGTCAGAGAGATGAACAACGAGGATTAAGCAAATAGAGTAGCCAATGTAGACCTAGAAACTAATAGGGCTAATCACATTTTCATTGGAGATCCTACTAAGACCCTTTCCTTAGAATACCTTAGATGGTCCAATTGGATCATCCAACATGAAAGTTGGGATTCTTATCAATTGGGTAATGCACTATTGGCTTCTCCCTATAATGGAGACCTTACAAAAGTGCATTAGTACATATAGTAATGAGGGGTAGACATTGGTCATATACTAACATACCCCTTCAATTTTTACCAAATATTAAATGAAGTAGGTTTGGGTGCTATGCCCACCTATTGAAGATGCATGCTAAGATTCTCTTATTTGCCTCTAATGGATAATATTCTAGCTCCAAATGTCATCTTCTATTAACTCACAAAATTAATGATACTGTACTTCTATATGCTTTCTATGAGCATGAAATACAAGGTTCTTTGTGATGGCCATACATCTCTGATTATCACATTTAGTTATAGTCCCCTTTTTTATGGAAATCCTAGAAATGCAAGAATTATCCTTAACCACATTGCACCACAAGAGGCAAAGGAAGCTACTTTGTACTTTGCCTCAGTGGAGGAGAGTGTAAAAGTTGGTTGCTTCCTACTTACCCAAGAAAATATTCATGAACTATGAGAAATAATATCAATGAATAGATTTTTTAGAATCACTATCTCCAACAAACATCCTAAATCACAATACCCTTGAATCATATCCAAAATGGTATAAAGAATACCAAAATCCAAGGTTTGTGCAATGTACCTTAGAACTTGCATGGCTTCATTCCAATGGCTCTCTTTTGGTTTGTTAGAGAACCTGCTTAATACTCAAACAACATAAAAAATATTCGGTCTAGTGTTCCACAAAATGATAAGACTCCCAACAAGCTTTATCTACTTCGTAGCATCTGCTTTTTGTTATCAACCTCTATTGAAAGATTAGGATTCACGTCCATAGATGCACTAGTGGCTATGTAGTTCATCCCAAAAGGTTTAAGGATTTCCATAGCATATTTTTGTTTTGAAATGGAAACCCCATCATCCTTTTTCCATAATTCAATGCCAAGGCAATAATGAAGTAGCTCAAGATATGTCATCTCAAATGCATTGCTCAAGCTAGCACAAGTTTGTCTGATGAAATCTACATGATCTTTCATAATGATGAAATCATCTACATATACGCTTGTTGATGCAAATGAGTCCAAGCCTACATACTTGGACAATCAGTATTCACTTCATATAGTCATTCTAAGTCACATATGACTATTCTCTTGTAAAAGGCATTTACTTTTATCCTTGTAAAAGTGCATGGCACTTATTCTCATGTAGAGTTAGGAGGAATCGAATCACAAATCATTTGGTAGTTGATTGATGAGAAAGCAAGTCCTAAACTTTAGGATTCACTTTATGGTAAGAGTTTGAATTTGAATTGAAACTATGGCTCCAACTCTAAGCTATAAAAATGGATCAAAATCTCGCATGATTGAGAGTCTGATTTGGAGATCATTTGGGAGGATATTTAGTGTTTACTAAGCTCATTCTATAGCTCCATCACTATCCTCACATTATGCAATTATACATTGCCAATGTCTTTGTAACTCTATGTGATTTAATCCATATACATTAATCACATCTCTACTTCATTTCTCTGTTATGTTCATCTTAGAAAAATTAACTTCTTAGACTTGGTCTCAATTCATAATTGATCATTTGAGGTGATTTTAAAGTGGTATCGATTTAGCATATTGTCTAGTTTGCTGCTATAAAATTTTATTGCCATTGTTTTATCCAATCTAGAGATATCTTCAAAACTCTGCTCACTAGTTTGCATATTGTTGAAGCCCAAAGATGTCGAGATGGTCATTTGATTTGCTAAGCTTAATTCTTAGAGTACACTTGATCCTTTTTAGTGAAAAAACTTGTGATTGGTAATTAATTAAGTCACTTAGATACTCTCAAAAGGAATTCGATCAGTTGCTAGCAGGTTGAGAGCACTATCCATTTTACTCAGCATGTGTAGAGACCAAAATAACAAGTCTTAGCTCATTGTTGAATCTCATACTCATCTTTTTTGATCCATTGATTAGAGGATCATACTCCAGAGCACTTAAGTGATCATTTGTGGTTACTGGGAAGCTCAAGGGGTCTACTTTATAGTCCACAACTTGTTCTTGGCTCATGTGAAGCAAGGATTTGTAGCACCGTTCATCTATGGAATCTATCTAGCATCTCCTCCAACAGTGGTATCAAAGCAACATCAAAGCAAAATGGGCAATGGATTTCCATAATTCATTGACAAATTATACATGGGAAATTATCCAACATGGTTCCTAAGGATTCAGGCTTACCGTCAAGGAAGAAGTTTGTATGGATACATCTCTGGAGATGAAGAAATGCTAATATTTAGAAGCAAACATCAACCTACAAAAGAAGAGCAAGAAATACTAGCTATGTGATGTGCAAAGGATGCTCTAGCCAGGTCTTACATACTTAACTCAATATCTTATTTCTTATTACCTTGTATTAGGAATTGCAAGACCTCCGAAGAGACTTGGTAAGTGCTTTCTTCATACTTCTCATCAAATACAAGGGCTAGGAAGAACTAGCTTTGGATGGAGTTCACAACCTTGAAGAAGCAACCAAAGAAAAGTGTAGTTGACTATGTGACCAAGATGAAGGATGTAGCTAACAAACTTGGGAGCATTGGAGAAGATATAGATGAGGAGTAGAGAGTAAGGCATATCATAAATGGCATCAAGGCTCATGAAAAATGGGAGTCCTTCACCACAGCAATGGACCTATATATGGACATGCACGTACATGATCTCAACACATTAATGGGGAAACTCTTCACACATGAGACAAAGCTCAACAAGAATGGAGATAACTCTAGAGGTAATCAATCATCTTCCCTTTACACAAATAGAAATAAGAATAAAGATAAAGGCAAAGGTAAAAGGAATGAGGAAGATGCAAGTACCTCTCAAGTTAACTTCATAGATAGAGGAAGAGGTACTAGAGGAAGGGGCAGAGGAGGAAAGAAAGGCAGGGGGGGTCATACAACTCACCTAGATGAGGACTTCCCAACCTTACCAAAGAGAAATAAGCACAAAATTTAAGCAACAAGTGATTTTTATGATGACCAAAATACTCCAAGAAGAGAAGTCAACTCTTGGAACTCTAAAGAAAAGCCAAAGTGTAGGAGTTGAGAGATTTGGCAGAATCCTCTCAACAAACCATATAAGGTGCAATCCCCTAGGTTTTTGAGTCATAGGCTTGTTACCTACTTCAGGATAAAGGATTCAATGTGAGCAAAGTAGATCCTTCCTTGTTCATTAAGAGGAACCAATCAAAAGTTATATACCTATGTGTATATGTTGATGACATTATATTTACTGGTAATGATGTTGAAGGAATTAGGATGACCAAGCTTTAGATGAAAGAGGAGTTTAAGATCAGTGATCTTGGTCTACTCACATACTTTCTAGGATTAGAAGTAGTATGTATAGAAAGAAATATGTACCTTAGAGGAAGTAGACCAAAGACATCCTTGCAAGATTCAAAATGGAGAATTTAAATGTTTCAGGCACTCCTATGGAGATGAGCTTGAAATTAAGTGCCCATGAAGGTGCAAAAATTGAGGATGTAAGTAGCTATCAAAGTTTAGTCAGAAGTTTGAATTATGCTTCACTAACTAGAATGGACATTTGCTATGGAGTAAGTTTCTTAAGTCAAGTCATGCATAATCCAAGGAAACCTCACATGGAAGCAGCCAAGAAAATCCTCAAATATTTGAGGGGTACAATCAATGAAGGTTTGTACTATCCTTACCACTTTGATATAGACATCAAAATATTCTCTGATGCAAATTAATCATGCTCTAAAGATGATACGAGAACTCACCTTTGTAGGAATAAAGTTGATCTCATTATCCTCAAAGAAGCAACCCATAGTTGCACTCTTATCAATTGAGGCTCAATATACAGGACTTGAAAATGCTACACAAGAAGAAATGTGGATTAAGACTTTATATTATGATTTAGGTATTAAATCATCCATTCCACAGATCTTTGGGAATGAGATAAGTTCATTGCATCTTGCTGCTAACCCAATCTATAATTCCAAGACTAAACATATAGAAGTGCATTATCATTATGTCAAGGAAAATATTACAAATAGAGAAATTCAATTATCTTCAACAATGTGTAGATATTATGACAAAGGTATTGGATGGAATCAAGCTAAACAGGTTCAAATCAATGATTGGATTGCAAGAGACCTTGTAGAATTGGAGATGCAAGATTCTTAGGCTTGAGGGGAAGTTGTTTTGATAAACTTCATGGACTACTCTCATAAGTCATCCCATTTAGTAATGGTCATGAGAACACATGCTTGTGAAAATTCCAAAAGTAAAATTGTACTTACATTGGTTATTTGTAAAAGCTAAAAGGAGATGGAATCTCATGATAAGAAGGAACTAACTCCATGAACTTAGTTAGGTGGAATCAAGATTAAATCATCCCTAAATTTTAGATCGCCTTTTACGTGGATGACTCACCAATTTCAAATTCAAATTCATGTATAAATAAATTATCCTCTTAGTCATGGGACATCACACCTAAGACTGAGAGATTGAGCTACATTCTTGAACAAATATTGTGCTCAATTCATGAAATAGTATTCCTCTACACTTCCCATGTATCATATGTTCAATATCATACATATTTTTTATCATTACTTTGATTAATTCATTCTCCTTATGCT
Source organism: Ceratopteris richardii (assembly GCA_020310875.1). NCBI lineage: Eukaryota > Viridiplantae > Streptophyta > Polypodiopsida > Polypodiales > Pteridaceae > Ceratopteris > Ceratopteris richardii. The sequence continues at coordinate 161,157,471 of CM035408.1, read as the reverse complement.
ACTGATGTATGCTCATGTACACAATGAACATGTTTTGATAGTTTATCCGTGCATGAGTATTCAATTGCTATACCTTTGCTTGTTTTAATTAGATTAGCGTTTCCACTATGTATATATAAAATTTTAGCATCATTGGTCTAGTAGATCTCAAGGTATGAATTATTGAAGCTAATTGTTTCTGTGCATCATCTTGCTTGTGAAAAGTCAAGGTGATCCCTCACAATTTTTTGATTTATTTCTCTTTGTATAGTGTAGCTTAATTAATTAGATAGCTTTCTTTGGTTATCTATACACTTGAATTAGATGTGTGCAAAAGATCTCTACTCAATTCATACTAGGTTGTGAGCTTTGAGCATATTTCGTTGACCTTCTCTTCCCAAAATAGAAAGTATCTTCGATCTTTCCAAAGTGGAAGTTATTTATTTTGGTGCAAATATTTGTCAATGATGTTCCAAACGAGTTGATGATTTTTTGTGCATATCTGGGAAAGTATATTAAGCATCCTTAGAGTTAAATTGGCTAGTGTAGAGCATGTTTGGTGCAAACACCACTCATCTCTGCATACTTCCAATTACCTCTCAATTTCTTCTTCCATAAGCATTCTTCAAAAATAACTTGCACTTTAACTAGCTCACAAAAACCGACCTAATATGTAAAAAAGTTATGACTTCAAACACTAAAAGCAGCCACCACAGTGACAATTGGAAGCATTGCTCTTCAAGGAGTGTCATACATAGGGTTGGCTTCCTAAAATACATAAAAGCCCTAATTTATATAACCAATGAAAGAGCAAACACCTTAACACTTATTGGATGTCATCCTGATTTTTCATGGATGTGCAAAACATGACCTCAAGATTGTAAAACTGAGATTTCTCTATATCTGGTGAAACAAATGGCTTAAAACTTTGTATACATAAACAAGACAATGATATCTTTCCAATGAACGCTTGATCATTTGATTTGAAGCTCTCTAGTGAGAACAATAACCTCTACAAGATGATTGCGTCTGAAGAAGGAGGAGTAGAGAAATGAATGAGCAATGCAAAAATGACCAAAGTGTATGTATATTCTTCAATTGTCTTTCAACATATAGTGTACAATGTTGTGAGTCTTTAAAAACACTCTTGGGTAGCTGTCCATAAACCAATCCTCTTGAATTTGAATTTGAACTAAGTGGGATAATTTTTTTTATTAATTGAATCTAGTTTTCCTATAATCTAGGAAAAGAGAAATTTGAAGTTACATCTACCTTTTGATTCATTGATTGAGAATCAATCTCAAACACTTCAAACTTGTGGCTTTTTTGCCTTTTATTTTTCTCTTTTACAAAGATAAATACTTTGGAAATTACATAAGAAGGTGATCCTATGATAACACTCTCAATAGAATAAATGAATGCAAATAAAACTCTACAAGGAGTATATGTGGCATCATTCAAATGATGGTTTTGATGTAGATCATGTCCACCTCAAGAATAATGAAAGATTGATGTTCCAAAAGCTCCCCCTCAAGCTAAAGTATTCTTAACTCTTCATTCTCTGATAGGCTGAATATGTGCCATAGATTTGAATCTGCATAGCTTTATCCCCATCAAGTGCCTTTGTCATCATGTCTGCTATTTTCTTCGTAGTAGAAACAAATGAAATGTCAATGTCCTTTGCCATAAGCTTCTCTCTTACAAAGTGGTAATGGAATTCTATGTGTTTTGTCCTTGCATGGGAAATTGGATTTGTAGCTACATGCATGGAACTTACATTATCTACAAGTATGTGAGGCTTGGAACTTACAAGTCCCAAATCTTAGTACAACTCCTTGAGGCATATTACTTCTTGAGTTGTAATAGTTAGAGCTGTATATTCAGCTTCAATTGTAGATAAAGCAAATCTTGGTTACTTCTTGGAAATCCATGTCACAAATTTATGGACTTGCAAATGTTAAGTATCCAAAGGTACTTCTTCTATCATCCTTTGCTCCTACCCAATTTTCATGTGAATAGATTTTAATATCTAAATCTAAAGAGTAGGACAGTAGATAACTTCATTAAGTGTTCCATTGAGGTACTTGAGTACTCTATTTGTAGAATCCATCTTTACTCTTCTAGGTGAGTACATGAACTCACTAAGCTCTCCCACACTATAGGATATGTCTGGTCTTGTTGTGAGTATCATATATCAAGCTACCAACTAAGCTTTGATACTCTTTAGGATCATCAATTTACTCAACTTCATAAACACTTAGTTTATGGTTCAATTCCAAGGGTGTACCTCCAAGCTTGCTATTTCCCATCTTGAATTTGTAAAGTAGAACTTGAATTTATCTTCTCTAAGTTAGATACATCCCTTCATCTGTATAAATCACTTGCATCCTAGGAAATATGTGAGCTTACCTAAGTCACTGATTTTGAACTCCTCTTGCACGTGTCTTTTGATCATTGAATGTCATTCAAGTCATCACCTATCACAATAATTTCATGTACATATACACATGGATAGATAACCTCATTGTGATACCTTTTGATGAATAAAGAAGGATATGAGTTGCTAGGTCTAAAACCTTGACCTTTCTTGTTTCAATTTGTACAACGCTTTCTTAAGTCTAGAAATATAAGATGTATGATTAGGTTTTTCATAACCTGGAGGTTATGAAATGTATACCCCTTCACTCATCAAACCATTTAGAAATGCATTTTTCACATCAAGTTGGAGTATTCTCCAATTTCTTGGAGTAGCTACACTTATTAACATTCTCATTGCAGTCATCTTTGCAACCAATGAGAATTTTTCTCATAGTCTACATAATGCCTTTGTGAGCATCTATTGGCAACTAATCTTGCCTTGTACCTAAAAATTGATCCAATTGAGTTCCCTTTAAGTTTATAAACCCATTATCAATCAATTACCTTTTGAGTGGGTGACATTGGAACCAAATCCCAAGTGTTCATCTCCTTCAATGCTATTATTTCTTCTTTCATGGCCTTTTCCCAATTAGGATTTTCCTTTGCCTCTTCATAGGTTGAGGGTTCCTCTGAAATTGAGTCCTTTTCCAAGTAGGCTGAATGCTTTATAACAAATATAGAATCATATCCATACCTTTCTGGTTGTCTTTTCTCCCTTGTTTAACTTCTAGGTGCTTTCTTGGAGCATTCTCCACAATCTTGCATCTTTCCTTTGCCTCTTGACTTCCATAGCTTTTAATCCTTTTCCCTTTCATTTTGGTCATCATCTTTATCACATCTTTGATCCTAGACCTGTGTATCATGCTTGCTTCCTAGTTGATGGAAATCAAGATCAAGATCACATGGTAGAGTTACCTTTTGTTTGTCTTCATCATAACAAGACCTATGTTCTTCAAACACAACATCCCTACTTGTAGTGAATTTCCTTGTTGAAGGATTGTAAAACCTGTAATCCATCTTTGTTGAATCATATCCAAAAATAAATATAATGCCTTTGTTTCCCTTTCATCTAGCTTACCTCTTATTTGTGATGGTAGATGAACATAAGATAAACAACCAAAAACCTTGCAATGTACAAGAATAGGTTTTCTTCCATACCATGCTTCATAAGGAGTCATATGTTGGAGTGATTTGGATGGTAGTCTATTGAAAAAGTACACAATAGTTAAATAGCCTCTACCCATGGATAATGTGGCAACTGTTTCTCTTCAAGCATTGTTCTAGTTAATCCAGCCAATGTCTTTTTTTCTTCTCTTTGCAATTTCATTCAATTGAGTATAGTACCTAGTAGTCACTTCCCTCTTGATACCTTTATCCTACAAGAACTCATCAAACTCTTTGGAGAAGTATTCTCCCCCTCCATTAGATTTGAGTTTCTTGAGTGATCTACCTATATGGTTCTCCACATGTCCTAGATACTTTTTGAAGCAATCTAAAACTTCATTCTTACTCTTGATAAAGTATGGGATAGTCCATCTACTATGGGTTATATGAGCATGCGAAGCATAGATAGTCTACATGGAAGGTATAGTGCTCATGCCATAGACTAGATCGTGATTTCCTTCACTCAAACCTTGTGTTGAGATGTAGGGAGATTTTACCTTCCAAAAAGTCTTGAAGACCACTATGATTAACTCAAATATCATCTGTGTAGCTACATCTAGCATATTCTTTAGACATGAGGACCAATGGCATATTGTAGAAACCATCTAAGCTATTGTAGGTGGTAATGATAGTTTGAACCAATTGGAACACCCTGGGCAATTCGTGACCTTGATTGCAAAAGCAAGCCATGATCTTCTTCTAGGTATTGGGCGTCTACATGGGAGTAGTAAACCAGGTGCACATCTTTTTAGGATAGGTCTCTAATAAGTTCCACAGCAGTTGGATTGAAAGATATTACATCTTTGTGCTCTTTCTAAAACATCATCAAGTTGGAACTTTGTAGCAAAGGTGGGATCCTTGCCTATCGCACACTTGATCTCTACCTTATATTCAGCTAAAAGCATGAAGAATGGCTTGATCTTTAAGGTGGTGATTAGACATTGATGAGAAAGATTTTGAAGTATTCTGAACATAGTACCATATCTTCCAGATTTTCCATGGACTGAATCTGGATCGTCACCCTATTGTCATGGATGCATCCTATCTCTACAACCTTCCTTACCCATTGTGGCCTAGGTGTCTCATAAATATCTTGTCCTTCTTCGGTGACCAATCCACCTAGCATGCATTATGGCTTGTCAGTGTCTTCAAATGTTTCTTCAACTTGTATTTCTACTAGCTCATCAAGGTGAGCCACTTCTTGTGGTGAAGGGTTCTCTTGTACTAAAGTAATGTCACTTGCAATTCTTCTATTTGTTTATGCAATTCTACCAATGCATGTGGTTCTTCACCTATACAAATTGCTTCAGGGATTGGGTTGTGTGGTACTAGTTGATGTTGACGTAATTGATTTATCTCTTTTGATGAATTTTCATAAGATTCCAAGATTTCGTATAAGTTGTGGATATTCGCACATGGTATTGTTTGTAACTGGGAGGGATTAACCGATGCACCAGAGGTGTTCTCAATGGCTGCCATGCATTGACATAAGAGGGCCATATTGTTGGACTTTTGCATTTTTCTCCATTTATATGTGCGAGTGGCTTTCAAGAACCTTCACAGTGTCTTGATTAATATCTTGAAGTTTGGACTCAAGATTGTTATGGGACTATTGCAAGGTGTGGTAATGATCCTTTAAAGGCTTCTTGCTTGCCTCTAATTTTGATATTCATTCTTGAAGCTCGATAGATTTTGTGCTAATTGATGCATTGCATGCCTCCAATTGTTGATATTCATGTGTAATCTAATTGGCATAATTAATCATTGTATTGATTGCAGTATCTAAATTCATGGATGCTATATGTATAGGGCGGAATGCAAGGGGGAAGGTAATGGGGATGGGAAATGTGGATTTTGTGCACAATGGCGAGGTGGGTGCAAGTGATGTTGGTGGAGGGGAAATAGCGGGAACGTGCAAGTGTGGGGGGTGGTGGTGATGTTGTGGGTGGTAAGATGTCCATTGGGTTGTATGTGGAGGCGCATGAACGTTCTACCATAAATATGGGGATTGTAGGTATGGTGGTCATGGTGTTAGTGAAAAGTGGAGATGTTACAAATAATTGAGGACTTTGCGAAGAGCTAGCCTGCCAACAAGTAGATTGAGCTAGTGGCTAGAATGTAGCTTCAAGAAAGGGCACAAGTTGATAGCATAGTTGAGGGTGGTTGAGGTGGAAACAACAAAGTGGTGGGGTATAGATGGGTTGGATAGAAGTTTGGGTGGCTTGTGAGGCTCGCTAACCTAATATGGTGGATGTAGGGGCTTAGTGACCCATTACAAGGTGCCCAATTGGATGACCTAATTTGGGTTCTACTAGGGAAGAAGAGGTACAATACAAGGGGTTGGTGAATGAAGAGAAGAGTTGTGAATGGGAAACAAGGCTAGGGAAGGAAAAGGTGGGTGTTTGTGTGGTTAGTTCAATGGCAATTATAATGTCCTCATGCCTAGGGGTCAACGGGGCAGGGTGTGGAAAACTAGTTCTTTTTGTTGGGTAGTCACTTTTGTAGGGATTGACGTGGTCATGGGACTTTTAGGTACCCGATTCCAAGTTACTCTAAGGTTGACTTTACATAATGATCTGATTATAAATAGGAATTTGTCGGCCGTAAGCTTGAAAAGAGCAATTAGTAGGGTGAAACTATTTTCATACAATCTTTTCAACCTACGCCAGAATTCAATTTAAGCAATTCATAAAACATGTGAAGTTTACAAGAATTCACCTTAACAATTACCCGAAATAGTTTACACACAAAACTAGTTCCCAACATTCAGTGTGTCTTTTATTATAATATTTAAACTCTTGTACAAAGACATCAATTCATATCGTAATATATTCTGTAACGATAATTCGAAAGTGTTATATCCCTTTCATTAGAATGCAATGTATTATTTAATTTCAATATCTTCCAAAACACCAAGGTCTACATAAATGCACTTTTTCATCAGAGTATATTGTAATTACATTCATACTATGGATAAAGTAATGCGCGCAAAGTTTTTCAAGATTTGAGGCTTCAATACTCCATTTTCTTTCATAGTTCCCCCATGTGTGCTCTATCTTAAACATTGAAACATTTGTAGAGCTATCTTCATAGTTTTCTCTATCTTCATTTCATCTCGTGTCATTCTGTCTTTGAAACAAGATTTATGAAACCTTTTCTTATGATCTCATGCACATTTTGCTTGGCTATTCTATGACTCAGTCTTGGTTTCCATAATCCCTTTGGAGGTGCAGTTCTGACCGACATCCACAACATTTCTGAATCGTATCTTGAATCTTTGATATGAACAACATTTTGTTTTGCAGCAAGTAAAAGCAAAAGTAGAGATAGGAATCTCTACGACAATGTACATTGGATCCAAACCCACTTTATTATAGGAAAAGTGTTTACAAATCATCATCATTATTTTGGAGCTCAGGGAACATAATCCTTTCCATATCATACCTAAGTTCCCAAAACATTTTCCTCTAGATTTTCTTCAGCTAATCGAATCTCTGCTTCCAAAAACTCCTTCGGATCAAGTAGTGTTTGACCAGCACTTGGGTAACTTTTTGCCACTGCTTCTACTTCTGGTATTCTATTCTAAAACTTTTCTAACATATTGTCAAAAGTGTTGGTGCAATTAAAACCAAGCCCATATACTTCGTTAATTGGCACATCTCTTATGGAACCCTATGTGATCAACCCCTTGTATAAACCATTTGCATTTATCTTGGTAAAAGTATCCTACAACCACGAGGAAGTTAGGAAGCATCAAATCTCAAAGTTTTTGGTTGTTGGGTAATGAGAGAATATATCCTATACTTTAGGATTCACTTTTAGGTGAACCTTTTTGAATTTGAATTCAAATATTGGCTCCTAACATAGATATAAAAAATGGATCAAATGACCTGCATGTAATCCCGACTCCTTGAGACCATTTTGAAGGGGATCTATTGTGAAGTGAGAGCTCACCTCATAGCTCATTCACCTCTCACACATTGAGCAATACATGATTGCCAATGAAATTGTATTTGTATAGGATTTAATATACATATTATCATTACATTCTCATTTCACTTCTCTATTGTGACTACAACAAATCATTGACCTTCTAAGAGCTTGTTCTCGGTGTATGATTGATCATTTCTCATGATTTAAAGCATGGTAGATTCAGCATACTATCTAGTATATGAGTGCAAAGTCTCATTATCATTGTCTCTCTGTGTCCTGAGATATTAACACATGTTTACTCTCCAATCTGTTGACTGATGCACCTTGTAATTGTCGAGAAGGTTTTGTGATTTGCTAAACATTATTCTCAGTGTGTAGTCCATTATTCTTTATGAAACCACTCATGATTGGTAGCTATCTAAGCTAACTACAGTTTCCCAAAAGGAATTAAGCTAATTGTTGTTGTACTCAGAGGAATGTTCAAAATACTGAACAGGTGTAGAAACAAGAATAGCAAGTTTTTAGTCTTGGATCAATTCCTACCTATCTATTTTGATCCATTGATTAGTGGATCATGTTCCAAGCAACATATGTGATTATTTATGACCATTAGCATGCTTAAGAGGCCCACTACGCTCTTCAGTAGTTGTTCTTGGCTGGTGTGAAGCAGGTTTAAGCAACACCTGTTCATCTCTGAAGATCATCCTCCATCTCCTCCAATGGTGGTATCAGAGCAACAACAAGCACGATGGGAGATGGATTTCCATCCTTCATTGACAAATTGTACACAAACAACTACTCAGCATGGTCACTAAGGATGCAAGCCTACCTTCAAGGGAGAAGTCTATATGGATACATCTCAGGAGATCAAGAGATGCCAGCATTCAGGAGCAAGCATTAACCCACAAGGGAAGAGCAAGAAAGGTTGACCACATGGTGTGCAAAGGATGCTCTTGCCAGGTCTTATCTACTAAACTCAATGTCTTATTTCTTATTAAAGAAAATATGCAAGGATCAAAGTGTGCTTGGCATTCCCAATGTGACCAAGCAACATATGATATACAAATGTGGATCATGTCAATTTGGTAAAGCCCACATGCAACCTTTCAACAAGAAGGGGTATATGTATGAAGACTACTGTGAGCTTGTACACATTGATGTGTGGGGTCCTAGAAAAGATCCATCAATCTCAGGTTCAAGGTACTATTTTTCATTTATAGATGATACAGTAGGTGGACAGTCCTTTATTTCATGAAGTATAAGGATGAAGTATTTACATGTTTCAAAAAATACTTGGCATTAGTTGAAAACCAAAAAACGATTAGATCTGATGGAGGTGGTGAGTATTTTTCACATGAATTTGATTCATTCCTACAAGAAAGAGGAATAAAGAGGAAATTCACAACAAGACATACTCCTGAATTGAATGGAATGGCAAAGAGAAGGAACAGGTTAATAGTTGAAGCTGCTAGATCAATGTTGAATGAAAAGAAGTTGCCTAACTACCTATAGGCAGAGGCTATCTCAGAAGCTACTTATTTGGTCAACAAGCTCCCATCCAAAACCTTGGATGGAATGACACCCTATGAAGCATGGAATGGTAGGAGACCCTCATTGGATCATTGCAAAATATTTGGGTACATTGCTTATGCACACATTCCCTCACAGATTAGAGAAAAACTTGACCCTAAAGCTGAAAAATGTATATTGATTGGGTATGATTAAAAACAAAAGGGTTATAAGCTACACAATCCCACTAACAAATCATTTATAGTTAGTAGGGAGTAGTATTTGATGAAAATAGTTCATGGTTTGAAGATGATTGTAGGAAGATTAGGTTATCTTATGATTTGGAAAATAACTTTCCCACTCTCACTCAAGAAGATCAACAATTACCAGAAGATATCAATTCAGAGGATGAAGAGAAGATTGACTTCAAGGCTTGGAAGTCAAGACGCAAGACCAAAGTCAAGAAATTGGAAGACATACCAGAGTCCTCCAACTAGGCACTCATGAGATCTCAAAGGGAAATCAAAAAGCCCATAAGGTATGGCTATGATACATCATTAGTCACCAAGCACTCTGTGTATATCACTAAAGACTCTACGACAGAAGACCCTTCTTCATTTGAAGAGGCTAGTAAGAGGAAAGAATGGAGAGAATCCATGCAGGAAGAAGTAGAAGAACTTCAGGAAAACCATACTTGGAACCTAGTTCCCAAGAAGCCAACCATGAAGGTAATAGGATCTAGGTGGATATATAAAATAAAAAAGAATTCAGATGGTTCTATAAACAGATACAAGGCAAGGCTTGTGGCAAAGGAGTTTGATCAAACCCATGGAGTAGACTATGAAGAGACCTTTTCACTTGTGGCAAGATGCCATCAAATGGGATTTTGGCAAGCATTGCTGCCTCTAAGAATTGGAATCTATATCAATTAGATGTCAAGAATGCATTCTTACATGGATGGATATTAGAAGCATATATGGCACAACCACCAAGATTTGTAGATGAATGTAAGTGAGGTTATGTATGTGTTGGAAAAACAATGCCTTATTGGTTCAATGGTCCACTATGTATAGCATGTGTAGTAGTCTTTTCTAACTCCTTCCTACAAGAAATGATCACGGATGCAAATTTCTACCCTTTATACATCACAACAGCGTGGGAATGTTGGATAAGGTATAAGCCTCTTACGCAATCGACCCGTGTTCAATTCCCGTGTAGGGCAGCGTGAAAAAACGTGATGATAACTTTTGATCTATGCTTTTGCTTTAAAAATTAGTTGACAACAAAGATGGACAACGACGGGCGATTGATTTCCGATAAAGCAATAACGTTTGTTTTTTTAACAATAAGCGATCGTGCTTTATTTGATTTTGGAGGAGTGCTTTTCAAGGAACACAAAATACTATATAAGAAGTACTTTGGGTCACTTCTATTTATCTTCACCTAGTATTCAACACAAGCTTGGAGCTTGGACCTCAATAGAGGTGATGTTTCTTCTAGCACATGGGGCAGCCATGGTGCTAACTTGAAGCATGTTGAGGAGTAGCGATGGAGTTCTTCTTAATGATTCTTCTTGGAGAAGATGAAGGGTGTGCTCACACTCTAGCTCATGGAGAGGAGGTTATCTCTTGTTCATGGCAAGAAGACTTGTTCATTAGCAGCTTGATGGTGAGGATCGGCCATCTACATGGTGTATTTGAAGATTGTCTTCTACAAGAAGATATCACGTTGAAGATTGTCTTCTACAAGAAGATGTCGGGCTACTTCAAAGACATTGGATGGTGGTTAATATAAGATTCACATCTTATGTTAAGTATTCAGGTACATATTCTCTTTATGCACACAGGTACTACTTGAATTTTATGGAGGCAGTAGCATTCATATCAGGAGGAGTCCTATTCAGCATAGGTACAAGAGAAACAGTACGTATATGCTTTATGCATATTTGGATGAGGTGTTTGAGAAGGTGTGTTCACATGAGTTTGAGGATTTCGGGCAACAAACTTGTTAGCATTCCTTGCTACTTTTTAAGTATGTGATCTTTTCACACACGTATCTGACTTAGGGTCTTCCATAGCCTAAGTTAGATGAGGGTTTGTTGACTATCAATTTCACACTGATCCTTCCTCTTTCAGACACTCATATTCACTCTTCTATAACCTATAAGGTCACACATCTCATATATATTCAGATTACTGCCCATACATCTGAATATGTTTGTTACATTGTACATTCAGTCATTCATCTATTTCTCATCACATAGAGTGGTTGAGAGTTTTGCTCCCACATTGTACATTGAACATTGGTATATATGATACTATGAGTAAGCGATGGCTTACGTAACACCTTACACATGACGTCTATTCTTTCTCTATCTTTGTCTCATCATCTGTATGATTAAGTTGTGGTATGTTCATGTTTTGTCAATATGGAAGATTGTTGGAATTAATGTTGTACATGATTGGAACTATAGAACCATGGACCTGTGACATGAGCCAAGGGCCTACCTCACTTCCAACATTTGGTATCAGAGCACTAAGGTTTTGGTTACAGAACTTTAGATCTTTGGCATCAATGCATTAAGGCTCATTCATATCTCAGGTTCCCAAACTTCCAGATTTACAACATATGATTTGAAAGCATCTTCTAACATTTGACATTTGACATACACACTTAATCTAGATGAGTAGAGATTTGAGAATTAGACAATCCAGTTACATGTGTATTCATCAGTGTGGAGTATGAAGATGATGATCTGTTAGCAGCCGAATATTTTTGGAAGAGTATGCAAATACTTTACAAAAGTATTGTTTGAAGACCTAGACTTGATGAAGAGAAGACTACTTCAAATTCAAGGAAGAACAATGGTTTAGAGAAGATGAAGGAATCAGATCAACATCAAATCACGGTATCAATTTTTACTATCAAATTATCATTTGCAGGTCATATCTTGGAAGAGCAGTTATGAAGAGATTTGAAGAAATTCAAGGAATGCTTTTATATGCTTTCATCATTTGAAAGTTAAGGCTACATCAAAACAGGTATCTAGAGGTTTTTTCTAGAGAGTTTTGAGAGATCTCTTTCATGGCAAGAAAGTTCATCTAAGAAGACAAGTGCACAGATGAGATGAATTTTGTTTTCAGCCAATTTTCTGTTGTAAGTTGGTTGGATATCAAGGTACAAATGTATCTAGAGAAGGTAACTCTCGAAGGGTAATTCATCATTCAGACAAACGATTGGTGAAATTAGTCATTTCAGACATTTGAAGCAGAATTTTGATTCAGAGATATGAGGAGATGATAAAACATGTTTCTATATTCAACTTCCATTTATATACCATGTTTGTTTTATCTCTTACTCTTAGCATTAGAGGAAGAGAAAAGTTCAGTTGAAGAAGTCAAGAGTGTTTGCTACTTCAAGATGAAGAGAACAAAAGGTATGGAAGAGAAGTTTGAAAATGTTGACATCATCAGGTGGAAGAAAGATGCAAAAAAAGAAAGTCCATCATTTCCAAAAGAAAAGTAAGGCTTCCTTTTCTCATATATTTTCCATATACTTTTCCTATTTTATCCTCTACATCCAAAGACAAGTCTACGAGAACATCTTGTTTAAAGAAGAAGCAGTTTCTTGTTTTGCATTACACTTGGTCATGATTTAGTAGATTTGACAAAGAATTGCATTGAGAGAAACAAAAGCATTCATATGTGTATGAGTTATGTTGAAGCTTTTTAAGCGGGCAGCTTATATGTTACCTCAAAGAATTCTTGGAGTGTCAATACAGAGCTACTTGGTATATGACAAGTTGCAGAGAAGTTTATTTCTTCTTTATCTAACTCTTAAGGTAAAAGAGTTTTTTGTAGCAGATGTTGGAGACTTGGGTTGAGGTTTTATGTTTGGAAAAGGTTACCTCATATTCAATATTTTCAGAAAACTTCAAAAAATTCAGAATCTTGTTGATGTACAAGTCAATGAAGAATCTTCTTTCTATGATTGTCTAGACTTTTGGATACATGTTTGTATTCAAAAGGTGTTCCATCATATCCTATCACTTGATTAAGAAGTGGAGTTAGCCAAAAGAAAGTCAGGCAGGTACTATCACATTTCACCCGGGTAAAATATGAAAGTTATGAAGTATCAACTTGCAGCTTTTGGAGTTCTCAAGGTGAGAAGTCTGTCCACTTATGTTTCAAGTAGGAGTCACAGATTCTTGGAAAGGATTTGTTTGTAGAAAAGCTTTACAACTTTGTAAGAAGCATGGACACTTGGAGACATTTAGGTAGCAAATCAAACATTCAGATGAGGGTTTGTTGACTATCAGTTTCACACTAATCCTTCCTCTTTGAGACACTCATATTCACTCTTCTATAACCTATAAGGTCACACATCTCATATATATTCAGATTACTGCCCATACATCTGAATATGTTTGTTACATTGTGCATTCACTCATTCATCTATTTCTCATCACATAGAGTGGTTGAGAGTTTTGCTCCCACATTGTACATTGAACATTGGTATATATGATACTATGAGTAAGCGATGGCTTACGTAACACCTTACACATGACATCTATTCTTTCTCTATCTTTGTCTCATCATCTGTATGATTAAGTTGTGGTATGTTCATGTTTTGTCAATATGGAAGATTGCTGGAATTAATGTTGTACATGATTGGAACTATGGAACCATGGACCTGTGACATGAGCCAAGGGCCTACCTCACTTCCAACAGTATGCAAGCTAAGGAATGCACTCTATGGCCTAAAACAAGCTCCTTGAGCTTGGAACCATAGGCTTGTGACTTATTTGCAGGATCAAGGCTTTGTGGCTAGCAAGGCAAATTCTTCTTTATTTATAAAGAAGACCAACTCAAAGATGATCTACTTATGTGTCTATGTGGATGACATTATCATTATAGGAAATGATGCTAATGGAGCTTGTGTATACAGATTTTTGCATATTTTTCAATCAGAGAAAGTATATACATGATATGTTGGTAAAGTTTAAGATGGAGAATACCAAAATTGTAGATACACCCATGGAACTCAACCATAAGCTTAGTTCTCATGAAGGAGAACTTCTTGAGGATGTTACATGTTACCAAAAACTTGTAAGAAGCCTCAACTATGCTACCCTAACAAGAGTAGACATTGCTTATGGAGTAAGCACATTGAGTCAGTTTATGCATGCACCAAAGAAAACCTCACTTGGAAGCTACAAAAGGGTGATAAAGTATCTAAAGGGCACCATGAATGAAGGGTTGTTTTATCCCTTCACTTCTGACTTAGATATAAAGATCTATTCTGATGTAGATGGGGCTCACTCCCAAGGATGATAGGAGGAGCACTTCAGGGTACGTATCTTTTGCAGGTTCAAAGCTTATGTCATGGTCATCTAACAAGCAACCCAGCTGTGGCCTTATCATCCATAGAAGCAGAATATAGAGGTTTGGCAAATGCAACTCAAGAAGCTATGTGGCTTAAGCAACCATATGCAAATTTGGAGTTATAATCTTGGACTCCAATAATCTTTGGAGACAACACAAGTTCACTTCATTTGGCTGCTAATCATGTATATCATGCAAGGACTAAGCACATTGAAGTTCACTATCATTATGTAAGGGAAAACTTGCTTAGCAAGGATACTCAACTATCCTATGTATCAACTCATTTACAATGTGTGGATATACTCACAAGTACCTATCTTTTGCAGGTTCAAGCCTATAGCATGGTCATCTAACAAGCAACCAAGTATGGCCTTATCATCCACAGAAGCAGAATACAGAGGTTTGGCAAATGCAACTCAAGAAGCTATGTGGCTTAAGCAACTATATGCAGATTTGGAGTTACACTCTTGCACTCGAATAATCTTTGGAGACAACACAAGTTCACTTCATTTGGCTGCTAATCTTGTATATCATGCAAGGAGTAAGCACATTGAAGTGCACTATCATTATGTAATGGAAAACTTTCTTAGAAAGGATACTCAACTATCCTATGTATCAACTCATTTACAATGTGTGGATATACTCACAAAGTCTTTGGATGGAACCAAGATGAACATATTCGAATTGATTATTGGTTTTTAGGAGGTCAAGGAGGAATGAAGACCAAGCATGTTGAGCTTGTGGGGGAGTTGTTGGTGCAATTAAAACCAAGCCCACATACTTGGTTAATTGGCATATCTCTTATGCAACCCTATGTGATCAACCCCTTGTGTATACCATTTGCATTTATCTTTGTAAAAGTATCCTACAACCATGAGGAAGTTAGGAAGCATCAAATCTTGAAGTTTTTGGTTGTTGATTAATGACAGAATATATCCTATATTTAGGATTCACTTTTAGGTGAACCTTTTTTAATTTGAATTCAAATATTCGCTCCTAACACATTTATAAAAAAGGATCAAATGACCGACGTGTAATCCCGACTCCTTGAGACCATTGTGAAGGGGATCTATTGTGAAGTGAGAGCTCATCTCATAGCTCATTCACCTCTCACACATTGAGCAATATATGATTGCCAATGATATTTTATTTTTATAGGATTTAATATACATATTATCATTACATTCTCATTTCACTTCACTACAAGAAATAGGGGGCATAGCGATGCCCCCGAATTGAAAAAAATGGGATTCGTCACTTATGCGACGCTAGCATCGCATAAGCGAGGGTCCTCTTTTTGGGTTTTCTTTTTACGAGCGATTGTCACATAAGCGATGGTAGCATCACTTATGCAACGCTAAAAGTATATGTCACAAGTAGCATCGCTAAATAGGGACGTTATTTGTGATGTTGGCAAATTGGCTGTGACATTTTAGCATCGCATAAGCGACGTCTTGTGTTCCAGAGCATCTCATAAGCGATGCTTTGGAATGTGAAAAGAAAAATCGATTTCTCTCGGCACATTTGTGCCGGGATTTGGATGTGAGAGAGCAAGAGAGAAAAAGAGAGAGAGAGAGAGAGAGAGAGAGAGAGAGAGAGAGAGAGAGAGAGAGAGAGAGAGAGAGAGAGAGAGAGAGCGAGGGAGAGAGCGAGAGAGAGCAAGATATCTATCATTGAAGCCAGGTATGCACGCACACACACACACATACACACACATACATATGCATACACACACATATACACACATAGACACACACACATACTCATAGACACACACACACACACATACACACACATATACATAGATACACACATAATGATGCATACACACATATACATGCATACACACACATACATGCATACACACATATATGCATACACACACATATGCATACATAATTCATACATAATTCACATGCATACATACACATACATAATGCATACACACACATATGCATACATAATGCATACACACACATATGCATATATACATGCATACACATACAGACATAGGCACATACACACACATAGACACATACACACACACATACATATACACACTCATAGACACACACACATACACATAGACACACACACATACACACACATATACACACACACACATACACACATAGACACATACACACATAACACATACACACATATATGCATACACACACATAGAGAGACATGCACACACATACACATACATGCATACATAATGCATATGCATATGCATACATACATACTTACATGTATACACACACATATGCATACATAATGCACATGCATACATACACACATAATGCATACACACACATATGCATACAGACACATACATAATGCATACACACACATATGCATACATAATGCATACACACACATACACGCACATATGCATACATACATGTATACACATACACACATATACACATACACACACATAGACACATACACACACATAAACACATACACACTCATAGACACACACATACACATAGACACACACACACACATATATACACACACACATACACACATAATGATGCATACACACACATACACATGCATACACACATACACACACACATACACACACATACACACACACATACACACACATATATGCATACACACACATAGAGAGACATACACACACATACACATACATGCATACATAATGCATATGCATACATACATGCATACACACACATATGCATACATAATGCACATGCATACATACATATACACAATGCATACACATACATATGCATACATAATGCATACACACACATACACACATATGCATACATATATGCATACACATACACACATAGACACATACACACACACAGACACATACACACACATAAACACATACACACTCATAGATGCACACACATACACATAGACACACACACACATACACACACATATACACACACACACATACACACATACACACATAATGATGCATACACACACATACACATGCATACACACATACACAAACATACACGCACACACATACACACACATACACACATACACACACATATATGCATACATACACATAGAGAGACATACACATACATGCATACATAATGCATATGCATATGCATACATACATACTTACATGCATACACACACATATGCATACATAATGCACATGCATACATACACATACTTAATGCATACACACACATATGCATACATAATGCATACATAATGCATGCATAATGCATACACACACATACACACACATATGCATACATAATGCACATGCATATGCATACATACATGCATACACATACACACACATAGACACATACACACACATAAAAACATACACACTCATAGACACAAACACACTTACACACACACATCCATACACATTTACACACACACATACACATGCACACCGACACATATATATATAGATACACACGTATATACACACATAGACACACACACATACACACATAGACACACACACACACATACACATATACACAAATACACACACACATAGACACACAAACTTACACAGACACACACATCCACACACATATACACACACACACATACACATGCATACAGACACATATATATAGATACACACACATACACACATACATGCATATGCATACATAATGCACATGCATATGCATACATACATGCTTACATGCATACACACACATACACATGCACACACATACACATACACATACACATACACACATAGACACACACACACATACACACACATATATGCATACACACACACATAGAGAGACATACACACACATACACATACATGCGTACATAATGCATACATAATGCATATACATATGCATACATAATGCATATACATATGCATACATAATGCATATACATATGCATACATAATGCATATACATATGCATACATAATGCATATACATATGCATACATAATGCATATACATATGCATACATAATGCATATACATATGCATACATAATGCATATACATATGCATACATAATGCATATACATATGCATACATACATACTTACATGCATACACACACACATATGCATACATACGCATACATAATGCACATGCATATGCATAGATACATGCATACACATACACACACATAGACACATACACACACATATGCATACATAATGCACATGCATACACATACACACACATAGACACATACATACACATAGACACATACACACACATAGACACATACATATACACACATATACACATAGATTTACGCACACATACACATGCATACACACACACACACACACATACACAAACACGTACACACATAGACGCATACACACATAATGCATATGCATATGCATACATACATAATTACATGCATACACACACATGCATACATATGGATACACACATACACACGTAGAGAGACATGCACACACGTACACACACATACACACATATACACACACATACATACACATACACACACACATACATATGCATACATAATGCATATGCATATGCATACATAATGCATATGCATATGCATACATACATGCTTACATGCATACACACATACACACAGATACGTATACACACATAGACACACACACACACACGTAGAGAGAGACACACACACATATACACACATGTAAAGAGACATACACATACATGCATACATATGCATACATAATGCATATGCATACATACATACTTACATGCATACAGACACATACACACATATATACACACACGTATGCATACATACATACTTACATGCATACATAGACATACAAACATATACACACACATACACACACATGCATACATATGCATACATAATGCACATGCATATGCATAGATATATGCTTACATGCATACACATACACACATACACACACATGGACACATACACACATACAAACATATATACACACAGTTTTACACACACACATAGACACACACACATACACAAAAATACTTACACATGCATACACACAGACATACACACATAGACACACACACACTTACACACATAGACACACACACATACACACATATAAACTTACACACACAGAGATAGACACACACACACACATATATAAACAAACACACACACATAGGCACATACAGACTTACACACACACATACACACATCCACACACATTTACACATACACATACACATGCATATAGACACACACACACACACACACACACACATATATATATATATATATATATATATATATATATATATATATATATATATATATATATATATATATATATATATATATATATATATATATATATATATATATATATATATATATATATACACACACACACACTTACATAGACACATACACACATCCACACACATTTACACACATACATACAAATGTATAGACACATATATACAGATACACACATATATACACACAGACAAACACAGACACACACACATACACACACATGGACACATACACACATATATATGCATAGACAAACACATAGAGACATACACACATATATATGCATACACACACATAGAGACACATACACACACATACACATGCATGCATACATATGCATACATATGCATACATAATGCATATGCATACATACATACTTACATGCATACACACACACATACACACACATGCATACATTTGCATATGAAATGCACATGCATATGCATACATACATGTTTACATGCATACACACACTCACATATACACCATACAGATATACACACATACATATGTACACGTATATATATTGATTTTTGACCCATTTTGTTTTATATGTTAGGTATTATGGATCCTAGTAGAGAGAGAAAGGTGAAACTCACTCTCATAAAAAGTCTTATGAGAGCAAAAGTTCCGTCTGATACTCTAGGGGTCATCATGAATGAGTACTCAGAGATGCCTGATGATGAGCTAGATTATACGATCCAGATGCTTACCCAACGATTAGAGGAGGGCTCTTCACTGGCTCCACATGCAAGAAGACAGCTATCTGCTCATAGGTATGTTTTTTTTCATAAACTTTTTTAAAGATATTATAACACATATTTTTATTTATTTTTATCTATCTATTTTCAGGACACCTATACCACCTCCAGATCATGATAGCAGAGAAACATTTCCTATGAGGAAATGCATAGGCACCTTAGGGCTAGAGCGCGATATGAAGTGTTTCAATGGTGATGTTCCACAGTGCGCTCTCCTTCTCGAGAGCTCCACGACGATATGCTCGGAGTAGAAAATCGAGCTCCTGGAGCCGCACACAGTACTCCGCACAGAGGTTGTAGAATACGCACAAAACACAATACACAGGAAGCACGAAGACAAACTTCTTAGGTCTTACAAATGCAGTCGAACTTACTATCTGTGACTGACCAGACCACTATATGTTTTATTAAAGAACATATACAAAGAAGTGTCTGGTGGCCATTTGGCCTTTCACATGGACACTAACGGTAACAATCTCCCACTAAAGGCCAATATGGCTAGAGTAACTATGGGAGAAAAATAAAGAATGATAAAGAATACCTGAGTGTAAGTATACAAACTATACCTCCCACCTGATGGGCATGTTACACAGTATACAAGTGACTGCGTAAGATCAAGAATCAAGTAACCCCCATCAAGTGACAACAGTGTCGAAAGCTATCATGTGGTAGAGTTTTAGTCAAAGCATCTGCAACATTATCTCGAGTGTGAACCTTCTCAAGGATAATGCTCTCAGTGGCTAAGCAATCTCTAATGAAGTGATACCTCACCTCAATGTGCTTGGTCTTTGCATGATAGACCGGATTCTTAGCCAAAGCAATGGCACTCTGACTATCACTGAGCAAGTGAGGTACATGCTGAGGTAAACCCATATCACAAGCAAGACGAGAAAGCCACAATGCTTCCTTACATGCCTCACTTGCTACAACATACTCTGCTTCTGTGGTGGAAACAACTGTACATTCTTGAAGACGAGATCTCCAAGAGATAGCACCTCCAGCAAAATGAAAAATGTACCCTGATGTAGACTTACGATTGTCTACACAACCAGCATAGTCAGAATCTGTGTAACCAATAATGGATGCTTTCACTCTACCTAAGCATAGACATTTGTCCTTAGTGCCACTCAGATATCTCAAAATCATTTTGACCGCTTCCCAATGTTTCTTGCCAGGATTAGACATATATCTGCTCACAACTCCCACTGCAAATGCCATGTCTGGTCTCGTAGCTACCATAGCATACATGAGACTACCAACAACAGACTGATAGGGAATTTGGTCATGAATTCCTTTTCCTCATCTGATTTGGGGCAGTCATCCTTGCTCAATTTCACATATGTGGGTAAAGGTGTACTCAATGCCTTTCCACCCTGCATATTGAATCGGTGAAGTACTTTGGATATGTACTCACTTTGAGACAAGTATATGCATCTTTTGCTCCTATCACGAGTAATGCGCATGCCAAGAATATGTTTGGCATCCCCCAAATCCTTCATATCAAATGTCTGACTCAACTTCTTTTTGAGAAGTGACAAATCATAAGAGGACTTCCCAGCAATCAACATATCATCGACGTAAAGTATCAAGCATATCAAGCTGCCATCAGAACATCTCTTTGTGTAGAGACAATGATCCTCATTGCTCCGAGAATAGCCTTGGGACTTCATAAAAGCATCAAACTTTTGGTACCATTGTCTAGGAGACTGTTTAAGTCCATACAAGCTCTTCTTGAGCTTACAAACTAGACTTTCCTTGCCAGGAACTACATAACCCTCTGGTTGTTCCATATAGATCTCATCTATAAGATCTCCATGCAAGAAAGCTGTTTTAACATCC
Organism: Ceratopteris richardii; assembly: GCA_020310875.1. NCBI lineage: Eukaryota > Viridiplantae > Streptophyta > Polypodiopsida > Polypodiales > Pteridaceae > Ceratopteris > Ceratopteris richardii. Next base: position 161,135,224 of record CM035408.1, on the reverse strand, counting down.
ATTTGGACTAGCTCTAAGTCCTCCATTGCAATGAATCCAAGCAACATGCGCAAAGTAGTCATCTTGAGCATTGGAGAGAAGATTTCCTCAAAATCAACACCGTGTTGTTGCTTAAAACCCTTTGCAACAAGTCGTGCTTTATATTTTGGAGAAGCACTATCTGATGTGAATTTCAGTTTATATACCCATTTACATGGTAAAGCTTTTATGCCCTTTGGCAAAGGTACTAAGTCCCAAGTACCATTCTTGTGAATAGAATCCAACTCACTCTTCATGGCACGCTCCCACTTGACATGATCCTCTGTCTGCATAGCCTCTTTGTAGCAAGAAGGCTCACCGGCATCTGTTAACATAACAAAATCTAAACCTGGAACATATCTATCAGGTGGATATGAGACACGTGCAGAACGTCTCAATGGTTGCTGAACAGGAACATGTGTAGACTGATCTGAATGGACATTCTCTTGAACATCCCTATGTGCAGCATTTTTATGCATGCTAACCGGAGGACTAGTATCCTCAAACACCACTCTTCTCACTTCAACCTCCTTAATGGGCTGTTTATGCATCTTAGACTCATTAAAAATGACATCACTACTTCTGATCACTGATTGTGTTTCAGGATCCCATAAGCGATATCCAAATTGTCCTTCTCGACCATATCCAAGAAAAATGCATTTCTTTGACTTATGGTTCAACTTCTGTCTAAGATTCTTGGGTATATGAACATATGCTTCACACCCAAAAACTCGAAGATGATCATAATATGGTGGTTTCCCTCTCCATAACTCTTGTGCCACTTTCAGACCTTTTGCAGTACTAGGTGAAAGGTTAATCACATGAATTGCAGTCAATACTGCTTCTGCCCAAAAACCTTGTGAGAGGTTTGCATGATGCAACATAGAGACTACTCTATCTTGAATAGTTCTATTCATCCTCTCAGCTACACCATTCTGTACTGGGGTATAAGGAGCTGTAAACTCTCTACGAATCCCTCTAGATTGACAGAAAAGATTGAATTCATGTGAGGTATACTCACCCCCATTATCTGAACATAAAGCCTTAAGCTTAGTTCGTTTTTCACTCTCAACTGAAGCAAGCCATTTTCTGAAAGTAGGGAATACATCATCCTTTGATTTGATAGGATATACCCAAACTTTTCTAGTAGCATCATCTATGAAAGTGACAAAGTAAAGAGAACCACCTAAGGACCTAGTGGGCATAGGACCACACACATCTGTATGAACGAGATCTAAAGGCTGAATTGAAGAGTCAATGTGCGTTCTATGCACATTTCTGGTTTGCTTTCCATATTGACAATGCTCACAAAATGAAAAATCAGAGAAAGATAACACAGGTAAGTAGCCAGAACGAGAAAGATTTTCCATTCCACTACGAGATATATGGCCCAAACGCCCATGCCAAATACAAGCCATAGGTTGTTCAGTAACAGCTAAAAAGTGTTCTTTCTATGATACAAATAAAGGATAAAGTGAGCCAACTTTGCTTCCTTTTGCAATAACCATATTGCCCTTTGATATACGAAAGGACTGAGCATAGAAGACCACCTTGTAACCAAGGTCATCAAGTTGACCAACTGACATCAAACTGCATGATAACTGAGGTACATGGCGTACATTATGCATAGTAAATTTTGAACCATCAATGAACTGCACAACCACATCTCCAAACCCCACAACATCACACTGGTAAGAGTCACCAAGTCGCACGATACCAAGAGACTTTGCTGCATAATTAGAGAACCATTCTCTATGTGGTGTCACATGGAAAGAAGCACCAGAATCTAGCAGCTAGGTGTGGGAAAGAGAATCAGCCATAAGTGCCTCAGATGGCACAGTACTATCAAGTGTCAACACATCAGCATCATCAGAAATAGCATTAATTTCTTCAATCTTCACAATAGAAGTAGATGGTGCAGGTAACTGTTTAACAGGCCCATCAACATTCTGTCCTTTACCTTTAGCATTCTTTAATGCATAACAGTCTTTCTTCATGTGTCCTTTCTTATGACAATAATGGCATTCGATATCCCTCTTCCTTGATTTACTTCTACTCTTATTCCGTTGACCATTCTTTTCCTTGTTCTTGCTCCTGCCACGTTGTTGATTCTTTCCTTGGTAAGAATCACGAACATTATATGCATCTCCACTCTGAGTGCCAACCATAGATTTTCTACGAATCTCCTCACTCAAGAGTGCTCCACTTATGTCATCATAGACGAGTTTACCACCAGTGCACTGTTGCTAATAGCTGTGCAAAACGTATCCCATGATGATGGCAGGGTGCATAATAGCAATACTGCTTTCATTTCATTATCCATATCCATTTTCAGAGCCTGTAACTGGGAGAATATAGCATCAAACTCATTTAGATGAGGTGCAACACTATCTGTGTCCTTCATACGAAGGTCATATAATTTTCTCATCAGATACACTTTATTTGATGCCGTCTCTTTTTCATATGGATTGCATAACTTCTTCCAAAGCTCCTCTGCACTTTCACAGTCTAATACTGTAAAGTAAACATTATCTGCTAAGTGCAAGCGAATGGTAGACCTGGCCATTTCATATAACTCATCCCAATCATCTTCATCCATGTCAGTAGGCTTCTTTGAAATCCCATTTACTGGCTTCCATTGCCTCCTTTGAATCAGCACATCTTTAATCTGATTCTTCCATAGAGCAAAGTTTGTGCCATCAATTTTTCGGATCTCAAAATGGTCTTTGCCCTGCAAGTTATAGCTCCTCCTCGGAACACTAGCACTAGACCCTGATCCACCGGATGTGCTTGAGACCTCTGATGCCATCATCGTAGAGAACTGAATAGAATGATAATGGAGCTAGAAGAGTCCAAACACCCACAAATAAGTGTATCAAGGAGTAAATCGACCACTGTATAGTTAACTAAACCAGAAATCTGGAAAAATTTTGCCAGAGTATCCTCTGCAAAATTAGCATATGATCAGTGTCAAAGTATCATAAAACTGCAAGTACTGACATGTCTACCTGCATAGTGAATCACTGACTCCACTGCATATAATCAGTTTCCCAAGAGAAGCCAACTAGGCTTATCGAGCACCTATGAACAACTATCATATATCTCCTATGGCGAGGCTGGGTAAGTCTTCTGCCTGCATCACCAAAGAGACCTCGACATCTGGGTGTCTCCTAGTTAAGAAAACCTCACCACGACCCTCTTTATCAAACGTAAAAGGCTTTATGCAAAGAACGTAACCGCTATATCAATGACCACATGGACGTACATAAGCGGTATCCACAAAAGCGTACATGGTGTGTATGTGCTCAATATATGCAGTAAAATGACACTAAAAGGCTGAATACACAGCCCAAAAACTAGCCAATAACACCTGAAAGTGTCTGTCAACTCTGATGTTTTAGGCTTTAAAAAACCTGCATAAATTTGCAGCGACTGCTCCCACCAAAACTAAAAACCCCTCGAGAAACCTGTAGTTTTACGAGTGTGGCTAAAAATACAGCCCCAAAGGTTGATATTTATTGTCTGAGGAGTACAAGGAACACTCTTCTTGATGTTCTTGGACCTGTGTGAAGAGAACTATGTGCGAAAGTACTCCGAAATAGCTCCAAAAAACACCCCAAAATTGCTTCAGAAATAGGCTTTGAAAGCAAAAATGAAGCTTTGAGGGACCAAAACTTGTTCAAGGTAATGTCAACCTTAGTCTTTCCCCTTCTTCAAACACCACAAGAGTGTAGCTTAGTGGCAAGAGATTGCCACGGTTAAGCGAGCTCTGGAGGGAACAATATTGGGATGGGTGACCTCCCGGGAAGTACTGGGAACCTCTATATTCCTTGATCGTTGAGGTCCTCCCTCGCGCGTAGCCAACGGTGACTTTGATGACTCAGATGACAAGGTATGCCAAGGTCTATGCCTTGATCGCGGCCTTGGTCGTAAGCCTTGGAGAAAGCCTAGGGGGGGGGGGGTGCTCACTTCGCTCGCACAAAAGGAACAAAGCTTTTGCCTCCAACTGCTCTGATACCAGTGATGTGTTTCAATGGCGATGCACCACAGTGCGCTCTCCTTCTCGAGAGCTCCACGACGATATGCTCGGAGTAGAAAATCGAGCTCCTGGAGCCGCACACAGTACTCCGCACAGAGGCTGTAGAATACGCACAAAACACAATACACAGGAAGCACGAAGACATACTTCTTAGGTCTTACAAATGCGGTCAAACTTACTGTCTGTGACTGACCAGGCCACTATATGTTTTATTAAAGAACATATACAAAGAAGTGTCTGGGTGGCCATTTGGCCTTTCACATGGACACTAACGATAACACGATATAGAGCCAGAGGGGAACATTGTGTACATAGGGAATGGATTGGAGTTCAAGAGAAGAATGTGTGCATTATGCGACTCTTACCTGCACCTTCTCCACTTACCGTGGAAGTAAGTATAAATTTTACATATAAATTGAAATAAAAGTTTTATTTACATGATTTTTTTTAATTTTGTAGTGAGCATGATGAGAGGGATAAAAAATACGTACTTAGTTCACTTGAGACAAAGTTTGGGACAAGATGGTCGCATAAATGGTCTCTAAAAGAGATGCGAACACTTATGGCTCATTGTCACGATAATGCACGGTATGCATTGCTTTTATGTATATATATGTGAATATGAGTATGTGTGTTTATGTATGTATGTATGCATATGAGAGAGAGAGAGAGAAAAGAGTGAGACTAGAGGTACAAATACACGCATACACACACATATACATCATACATGCACATTTACACACATATACACATACATGCACAGTTATACATACACACACATACATGCACATTTTTACACACACATACACATGCATGCAGTTACACACATATAATGAATACACATAGACACATACACATACTCACATACACATACACATGCATAATCATATGTACACACACATAGACTCATATAATCATATTTACATGCATATATACACACACACAACACATGCATACGCACATATAGATACACATTCATACACATGCATACGCACATATAGAAACACATACATACACACATGCATGCACATTGATATATCTATATGTGTGTGTGTATGTATATATGTATATATATATATATATATATATATATATATATATATGTGTGTGTGTGTGTGTGTGTGTGTGTATATATATGTAGATATATATAGATATATATATATATATATATATATATATATATATATACATATATATATATATATCGTATAGATATACACACACTTAGATATCTATATATAAATAAATAAACAAATTCTATTTCAAATATCCTAATTTGAAAACACTAATTTTGATATTAGGGTTTTAAAACCCCTAATTTAAAAACTCTAATTCAACCTTTTAGCCATATGATTGAAGTATATGTACACATTGCATCTTTTCCTTTGACGTCTTACTAGAGAGATGTCTCTCCTCCCAACCTTATGCCTCTATATATAGCTACTCGAAACAACGAGGATCATAATATATATAAAGATATATAAACATCATGTAGATAGACATACATAAATATAAAATGGAGTAGATATATTATGCATCACACATACTGCTATGAATTATGGAACATGTTGAACAAGTAATTGTTGGAGTCTTAAATTATTAATGTATTAATGTGTTTTTGATGTTTCTGATATAGCAACTGAAGGCTCGTGAGGAGCGTGCAAGGTGTGAAAGGGAGGACATCAATAATCCAAATTATCATTTATTTACTTTGTAAATAAACCCTCGTAGAAGGTTCTATTGTTAGAAACAGTTAGAAAAGTAATGGTTAGAATAAGGGTCGTTGTAGACCATAGTTTTTGTATTGAAAGCAATGGCTTTCTAGAAAATTTACCAACTTTTAGTTTCACGCTTGCTTTTCAAAGCCGCTCTCATGTAACCACTCTTTTCGACGTAATAAAAAATTCCTATAAATACATGCACTCTGTGGACTGTTGAAACAGAGTGCATGGGGGGAGATTGCACCCAATACTGCATTCCGTCTCGTCTCTTGTTGTCTCTATTTTTTCTGTGTGTTTTTTTTTGTGTTCGTAACCTCTATGTGCGTGTGAGATAAGATCCTGACAACACATACATGCCTAAATGCACACATAAATATATATATATACATGCATAAATATTTACATGTACACATTTACACATAGACACATAGACACATATACATATATACATGTACACATCACATATACATGCCTACATGCACACACACACACACACACACACACATATATATATATATATATATATATATATATATATATATATATATATATATATATATATATATATATATATATATATATATATATATATATATATATATATATATATATATATATGCATACATAATTACATGTACACATTTACACATAGACACATATACATATATACATGTACACATCACATATACATGCCTACATGCACAAATGTATACTTATACATGCATACACAATTATAAACACTTGCATATATTACATGAATACATGAATATTTTACATAAATGCATATGCATATATACACATATGCATACTAACACATGTATACATATATCACACACATGCACACACATACATATACATGAAATACATATATATGCATACAAACATATGTATACATATAAAACACATGAATACACACACATATGCATACATACATGATAAAAATTTGCTCCTCGAAGATAAAGCTATATATAAAATAATTAGGCATACCGCCGAGTTTCATGTTCTAACTTAAAAGAACATGATTTCATCTCTCTAGTAGGATTCATCATTATTCAAGTTGAATAAAAAATCTATTATCTGATATCCATTCAAAAGCTTCAAGTTATTGATCAATAACTAGAGTAGAATTTACTATCTAATCTGCTCATATGTTTTCATTATTGCCATCATTTTGGTAAGACATCAATATAGTCTCATCTACATTATCCTTATTGATTTCATTTATTTCTTCTATTGTTAAATATGTGTTCTCATGAGTCACATCATCTATTGATGGATTAATATCGATTTTTGGTAATTCCTCTTCCTCATCAATAAAATCAGCATGTAGAGAATTATCCTCTCCATCAAAAAGATTAGTATCATTTCACGTATAATGATTCTAATTTCTCTTTCAGATGTTGATGTATCAGTATCTGATGTTGAATCATCAAGAGGACTTTCTTCAATCTCTCCAACAATAAACTGTTCAAACAATGACCAACCTCTAGGTTGAACATGAATGACTTGCCACCAAGGGTGAGCATCTGGGTTTTTATAAAAAAATGCTTGTTCAATATGCCTAGGAAGAATATATGGTTCTTTAGTAGATTGCATTACCTTGGAATAATCAATTGCCCAAAACCCAGATAATGGCTTTCTTAATGTGGAATTACTACCTTTATACTCGATTCGAAACCAGTAAACCTTCAAAATGACCTATCAAAATATATAAGAACAAAAACCCATTATTGGGTGCTTAAAAAAATAATTAACTCTATGATAAAAAATATAAATTGTTTTCTACCTGTTTGAATGTACGAAATGAAATTTCGTAGATACCAACAATAGTTCCTATGTAACCAAGTTCGCCATCTATAAGGTTCGTGTCTTTTGAGCTAGCATGTGATAGTTGCATGAAAGAAGCAACAATACTAGAATCCTCTATTTTACGTAAAGAATCAATGGCTTTGATTCTAATATGCTGTCCAAAAGCCCACATATTAGTTAACATTCGAGCTTGCAAAAGAAATTCAATTAGTAAATAGAAACTAATATACATATATGAAAAAAATAAAATATTATTAAAAAAAAATTACCTTTCGTTCACAACCTATGATTAACTCTCTCTGCTCATCTGAGATTTCTTCATTATTTGTGTTGGCGCATTGCAAACGACTATATAGCCAATCCGTGAAAGAAGATATATCTGTAATCTCATTATTATCGAGATTACGTCTATATCTTTTGTTTCTTCGCCTTTTACTTCAGAGATTTTGAAGTTCCTGTTCGTACTCGCTAAGGAATGCTTGCATGCATTCACTATTATATGCTACAAAAGTAGAAACATCATTTTTTTCTTGAAAAGTAAATAAAAATGGAACTCCCTTACCTGATAATACCTCATCTGTTATTTTTGAAGAAGACTCGTTGGTCCATGCATGTGGACCTTTTTCATGAACTCTTTCAAGGTACTCACTAACATAATACATGCACTCTTCAAGCATCCAACCCTTTGCCATGGATCATTCTGGTTTTGCTCTTTCTCACACATAACCTTTTAATATTCCCATAAATCGCTCAACCCAAAACATCCATCGAGTGTTGACAACACCTGCAATCTCTATTTTATCTACAAGATGGACTAATAAATGAACCTGAATATCAAAAAATGAAGTAGGAAGTTCTTTCTCCATCAAACATAGTAGCTCGTTGCATTCACGTTCTTTTTGTGGGATCGAGTTTTTGTCAATCTCTTTAGATGTAATCCACCTATACATATCATAAAAAAATTATAAAGAAGTTAATTAAAAAAAAAAAGATATCCAATATTCATACATATTAAATATAAAAGTATCATAATTACCTTATAAGCGATCCAAGACGATAGATCACATCTCGTACTCCTTTTGTTGTACATCCATCGATAACCATAGATAAAATATGTTTCAAAAAGTTATGACAGTCATGGGTCTTTAACCCAGATAAGCTCTTATCATCCATAGTAAACATGTTTTGAAAAGATGCTTCATATCCTGTAGGAGTCTTAATCAATTGAATTCTATTGTTGAAAGTCTGTATCTCTTTTGTTGTAAGTACCCAAGGAGCAGGTGCATAAGTCGTTTCTTGTCCATGTCTATCAAAAACTGGCCATAACTTTGGTTTTGTTTTTTGATCTTTCAAATCATTCCTTGATAAGAAGATGCTACCATAGTGAATAACCAATATTCTTGAATATATGCATAGGATCAAGAAGATGACATACTTTTAACTCTTTCCAATACTCCAAAGAATACCATATTGATATGTTCTCTACGAGTGCCAATTTTCCTTTACCTCTCTTCACATACTCATTATCTTCATCGTCACTGAAGATTTCTGATTCTGGATCTATCAGAGGTCCATCTGTCCATTTTTTATACCAATCCATAGGCGTCATAGGTTTTGGACACTAACCTGTTTCAAGCTTCCATTAAAATGTATCGCTTCTCTTTTAGATCTTAATGGATGATCATCAGACAAGAATCATCGATGTGGAAAATAAATATTTTTGTTGAGATTCTTACTATAGATTGATCTCAACCAATCACCACAATATGGACAAGCTTTATAACCCTTAGTAGATATTCCTGCATCATGAAAACGATAAAAATATAATTAGATTAAATCATATTTATTTATATGCATATTGAATTAAAAAAATTACATCAATATCTGAACAAACACCATATCCTGGAAAATCGTGAATAGTCCAAGCCACAATACCACGAACCATAATATGTCTTTCATTGATGCTTTTCAATACATCAATGACATTAATGCCTCTCCATAACTCTTGGAGATCGTCAATGAGAGGAGCAAGATATATATTCATATCTTTAACTTGTCTTTTGCCTGGGATTAAAAGTGAAAGCATTAAATGTTCCTTTTTAATGCTAAGATATGGTGGAAGATTGCAGTTTATGACTACCACTGGCCATGTTGACCATTTATTGGATTTCATGGAGAATGGATTAACCCCATCTAATGCAACTCCTAACTTTAGATTCTTTGGATTTTGTGCAAATTCAAGCCATGTAGAATCAATATGCTAAAAAGAAACACTATCATGAGGAATTTTGATTATTCCATCAATACTTTTATGATCATGTCCCCATGTCAAAAGCTTTGATAATTTGAGGCTTTGAAACATATGTCTAATCCTTGGAGCCAATGGAAAATGTCTCAATACCTTTTTTGGGATTTTATCTTCTTCACCCTTATATCGAGGAGATTGACATTTGGGACATGTCAAAGAGTCTACATATTCACCTCTATATCAAATACAATCGTTAGGACATGCATGTATACATTGATAATCTATACCAAGATTTTTGATTATCTTGTTCGTTTCATCATGTATGGTAGGAAGAATATTCTGACTTGGTAAAAACTTTTCAGATAATAACTTGTAAGTTCATCAAAAAAAGATATATTAAAAAAAGTAAATAAATAAATATACATATATATGTATATAATTTTATATATGTGTATGTTTATGTGTATGTGTATGTGGATGTGGATATGCATGTGCATATGTATACATATGTGTATGTGTATATGTATATATGTATATATGTATATATGTATGTATATGTGTTTTATAGGTGTATATGTATGTATACATACGTATGCGTATATGTATGCATATATGTATATGTATGTGTGTATACATGTGTATGTATGTATGTATGTATGTGTATGTATGAATGTGTATATATGTATGTATATGTATGTATATGTATGTATGCATGTGTAGTTGTGTATATTTGATTTCTTTTTTAATTGTTTTTTGTATATTGTGGTTTGCAATTTTTCATATCTAGACCATTGAATCCTCTGGAGGTTTCCCATTTTATAGTCAATCTATTACCCATCTTGCTAAGTTGTTTATAGATATTAAGCATAAGTTACCAATGAAGGTATTAAGTCATATGTAAAATGAGAGGATCAAAATTTTCACGAATATTTTGAAAGATGCAGACAAAAAGTGTCCATTCAATTCAAGTTCTTGTACTTTATCTTCTTTTGAATATAGATCTTTCAACCTTGCATATTCCATAGGATCACTTTTGCGTAGCCTCCTCATAGAAGCTTCTGATAATGAGGTATTACTGGCAATTGTGAATGGTGTGGAGGAATATCATCAACATCATACGTTGGAATCTACACATATAAATGAAATTCATTAGTATTCCATAAATGAAAAAAAGTAAACTTTAAACATAAAATTAAATATATAAGTTATTAAATATGGATAGAAAATTTGTATTCTCTCTAGCTAAAAGGTGCTCTTGGAGGTCTATGCCATCGATAATTCACTAATAGTTCATCACCTACATGTAATGTAGTAATAGCATTGACAACTATGTATCTTGATACATCTCTACTCATGTATGGTGATTCATGACTATTTTCACGCTCAAATGTGCAATTAGTCCTTGAACTATTATGTAACCTTCGACTACTATTTATTAAACCTGCTATATTTCCATGTGTGTAAGGTCTTCCATCAATATATAATCTTTCATTTTCTGCATGTAAAATCCTTCTACTTGTAAGGGATGCTATGTTCAAGCATATTCCATAAGTACTCATGCTTTGAACATAACGTGAAAGTCGATGCCAATCTCCCCATCCATATATAGGACCACAAAATGACATAAGAGTGACTTCAAAGTTCGGAGGCACATACAAATCCTCTACAATAAAGAGACCACGACCAACATTAGTAATAGTGGATGGAGCAATCATATAGCAATTACCCCAAAAGTTGAAAACCTCTCCATCTAAATGAAGTGGTCCTCTATTCCATCCTCCATATCTTCTTCTATCATATGTTTGTACTAGAGAACGATCACGAGCTGGCAATGGATAATCTCCAGCCATTTCAGTCTCTAAACCAGGAGGTAGAGGATTTCTAGAAACCTCTGCTTGTAATTGATGAACAGCAAGTCCATGACGTGTACGAGGTATATTAACATTATGAGAAAAATTATCATCATCATCATCATCGAGCAAGTATTCCTGTATATCAACAGTAATTTGATTTTGTATATGGTTTTCAAATAAAATAATGATAGTAATTTATATAAAAAATACATACCCAAGCATTATCACGTTGACCAAGTGATGGTGCACGCTCGAAAGTACCATACTCTGCCTCATGTTCAATACATTCCAATCGTGGTCTTTGATACGTGCTATAACAAGAGTTACGCCAACATATAATATGCTCTTGATAGTAAAATTCATCATAATTCCTATTGGAGGACACATGTGAAGTCATTGCATGGGTAAGAGGTGGTGGAGTACCCTCTGATTGATCAGAATCTGATTATAATAAGCATCAAAAAAATATATAAGTTATGTATCCATCAAATATATTCAAAATTAAATGTCTGATATACTTACAGTATATAGTCATTGCACAATGAGGAGACGGTGGTGGAGTTCCATTTGATTGATCAGAATATACAAATAATGGTAATTGATATTAATAATCTGAGTATTTACATACACAAAAAATTCACATATACATATTTACACATACACACATATTCACATATACACATTTACACATACACACATATTCACATATACACAAATACACTTTATTGTGGAATAAATGCATGTATTTTGTATGAATGAGTGTATATGCATGCATGTGTGTGTATGTATATATGTGGATATGTATATATGTCTTTATGTTATATGTATGTATATGTGTATATGTATGCATATATGTTTGCATGTATATGTGTATGTGTATGTGTGTGTATATGTGTGTATGTATTCTGGTTTTTTTTTTGTTTGAGATTAAATTAACAAGAGATATTGTATGGTGGAAAAAAAATAAGAGGCCACCTAACATACCACGTGAGATGTGGCAGTTTTTTCGTAGATAGCTACATCTTCAGCAGTCATTTCCTCAATAGAAGGTATACAAATTAATAGTTTATATTTATAATTTTCATATATTTTAGTAATTTTTTACATTTAATTTATGTATTTCTTTTTTCTTAAATAAATAGCTGCTGCAAAGAAGAGAGTGGAGTTGGGCCACACATTGCACCTAGGCCAAATGGGCCATCATGGTTTTGTAGCTACATTTGTAAGTATATGTGTTATTGTGAGTATATTTTTTATTTTAGTTAAAATGCAAGAAACTAATCTTTTTTATTTGTTTCAATGCAGCGAAAGGATTATGGCTGATATCCTAAGAAACATGAGATCGAGTTGTTAGTATATGATCAATGTCTACCCCTCATGATTGTATGCACATTTTGTAAGGCCCCCTTTATGAGGAGAAGCCAAGCGTGCATTACCCAATTGATGGGAATCCCAACTTGAATGTTGGATGAAGGTCATATTGGACCATGTAAGGTATTATAAGGAAAGGGAGTTACCAGGGTCCCCAATGGACAGCGGGCCCCCTGGCTGGGGGGTCCCAGGGGGCCAGCGGGCCCCCTGGTGGGGGTCCGGGGGCAGCGCCCCCGGCGCGACGGTAAAGGGAATATTCCATGGAATATTCCCTATCGAAGTCAAAAGCTTCAAGTTATTGATCAATAACTAGAGTAGAATTTACTATCTAATCTGCTCATATGTTTTCATTATTGCCATCATTTTGGTAAGACATCAATATAGTCTCATCTACATTATCCTTATTGATTTCATTTATTTCTTCTATTGTTAAATATGTGTTCTCATGAGTCACATCATCTATTGATGGATTAATATCGATTTTTGGTAATTCCTCTTCCTCATCAATAAAATCAGCATGTAGAGAATTATCCTCTCCATCAAAAAGATTAGTATCATTTCACGTATAATGATTCTAATTTCTCTTTCAGATGTTGATGTATCAGTATCTGATGTTGAATCATCAAGAGGACTTTCTTCAATCTCTCCAACAATAAACTGTTCAAACAATGACCAACCTCTAGGTTGAACATGAATGACTTGCCACCAAGGGTGAGCATCTGGGTTTTTATAAAAAAATGCTTGTTCAATATGCCTAGGAAGAATATATGGTTCTTTAGTAGATTGCATTACCTTGGAATAATCAATTGCCCAAAACCCAGATAATGGCTTTCTTAATGTGGAATTACTACCTTTATACTCGATTCGAAACCAGTAAACCTTCAAAATGACCTATCAAAATATATAAGAACAAAAACCCATTATTGGGTGCTTAAAAAAATAATTAACTCTATGATAAAAAATATAAATTGTTTTCTACCTGTTTGAATGTACGAAATGAAATTTCGTAGATACCAACAATAGTTCCTATGTAACCAAGTTCGCCATCTATAAGGTTCGTGTCTTTTGAGCTAGCATGTGATAGTTGCATGAAAGAAGCAACAATACTAGAATCCTCTATTTTACGTAAAGAATCAATGGCTTTGATTCTAATATGCTGTCCAAAAGCCCACATATTAGTTAACATTCGAGCTTGCAAAAGAAATTCAATTAGTAAATAGAAACTAATATACATATATGAAAAAAATAAAATATTATTAAAAAAAAATTACCTTTCGTTCACAACCTATGATTAACTCTCTCTGCTCATCTGAGATTTCTTCATTATTTGTGCTGGCGCATTGCAAACGACTATATAGCCAATCCGTGAAAGAAGATATATCTGTAATCTCATTATTATCGAGATTACGTCTATATCTTTTGTTTCTTCGCCTTTTACTTCAGAGATTTTGAAGTTCCTGTTCGTACTCGCTAAGGAATGCTTGCATGCATTCACTATTATATGCTACAAAAGTAGAAACATCATTTTTTTCTTGAAAAGTAAATAAAAATGGAACTCCCTTACCTGATAATACCTCATCTGTTATTTTTGAAGAAGACTCGTTGGTCCATGCATGTGGACCTTTTTCATGAACTCTTTCAAGGTACTCACTAACATAATACATGCACTCTTCAAGCATCCAACCCTTTGCCATGGATCATTCTGGTTTTGCTCTTTCTCACACATAACCTTTTAATATTCCCATAAATCGCTCAACCCAAAACATCCATCGAGTGTTGACAACACCTGCAATCTCTATTTTATCTACAAGATGGACTAATAAATGAACCTGAATATCAAAAAATGAAGTAGGAAGTTCTTTCTCCATCAAACATAGTAGCTCGTTGCATTCACGTTCTTTTTGTGGGATCGAGTTTTTGTCAATCTCTTTAGATGTAATCCACCTATACATATCATAAAAAAATTATAAAGAAGTTAATTAAAAAAAAAAGATATCCAATATTCATACATATTAAATATAAAAGTATCATAATTACCTTATAAGCGATCCAAGACGATAGATCACATCTCGTACTCCTTTTGTTGTACATCCATCGATAACCATAGATAAAATATGTTTCAAAAAGTTATGACAGTCATGGGTCTTTAACCCAGATAAGCTCTTATCATCCATAGTAAACATGTTTTGAAAAGATGCTTCATATCCTGTAGGAGTCTTAATCAATTGAATTCTATTGTTGAAAGTCTGTATCTCTTTTGTTGTAAGTACCCAAGGAGCAGGTGCATAAGTCGTTTCTTGTCCATGTCTATCAAAAACTGGCCATAACTTTGGTTTTGTTTTTTGATCTTTCAAATCATTCCTTGATAAGAAGATGCTACCATAGTGAATAACCAATATTCTTGAATATATGCATAGGATCAAGAAGATGACATACTTTTAACTCTTTCCAATACTCCAAAGAATACCATATTGATATGTTCTCTACGAGTGCCAATTTTCCTTTACCTCTCTTCACATACTCATTATCTTCATCGTCATTGAAGATTTCTGATTCTGGATCTATCAGAGGTCCATCTGTCCATTTTTTATACCAATCCATAGGCGTCATAGGTTTTGGACACTAACCTGTTTCAAGCTTCCATTAAAATGTATCGCTTCTCTTTTAGATCTTAATGGATGATCATCAGACAAGAATCATCGATGTGGAAAATAAATATTTTTGTTGAGATTCTTACTATAGATTGATCTCAACCAATCACCACAATATGGACAAGCTTTATAACCCTTAGTAGATATTCTTGCATCATGAAAACGATAAAAATATAATTAGATTAAATCATATTTATTTATATGCATATTGAATTAAAAAAATTACATCAATATCTGAACAAACACCATATCCTGGAAAATCGTGAATAGTCCAAGCCACAATACCACGAACCATAATATGTCTTTCATTGTTGCTTTTCAATACATCAATGACATTAATGCCTCTCCATAACTCTTGGAGATCGTCAATGAGAGGAGCAAGATATATATTCATATCTTTAACTTGTCTTTTGCCTGGGATTAAAAGTGAAAGCATTAAATGTTCCTTTTTAATGCTAAGATATGGTGGAAGATTGCAGTTTATGACTACCACTGGCCATGTTGACCATTTATTGGATTTCATGGAGAATGGATTAACCCCATCTAATGCAACTCCTAACTTTAGATTCTTTGGATTTTGTGCAAATTCAAGCCATGTAGAATCAATATGCTAAAAAGAAACACTATCATGAGGAATTTTGATTATTCCATCAATACTTTTATGATCATGTCCCCATGTCAAAAGCTTTGATAATTTGAGGCTTTGAAACATATGTCTAATCCATGGAGCCAATGGAAAATGTCTCAATACCTTTTTTGGGATTTTATCTTCTTCACCCTTATATCGAGGAGATTGACATTTGGGACATGTCAAAGAGTCTACATATTCACCTCTATATCAAATACAATCGTTAGGACATGCATGTATACATTGATAATCTATACCAAGATTTTTGATTATCTTGTTCGTTTCATCATGTATGGTAGGAAGAATATTCTGACTTGGTAAAAACTTTTCAGATAATAACTTGTAAGTTCATCAAAAAAAGATATATTAAAAAAAGTAAATAAATAAATATACATATATATGTATATAATTTTATATATGTGTATGTTTATGTGTATGTGTATGTGGATGTGGATATGCATGTGCATATGTATACATATGTGTATGTGTATATGTATATATGTATATATGTATATATGTATATATGTATGTATATGTGTTTTATAGGTGTATATGTATGTATACATACGTATGCGTATATGTATGCATATATGTATATGTATGTGTGTATACATGTGTATGTATGTATGTATGTATGTGTATGTATGAATGTGTATATATGTATGTATATGTATGTATATGTATGTATGCATGTGTAGTTGTGTATATTTGATTTCTTTTTTAATTGTTTTTTGTATATTGTGGTTTGCAATTTTTCATATCTAGACCATTGAATCCTCTGGAGGTTTCCCATTTTATAGTCAATCTATTACCCATCTTGCTAAGTTGTTTATAGATATTAAGCATAAGTTACCAATGAAGGTATTAAGTCATATGTAAAATGAGAGGATCAAAATTTTCACGAATATTTTGAAAGATGCAGACAAAAAGTGTCCATTCAATTCAAGTTCTTGTACTTTATCTTCTTTTGAATATAGATCTTTCAACCTTGCATATTCCATAGGATCACTTTTGCGTAGCCTCCTCATAGAAGCTTCTGATAATGAGGTATTACTGGCAATTGTGAATGGTGTGGAGGAATATCATCAACATCATACGTTGGAATCTACACATATAAATGAAATTCATTAGTATTCCATAAATGAAAAAAAGTAAACTTTAAACATAAAATTAAATATATAAGTTATTAAATATGGATAGAAAATTTGTATTCTCTCTAGCTAAAAGGTGCTCTTGGAGGTCTATGCCATCGATAATTCACTAATAGTTCATCACCTGCATGTAATGTAGTAATAGCATTGACAACTATGTATCTTGATACATCTCTACTCATGTATGGTGATTCATGACTATTTTCACGCTCAAATGTGCAATTAGTCCTTGAACTATTATGTAACCTTCGACTACTATTTATTAAACCTGCTATATTTCCATGTGTGTAAGGTCTTCCATCAATATATAATCTTTCATTTTCTGCATGTAAAATCCTTCTACTTGTAAGGGATGCTATGTTCAAGCATATTCCATAAGTACTCATGCTTTGAACATAACGTGAAAGTCGATGCCAATCTCCCCATCCATATATAGGACCACAAAATGACATAAGAGTGACTTCAAAGTTCGGAGGCACATACAAATCCTCTACAATAAAGAGACCACGACCAACATTAGTAATAGTGGATGGAGCAATCATATAGCAATTACCCCAAAAGTTGAAAACCTCTCCATCTAAATGAAGTGGTCCTCTATTCCATCCTCCATATCTTCTTCTATCATATGTTTGTACTAGAGAACGATCACGAGCTGGCAATGGATAATCTCCAGCCATTTCAGTCTCTAAACCAGGAGGTAGAGGATTTCTAGAAACCTCTGCTTGTAATTGATGAACAGCAAGTCCATGACGTGTACGAGGTATATTAACATTATGAGAAAAATTATCATCATCATCATCATCGAGCAAGTATTCCTGTATATCAACAGTAATTTGATTTTGTATATGGTTTTCAAATAAAATAATGATAGTAATTTATATAAAAAATACATACCCAAGCATTATCACGTTGACCAAGTGATGGTGCACGCTCGAAAGTACCATACTCTGCCTCATGTTCAATACATTCCAATCGTGGTCTTTGATACGTGCTATAACAAGAGTTACGCCAACATATAATATGCTCTTGATAGTAAAATTCATCATAATTCCTATTGGAGGACACATGTGAAGTCATTGCATGGGTAAGAGGTGGTGGAGTACCCTCTGATTGATCAGAATCTGATTATAATAAGCATCAAAAAAATATATAAGTTATGTATCCATCAAATATATTCAAAATTAAATGTCTGATATACTTACAGTATATAGTCATTGCACAATGAGGAGACGGTGGTGGAGTTCCATTTGATTGATCAGAATATACAAATAATGGTAATTGATATTAATAATCTGAGTATTTACATACACAAAAAATTCACATATACATATTTACACATACACACATATTCACATATACACATTTACACATACACACATATTCACATATACACAAATACACTTTATTGTGGAATAAATGCATGTATTTTGTATGAATGAGTGTATATGCATGCATGTGTGTGTATGTATATATGTGGATATGTATATATGTCTTTATGTTATATGTATGTATATGTGTATATGTATGCATATATGTTTGCATGTATATGTGTATGTGTATGTGTGTGTATATGTGTGTATGTATTCTGGTTTTTTTTTTGTTTGAGATTAAATTAACAAGAGATATTGTATGGTGGAAAAAAAATAAGAGGCCACCTAACATACCACGTGAGATGTGGCAGTTTTTTCGTAGATAGCTACATCTTCAGCAGTCATTTCCTCAATAGAAGGTATACAAATTAATAGTTTATATTTATAATTTTCATATATTTTAGTAATTTTTTACATTTAATTTATGTATTTCTTTTTTCTTAAATAAATAGCTGCTGCAAAGAAGAGAGTGGAGTTGGGCCACACATTGCACCTAGGCCAAATGGGCCATCATGGTTTTGTAGCTACATTTGTAAGTATATGTGTTATTGTGAGTATATTTTTTATTTTAGTTAAAATGCAAGAAACTAATCTTTTTTATTTGTTTCAATGCAGCGAAAGGATTATGGCTGATATCCTAAGAAACATGAGATCGAGTTGTTAGTATATGATCAATGTCTACCCCTCATGATTGTATGCACATTTTGTAAGGCCCCCTTTATGAGGAGAAGCCAAGCGTGCATTACCCAATTGATGGGAATCCCAACTTGAATGTTGGATGAAGGTCATATTGGACCATGTAAGGTATTATAAGGAAAGGGAGTTACCAGGGTCCCCAATGGACAGCGGGCCCCCTGGCTGGGGGGTCCCAGGGGGCCAGCGGGCCCCCTGGTGGGGGTCCGGGGGCAGCGCCCCCGGCGCGACGGTAAAGGGAATATTCCATGGAATATTCCCTATCGAAGTCAAAAGCTTCAAGTTATTGATCAATAACTAGAGTAGAATTTACTATCTAATCTGCTCATATGTTTTCATTATTGCCATCATTTTGGTAAGACATCAATATAGTCTCATCTACATTATCCTTATTGATTTCATTTATTTCTTCTATTGTTAAATATGTGTTCTCATGAGTCACATCATCTATTGATGGATTAATATCGATTTTTGGTAATTCCTCTTCCTCATCAATAAAATCAGCATGTAGAGAATTATCCTCTCCATCAAAAAGATTAGTATCATTTCACGTATAATGATTCTAATTTCTCTTTCAGATGTTGATGTATCAGTATCTGATGTTGAATCATCAAGAGGACTTTCTTCAATCTCTCCAACAATAAACTGTTCAAACAATGACCAACCTCTAGGTTGAACATGAATGACTTGCCACCAAGGGTGAGCATCTGGGTTTTTATAAAAAAATGCTTGTTCAATATGCCTAGGAAGAATATATGGTTCTTTAGTAGATTGCATTACCTTGGAATAATCAATTGCCCAAAACCCAGATAATGGCTTTCTTAATGTGGAATTACTACCTTTATACTCGATTCGAAACCAGTAAACCTTCAAAATGACCTATCAAAATATATAAGAACAAAAACCCATTATTGGGTGCTTAAAAAAATAATTAAATCTATGATAAAAAATATAAATTGTTTTCTACCTGTTTGAATGTACGAAATGAAATTTCGTAGATACCAACAATAGTTCCTATGTAACCAAGTTCGCCATCTATAAGGTTCGTGTCTTTTGAGCTAGCATGTGATAGTTGCATGAAAGAAGCAACAATACTAGAATCCTCTATTTTACGTAAAGAATCAATGGCTTTGATTCTAATATGCTGTCCAAAAGCCCACATATTAGTTAACATTCGAGCTTGCAAAAGAAATTCAATTAGTAAATAGAAACTAATATACATATATGAAAAAAATAAAATATTATTAAAAAAAAATTACCTTTCGTTCACAACCTATGATTAACTCTCTCTGCTCATCTGAGATTTCTTCATTATTTGTGTTGGCGCATTGCAAACGACTATATAGCCAATCCGTGAAAGAAGATATATCTGTAATCTCATTATTATCGAGATTACGTCTATATCTTTTGTTTCTTCGCCTTTTACTTCAGAGATTTTGAAGTTCCTGTTCGTACTCGCTAAGGAATGCTTGCATGCATTCACTATTATATGCTACAAAAGTAGAAACATCATTTTTTTCTTGAAAAGTAAATAAAAATGGAACTCCCTTACTTGATAATACCTCATCTGTTATTTTTGAAGAAGACTCGTTGGTCCATGCATGTGGACCTTTTTCATGAACTCTTTCAAGGTACTCACTAACATAATACATGCACTCTTCAAGCATCCAACCCTTTGCCATGGATCATTCTGGTTTTGCTCTTTCTCACACATAACCTTTTAATATTCCCATAAATCGCTCAACCCAAAACATCCATCGAGTGTTGACAACACCTGCAATCTCTATTTTATCTACAAGATGGACTAATAAATGAACCTGAATATCAAAAAATGAAGTAGGAAGTTCTTTCTCCATCAAACATAGTAGCTCGTTGCATTCACGTTCTTTTTGTGGGATCGAGTTTTTGTCAATCTCTTTAGATGTAATCCACCTATACATATCATAAAAAAATTATAAAGAAGTTAATTAAAAAAAAAAGATATCCAATATTCATACATATTAAATATAAAAGTATCATAATTACCTTATAAGCGATCCAAGACGATAGATCACATCTCGTACTCCTTTTGTTGTACATCCATCGATAACCATAGATAAAATATGTTTCAAAAAGTTATGACAGTCATGGGTCTTTAACCCAGATAAGCTCTTATCATCCATAGTAAACATGTTTTGAAAAGATGCTTCATATCCTGTAGGAGTCTTAATCAATTGAATTCTATTGTTGAAAGTCTGTATCTCTTTTGTTGTAAGTACCCAAGGAGCAGGTGCATAAGTCGTTTCTTGTCCATGTCTATCAAAAACGGTAAAGGGAATATTCCATGGAATATTCCCTATCGAAGTCAGAAATCATTTATATTTGTTAGGTCGGTTCAAGTAGACTAAGCCGTGTATGGCAATTACGTGGGCGGTGGCCGCCCATGCTCTACCGCCCATGTATAATCGTCCATGGCAGTCCACCCATGATCCTATATATACATGACTTCTGCACTACCTAAGACATTGAGTTGAGCCAGCATACCTCTACCTTGTATCTCCCTATCTAGAGTTGTCTAGATCACCATTTAAGCTCTACCTTGAGAGCGCACGGGTGGACAACGCCATCATCTTTGTACTTGCTGCTAGTAGAAAATTGTTGAGATTCTCCTATATCTGTTATCTTCTCTCCTATTGCTCCTGTGTTATATTGCGTAACTTTTGTCTTACATGGTATCAGAGCTGTAAGGTTCGAATAGCTTGAGAAGTATCATTATTTTAGCCTACTAGCAGACTAGAATATTAGTAGATTATTCGAGTGATTACATGATGGCTTCATCATCGAACACTAGTGTTGGTGCTTCAGCTAATGATAATGCTGCACCTATTCGAATTCGTCCACCTGCATTCACTGAAGGGAAGCTGGATGGAACCAACTATACACTCTGGAAGTTCAAAATTTCTGCAATTTTGGACTCCTATGAATTACTTGACACTGTCATGGGACCAATGGGATTGGATCCAGAGCCTATACCAGTTGAAGATCCAGCAAATTCAAGATTGATGATTCAGCCAGATCCAGATCTTCTACGAGCTTGGAAGAGGCGGAATGCTGATGCATTATGTGCGATTGTCACTAGTGTAAGTGATTCTGTGCTTACTTTAGTTCAACATACTACTAAAGCACATGAGGCTTGGGGCATATTGGCTCGACAATATGAGACCAAGAACCACACTAGGATACAGAATTTAGAAAATCAGTTGGCAAATGAAAAGCATTCTGATTCTGAAAAGGCTGAAGATTTTATCAAACGGATAAAGCATCTTCAAGATCAATTGGCTGCAGTTGGTGTTGTTATAACACCAGAAGAGCTGGCTCGAAGATCTGTATGTGTTCTTCCAGCAAAGTATGATGGATTAGTAACAGCCCTTAACACTCAGGTAAGGCCAACTCCTCTTACATTTGAAGAGTTTTGTGCCATGCTTTTAGAAGAAGAGATGCGGCTGAAGAATCGGCAAAGTACAACTGATGCTGCATTCTCAGCAAATGCAAAAGGTAAAAGCTCTTCAGAGGGATCAAAGAAGAAGCCAAAGAAGAAAAAGTTCACAGGAAGTTGCTTCTATTGTGAAAAGAAAGGCCATGCCATCAAGGATTGCAGAAAGAAGCAAGTTGATGAAAGGAATGGGACTGTAAAATCATCATGGAAGAACAAAGAGTCTGCAAACAACACAGAGCTGGAACTTTGGGTAGCTATTGAAGAGGTATGTTCATCTGCTCAAGCTCGTGTTGATGAGCCATGGATTTTAGATAGTGGAGCTTCTCGCCATATGACTAGTAAAAAGTATTGGTATAGTTCCCTAGTGCCTCTACGGGAATCCATCAATGTAGTGGTGGGAAATGACTCCAAGTGTCCAGCTGAAGGAACTGGAACCATCTCTTTTATCACTTCTCCAGGTGTTGAGAAAAAGTTATCCGATGTTCTCTATGTACCTACACTCAAAAGAAATTTGTTGTCAGTTTCTGCAATAACAGATCGTGGACTCGAAGTTCACTTCAATAAGAGTGGTGCGGAAATCATGGATTCATCAGGTAATGTTGTAGGTAAAGGCATACGACGGGATAACTTGTACTACAGAAGATAAAGATGTAAGCAGGTTATGGCACCAACGATTTGGGCATCTCGGATTTGCAGTTTTGAAGGAGATGCAACGAACAGGGATGGTTGCTCATTTGCCTGCATTTTCAGAGTTGCAGGAACCTTGTGAAGCTTGTATGATGGGCAAGCAACAACGAAAGGCGTTTCCAAGAGAGACCAGCAATCAATCTCAAGCTCCTCTAGAGTTGGTACATGCTGATCTCTGCGGTAAAATGTCTACACCTGCTTTAGGAGGATCTTTCTACTTCTTGCTGTTAGTCGACGATTATAGTAGAAAGATGTGGGTTTATTTCATTCGAGAGAAGGCTGATGCTTTTGAAAAATTTAAAACGTGGCATAAGTATGTAGAAAATGAATCAGGAAGGAAACTGAAGAAATTTAGAACAGATAGAGGAGGTGAATTCTTGTCAACAGAATTCAACAATTACTGTAAGGAGCATGGTGTGAAAAGGCAACTTACCACAGCTCATACACCCCAACAAAATGGCGTTGTTGAGCGCAGGAACAGGACAGTAGTTGAAATGGCTCATTGTATGTTGAAGGCTCAAGACATGCCTGATTCATTCTGGGCAGAAGCAGTCAATACAGCAGTGTACATCCTCAATCGAAGCTACACAAAAGCACTGAAGGGGATGACTCCTCAAGAAGCATATTCTGGTAAAAAGCCTTCAGTTTTGCATTTCAGAATTTTTGGTTGTTTCTGTTATGCACATATTCGTGATTCAACAAGATCAAAGTTGGATTCAAAAAGAAAAAAGTGTGTCTTCCTAGGATATAAAGAAGAGTCTAAAGCATACAGGTTATGGGATCCTGAGGCAAGGAAGATTTTTGTCAGCCGAGATGTGGTGTTTGATGAACGACCACACTTAGTAGAAGATAAAGGTAAATCTACTATCTCATCAAACGGAGAAATATCTCACCTTGTGCCTATCAAAAGACAGGTTAAAGTTGAGGAGGAGGAAACATCTGATGGAGAAATTTCCTCAATAAAAAGCCAACCAGTTGTAGCTGCACAGCGTAAGCCACTACCGAAGTGGGCACAACAGCTCTTTGATGATCACAATCCACATGTAGATGTACCAGAATCATCATCGGATGGATTACGAAGATCAAAGAGAATAGAGGAGCAAAGAAGAGCCTCAGAACACATTGTTAACATGGCTCTAATGGCATATATCATGGGTTCGATAAAGGAACCTACCACCATTGAAGAAGCCATTGATGATCCAGGTTGGAGAGCGACAATGCAATCTGAGTATGATAGTATACTCAAAAATGATACATGGGATCTAGTCGACTTGCCGCCAAAGAAGAAGGTAATAGGTACTAAATGGATTTGGAAAGCTAAGTATAAAATTGATGGAACATTAGAAAAGTATAAGGCACGATTAGTTGCACAGGGTTTTTCACAGATTGAAGGATTTGATGTTCAAGAAACTTTTGCACCAACAGCACGCATGACAACTATTCAGACGGTACTTGCAGTAGCTGCACAAAAGTCCTGGCCTATTTTCCAGATGGATGTCAAATCTGCATTTTTGAATGGTCACCTCAAGGAGAAGGTATATGTATCTCAACCACCAGGTTTTGAGGTGCCCAATTCAGAAAATAAAGTTTGCAGGTTGAAGAAAACTTTGTATGGACTTAAGCAAGCTCCACGGGCTTGGTACCAACGAATAGATCATTTTTTCAAAAATATGGGTTTTGAAAGAAGTACTTCTGATGCTAACTTGTATGTAACGAAAAGGGATAGCAAGCTAGTTGTTGTCATTGTATATGTAGATGATTTGATCATTACAGGAGATCATCAGGAACTCATCAATCAAACTCGGATTAGCTTGGGAATTGAGTTTGAAATGATAGACTTAGGTCTACTCCATTTTTGTCTGGGAATTGAAG
Source organism: Ceratopteris richardii (assembly GCA_020310875.1). NCBI lineage: Eukaryota > Viridiplantae > Streptophyta > Polypodiopsida > Polypodiales > Pteridaceae > Ceratopteris > Ceratopteris richardii. The sequence continues at coordinate 161,109,638 of CM035408.1, read as the reverse complement.
TATGGCAAAGGAAGGATGGCATTTTCATCTCACAACAAAAATATTCCAAAGAAATTCTCAAGGCATTTGGAATGATGGACAGCAAACCAACTAGCACACCTATGGAGGTAGATCATAAGCTATGGATGATAACATGCCTGATGTAGATGCTAAGAAGTATAGGAAGCTCGTTGGAAGTCTTATTTTTTTGTGCAACACTAGACTAGACATTTGCTATGCTGTTGGAGTGTTAAGCAAGTTTTCCAACAAACCTAAGGAGAGTCACTGGAATGCTAGAATGCGAATTCTAAGGTACATTGCAAGAACCTTGGATTTTGGTATTTTGTATACCACAGGTGATACACTCCAAGGATATTGTGATTCAGATTGGGCTCGAGATTGTGATTCTAGAAAATCAATTTCTGGATATTGTTTCTCACTTGGTTCAGGAATATTTTCTTGGGTAAGTAGGAAGCAACCAAATCTCGCACTCTCCTCCACTGAAGTAGAGTACAAAGCAGCTTGTTTTGCTTCTTCTGACGCAGTCTGGTTAAGGAGAAATCTTGCAGATCTAGGCTTTCCATCAAATATGCCAACTGTACTCAAGTGTGATAATCAAAGTTGTATGGCTATTGCAAAGAACCCAGTATTTCATGCTCGCGCCAAGCACATAGAAGTACAGTACCATTACATTCGTGAGCTAATTGAAGATGAAATTGTGGAGCTAGAATATTGCCCAACAGAGGTAAATTGTGCTGACATATTCACTAAAGCACTTGGAAGAGAGCAGCTCAACAAGCATCTTCAACAGATGGGCATAGGACCGAGACCTACTTGATTTATCATCGGTAAACATTGAGGGGGGGTGTTAGTATATGATCAATGTCTACCCCTCATGATTGTATGCACATTTTGTAAGGCCCCCTTTATGAGGAGAAGCCAAGCGTGCATTACCCAATTGATGGGAATCCCAACTTGAATGTTGGATGAAGGTCATATTGGACCATGTAAGGTATTATAAGGAAAGGGAGTTACCAGGGTCCCCAATTGTGGGGTCCGGGGCAGCGGTGAGCAGCCTCGGCTGGGGGGTCCAAGGGGGCCAGCGGGCCCCCTGGCTGGGGGGTCCCAAGGGGCCAGTGGGCCCCCTGGTGGGGGTCGGGGGGCAGCACCCCCGGCGCGACAGTAAAGGGAATATTCCATGGAATATTCCTTGTCGTAGTCAGAAATCATTTATATTTGTTAGGTCAGTTCAACCAGTCTAAGCCGTGTATGGCAATTACGCGGGCGGTGGCCACCCACGCTCTACCGCCCATGTATAGCCGTCCATGGCAGGCCGCCCATGATCCTATATATACATGACTTCTGCACTACCTAAGACATTGAGTTGAGCTAGCATACCTCTACCTTGTATCTCCCTATCTAGAGTTGTCTAGATCACCATTTAAGCTCTACCTTGAGAGCGCACGGGTGGACAACGCCATCATCTTTGTACTTGCTGCTAGTAGAAAATTGTTGAGATTCTCTTATATCTGTTATCTTCTCTGCTATTTCTCCTGTGTTATATTGTGTAACTATTGTCTTACACGAGTATGCTACACATTTTGGATATCGACGTTCGAGCGAGTATATGCGAGATCATTTGGATGCCTTTGTGAGTATTATTAAATTTTATATAATTATTTAATTTTTATAAATTGTTTAATTGTTTTACTTATTTATGTTTGTTATATGTAATACAGGAGTATTATGGAGAGGAAGATATGGATGAGGTGGAGATACAGACACAAGAGGGATGATCTCAATCGTCACAAGGTGATCATGATGATGAGGATGATCAAGATGATCATGATGTTGTTGATGATTAGGATTCTTGATTATGACATTGGATTTTATGTATTTACATTGATATATATATATATTTTATCTATATATTTTATCTATATATTTTTCATTTGAGTTATGTTTTGAATTGTGTGTATTGTATTAAGTAATGAAGAGTTTTGTTCTATTGATTGTTATTATTGTTTATATTAAGCATGTGTTTTAATACTTTAATTATATAATTCATTCATATGTGTGTACGTAAGTGTCTATGTATGTATGTGCATGTGTATGTGTGTGTATATGTATGTATGTGCATGTGCATGTGCATGTGTAAGTGTATATGTGTGTATATGAGTATGTGCATGTGCATGTGCATGTGCATGTGTATGTGTGTGTATATGTATGTGCATGTATATGTGTAACTCTATGTGTATATGTGTGTGTACGTATGTGCATATATATGTGTATATATGTGTATAATTTATGTATATGCATGTGTATATGTATGAAACATGCATGTGTATGTGGATGCATTTCCATTTGCATCCATGTGCATGCATGTGGATGTGCTTATACATGTATTTAAGTATATGTTAATGTGTGTATGTGTGTATATATATGGAATAATGCATGCATATAAGTCTTTTTATGTGGTTGTAGAAATGTTTGTGCATATGCATGTGTATGTTTGTGTATGTCTAAGTGTATGTGCACATGTATCTGTGTGTATATATGTGTGTGTATGTGCATGTGTATATGTGTATATGTGTGAATGTGCATCTTCATCATGTATAAGTGTATATGTGCATATCAATAAGTGTGAGTGTTGACAGTTAAGGTCACACACAAGCAGCAAAGTGCATCAATGAAGTGAACACACAAAAAGAAGGAGCATGTAGGGAGCTCTAAGAAGTTCATGTCAAATTTTCAGAAGAAATCCCTATAAATATAGTGACTTGCATCACTAAAAACCATTGTAAATACCATTTTACATTTTTACAACTCCATTTTGTTCAAGCCGAGGAGTCCTCGAGCTTGAAGAGTATTAGAACTATCATCATACCAATTTTCATAACTTTTAGACTCCGTTTGAGCACCCAAATAAGCCCTGAGACCTATTTTTTAACTAGGCTGGATAGTAGGTCTGGACAGGGCCAAAACTACTCAAAAAACTATAAAAAGCGCTGGAGAGCTCATTTTTGAGGGTAGCTTGTTGTAGATTTGAGCTTTGTAAGAGATTTCTTTTGTAATCGAAGCTTCCATTGTTCCACTCTTTGCTCTTACCTTGTGCGCATGTATGTGTATGTGTGTGCATGATTGTGTGCTTTCACTCACGCACTTGCGCCATCACTTGCTCATAGTCTTCATACTAGTCCTCACGTCTCCACGGATTGACATTTATGAGGTGTATCTCCTCACGTTGGTACTTGCCATTGTGCTAGAGTGACACAAAATTTGGCGCCGTTGTCGGGGAGAGAGCTTGGAGGACGAGATGTGATGGTAAGACATAGAGTAGCGACATTGGAAGGTAAAAAAATCACTATTTTTAGTTCAGTTTCTGAGTTTTGCTTCTTCTTCATCATCATCATCATGACCATCTCCTCTCATCTTCACCTTCTCTAATTTGTTTGCTTTTTTGATTGTACATTCCCTATTTTGCCTCTTTTTCTTCCTTCTTGGCTATGCGAGGAGTTCATAGATGGTTTAGATCTTAGGCACCCTTGAAATATAGAGATTTGCACCACTAAAACACCAAAATTTGAGTGATTGTATCGCGACATGACAAAACCTACGTTTGGTATCGCGGCGGTGGTATCGTGAGTTTGGAGGGTGGTTTTGCATCTACAGGCTGATAGGAGTGACAAGGAGAACATAAGGTACACATATCTACAAAAATTTTTGAATTTGGGCTTAAAAATCTCCAAGTATTGTGTCCGATTAAGTTTTGGTATCGTGATACCAGAATTCCAGAGTATCACGATACTTGTCGAGGTATCATATCGTGCATACCCACTTGAGGTATCGCGATACCATTCTAGTATCGTATCATCAAGTGTTGGTATCGCGATCGCGGTCGTCCCGGTGGTATCATATCGTGGTCCACCTGGTATCGTATCGCGTCGGTCACGGTATCGTATCGTCGATCAAGCGGTATCGTATCATGCATATTCTAGTATCGTATCGTGCAAAAAAGTGGTATCATATCGTTTGACCCTTCGATATCGTATCGTCCATAGAACCAGTATCATATCGCGAGAGTCCCAGTATCGTATTGTTTAATTTTTTGGTATCATATTGTATGTCACCTTGGTATCGTATCGTGAGCAATCTGGTATCATATCGTGAGGTTGGTATCGTATCATGTAATTTTTGGTATCGTATCGTGTAATTTTTGGTATCGTATCGTGAGAGTTCCAGTATTGTACGTGTGGATAGCAATATCGTATCATGGAAGTGGTATCGCAATCTTGATCTCCCCGATGGTATCGTATCGTCTAAGGTGGTATCATCCATAGTGGTATCGTGTATCGTGGAAAATCTAGTATCGTATCACTTGTCCTGAGGTACTCCCAAAGGGATCTTGTTTCCCTGTTTTAATCCCCTGAACCCTGAACTAACATAACTTTCTCATAAAAAATCCGTTCGGAGTGATTCTGGGTCATTGGAAAGCTTGTGGATTATTAGATATAGTATTTTGAAGTTGACCCTTAGGTTGGACTGGGAAGCAAGGAGCCCCACAAGATTTTGAGCAATTCAAAGGACAATTTTGGACTTGTAGACAAGGTTTATGAACCTAAGAACAATTGGACACTTAGGAAGAGATAGACAAAGTATCAAATCACCTCAGGCCAGTGTCAATCATACAACCAAGTTGGGGATTCACAACACATTGGTTATCACTACGTGTTGAGTGTTAAAAGTCAAGCTTCAAGCTAAAAATTCGTGGGGAATCTTTTATGGACATGTGGAGCAATCAAAGGAAGCCAAAAGCCACGAGATTCCATCAAGAAAAGTCACTCAACCACTCCCCAAGTCATCTCAACTAATTCCTCCAAGTTAGGAGGCTGATTTGGAAAGGTAGTTCCTAGATTTTAGGGGCACACCTCTCACTATAAAAGGAGCATGTATCCCGACTTCTTTTGGGGCCATCTTCTTGGAGTTTTAGCTCATGTAAAGTGAGCACTAAGTGCTGGAGTTGTGATAAGCAAGCCCCTTGCTTAAGCAACCCCCTTGCTTGCTTGTTTGTTTTCTTTTAGTAGGCATATCTATGTGTGTGCGCAGGCAGTGTTGCAACTCTCTACCCCTCAGTTGTTAGCATTGGTTCTCCCTCATATGGTATCCATTTGATGTAATTCTTGTCTCATTGGATAGCTATAAGAGTCTAGTTTATGCTTACCAGTTCTCTGGAGCATTCTCTGAGTAAGCTGGGAGCAACATTCATTTTAGTGAAGTTGTGTGATTGATATCTTTCTCTTTGTGTAGGCTCTGTTGGAAATATTTTGCTCTCTGTTGTAAGGGCTGGTTCTCCTTCTCTATGTATCCATTTGCTATGATTTTGGTGTCATTGGGTAGCTATTAGAGTGCTCTAAAGTTGATTCAAGTTTGAGATTCATTCTCTGTATAATCTCTGAGAAAAGTTTGCTGGAGTGAAGTGAGGTCTCTGCTTGACTAGCAGTTGTGAGCATTCAACTAGCTCATGTTGTAGACATTGTTTCTCTTTGTGTAAGCATCCATTTCAAGTGAAATTTGTTTTGTTGGAAAGCCCTTGGTGTCTACTACAGGTCTACAAAAGCTCACTGGAGTTCTCTGCATAAGCTCTGAGTAAGAGCATTTTTGGTGTGCAGAGGTCAAAGAAGGATACCTGTGGAGGTCATTCGCGCTTCATCGTTGCTTAGGGGTTGAGATACTTCCCCCATCAGTGGTATCAGAGCATTTGGGCATCTTGGAGGTATCACATACAAGCAAGAAGACCTCTTGGAGTTGGTGGTTGAAGAGTTGCATCAACAAAAGCTTCTTGGAGGTATCTCACATCAAGGGGGAGCTATTCTACTCAAATTTGCAAGAGCACAAGGTGTCCATCTAAGGAAAGCTTTGGATTGAGGTAACCTCAGAGCCTCATTTTCATTTTACACACATTGGAGCATTAGCCAAGGGCTAGGTCAAGTATCAAAGACTAGATATGGGAGACTTCAACACTCAAATTGAAAAGCTAGACAAAGGTAACTATCAACCATGGAGATTTAGGGTCTCCAACTATCTTATGGGCAAGGGCCTTTGGGGGTTGATTAGTGGAAGTGAACCAAGACCTAGGTTGGATGAGAATCCAACCAATGACCAGAGAAGGGCCTTTAGGGAATGGAATGAAAGAGACAAGAGGGTTATCTTTATTCTTTCCCAACACATTAGCAATAGCATGATCGGCCATATCCAAGACCTGGATTCAAGCATGAAGGTATGGGAGACACTTGAAAGGCTTTATTCAACAAGCACCAAAGCAAGGAAGATCCAACTCAAGAATGAGCTCAACAACCTTAGGAAGAGCTCAGGGAGTAGCATAAATGACTACATACTTAAGGTCAAGGAGTTATCAGATGCATTGGGATCCATTGGAAGCCACGTAGACGATGACGATCTTGTGGCTTATACTCTCAATGGTTTGAGAGATGATGAGAAGTGGAAACCCTTTACCACTTCAGTTTATGTAAGGGATAATCTTCCCGATTTTGAGCAATTGGTTGCTCTCATGGTCACCGAAGAAATGAACATAGGTGGAAGTTCAACTAAAAGCAAAGATGCACAAGTTTTCTATGCAGGTAATCAAAGGGGCAAAGGAAGACAAGGACAAGGAAGGGGCAAAGGAAGGTTTGGAGGAAGGCAAGGCCACTCAAGAAATCAAGGACATGACCAAGGCACCTCATCACAAAGAGGGAGAGGAAGATCAAGAGGAAGAGGAGGACGACATCAACAAAACAGGAATCAAGATGGCGAAGGATGTTACATATGTGGCAAGTTTGGCCACTATGCTAGAGATTGCTACCAAGGAGGAAACCAAAGGAACTATAATCAAGGTTCTTCATACAAAGGCCAAGGTAATTATGCTTCTACAAGTTCAGAAAATGACAATCTCTTGATGATGCACATGAATGGGAATTCAAGCAAAGTAGATAACACTTGGTATATTGATAGTGGATGTAGCAACCATATGAGTTGCAATGCTTCTTGGTTTACTAATCTACATGTTCCCAAAGGTAAAGGACATGTAGAAACAGGTGATGATACAGCCCATGAGATCTCCCATGTTGGAGATGTAGCTTTGGATGACAAGGAGGAAGGAAGATGTCTCAAGGATGTCTTGCATGTACCTACCATCACAAAGAACTTGGTGTCCGTTGGGCAAATGGTTGAAAGAGGCTATCAAGTAAGGTTCAACAAAGGTGGATGCTTTGTGGAGAACCCTAAGCAAGGTTACAAGGTCATAGCAAGAGGAAAGAAGCAAGGGAGACTCTTCACTTTGGAGGTAAATTCTCATTCTACTCAACATGTCTACTTCACATATGGAAACAAGAGGATTTCGGAATTGGACTTGTGGCACAAGAGGATAGGTCACATCAACATACAAAGAATGAAGGAAATGCAATTCAAGAGGCTGGTTGAAGGTCTTCCCAACTTCCAAGGACAAGGTATGAAGCATTTATGTGAATCTTGTCAACTAGGGAAGCAAGCGAGACTTCCATTCAAGAAGAGTGGCTACATAAGCCAACATCCATTGGAGTTGATACATACAGATGTGTGGGGGCCAACGAAAGAGCAATCCATTGGAGGTAACAAGTACTTTGTCACTTTTATAGATGATTGCACAAGGATGGTTTGGGTTTATTTCATCAAAAACAAATCAGATGTGTTTACATGTTTGAAAACATTCAAGGCAATGGTAGAGAAGGAAACAGGTACATATATCAAGAAGCTAAGGTCCGATGGAGGGGGAGAATATTTCTCAAATGAGTTTTCTTATTTTTTAATCGATCAAGGCATCAAGAGGCAAGTAACATGCATGTACACACCCCAACAAAATGGAGTAGCAGAGAGAAAGAATAGATACATTGCCGAGATCGCTAGAGCAATGCTTAATGAGATGAATGTACCTAACATGTTTTGGAGTGATGCAGCAAATACCGCCGTGTATCTAATGAATAGGGCTCCTACCTCAGGGATCCATGGCTTGACACCATATCAAGCCTATTATGGTAAGAAACCTGATCTTTCCCACTTGAAGATATTTGGATGTACTTGTTATGTACATGTGCCAAGTGAATTGAGGCACAAGCTACAACCAAAGGCAGAAAAGTGTGTGTTTCTAGGATATTCAAATGATCATAAAGGTTACAGGTGCTTCAACCCAAACACAAAGGACTTGAGGATATCAAGGGATGTAGCATTTGATGAGCTACTCCCTTGGTATAAGAAGTATGATTGTATGCAGGACTATGAAGAAGAAAAGCATGGACATGATGAAGAACAAATCGACCTAGAGCTAAGCGGCCCAAGGTGTTCCATCAATGAAGATAGTTCAAGCATGAACTCACCATGGAGGGGGAGATCTTCATCAAGCTATGAAGCACAATCAATCAACAAAGGCAAAGCAACATTGGTGGAGTTGGATGAAGAAGGTAATGAAGTTGAAGATGATGAAGGACACATGATGGAGAAAGAAGCCACGTCAAAGAAAGAGATCAAGTTCCCAAGGCAAAGGAGGTTTATTCCTCCAAAAGGTGAAGAAAGGAAGTCTTCTAGAGTTAAGTATCCAACTCAAAGGTTTACTTATGATTCATACATGGCAACACATTATGCATATATGAACAAAGTAGTAGAAGATCATGAGCCCGATTGCTATGAAGATGCAAGCAGGTACACCGAATGGAAAGAGGCAATGCAAGAAGAGATCGACGCACTTGAGGAAAATCAAACATGGACTCTAGTGCCCAAGAAGGAGAACATGAAGGTAATAGGTAATAAGTGGGTGTATAAAGTAAAGAGGAATTCAGATGGATCTATTTCTAGGTTCAAAGCAAGATTGGTGGCCAAGGGTTTTGCACAAACCTATGGAGTGGACTTTGAAGAGACATTCAGCCCCGTGGCAAAGATGAGCACCATTAGGACACTCATTGCAATGGCTGCTAGCAAAGGATGGAAGCTTTTCCAATTGGATATCAAGAATGCCTTTCTCAATGGAGACTTGGAAGAAGAGGTATACATGGAGCAACCACTAGGTTTTGTTCATAAAGAATTTCCACATCATGTTTGTAGGTTGAAGAAGGCACTTTATGGCCTAAAGCAAGCTCCAAGGGCTTGGAACCAAAGATTGGTGGACTATTTGATCAAATGTGGTTACAATCAATGCAAGGCGGATCCATCTCTCTTCATCAAACAAAGAGGAGAACTTGTGGTCTACATGTGTGTGTATGTAGATGATCTTATCATTACAGGTAATGATACAAAGGGCATTGAGGAGATCAAGGCAAAGCTTGGAAAGGAGTTTAGAATCTCTGATCTTGGAGATCTTAGGTATTTTCTTGGCATTGAAGTTGTATACAAAGAAGAAGGTATTATGCTCATACAAAGGAAGTATATTCTAGACCTACTTGAGAGGTTTGGGATGCTACATTGCAAGCCTATTTCAAATCCCATGGAAGTTAATGTAAAGCTAAGCTCCATTGATGGAGAGCCATTAGAGGATGTAACTTTGTATCGATCTATTGTAGGTTCTTTCAATTATGCCACAATAACCAGGCCCGACATAGCATATGGAGTTGGAGTGTTATCACAATTTATGCATAGTCCAAGGACTACACACTTGCAAGCTGCAAGAAGAATGTTGCGATATCTCAAAGCCACTATAAATGAAGGATTGTTCTACTCATTTGATGATGATATGCAGGTCAAAGCTTATTCCAATGCCGATTGGGCCGGTTCGAAGGAAGATAGAAGGAGTACAAGTGGTTACCTAGTCATGCTAGGTAGCAAGATCATCTCATGGATTTCAAAGAAGCAACCCACGGTGGCATTATCTTCCACCGAGGCTGAGTATAGAGCTTTGGCTCAAGTCACATGTGAGCTAATGTGGATTAAGAAGTTATTTATGGAGCTTAATTTGCAGGTTGACACATATCCAATTTTTTGTGACAACATGAGTAGCATTCATCTAGCATCGAACCCTGTCTATCATGCTAGAACCAAGCATATTGAAGTGCACTATCACTTCATAAGGGAAAAGGTGATATCCAAGGAAGTTTCAGTACATCATATTGGTACCAAGGACCAAGTTGCGGACATGTTTACAAAGGCTTTGGATGGGATGAAGATTTCAAAATTCAAGCAATGCATCAACATGAAGGAGCTTGGATGAGGATGAAGAATTGAAGCTTGAGGGGGAGTGTTAAAAGTCAAGCTTCAAGCTAAAAATTCGTGGGGAATCTTTTATGGACATGTGGAGCAATCAAAGGAAGCCAAAAGCCACGAGATTCCATCAAGAAAAGTCACTCAACCACTCCCCAAGTCATCTCAACTAATTCCTCCAAGTTAGGAGGCTGATTTGGAAAGGTAGTTCCTAGATTTTAGGGGCACACCTCTCACTATAAAAGGAGCATGTATCCCGACTTCTTTTGGGGCCATCTTCTTGGAGTTTTAGCTCATGTAAAGTGAGCACTAAGTGCTGGAGTTGTGATAAGCAAGCCCCTTGCTTAAGCAACCCCCTTGCTTGCTTGTTTGTTTTCTTTTAGTAGGCATATCTATGTGTGTGCACAGGCAGTGTTGCAACTCTCTACCCCTGAGTTGTTAGCATTGGTTCTCCCTCATATGGTATCCATTTGATGTAATTCTTGTCTCATTGGATAGCTATAAGAGTCTAGTTTATGCTTACCAATTCTCTAGAGCATTCTCTGAGTAAGCTGGGAGCAACATTCATTTTAGTGAAGTTGTGTGATTGATATCTCTCTCTTTGTGTAGGCTCTGTTGGAAATATTTTGCTCTCTGTTGTAAGGGCTGGTTCTCCTTCTCTATGTATCCATTTGCTATGATTTTGGTGTCATTGGGTAGCTATAAAAGTGCTCTAAAGTTGATTCAAGTTTGAGATTCATTCTCTGTATAATCTCTGAGAAAAGTTTACTGGAGTGAAGTGAGGTCTCTGCTTGACTAGCAGTTGTGAGCATTCAACTAGCTCATGTTGTAGACATTGTTTCTCTTTGTGTAAGCATCCATTTCAAGTGAAATTTGTTTTGTTGGAAAGCCCTTAGTGTCTACTACAGGTCTACAAAAGCTCACTGGAGTTCTCTGCATAAGCTTTGAGTAAGAGCATTTTTGGTGTGCAGAGGTCAAAGAAGGATACCTGTGGAGGTCATTCGCGCTTCATCGTTGCTTAGGGGTTGAGATACTTCCCCCATCATTGAGTTCACAGACGAGTGAGTTAGAAATGTCATTTAACTGGGAGAGACTCTTGGCTTGTAAAGACATGCACACTTCAGTACCTAGGGAAGGTCTTATGTCTATAGTGGAAGGGGAGTATCCGATGTCTCTTCAATACATATCCACTAATTTCCAAGGAATACCCATCTACCTCGATGGCCTACACAGATCACTAGCAAGAATGATAAACACTACACAATCTGAAATAGTTCCAAGACCAGCTGTAAAGTATGAAGAAGGAGTTTACATGGACAAGATGGGCCAAACATATGGAGTAACCGCAAAACTTGATTAGATTAATGAAAGAGGAGAGTTAGAGGGACAAGGAACTTCCAGAAAATCTAACCAAGAAGAACTGGTGACTACCCCAAGGGGCAAGTCTATGGTGACTCAAGTATTTCAAGCAGACAAGATACCCCAAGACGACTATCTGATGGATGTGTACTTCGTACATGGATCAGACCTACTCCTACAAACTGATTCATTGACACAAGGAGAAGGCATCAGCCCAATAACTATATATGAGTTTAGGGATCGAGAAAATCCATCTAGAGTTACATTCCTAGACCAAAATCAAAGGAGATATTGGCCTCTAGATGAAGTGGAGAGGTCTAGATTAAAGTACATGGATCGGCCTATATTCCCTCCTTGAGATCAGACAACCACCTCACAAAACCCATTCTAGACCCAGCAAATAATGGAAAATGCGATGTCAGGACAAATGAGCCAATGTAGTATACCCAACAGGCCACAGGTACCATTCCCCATGCTAGGAATTAACTCCCACAACCAAACTAGCCAGGAAATGGGAAATATGAATAGAACTTCCCTTAGGGCAGAACCACCCCAAGGGGTAGGAGTTGGAATACACCCTATAAAACCTGCTCTTCCCAGCATAATTCGATCCCTAGAGCCAGGCAAAAGACTGAGACCAATCCAATTGGCCAAATGTATGCGAAATCATTATGATGGCATAGGAGAGCCCTACGACCACATTGCAGAATACAAGCAGGTGTTGCGAGCTGAGCAAGTGGATGACTTTTTCGTGCAATATGAATCCTTTGGGCTAACCCTCATGGGAATAGCCTTAACTTGGTTTCAATCCTTGGATCCAAGTTCCTTTGGAAATATCAAACAATTCTTCCAATAATTTATTGGGGAATTCACTAAGCGAGGGATCAAGCACAATTCGTCATCTTCACTACATAATTTCAAACAAGCTCCTAATGAAACAGTAAAAATGCAGCACGAAGATTTAATCAATATGTAGACCGATGCCCTGTGATAGAGAGACCTTCTCAGTAGAAAATGATATCCTTATTTTTAGAAGGTCTAATGAATGGAACATTGAGAATCTTGGTATATGTATAATGGTTGCAAACCCTAAGTGAGTGTCTTCAGGAATGCATAGATTTGGAAGACAACTTAGCTGAGGATCTCAAAATCACACAAGATCCTACAAAGACAGAGGATACAAGGATCAATGAGACTTCTAGTTCAAGCAATGTGGAGGAAGTGGCAGTTTTAGTGGCCAAGAAATTAGGAGTACAAGGACAAAGGACTTACAAGAACTCCTCCTTGAGAGTACCAATGTTAGGAAGTTGCAGACTTTGAGGTGGAGGTCATCCATCTCATGTCTGCACAAGAGAAGGATTAGGGTTATCACAACCTTACCCTTACGATAAACAACCAACTCAAGAGCCTAACATGTACTCTTATAGTGAGCAAAAGTACCCCAACCACAACATCGAAAACTATTCAATGAGTAGACAGCCACGACCGGTTGTACCACCCCAATGTTGACCATACGAGTGCCCTCCTAGAGAACAAGGTAGAGAAGTTCCTAGGTATAACCCATGTCCACGAGGAGCAACTAGACCATATGAACATGGAGGATATAGCCAACCTCAACCTATACCAAGACAACAACCACCCCACCCACTAGCTCCAATACAAGGGCAGAACATCACAATACAAGTCATTTGTCTTGAGTGTGGCAAAGAACAGCTCCTGAGAGATTGTCCCGGACATCCATCTAGTGCACCAAAGGTTACACCCATTAATGTAGTAGGCTTAGTAGGGGATTCAAGTTCCAGTAGCGATAATGTGGCTCCTATACATGTAGTTACTAGGGCACAAGCTTTACAAAAAGTTGAACTAGCTAAGCAATCAGAGCCAAGTGAGTCAAGAGAGCCTAGTAAGAGAAAAACAAGAACATGGAAGGATACTAAAGAGAAGGCCAATCGTAAGTGGACCAAAAATTTATCCAAACTAGAAGAAAGCCTAAAAGATGCAAAAACAAAAATAGAAGATATCGCCTCTCAAAGCCCCCCGCATGTCAAAACTCCATCCACACCATTTCATCCTCACCCACCAACCACTGTAAATAAAGCACAACCAGGATCTGTTCTTGCAGATCCAACCCCAGAAGTCTTGGACATGATTTTCAAGGCATACGAGGCTCGACTTCAAGAAGGGAAAACACCTGCAAACCTAGACAAGAGCTACCCTAGAGCAGTTTTGGAGATTGAACGGACAAAAATGTGCATAAAAATGGTGGAGCTAGCTCAAGCTATGTTCAAGGCCAATCAATCGTTCAATTAGACAAATGCTATTACATCGGGTTCGCACTTCCAGGGATTACTAGATAGATTAGAGCAATTGGTAAATAAACCACAAGTTTCCTTACCTCCACAGGTTCAACCAACTATTGAAAGAGAAAGATCATCACCAAAGAAAGTCTATGTTCCTCACTCCATAGATGACGGAGAACCTCTTTCAATTCAACAACACACTCAAAAGTTCTTGCGGGAAATACAAGAAGAGAAATGGGCCAAGGAGACGGATAAACCCCCTCCTATTCTTGAGATTGATGATCTTCATGATCAATTTCCACAAGACATTCCATCTATTTATGGAGACCAAGTAGCGCAACAAGAGAAAGAAAGTTCAGGATTTAAATCCAATTCTTTACAAGAGTTGCCACAGTTCACAGGCCCATGGGAATCTGAATCTCTCCAAGTCAAAGCTCCCATAATATTGATCAGAAACGAAGACTCGGTGGTTCCAAGAAACACTGATGTCTTGAAGAGCACTAAGGTTCAGTGTCATCTCCTTATAGAAGAGCTGCTCAAAGCAAAACCGGAGCTATGGAATCATGTGAAGGATCAGGTTCCAGAACTTGATTCCAATATGCCCAAAGCAAGCCCTAAGCTGCAAGTTCTAGAGAATAACTCTAACCACTTGTGGTGTAGAGTTTGAGCACACCTTTACTATATGTGACTTTGGTAAAACTAATACCTATGAAATGATCCTAGGAAGACCCTTCCTACGACAACTGCAAGTTGTACAAGATTGGGGAACCAACTCCTTATACTTGCAGCGCTTAGGGGTCATAACCAAGGGTAATTTGAAGGATTACACCTTCAAAGATGTACCATCCCTATCAAGGAGATAGACCAGTTAGAGACCCAGCCTATACACCGATGATCTTTCCAGATGAGGAATTTGAGCCTCATGGTTGGGCAGAAATCTTAGCTACCATGGACATTGCAGTCAATGAAGAACAATGGAAACCTCATTGTGATGAGGAGGGTTATGATATTTCAGTGTTCATGTGTCAGCCCTTCTTGGAAGAATGTGACCCTAGTGATGTCATGATAGAAGAAGGCGAAAATGACAATGATCTAGAGTCCATTGTAATGGATAGTTGCTTTGACTCAGAGAGGCACTATCTACAAGATATAGGAGTATTTACCCAAAAAGAAGAAGAACCTCTCACAAGCATTAAAACTATAAATTCAAAGGATGGAAGTGAAGGAGGACAAAAGAAAAAGAAGAGAAAAGCTATGAAACAAGCAGAGGAGGAATCATTGTTCAAAGTAATTTCAAGAAATATGAAGTTGAGGACCAAAAAATTTTGGTACGAATGCCTAAGAGAGAGGCCACCACAGGAGAAGCATATGATAATAAAGAAAAGACCAAAAAAATCATATTCACCATTGAAGAGAAGGAAGAGAGATGTACGTACATAGGAGATGACCTAAGTAAAGACGAGGAATCAGAGTTGATAGCTTTGCTAAGGGAATATAGGGATGTGTTTGCGTGGCACTATAGAGACTTGAAGGGAGTAGATCCGAAACGTTGTTCTCATACGATCCCCATGATAGCAGATGCCAAGTCTACCAAACAAAAGCCCTACACATATAATGACACTTATGCAGCTAAAATAAAAGAAGAAATCGATAGGCTGATTGAAGCCGGATTTATCTATGAGGTCGAGCATACTGAATGGGTGTCCCCCATTGTAATGATGCCCAAGAAGAATGGAAAGTTACTTGTGTGTATTAACCTTAAAAAAGTTAATGCCGCTACAGTTAGAGATAGCTATCCGCTTCCAATCACTGACCATTTATTGGAGCGTGTTGCAGGCAAGGAAGTTTATAGCTTCCTTGATGGATTTTCGGGCTGCAACCAAGTAGCCATTGCCCTAGAAGATCAACACAAAACGGCCTTTGCCATAGAGTGGGGAATCTTTGCATTTCATGTGATGCCATTTGGGCTCACCAATGCACCTGCAACATTCCAAAGGCTCATGTGTCATGTCTTCAAAGAGTTCTTGCGAAAGAGCTTAGAAGTATATGTGGATGATTTATGTGCTCATTCCCAAGAAAGGAAATGTCACATTCCTGAGCTCAGATAGATCTTCAACAAGTGTAGAGACTACCGAGTGTGTATGAACCTAGAGAAGTGTGTGTTCATGGTACGTCAAGGTAAAATCTTAGGTCATATTGTTTCTAAAAATGGAATATCAATAGATGAGGACAAAGTAAAAGCCATAGCGGAGTTGCCGAGGCCAAGGAATGTTAAAGAGGTACAAGCCTTTATGGGCCATTGTGGATATTACCATAGGTTTATTCACATGTATGCAATTATAGCTAAGCCTCTTTATGCCTTGTTGACAAAATTTGAGTGGAATGACGAATGTGAGAAGTCCTTCAATGAGATGAAGAGATGTTTGTGCACAACACCAATAATGACCACTCTTGATTGCAATAGGATGTGTGTTGTCACAACCCACAGGTGAAGGCAATCTAGATTTGCCTATAGCATATGCGAGCAGACAATTAAATGTAGAAGAACAAAACTATACAACAATTGAGAGAGAAGGCTTAGGCATGGTATGTGTCATAAAGAAGTTCAAAACACTACTTATTGGCCAACAAGTTCAAGTTTTTCACTGATCATCAAGCTTTATTATACTTGGCCAATAAACCTTGCAATACAGGACGCTTAGTAAGATGGTTCCTCTTACTAATGGAATATGACTTTGAAGTGGTTGTCAGGCAAGTTAAGACTCACCTTAGAGTAGATCACCTTTCACGCATCACTTCAGGAGAGCCCCCCCTAGGGAGTGTCTGATGAATTGCCCGACGCTTATCTGTTCAATCTAGAAGTTGTTCCTAAATGGGCAAATAAGTTGGTGCCTGTCCTAACCTTCGGACCTGCAAACAAGAATGTGAAGATGCACAAAGATGAAATTCTAAAATCACAAAAATATCAAATATTGGTAGGAAGCATGTATAAACAAGATAAGGAAGGTGTTCTAGCTTGTTGTGTCGAGGACGATGAACACAATAGTTGGTTGCAACAAGCCCATGAAGAATTTCTAGGGAATCACTATTCTAAACAACAAACATTGCAAAATCTAAAATTTTTAGGAGTGTATTGGCCTAGTATGGATAAAGAAATTCATGAGTGGATCAAGAATTTTCCAGTGTGCCAGAAGAGACCCCCTGTGGAGAATGTGACCCTTTATCATGTATCATTAATTCCAGATTGGAGTGCTCCATTGGTAGAATTCATGAGATCACCAACATTACCCAATGAGGTTAGTCTAGCAAGGAAACAAAGCATAGAGCAAGAAGCTCAAGACTATGCCCTCATAGGAGATAACGTATACCAAAGAGGCAAAGATGGTTACTTAAGATTGTGCATTCACGAATCAGACTATTTGAAAATCTTAGAAACTGCACACAGCAGTGTTGCAGGTGGAAACTTTGGGCCTGACATAGTAATCAAGACTATTCTATTCTCAGGACTTTGGTGGCCCACCCTTCATATGGATGCACATACCTATGTGAAGAAATGTGACACATGCCAACGTGCACAATATTCGATACGAAAAGATGAGATGCCTCTGAGAACAATGATGGGAGGAGGCGCATTCTCGAAGTGGGGTATAGACTTTGTTGGTCCTATTAACCCCCCAGCTAGAAACTCCCATGCCAAATACATTATTGTAGCCATGGATTACCTCACAAAGTGGGTAGAAGTAAAAGCTACGACCAAGAATGAAGCTCAAACAATGACAAGGTTCGGATACGCCTGTTTATGAATCGGCTTCATTGTTGTCATCTTCTTCAATGTCCTCATCCAAAATGTACTCATCATCATCATGTTTCTTGAATAGCTTTATCCTTTTACCTGCAATCAAAGTTTTTAGTGCAACACCATTTAATTCACAAAGAGCATGCGTACCATTGTTGTTGACTTTTAATACTATGTATGGCCCAAACCACCGTTGAGTGAGCTTTTTGTGTGCATCATATTGAGAGTCAAATGTACTATCATAAATGAGCACCCAATCTCCTACTTCAATTGGCTTAGGATGCAATCGATGAGTTTTATCAAAATAATGCTTATTCTTCATTCTAGATTCTCTTAATTTTTCAACAGCATCATCAAGTCTTAATTTACCTTGTTCTAAGTGTTTAATTTGCAAACTCAAAAAATCATTAGTAGACATGTTTTGAAACCAAGGCAAATTTGACCATGCAGATTTTACCATTGGCCTCTGGATTATATGCAGTAGTAAGAGACAAACGAATACCATCATGTTCAAAGAACTCTTTAGCTTCTCTCGCATTTAACTCTCCACGATCATCAACTACTTTCTCTATGTACCCAAAGCGACTTATGACATCTTCAAGCAAGAATTTGCAAACATTTTAAGTGGTCTTAGATCATAGTGCACATCCCTCTACATGATTAGTTAAGTCTTCTCTTGCAAGTACAATGTAACGCATTTTGTCAATACCTTTAGGCATAGTTACAAGATCTACTACCCACTTGTAGTGAATACAGGGTGGATAAGTAGGATGCAATGGATCTCTATGTTTGACCGATGAATGAAGTTGACAAGTAGAACATGTAGAAACATAGCTACTAATGTCAACATACATCCTAAGCCAATAATAGGTACTTCTAATTTTTTCATATGTTCCAAAAAATCCTTTATGACCTGCCCATAATGTCTCATGCATTTCCTTCATTACTTTTAACTGAAGACCTCATTTTCCTAGGACTCATTGTGGATTCTTAACCTTACCCTTAGCATGTCTCCAAAGATAACCATTACATAGGAAAAAGTTATAAGCTCGTTTCCTAATGTTACGAAATCTATTCGTAGTCTAGCTAGGTAATGGTTGTAGTGTACTCAGATACTTTCCTATGTCTCTCCATTCATTTTTGTACTCAGACTCATGAAATTTCTCATACTCGTATATATGTGGAACATAGTCAACTAATTTCACATTCTTTATTGGATCACTTTCAAGATCATCATCAAATCTAGCTCTTGATAACATATCAGCAATTGAGTTTGAGTTACCTGAAATATGAACTAACTCAGGATTTATGAACTTAATATATGAGATCCATCTAAGCATGGCTATATCCTGAGATGAACAATTGGCTATCATTCCAATGAGAGGCAAACAATCAGTATCAACTTTGACATTTGCACCAATGAAATATTCTTTGTATGTTTTCAAAGCTGTTACCATACCCCATAGTTCTCGTTTGATCTGTGGATATTTTCGTTGTGTTTCATGTAAAATTTTGGCACCAAACCTAATTGCATATCTATTCCCTTCACTATCATCTTGACTTACGACCCAACCTATACCAATAGTACTAGTATCAACAGTCAATATAATAGGTTTGTTAGCAGAATAGTCTACACGCTTAAGGATGGGAGCTTCAAGCAATAGTTTCTTCAATTTACGCATAGCTTGTGTGTGTTTGTCAGTCCAAATAAATTTTTGTTTCTTCCTCAACAAGTCATAGAGACAATCAGCAACATGATCAAAGTGTGGGATCCAAATAACATAAAAAATGCAAGCACCAAGAAATCTGTGTACCTCACTCACATTGTTACATGTTTTAGAAATCTTGCTAATGGCATCAACTTTTTGTGGGTATGGCTTTCGACCATAATGACCACATAAATGTCCAACAATAAGACCCTCGTTGATACCAAAAATAGATTTTTCTATGGAAAATGTGAGACCTACCTCTTCAAATCGTTGAAATATTCTTTCACAATCAGAGATATGGTCAAGAACAAATTTACGACATCTAGATGAATCTAAAGTAATGTCCTTTACACGTTCCTCACACCCTTTAATTGGAATATCATCAATGAATGGCATAGTTATATGAGGGATAAAATCATGTAAGACCATATTCATAGCACTCATCATATGAGCCACAGAATTAGTTGCTCCTTGAGGTAAAGTACACATTTGCACTAAGCCTAAAGGAGTTTTCATTGTGGTTATGTCACGATTGTCAATTGCTAATTGGAATTGGTCATGTCCAGAATATAAATCACCCATTGAATAGATAGAATGTCCTGAAACTGATTCAGCAAACTCATCTACAATGGGTCTTGTTCCTACATTCCTTATGGTGACTTTATTGATGGGTTGGAGATCTTGAATAAAACGTAGTTTCCCATTCTTTTTAGGCACAGTGAACCATCGATTTGAGTAAGGTGCAAAAGATGGCTCTAAGATTCTCATGTTTATCTTCTCGTTAAGTAAAGCTTAGGTAAGTGAGCCTTTGGAACTGGTATAGGGGGAAGATTCCATGGAATATGTGGAATAGTAAAGATTATCATGGGTGCAACTAGCTTAGGATCTACGAAACCAATCTCATGAGGATACATAGTAAAGGCTTTTCCATGGCTATGTATGACTCTCTCAAATTTATCTCTCTCTACTGGCAAAAGAAAGTCATCATCTGTACCAATTTTCACATGTTTGATTGTCTCATCCGTAAATGTATGTCCTATGTTTTTCTTATCCCGAAGAATTGGATCGTTTTTCACATCAATAATTTTTTCATTACTTCCTTGGGGTAATGGTTGAGCTATGGGTTTGATTTTTTTGTCTACAGTTTTGTACTGGAATTCAACTAAGGCATCATGTGTTTGACTAAATTTTGAGCACTTGTCAACATTGAGAGCATACTCTTGGATTAGAGCATACTCATCAAGGGAAGAAAGAAGAATAATATGGGAATTAGAATTTTGTTGAAGACATAACTCTAACTCCTCAAGAGTAGAGAAACAATGAGATGTTTCAATCACATGCTCAATGTTCTCATCATGTTCCATGATTTTATTGTTTTTATATTTTTTTTGGGTTTTTTGGATAAAAGACTTGGACAATTGAATCTTATGAAGAAAATCTAATCTAGAATGTGGAAAACAAAGTGACAAACCATTTTACATGTTGGTTGGATGCGAGATGTCAAACCAATATCCACTGTTGTCCCGCTCAACAATGGATTCTATCCGAAATTTTGATCATATGTAGCTCCAAACATGAATCGAGGTGCACAATCACTACAAGCATGCTCATGACCCTGAGTAACAATAGGTTTCTTCCTAATTGACAATCGATTCCTAGGATGATTCACTCCTACCATCATGACTTGAAGTGATTGCATTCCATCCTTAGACTTAAATCTAGCATAGGTAGACCCATCATCCATGGCTTTAGTTTCCATACGACTCTCACAAATAAAGGGTTGACCTAAGAGAACATAGGAGCAATTATCTTGAATAAAAAAGTGAAACTCTTGTGTGATTCCTCCTATGGATATGGGCACACTAGCACAAGCTCCATATAGGGTACCTACACCATTATCTACAGTTCTCATATGCCATCCACAATCTTTATCTATGGGCCATCGAAACTTATCATAGACTTCTCTTGAAATCACATTGATTTTGGAGTCGGAGTCTACTAATGCATTTACAGTGATAGTGTTCTTATCATTTCCTATTTTAACATGCATCTCTGTTGTACCTCTAGACCAAAATTTTCTTTTAAAGTGACTTTCAGGATTGTTTTCATGATTGTCATGGTCAAGTTGAATAGGTCCTAAGAAATTTTCATTAACATTTACTTCATCATCATCGAAGTCCTCTTCATCAGATTCATCAAAGTTTAAGGCTTCATTCATAGTTTGATCTTGATCTAGAGAATCTTGCATCTCAGTATCTAGATTAAGTGGAAACCTCTTCTGTTTAATTAGGACGATAAAGTTATCTTTAAAAACAGGCTTTGCAATAGAGAAAACTTGTTCTAAAGACATAGTCACTTGACTCTTAAGCAAAATGTCATCTAAAATCTCCATAGGATCTATTTTTCTCTCAAATTCTGAAATCAAGATGGCTTTAGGTTTTCTATTTGGTTTCTTTTGTTTTTGCTCAGGATCTTGTTTTTGTTCATGTTCGCATGTTTTTATTCAGTTTGTTTTGATTGTTCTTGTTTATCTAAAGGCTTTGGTTCTGTTTTTCTTTGCGTTGTCTTCTTCCCTTTTTGTTTCTCCTCTTGTTTTTGTTCATTGGGTTGTGATTCTTGTTTTTTATATTTGAATTGTGATGTTTCTCCTTGCTCTATGATTGTTTCTATTCCCTCTGAGGTTTTTTTTCGAGTCACTCTTCTCTCACTAGGCTCAGCTTCATCTCTTTTTCGTTTTTCTTCTACATTGGATATGTGAGAAATAAGAGATTGAACTTCTATCGGTGACTCCCAAGCCGTTATTCTCCTAATCTCATCTCGTGCTCTTACTAAAGCTTCTATGGAAAAGTCACCTTCCTTTGTGGGTTTACTTGATTCTACTTGTTGTTCATCAAGAGCTTCTAGTTTCACTCCTCTAGTTCCTATGTCCGTTATGGTTATATTTTCATAGTGTTTTTTCATTCCTCCCTTACCATAATTTCCTTGCAAAGGTAGCTTAGATCGATATCACATATTTTCTTGTCTATGTCTATTACTAGCCGTTGCTCCTTAGCACCCTTCAATAGTTCACAATCTCTCAAAAAGTGCTCTAATGAATCACACCAAGGACACCTACGAGGGCCACACACAAAACCATTTTGATTTTGAGGATTTTGATTAACTTGTGGTGGGAAATTTTGAAATTGAGTATTTTGTTGATAAGGAATTGCTTGAACATGATAATTAGGATTTTGATAAGGCATTTGATGTATTTGAGGAGCTTGGGGAGCATCATGTGGTGCTTGAGGTGCAAGAGGAGCTTCCATAGTATATGGCTGATGATTTTGAAAATTTTGATTTTGAGGATTTTGAAAAGTTGTTTGAGAAGCTTGAGGATATATGTTTTGATACATTTGAGGATTTTGCACATGAGGATGAGGATTTTGCATTGAACGATTATGCATTGGAGGAACTTGATATGCTTGAGTAGGAGCTACTTGTGGATTTTGATTGGTAGCTATAACATGTTGATTAGGCTCTTGAAAACACATTGGGTTCATTTGATTTTGGAAAGTTTTGGTGTAATTAGATTGTAAAGCATCTATAGTCTTGGCCAAATTAGATTGTGTAGCAATAAGACTTTCCATTTGCTTAGTGAAAATTTCCACTTGAGAGTGTTCAACTACACTTTTATTTGGCTCTACTTTAAAACCTTGAGTAGGCTCCATGATTTGAGGAATAGGAGTAGAGTCAAAAATCATAGCATGGGATTGTTCTCTAACTTGCTCCTTAGTTTGTGGAAGGCTAGCTTGAGGAACACTAGTTTTCTCATAAAGCATGGATTGTCTTTGATGTCTATGGGCTATAGCCTCTACTACTTTTACGCACTTTTTGCCAATTGTCTATGGGCTATAGCCTCTACTACTTTACGCACTTTTTGCCAATTGCCACTTATCTGGCTCTTCTAATCGCTGTTCAACTTCCCTACGAGTTTTAGGATGAAGAAGCTTAAGAAATTGATCACAAGATCAGGTTCCAAAGTTATCTTATCCTCATCAGGAAGTTGTTCATAGCATCTAATATACTCATTTTGTAAGTGAGTAATAGAGCTACTAGGCTTTGGGGAATTGACCCATCGTAAGAATCCATCCCGATTATGTTGGCTATAATCTTCAAGATAGAATTCGTTGAGCATCTTCTTTCTAAAATCACTCCAAGGAAGAGTATCATATTAAGTGACACGGTTTATGATAGAGCTATCAACTCGTTCAAAGAATGATATCAAAAGATCTTCGGGAAGACCAAAAATCATAGGTTGCTCTTCAAAAAAATCTAAGTAGCTTGTGATGTTGATGCCATTGAATTTTTCCTTCTCTCTCAACATAGAAGAGACTATTCTTTGACCTTGTTTCTCAACAATAAGGGATTTGAATCCTTCCTCCATCTTACGTGAATGAGCAACTGATGCACGATTCTCTAGATCTCTCACAAATGTGTCTACTTCACGGCGAAGATGTGCACAATACTGTGAGAAATCCAGTGCAACACTCAAGAATGATGATGATGATATGATGAGGATGAAAAATATGAAACAACGGATATGGATCACAACCTCCCAAAAAGATCAGAAGCAAGTGCCACGTAGCATTTCACGTCGGGTTCAAATGTGGAGGTGATCGCAATCCGGGTGGATCGGGTCCGGTCGTGGCACACACAGGGTGTATGAAGCTAATGAATGTTGGAAGGTTTAAGGACATGAAAGTGAAATTAATGTTGAGTATGGAGAAGAGAGAAATGTTGAAATGATTATGGGAATGGAAATGTAGGAGTGCAAGTTAGATTTATGAACATGAATGATAAGAATGAAGGAGAACCATACACACGAATCAAATTTTGAAGGAAGAATGGTCCATTGAAGGAGCTTCTTAAACACTTCCTAATTCTAATCCATATGCATAGTTTTCTTTGGATGATATGTATGCATGACGAGAATAGATGGAATCCTTACACATAAATCAGTTTCGAAAGGAAGAATGGTCCAATATTGGAGCGTCTTATACACTTTCAGAAACTAATCAATATGTATGGGTATGTATGGATTATATGCATGCAAGTGAATTATGATGATAGAGTTTAATCACAAGCTCAATGAAGCATCCTCACTGGTTCAACGCAATACTGCGGAGTCTTCTCACACATAGAAGAAAATAGAAGACATGTAAAAATACTTAAGAGACTGAGAGACAAGAGACAAGTGATAAGTGACATGAATTTAAAGGATTTGAATTAAGATACATGTATAAGATTGTCGTGATATGTCAAGCTAAGCAGTCTACTGATCAAAGGCAGTTGCGACCCTCAAACCATGATAGTTCAATCGAATGTCACACGTAAGAAGATGAGTTCCACTTCATTGACCCTATGTATGTCTAGGCTCATAACGTCTAACTAAAGAAGTCTAAGACTCATTAAAACCAGCTCTGACTCACTCACACAATCCACCGAGGGTGAGTTAAGATAGAGATGTTGGTTTCAAGAGCCTATCCTAGATTGGAGATATAACTTCAATTTTGAAACTAGGTACTATACTCATACTAGCCCACCTTGGATCCTCACTTGCTCAACCGAGGGTGATCGTCTCAAGGAAACCTTAAGCTAGCAAGAGCCCTATGGATGCCTAACAATGATGCTCTAGGAGTTTGGAGGGGGGTTTATATAGTTTTTTGAATGAATTTGGACCCTTGGATCTAGAGAAATCAACTCTCAACTCTAGGATCACCACTTTTGATTAAAACCGTTTGATTAATCAAAACAATGGCTTGGAATTGTTCTTTCTATCAAATCTAGTGTAAAGGAGTGAAATTTAGGCGCCTTCATTCTCCACCATTGGATCTGGGGATGATCTGGACCGTCAGATCAGTGTTGACATCAATTCAGATAAGACATGCCACTATTTTTAGAGAAAAGTTGCATTATTGATCTTTAACTGTCAAAAAAGTCCTGTTTGATGAAAAAAACTCGTGGATTCTACTTGCTTTAAGCATAAGTTCATCTCTGCCCTTGAATATGAGCTCATCTTGATCGTACAACATGGGTGGTCGAGTACTTGCAATAAGTAGTCCTTGCATGATTAGGAAATGGTGGTGGAGTTCCCCCTGATTGATCAGAATCTAATTGTGTAGAAAATAAAGGACTAGATATTAATAATCTAATTATTTACATACATACATATTCTCATACACACATTTACACATATATATAAAAATACACATTCTGACATATAAATACACATACATAACTATCAATATATGATGTGTGTATGTATGTATGTACGTATAAATGTATGTATATGCGGATGTATGTATGTGTAAGTGTATGTGTATGCATTTATGTATATGTGTATCTATATATATGTATGTATATATATATATATATATATATATATATATATATATATATATATATATATATATATATATATATATATATATATATATATATATATATATATATATATATATATATATATATATATATATATATATATATATATATATATATATATATATATATATATATGTGTGTGTGTGTGTGTGTGTGTGTGTGTGTATGTGTGTGTGTGTATGTGTAAGTGTATCCATGTATGTGTGTGTATATGTGCATGTGTGGGTATGTATATATGTGTAAGTGTATGCATATGTGTATGTCTATGCATGTATGTGTGTGTATGTATGTATGTGTAAGTGTATGTATATGTGTATGTGTATGCATGTATGTGTGTGTGTATATATGTATGTGTGTGGGTATGTATTTACTATGTATGTGTATGCATGTATGTGTGTATATATGTGTATATACAAGTATGTATGTATGTGTAAGTGTATGCATGTGTATGTGTATACATGTATGTGTGTCTATGCATGTGTAAGTGTATGCGTATGCATGTATATGTGTGTGTGTGTGTGTATGTATGTGCATGGGTATGTATTTACTATGTATGTGTATGTATGTATATGTGTATGTGTATGCATGTATATGTGTGCATATGTGTATGTATGGGTATGTATGTATGTATAAGTGTATCCATATGTGTATGTGTATGCATGTATGTGTGTGTATGTATATGTAAGTGTATGTATGTATGTGTAAGTGTATGTATATGTCTATGTGTATGCATGCACGTGTGTATATATATGTATGTGTGTGGCTATGTATTTACTATGTATGTGTATGCATATGCATGCATGTGTGTGTATATGTGTATGTATGGGTATGTATGTTTGTGTATGTATATGTAAGTGTATGTATGTATGTGTAAGTGTATGTATATGTGTCTGTGTATGCATGCATGTGTGTGTGTATATATGTATGTGTGTGGGTATGTATTTACTATGTATGTGTATGTATGTATATGTGTATGTGTATGCATGTATGAGTGTGGATATGTATTTACTATGTATGTGCATGTATGTATATGTGTATGTGTATGCATGTATGTTTGTGTATATGTGTATGTGTGGGTATGTATGTATGTGTAAGTGTGTGCATATGTGTATGTGTGTGTATATATGTATATATAAGTGTATGCATGTGTGTATGTGTAAGCATGTATATGTGTATGTATATATGTATGTATATATGTATGTATGTGGGTATGTATTTACTATGTATGTGTGTATATATGTATGTGTGTGGGTATGTATTTACTATGTATGTGTGTGTATATGTATGTGTGTGTGTCTAAATATGCATGTTTTTAGATTTAAAGTTTTTTTATATTTTGATTCTTTTTTTTGTTTCAGATTGAAATAACAGGAGATGTTGTATGGTAGAACAAAATAATAGAAGACCTAACATACCACCTGAGATGTGGCACTATCTTCACAGAAAACTACATCTTTGGGAGTCATTTGCTCAGCAGAAGGTATACAAATAAATAGTCTATATTACAGTGACTTATAATTGTCGTATGTTTTATATTTAATCTATGTTTTTTTTGTTTCATTAAATAAATGCAGGTGATTGCAAAGAAGAGAGTTGAGTTTGGTCATACATCACACTTAGGCCAAATGGGCCATCATGGTTTTGTAGCTACATTTATAAGTATATGTATTATTGAAACTATATTCTTTATTTTAGTTGAAACACTAATCATTAATCTTTTTTATTTGTTTCAATGCAGAGAAAAGATTATGGTCAATATCCTAAGAAAAAGGAAATCAATTTTGCTACACATTGTGGATATCGATGTCTCAGTGAGTACATGCAAGATCATCCAAATGCTCTTGTGAGTATTAGTAGATTTCATATAATTATTTTACTTTTAATGATGTTTTATATGTTTTATTTATTTATGTTTATTATATGTAAATCAAGAGTATTATGGAGAGGTAGATATGGATGAGGTGGAGAGATAGACACAGGTGCGACGATTTCGATCGTCACAGAGTGCTCACACCTCTACCCATGATGCCACTACAGATACATGCCATCATGCGGATGATCATGATGATGAGTATGATCATGATGATGAGGACTTATAGGATGATGTGGATGAGGATGATCATGATGATTGATATATTACATTGGATATATATTTTACATTGATATGCTTAATTTTTTATATCTATATATTTTCTCATTTCAGTTATGTTTTGAATTGTGTCTATGGTACTGATTAATGAAAAGTTTTGTTTTAATGATTTTTTTTCTTGTTTATATTTAACATGTAATTTACTACTTTAATTATACAATTCATTGATATTATCTGTGTGTTTGTGTGTATATATGTATGTATGTGCATGTAGTTGTGTGTGTAAAAAATGTATGTATGCACATCTAGGTATATATCTATATTTATGGAAGTGTGTCTATATGCATGTATATGCGTGTATCTGTGTGTGAATATATGTGCATATAGATATGTTTTACACATATACATTTGTGTATGTGTATGTGTAGTATTTATGTATATGTGTATGTGTAAGTGTATGTGTGTATGTGTGTGTACATATGTATGTATATGTATTTGTATATGTGTATGTGTATATGTGTGTATGTGCATGTGTATGTGTATATGTGTATGTGTATATGTGTATGTGTATAAGTGTATCATGTATGTATGTGTATGTGTATGTGTAGGTATATATGCATGTGTATATGTGTATGTGTATGTATATGAGTGTGTACATCTATGTACGTGCATGTGCATGTGTAAGTATATATGCATATATGTGTGTATATGCATGTGTATATTATGTGCGTGTATATGTATGTATGTGCATGCGTATGTGTAATTGTATGTGCATATGTGTATGTATTTGCACATGTGTGTGTATATGTATGTATGTGCATGCATGTGTATGTATGTATATGTGTATGTGTATGTGTATGTGTATGTGTTATAAGTGTATGTGCATGTATGTGTGTGTATGTGTGTGTATGTGTGTGTGTATGTGCATATGTATGTGTGAGCATGCATGTTCATGTATATGTGTATAAGTGCATATGAATAAGTGTGAGTATGTGTATGTGTATGTGTAGGTATATATGCATGTATATATGTGTGTATATGTGTATATGTGTATATATATGAGTGTGTATATGTATGTGCATGTGTATAAGTAAGTGTATCTGCATATGTGTGTGTATGTGTGTGTATATGTATGTAGGGGCATGAGTATGTGTAAGTGTATATGCGTATGTGTAAGTATGTGTGTGTATATGTATGTATGTGCATATGCATGTGTAAGTGTATGCGCGTATGTGTATGTGTGTGCATGTGTATTTATGTGCATGTGTGTGCATATGCATGCAAATATGTATGAGCATGCATTTGCATGTGCATGCATCTCCATTTGCATCCATGTGTATGTGCATGCATGTGAATGTGCATATGCATGTGTATAATTAGTATATGTTGATGTGTGTATGTGTATATGCAATAATGCATGCATATGTGTATATGTGTTTGTAGATATGTTTGTGCATATGCATATGTGTATGTGTGCATGTATGTGTGTGTATGTGTATGTGTAAGTGTATGTGCATGTATGTGTATGTATGTGCATGTGTATGTGTATGTGTGTGTGTATGTGCATATGTATGTGTGTGTATAAGTGTGAGCGTGCATGTTCATGTATATGTGTATATGTGCGTATGAATGAGTTAGTGTGAGTATATTTATTAATGAAAATAAAATAATTTAAATGATATAAAAACAATGAAAATTGTACTTACAATAATTAGCCATATTTTATGCTTGGTTAACTTCTTGAAAAACCTACAATAAAGAGAGAGAGAAAGAGAGAGAGAGAGAGAGAGAGAGAGAGAGAGAGAGAAATTGAAAGAGAAAGAGGTAGAAAGGAGAGAGAGAGAGACACAATATGAGAGAGAGATTAGAAAAGCGAGAGATTCAGAAAGAGATTGCTAGAGCTCGTAAGTGCAACATAGATCTGAAAGTTGGAGAGCTCTTCAATCAATTGCACATAAAATGATGATCGAAGATCGATCCGATGTTTTTTTTTACTTTTATAAAACTTTACCATTTCATAAGTGATGTAGAAGTGTCCTGTATGTGATCATGCAAGTTGTTGAACATCGATGCCCAGTTGTGTCGCATAAGCAATGCAAATTAGCATTGCATATGTGACACTGCCTTTTTAATCACATAAGTGATGCTCTAGTAGCAACTCTCTCATGAACATCACTCCAAACATCAAAAATAAATCGAGAATATCATTAGGAATAGCATGAAGAATAAATGTCGGGGTGTGAACAATATGGAATAATTTTAGGAAGATCTCTTATGCACAATGAAAAGTAGTATAGGACTAGGGTGTAAATGCCATCTAGAACCAAAATCTAGGTACAAGTACAAACATTGAACTAAAGTACGAAAACTTTAGAGATTTACTCCCACTATGGTGGAATAGCTTCCACAAAGAAATAGATGGGATGTAATTGCATAGTTTAGATTTTGGTGATGCATCCGATATATATGCACTAAGTTATGCACTTATGGCTATGTACAACCATAACAAAAGATGACCAAAGATGAAAAGAGAGTGAAATGGGAATAATAAATATTAAGGAACAAGTAGGAGAGCACCCTATATACATGCATCTAGTATTCAATCATGATGAAAAGTTTGGCCCATGTGACTCAATGCAAATATTGGCCATTCTAGATATTCCTATCAGTGAAATAGGTTCTTGCATAATGTTGTGATGAAAGAGGTTTCAATATCTTTATGGTCCATGTATTATGAGAAATGGATTAAAAATCACATATCTCTTATGAAATAGATGAAAAATTATGGTTATGCATTTCAAAAAGAAAAATTCTCAATGGACATAGAAGAACATGATTGGAGGTCGTACATGGGAAAGTGGTCAATCCTCTTTACATAATTCAGGAGAAACATAAACATAAGGAGAAGAAGGTGAAATAGGAAATAAATGGTTAATCTCAATATAAAGTCCCTAAAAAGCTTAGAAAATATGAAGTGAAAAATAGAAAGATCAAGATAGAGATGCCTAATAAAGAGGCCTACGGAGTTTGGTCATATGATAACAAAGAACATGTAAAAAAGTGTTGATCATGGTGGATACATCAGAAATTATTCAAAGAGAGATGAAGAAGAAGTACTTAACTTTATAAGAGAATATAAAGCTATTTTTTCTTGGAATTATAAGGACATGAAGGTAGTGGATCTTGAGATATGCACGTATAGGATCCCTATGGCTCCAAATGTCAATCCAAATAAGGAGCACCCATATACGTACAATAATATTTGTCTTCCTATGATCAAAGAAGAAATAGAAAACCTTCTTTCAAAAAGATTAATTAATGAGATAGACAAAGTGATTAGTTTTCTACAATCGTGGTTGCTCCCAATAAAAATGGAAATTTAAGATTCTATCTTGTCTTGAAGAACGTGAATCAAACAACCATAAGAGGTAGTCATCTTTTTCCAATTGCAAAGCATTTGTTAGAAAGGGCCTAAAAAGGAAGTATAAAAGACCTTGAATGGATTTTTTGAATACAATCAAGTAGCTATAGCACCTGAAGACTAGCAAAAGGAAATATTTATGATTGAGTGGGAAATTTATGCCTTTCATGTGATGCCGCTTGGCCTTCACTAATGCCCCATCAATTGTTTAGACATCAGGGTGATTTTTGTTCAATGGCATCTTGAAAAAATCTTTGAAGTATACAAGGATGATCTATGTGCTCTGTTCGCTTAAAATTCCATCGGCATACTATAGGAAAATCTTTTATCAATGTTACAAGTGTCACATATGTGTAAACCTATAGAAGTGTGCATTCATGGTCAGACAAGGAAATATTAAGGGGAACAATAGTCTCAAAAAATGGCATTTCCATTGATAAGGAGAAGACCAAAGTTAATTTGGATTTTTCAATACCTAGTAATGCCAAGGATATACAAGATTTTATAGGCTATTGTGCATCTTATAAATGATCCATACATGCGTACGGAATCATAAATAATCCCTTGTACTATTTTTTTATAGCATTCTAAATGGATCCATAAATGTGATAAATATTCTTGGAAGGAGATTAAGAGAAAGTTCAATGATTTTCCGTAGGATACATTTTGTGTCATGCCATTTCCTTCAATTAGTTAATTCAAGCTAGAATGAAGGGTGGAGATAAATCGCGATGATCTTAAGATGATATAATGCTCTACCTCCTAGGGAGCCTTGACTTTTGCAAGATAACATTATCCCTTGGATCTTTGGACTATCCAATGCTTTGCCTAGTGCAAACCAAGGAAAACCTAGTCCTAGTTTCATGGGTTAAGAAACTTGACTGAGGTCACAACTCTCTTCTCATTGGTCATCTCTAATCACTTGTTAATCTAAAAGGCCCATGTAGGGTTCATTTTTTCCCTTAATGTAATAACTGCATGGGCTGCCCTTAAGCAAAGATGGGAATTAGTTATCAACAAGTGCGGTGCATGGGTTGCCCTTAAGCAAAGATGGGAATTAGTTATCAACAAGTGTAGAAGAAAGTTGAATATATGGAGGTGATGTCAACTAAACACGCCCAAGAGAGCAAATTTCATTCACATGCTCATCATTTCCTACACCCTCTCTTGTCTATGTTTCTAGAGCTTCATAAATAAAGAGGCTTCAAAATTTGGCAATTATTTGCAACAACATTATTTGGACTTGGCGACGTCAATAGAAAGAGGATTCCAAAGATTCAATGCGATGTTTGCTACCTCCCAGTATATAAGGAAGGGCTTTATATTGTCTGCATCTTTGTGAATATGGCTGATAATTCTTAGCATGTAGGTGATTACTTCTGTATATGAGTCGACACGTCCATACACTTGATCTGATTGCGATGCAGGCGGAAGGGGCACGGATTCCAGGATAGCACGTCTGGATTTGTATTCTATCTTGCAGGGGCTGGCATATCATCCAGCAGCGCCATGGATAGAACACCATGAACCTCTCGTAGAGGAACGCATTTAACTTTAAATGCCCTTAAATGAGCTCGCTGCTACATCTTCTTTCTCTCTGGAGAATGATCTCTTGTCACAGCAGTCGCCTTTCGAGCATACACAGTAATGTGGACTTAAACACATCAATCTAAAGAACTAGAAGCAAAGCAGTTAGTGATAAAGCATTGTATTAATGAACCCTTTATGAGGATGGATTTCTTGAAGAAGCGATTGCCACCAGAGAAATGATGCAGCAGAGGCATTGGTACGCTGGAATTGCCAAGTGTTTAACAGTGCATACGTTACACAAGACTGTTGAATGATTAGATTATTTAAGGCACTGACGTAATTTATATACATTTCTAACTAAAATAGAGGCGGCGAATGAACAACCCTGAACAATATGGCGAGGTACAAATTAATCCTGCCTATTTACAATGATGATGCTCGTTCTTGTCTGTGTGCGCTGCTGAAAATATTAATGACGCCTTCTGTTAATCTTGGTTCGTTTCCTGAAGGTATGTGATGTTGTCAATGAGTTTTGTAGATTTTTATTAAATATTCTCTCTCTCTCTCTCTCTCTCTCTCTCTCTCAATACAGTACTTATATATGCATTGAGTTTCCATACAAGTTGAGCAAATATCCCATGACCAATGCATTAAACCATAGAAACAGAAACAGTTTTGACTATGTTTCTGCTAACATTTGATGCAAGTGGATTTGCCCTTTGATGACTTCTGTACTAAACAATTCACGTATCTGTAAATAGAGCTATAATGTAAATAAGCAACTGCACCATAGCAGGCCTTGAATCAATCATTCTATTCGTCTAATAGTTGAACATATACAGAGAAGGTCGATGCGTTTCAAAACGAAGAAGCATACATGATCACTGACTGCCTACTCATAAAAAATAATGCTGTCGACTACGTCCTCTACACATAGAAATATGGACATCCAACATTGATTTCTTATAGTTCTGTCAGCTAATTCAAATGTGTTGGAGCATAGAGTATGTTCATGGTCATTAATTTCGGTGTTTTGGACCGTGAATCATGATCTTTAAACTCTGTTTCTTTGAGAGAGAGTACAATGAATTGGAAGCACACTCATACACCCGACCTCATAGGATAGAGGCACCCATCATATGTCCAACCAAGTCCTGAACTGAGGACTTCCTCCCACATACGCAAGGCATCAAACCACTAGGTTATGCGGGCTCGGACATGATTTTACACTGTTGCAACAATACTAGAACAATAAACTTAAAAATTTCATGGCAGTTTTCGGTACTTTGCTTAATAAGATAGTATGCTTCCAATTTTTTCAGAAACCCTCAAAATAATGGGCAGAAGCCGCATAATACAGGAGTTAGTTCGAGATAATCAATAGTGTAGACAAAGATGATTCCTATAATTAAAGATCAAGAGGGTTATTAAAGAGATTGTTGATACATATGATTACATTCAAAAACATTACACACAATTTGATGTGTAGTACTCTTCAATATATCAGAAAAGACAAGAGAGATGAGACAAAAATGACATATTTCATGTTACGACAAAGAAACAAAATCCAGTGGTAAATTTAGCAATCAATAAACCCCCGTTTAATCTAAGATAAAAGAAATTGTCTGAAGAAAATGCATGGGAAAGTACATGCTCCTGCAACCCCTATCATCAACACCATCGACCAAGCCGCTGCATGCAGTTCCTTGCGCAATTGACGCATCGAGTCATTCATGGCCACAGAAAGAAAACCATATCTGATGGTGATCTGATGTTTTTCTTACGTCTTTGCGATCAAGTCCTTGAGGTGTGCGACTTCATCATCCTTGAGCTGGAACGCTTTTGCGAGCAGGCTAGTCTCAATGCTGGGCGAACTGGCGAAGGAAGCTCGCGCAACCTGTGAAGTTCCAGGATTTTGGCTACTCAGGGCTGCAAGGATGACTGCATCACCTTTGCCAACATTCATTTGGAAATGTATCAGGCCCTTCGGGAACAGGAACATTTCACCTTCATTGATCGTTTTAGCGAACAGCTTATTGCCTGTAGTTACGAACCCCACATACACGCTTCCTCTCGCTAGGTACACAATCTCAGAAGCACGCGGATGAATATGTGGAGGATTCACTCCTCCTTCTACGAAATCTATCCTCGCCAGGGATAATCCAAACGTATTCAGACCCGGATATTTCTCAACATTGGCCAAGGTCACCAAAGACCCCAAGCTGCTGGTAATGTTGCCTGGTTTTCCAAGTAGAGGAGACCAGAAGTCTTCAGCGCTCGACTCAGCCACCGTTTTGCATGCATAACCATTCAGAGTAATCGTGGAGTTCATGTTTGCGACGCAGATATCCTGGACAAAGTCTGGATCGCTTGCTTCTACTCCAATGTTGATAATCAGATAAGTGATTACGAGGAGTAGAGAGGAGAAACGGAAGCTCTGCACGAAAGCCATATTCACATAACAAGAATGCTGGCAGCAGATCTTGCGACGGAAAAGATGACAGCGTTATAAGATGGAGAAAGATGAGACCGTGATTGCCAGGGAGATGATGGCGAGATGCGATGCAGGAAGATCAAATGATGATCTTGAGATATAGAGTTCGCGCGTAAGATGGAGAAAATCCAGCACATTAGAGGTAAAGGATGCATTGCATGTGTGCAGCTCCATGAACTCGCTTGATGATCAGTAAGCGAGCTTTTGCTCGACACCATTGCTTTCCAGCGACACTGAAGCAACCTCTCTTTTCCATATCCTTTCAATCATCCACCACAAACAGGGAAACGCCCTAATGAAATGAGCAAAATAACTATTTCTTCCGCTAAAAACCAATAAAAAAAGTACATATATTTCACAATTTATATATCTGTTAATAATTATCGAATTATTCCTTAGACCAGTATTCTTATAATCGAGGAGCCTTGAATATAACATCGAAAGAATTTCCATTAAAAATGGATTTGTTGATCGAAAAACATTCGATGTTATTTTTTTCCAGATAAAAGACCTACTTATAAAGCACCA
This sequence comes from Ceratopteris richardii, assembly GCA_020310875.1. NCBI lineage: Eukaryota > Viridiplantae > Streptophyta > Polypodiopsida > Polypodiales > Pteridaceae > Ceratopteris > Ceratopteris richardii. The sequence goes on along the minus strand of CM035408.1, from coordinate 161,073,792 downwards.
TAAGGTACAACGCACTCCTGATGCAAATTGAGAATTTTATTTAATATACACTATAATTGTATTATGTGTCTGTATGTATGTATATGTATATGTATCTATTAATATTTAGCATTAAGATTTGGTTAATAATAAGCATGTATGTTAAGTTCAAGAAAGTATTTTATACTTCCATGCATAGGGATTAGATATTAAAAAGTATGGATCTCCTTATGAAAGCGTTTCTTAGTGGCATACCTGTTATAGAGTAAAGTTACAGAATATTTTGATTATTTGCATCACATGCTTCATTCATATTCAACATACAATGAATGGGAAGAGTTTATTATGTTAACTTGACTTTCTAAACATTCATATTTCTCTCATGAAAGATTTCATTTACTTTTTTATTATTTGTATGAATGTTTCTAAATCATTCTTATGTCGATGTAGACATAGATGATTGAGAATCAAGGTTTACGATCTTACTTCCGATTAGATATACATAAATCATATGTATGTTGTGATTCAGAAAATTTTCCATTATGGGCATATGATATAGAATTTTATGCGAGGGCTTAAATTTTAGAAATGAAGTACTAATAAGATTAAAAAGTACAATTTCTCCATACTCATATATTGAACTAAAAGTGATGGGCATTCTTTTCTTTTTGTCTCAAACCAATTTACCGACATCAAGTGTAAATCTGCGCTAAGGAATATATATTTTTTTTAAAATGGATGTTCGGCCGAAGCCTACTCCCCCGGACTTTAACTTTGAAATTGCAACTGTACAAGGAAGGGCATAGTACCCATGGGACCCCCCTTATCCCACAAGAACAAAGGTTTACAAGACTGGTTTAAACGACGGTCAACACTATCACAGAGATAGACAAACGATGGCACTCGACCACAATGCAAGATCTTTCCAGATTACATGTCCCTTACATGTTCCGGCCAGGGATTGAACCCTCCCCCCCCCCCCCCCGCCTCAAGAGGCGAGACGCCCAACCACTAAGCCAGTGAACTGAGAATATTGTTTTAATCAGTATAGCCATCAATAAATGCATCACATAGCATGATCTTCTTATTTTTAGTAAGTCTATGCTTTCACTATCTCACAGTTATTTTCATGCATTCTTCTTTTCCTTCTTATTTTCTTTCACTCTTTGGCTCCCTCTTACTCTTTGTCTCATTCTAACTCACTGTTTTTACAAGTAGGATTCCTTTAGTATAATTTGCAGTAGTCTGATGGCAATTGGACGTATGATCTGTGTTCCAAACTTCTATGCATACTTTTCTCTTCAAGTAAGTGCAAATTTGCATTTATTTATTTTCTATCTCATTTGAAATTGCTAAATCATCATTTTATTATAAAAATAATTCAAAAAAATGGAAATATTTAATAATTACAATAAAGGAAAGAAGTTAACAAATATAATTAATAAATAAACACATACACTTACATGCATACACATACACATTGTACATGTGCATGAACACATATACACACATACATATACACATACATATACACATACATATACACATACATATACACATACATATACACAAACATATACATACACACACATATACATACACACATATATACACATTCAAACACATACATACACACATACACACATATTCACACACAAACATACATATATACATGCACATGTATATGCACACACACACATACATACACACAAAAACATACACATAAACACACACACACACATGCACACAAAGACACACATACACATAAATACACACATAAATACATAAATAGACACATATACATACATGATCACACATATTTTTACCATTAGTGTCTGTGTGAAATGCCAAATGGTCATAAAAAATTTTGTATATGTTCTTTAATAAAACATATAGTGGATTGGTTAGCCATAGACTATAAGTTTGATTGCATTTGTAAAACATAGGAAATCTGTATTCAGGGTCTTTGTGTATTGCATAGTTTTTGTGTATTCTATAGGTTTGTAGAAAGTACTATGTGTGTCGCCCAAAGCTCAATTTTCTACTATGAGAGCATCATCGTGAAACTCTCCGAAAGAGGAATCCACTATGGCGCATCACCATCACACCTTTTTACATACAAACACACACATACACACATACATAGAGATACATACATACACAATATAGATACACACATAAACACACATGCATACACATACATACACACACACATACATGCATACGTATGCACACATGCATACACCCATAAACATACACACATACACATATACACATGCCCATAAATAAACACACATATGCACATACATACACACACATATATACACATACATACATACATACATACACATACATACATATACATACTCACACATATATACATGCATACATACATATATACATGCATACATACATATATAGATAAGTATATGTATGGGTACACAAATAGATACACACACATGCATATACATACATATACTTTGTGGCTTCTAGTGGCTTTCTCCAAGTAGCTTGTCATGGATTCCTCCAAGGCTTACGTCCAAGGTGATTACTAAGGCATAGACCTTGGCATACCTTGTCATCCAAATCACCAAATTCGCCATTGATGTTATTGGATCCACACAAGGAATGACTTCAAAGATCAAGGAAGGAGTGTCAGTACTTTGTGAGGGGTCCCCAATTTGAGCAGTGTTCCCCCCAAGGCTTGCGTAACAAACAAGTTTCCCTACCACTAAGCCCTAGGTTCTTGGTGATTGAAGGAGTGAAGTGACTTAAGATTAACATTTTTGTGGAGCCTTCAAAGTCTCTTCTTCGGCTCTTTGCATCAATCTCCTAAGAGTATCTTTGGGTGCAAAATTTAGAAGTTGGTTTTGTAGTTTGGGATAGTTTTGGCTAGACAAGTGGAAATATTAGTTTAAAGATCAATTTTGGTGCTAGAGTTACTTGATAATGTGACTCCTTTGCATTGTACATTTGGTTTTATTGCATAAATTTCAGATCTTGAGTCTCCTTATATGTTTCTTGCAAGGCTTTTTATTGTGGTGCGAGTAGCGACTGCAAGTTTATGAAATTTGTTTGAGTCTAGACAATGGAGCTGATAGACACTTGCAGTTGCTTTTGACTAGTGTTTGGGCTACAAATTCAGCATCCCAATGCCATTTTATTTCATATGATAAGCACAAACACAATATGTATGCTTCCATGGATACAATTTATGTACACCCATGTGGTCATTTATATAGATTTTATGTTTTTTTCATAAAGTCTTTGATGTTGATAAAGAGGGTCATGGTGAGGTTTTTGTAACTAGGAAACACTCAAATGTCGGGGCATCTTCAGTGATGCAAGTGGAAGATTAACCATCCTCATCATAGGACATGAATGCAAGTTGTTCATAGGTGCTCGATAAGCCTAGTTGGATTTTTTGAGTTAATTGATTATATGTAGTGGATTCAATGATTCACTATGCACATTTACATGGTAGTACTCACATTTTTACAGGTTTTCTACATTGTTCGTATGCTCATATTGTAGAGGAAACTTTGACAAAATTCTTCTAGATTTTAGATTTTAAACTATAAAATGGTTGAATTTACTCCTTGAAACATGTATTGGTGCAAGCACATCCATTCCCACATAATCTCTTTGGTTGGTCATTTTTGTTCATTGATCCATTTTGTTAGGGAGACTCTATTGAAAATTTTCCAAATTATATCATCATGGCATTGGAGATGTGAGGCACATCTAGTGGATCAGGATCTAGTGCTAGCATTGCCAAGAGGAGCTATGAATTGTAGGGGAAAGACCATTTTGAGATCTAGAAATTTGGCAGCACAAAATTTACTCTATGAAAGAATGATATTAAAGATGTGTTGATCTAGTGGAGGCAAGGGAGGCTAGTAAATGGAATCTCAAAGAAGCCTCCTCATATGGATGATGATGATCTGGATGAGTTGGAAGAAATGACCAGGTCTACTATTCAATTGTGCCTGGTAGATAATGTTTACTTTAGAGTATTGGATTGTGAAAATGTAGAGGAGCTTTGGAAGAAGAAGTGCAACACTTATGAAAAAGAAATGACATCAATTAAAGTGTATCTGATGAGGAAGTTTTATGATCGTGTTTGTAATTTATACCAAAGAGGAGCTACATGACAAGCAAGATTAAGGAAAAGAATGATCAATTGAATAAGATTAGAAGTAAATTAAGGAAGAGGGATATCGAATGCATTATTCTTGTAAGAAAGGACATAGAAAGAAAGACTGCTACAAGTTAAAGAATGTTAAAGGTTAAGGAAAACATGTTGATGGGCATGTTAACCATTACTTGCACCATCTGTTTTGACTATGAAAATAGAAGAAATTAGTGCTATTTTTACTGACGCTAATGTGTTGACACTTGATAGTATTGTGGCTAGTGAGGATCTTAGGGTTGATTATCTTTTCTAGATTTGATTTCACTGCTTCTTTCCATGTGACACCACATAGAAAAAGGTTCTCTACATATGCAACAAAGTCTCTTTCTACTATGAGACTTGGAGATTCTTATGAGTGTGATGTTGCTGTGATTGGATATGTGGTTGTGCAGTTCCATGATTGTTCAAAATTTATTATGCATAATGTATGCCAAGTGCCTCAATTATCATGTATTTTGACATATGTTGGTCAACTTGATGACCTTGGTTATAAAGTGGCTTTCTATGCTTAATCCTTTCACATATCAAACCACAATATGGTTATTGCAAAAGGAAAAAAGTTGGCTCACTTTATCCTTTATTTGTATCACAAAGACAACACTTGTTAACTTTCATTGAACATTCTATGGCTTCTATATGGCATGGTTGTTTGGGCCACATATCTCATAGTGGAATGCAAAATCTTTCTCATTCTGCCTATTTATCTATGTTTTCTATATTTTTCCATTTTATGAACATTGTACATATGAAAAAAAAGGAATGTGCATAAAATGAACATTGAATCTTCAATTCAACCTTTAGATCTTGTTCATACAGATGTGTGTGTGGTCCCACAAACACAAGATCATTAGGCGGTTCTCTTTATTTCGTCACTCTCATAGATGTTGCTACTAGAAAAGCATGCACAGATCCTATCAATTCAAAGGATGATGTATTCCATAATTTTAGAAAATGGCTTGCTTAAGTTTATACTTAAAAAGGAACTACACTCAAGGCTTTGCATTCAAATAATGGAGGTGAAAATAGCTCACATGAATTCAAACTTTTTTGTTAGTCTAGAGGAATTTGTACAGAGCTTATAGATCCTTATACCCTATACATTATGGCATAGTAGAGATGATGAATATAACTATTCAAGATAGAGTAGTTTCTATGTTGCATAATGAAAACCTTTGACAAGGTTTTTGGGCAAAAGTAGTGTTGATTTTAGTTTATATGATTAACCTTTCACCTAGTATTACCAAAGTTATGGAAGTGGCATAAGAGCTATGGAAAGGGAACCCACCATATTATGATCATCTTTAAGGTTTTGGATGTGAATCATATGTTCATATACCCAAGAATCTGAAACAAAAGTTGGACTATAAGTCAAAGAAATGCATTTTCTTGGATGTGGTTGAGATGGTCAATTTTGATATCGCTTATGGGGCCATGAAATAAAATTTTTTATTAGAAGTAGTGATGTCATTTTCAATGAGTCTAAAATGCATAAACAACCCATCATAGAGATTGAAGTGAGAAGATTAGTGTTTGAGGATAATAGTCCTCTACTTTTCATGCATAAGAATGCTACACATAGGGATGTTTTGGGAAATGTCAAATCAAATCAATGTACAAATGGTCTTGCTGAGCAACCATTGAGACATTGTACATCTGTCTTGCATCCACGTAATAGATATGTTCCAGGTTTGGATTTCATTATGTTGACAAATGATGGTGAGACTTCGTGCTACAAAGACTCTTTGTAGACAAAGCATCATGTCAAGCCGGAGCATGCCATGAAGAGTGAATTAAAGTCTATTCACAAGAATGGTGCTTGGGACTTGGTGCCTTGGCCAAAGGGAAGGAAATCTTTACCATGTAATCGGTATATAAATTGAAACTCTCATTGGATAGTCATTCTCTAAGTATAAAGCACTACTAATTGCAATAGATTTTAAGCAACAAAATGCTATCAATTTTTATTAGGAATCTTCTCTTCAGCAATAAAGATGACTACATTGCACATGTTGGTTGGATTTTTTGCAATGGAGGAAATTCAGCTCGTCCAAATAGATGTAATTTTTTTTTTCTTGCATGGACATCATATAGAAGATATTTAAATGGAACAATGACAAGGTTATGCATTTTTGGGTGAAGAGGTTCTAGTTTGTATGTTAAAGAAGAGCTTATGTGGACTTAAACAATCCCCTATACAATGGTACCAAAAGTTTGATGCTTTTATGAAGTCGCAAGGCTACCCCTGAAGAAATGAGGATCATTGTGGCCACACTAAGATATGCTCACATGGTAACTTCATATGCTTGATGATTTATGTTGAAGATATGTTTGTTGTTGGGAAGTCCTTTGTTGACTTATCATTGTTCAAGAAGAACTTGAGTGAGACGTTTGATATGAAGGATTTGGGGATGCCAAACATATTCTTGGCATGTACATTACTCATGATAGGAGTAAAAAATTCATATATTTGTCTCAAATTGAGTACATATCCAAAGTACTTCACAAGTTCAATATGCACGGTGGAAAGGCATTGAGAACACATTTATCTACATATGTCAAGTTAAGCAAGGATGATTTCCAAAAATTAGATGAGGAAAAGGAACTCATGAGGAAAGTTCCTTATAAATGTGTTGTTGCTAGTTTCATATATGCTATTGTAGTGACAAGACCAAACATTGCATTTATAGTGAGAGTTATGATCACATTTATATCTAATCCTAGCAAGAATCATTGAGATGTGTTCAAACTGATTTTGAGATATCTAAGTAGCACTAAGGACAAGTGTCTATGGTTGGGCAGAGGAGAGTCATACCATTCAGTTACATAGATTCTAATTATGCTGATTTTATAGACAAGTCTACATCAAGGTACAAATTTCACTTTGTTGAAGACACTATCTCTTAGCGATCTCCTCTTCAAGAATGTAAAATTGTTTCCAGTACAAAACTAGAGTATGTTACAACTAGTGAGGCATGTATGGAAGCATTGTGGCTTTCTCATCTTGCTTGTGATATGGGTTTACATCAGCATTTACCTTGTTTGTTTAGTCATAGTCAGAGTGTCATTGCTTTGACTAAGAATCTAGTCTATAATACAAAGACAAAGCACATTGAGGGGAGGTATCACTTCATTAGAGATTGCTTAGCTACTAAGCACATTACTCATGAGGAGGTTCATACTCGAGATAATGTTGCAGATGTCTTGACTAAAGCTCTACAAGAGGATAGCTATCAACAATATTGTCACCTGATGCAGGTTTTTTGATTCATGGTCTTGCAAATTTCCTTCTACACTAGGTAACATGCCCATAGGGTGGGAGGTATAGTTTGTATACTTACACTCTCTTATCCTTTATCTTTTTTTATTTTCTCTCCCTTAGTTCACTTTTACCATATTGGACTTTAGCAAGATTGGTATGATTGATGTCCATGTGAAAGAACAAATGGATGTCAAACAGTTTTATATATGTTCATGAATAAAACATGTAGTGGTCTGGTGAGCCAGAGACTATAAGTTTGAAAAAAATTATAAAACATATGAAATTTGTGTTTGGTGTCTTTTTGTATTGTTTAGCTTCTATGTATTCTGTAGGTATATATAGAGTACCACGCATGTTTTCGAGAGCTTGGTTTTCTACTATGAGAGTATCATTGTGAACCTCTCTTAAAGAGGAATCCAATATGGTGCATCACCATTGCACCGATTCAAATACAAACACATGCATACAAACACATACAAATACATACATAAATACATAAACACATAAACACATGCACACACATATCCACGTGCATGCACATACATATGCATACATACATACACATACATCCACACACATACATAAATGCATACATACACATATTCATGCACACAAATGCATGCAACCATAAACATACACACACACATGCATGCACACAAATCCATAAACCAATAAATGCAGACACATATGCACATACATACACACATATAGATATACATACATAGATACACATACATACATTAATACATGCATACATACATATATGCATGCATAGATAGATACACACACATATACATACATACACAAATGTATACCCACACATGAACACAAACATACACATATATACATAAGCATACATGCATAGGTACACACTTAGACACACATATACACACACATATGCATAAACAAACATGCATGCATACACACATACATACACACACATACACATACCCAGAAAAACACATAAACACATAAAAACTTAAACAAATATACATGCATACACACATAGAAGTGGAATGCATTTCATGTAGAATTGTTTTAATTTTTGTTCAGCACATGCAATGCTTTTTCACATGTGAATTTGTTTTCTATGTAGGTGGAGTAAGATTTTGGTAAACGGTTTTATGGAGTGCATTCCTTTTTTCATTATGTCATCTATGCCTTATATAATAATGGCATGAGTGCCTTATATAGTGATGACTTGAGTACCTTATCCATATTTTTCTAAGTTCCATACTATAGGAGATATGTTTCCCAAATTTTGTTCTCCATATGGGGTTATATATTGCATGCATAATTACATATCTAGGTACATACATGCATACATACATACATACATACATACATACATACATACATACATACATACATACATACATACATATGAAAAGGCTTGAAGGAGGTTGCAAACTTGGAACCAAGGGGGAGCTTCATCGAGAAAGTGCTTCATCACACAAAGGGACTTCACTTTCAACAAAGGAGGTAATCCCACACCATATTTCAATTTTAGGTGATTCAAGAAGATGGGAGAGGTATCCAACTAGATTGAGAAGTTGGACAAAGACAGCTTTCAACCTTGGAAGTTTAGGATGACAACCTTCATCATGAGCAAGGACCTAGGAGGCATAATCAATGGAGGAGATGTCAAGCCAATTGCTTCAGATCCAACTAAACCTAGTGACCAAGAAAGGAGATAAATGAGAGAATGGGAACACAATCATAGGTCACATTCAAAGCATGGAGATGGCCAAGGAGATGTGGGAATATTTGGAGAAGATGTTTACCACAAACACAAAGGCAAAGAAGGTACAACTAAAAAATGATCTCAACAACTTGAAGAAAGGAGGTAACCAATCCATACATGATTACATAATTAAAGCCAAAGGTATTAGAGATTCATTGGCAGCCATAGGACATTCAATTGATGATGATGGCATGGTTGCATTTGTACTTTATGGTCTTTAAGATGATGACAAGTGAAGGAACTTCATATCCTCATTGTATGCTGGAGAAAACATGCCTGATTTTGATCAATTGAACACTTTAACGGTTAATGAAGAAATATTACAAGGTGGAAGCAAGGGAAGGGGTGCCCAAGGTCAAATGCTATATGCACGTAGAGGAAGAGGCAAAATATCAAGAGGTAGAGGAAGAGGAAGGCAAAGCCAAAGCAAGAAAAGTGACAACCAAAAAGACTCAAATGAAGGCTCATCTTCAAATGGAAGAGGTAGAGACAGAAACAATAGAGGAAGAGGATCAAGAGGCAATGCTTCATTTGTGGGAAGCTAGGACATTGGGAAAATGAATACTACCAAAGGAAGGAACAATGCTCAAGGTAACTCTGCTTCAAATGAGTCTAGTGATCAAGTTGTTGCCATGATTCATGCATATGGAGATAGTAAACATTAGAAGGATGATAGTTGGTACATAGATAGTGGATGTAGCAATTTTATGTCTTGTAGGGAGAACATGTTTTGCAATTTAGAGGATCCAAAGCAAAAAGGATGTGTAGAGACAGGTGACAATATCGAGCATGAGATCAAACACATTGATGATGTCAAGCTTCAGGATGGTAAGAAGAGCAAGACACTATTTGAGGTACTATATGTCCCTACTATTACAAAGAATCTCATTTCTATTGGTCAAATGGTAGATAAAGGATACCAAGTGAAGTTGAATAGCAAAGGTTGCTTCATAGAGGACCCAAATGATGGATTTCAGCTTGTGCCAAAAGGACAGAAGCATGGAAGGATGTTTACTCTCAATATCAAGCTAAACCCCAAAAAGGTAATGTTCATCACTTCAGGAAATAGAAGAATTGCAGATTTGGATTTGTGGCATAAAAGGATAGGACATGTCAACATTGAAAAGCTAAAGAACATGGATAAAAGTGCATTGGTAAAAGGGCTTCCAAACTTCTCCACATCACATCTTCATGAGGTATATGAAGCTTGTCAATTTGGGAAGCAAACTAAGTTGCCTTTCAAGTCAAGCAAGTATGTTTCTCCAAGGGTTTTGGATTTAGTGCATACTGATGTATGGGGACCTTCAAGAGAACCTTCCCATGCAGGTAATAGGTACTTTGTTACCTTTATTGATGATTGCTCAAGGAAAATTTGGTTGTATATAATCAAGCAAAAATCAGATGTGTTTGAAGTATTTAAAAAGTACAAGGCACTTGTTGAGAATGAAATAGGTCATAGGATTAAAACCCTAAGGTCAAATGGAGGGGGAGAATATTTCTCCAATGAGCTCACAAGGTTCTTAAAAGATGAAGGCATAAGGAGGCAATACACATGCAGGTATACCCCTCAACAAAATGGTATTTCAAAAAGAAAGAATAGAAAAATTGTAGAGGTAGCTAGATGCATGTTGAATGCAATGAATGTACCTTTATCATATTAGGTTGATGCAACAACCGCAGCAGCATATACTATGAATAGGATACCAACTTTAGGAGTTCATGATCTTACTCCAGATGAGGTATACTATCAAAGGAAACCAGATTTTTCTCATTTAAGGATTTTTGGTTGCATATGCTATGTTCATGTCCCACACGAAGTTAGGGAAGGTAGACTTGATGCTAGGGCTAAAAAAAACATTTTTTGGGCTACTCAAATGAGCAAAAGGGGTACAAGTGTTATAATCCGGTCACTAAAAATCTTAGAGTGTCAAGGGGTGTTGTGTTTGATGAGTTAAAACCTTGGTATGGAGGTGTGAATGATTTGCACAAAGAAGACTTTGTACATGCAGATCAGGTACATGAAGAGCAAGTGCAAGTTAGCACTACATTGACTAGACCAAGTATGCCAAGTCCTTCACAAAGCTTATCATCATGGAAGGGAAAGCAAAAGGAGTTAGAGAATACATCAGAATGTAGCCACAATAGAGCTAATGGAGGTAAATTGGTAAGAGATTTTCATTCAAGTGCAGATGAAGATGAATTTGAAGAAGTTGTAACTCCTGAAGTGCAAAAGAAACAGACATGGAAGAAATATCCAATCACAGGTAGTGAAAGGAGATCAGAAAGGGTAAAACATCCTATTGGAAAGCTCACTTATGATAGCTTTATTGCAAATCATTATGCTTATATGACACATGTTATCAAAGATAAGGAACCATCAAGCTATGAGGAAGCGAGCCAACACAAGGAATGGAGAGATGCTGGATGGGGAGATTAAAGCTCTCAAGGAAAACCAAACTTGGGAATTGGTACCTAGAGAAGAAGGCATGAAGGTGGTCACAAACAAATGGGTGTACAAGCTAAAAAGGAATTCATATGGATCTTTAGCAAGGTACAAAGCAAGGTTAGTAGCTAAGGGCTACACACAAACATATGGCCTTGATTATGAAGAAACTTTTACTCCGATTGCAAATAAGAGTACAATTAGGACTTTGACTTCAGTGGCAGCTTCTAAAAGATGGACAATGCATCAATTGGACATTAAAAATGCTTTTCTTAATTGAAATTTGGAAGAAGTGATTTTTAGGTATCAATCGATAGGTTACGAAGATGAAAAGAAGCATGATTTTGTATGTAAACTAAAGAAGGATTTGTATGGACTCAAGCAAGCACCCAGAGCATGGAATCAGAGATTGGTTGAGTACCTAATGAAGTGTGGTTATGTTGCAAGTGATTCAGATCCTTCACTCTACATCAAAAGGGTTGATGGAAAATCTATATACATATGCATATATGTTCATGATCTTATCATAACTAGTGAAAGGTGCTCTAGCTAAAAGGTGCTCTTGGAGGTCTATGCCATCCATAATTCACTAATAGTTCATCACCGACATGTAATGTAGTAATAGCATTGACAACTATGTATCTTGATACATATCTACTCATGTATGGTGATTCATGACTATTTTCACGCTCCTCAAATGTGAAATTAGTCCTTGAACTATTATGTAACCCTCGACTACTATTTATTAAACCTGCTATATTTCCATGTGTGTAAGGTCTTCCATCAATATATAATCTTTCATTTTCTCCATGTAAAATCCTTCTACTAGTAAGGGATGCTGCGTTCAAGCATATTCCATAAGTACTCATGCTTTGAACATAATGTGAAAGTCGATGCCAATCTCCCCATCCATATATAGGACCACAAAAGGACATAAGAGTGACTTCAGAGTTCGGAGGCACATACAAATCCTCTACAATAAAGAGACCACGACCAGCATTAGTAATAGTGGATGGAGCAATCATATAGCGATTACCCCAAAAGTTGAAAACCTCTCCATCTAAAGGAAGTGGTCCTCTATTCCATCCTCCATATCTTCTTCTATCATATGTTTGTACTAAAGAATGATCACGAGCTGGCAATGGATAATCTCCAGCCGTTTCAGTCTCTAAACCAAGAGGTAGAGGATTTCTAGAAATCTCTGCTTGTAATTCATGAACAGCAAGTCCATGACGTGTACGAGGTATATTAACATTATGAGAAAAATTATCATCATCATCATCATCGAGCAAGTATTCTTGTATATCAACAGTAATTTGATTTTGTATATGGTTTTTAAATAAATAATGACATTAATATATATAAAAAATACATACCCAAGCATTATCACGTTGACCAGGTGATGGTGCACGCTCAAAAGTACCATAATCTACCTCATGTTCAATACATTCCAATCGTGGTCTTCGATACGTGCCATAACAAGAGTTACACCAACATATAATATGCTCTTGATAGTAAAATTCATCATAATTCCTATCGCCACATGTGAAGTCGTTGCATGGGTAGGAGGTGGTGGAGTACCCTCTGATTGATCAGAATCTGCACATAATAAGAAACAAAAAAAAAATGTAAGTTATGTATCCATCAAATATATTTAAAATTAAATGTTTGATATACTTACAGCATAAAGTCCTTGCACGATGAGGAGACGGTGGTGGAGTTCCATCTGATTGATCAGAATCTACAAATAATGGTATTTGATATTAATAATCTGATTATCTATATACACAAAAAATTCACATATACATATTTACACATACACACATATTCACATATACACATACACACATACACACATATTCACATATACACAACTACACATTATTGTGGGATAAATGCATGTATTTTGTATGAATGAGTGTATATGCATGCATGTGTGTGTACATATATATGTGGATATGTATATGTGTTTATGTTATATGTATGTATATGTGTATATGTATACATATATGTATGCGTATATGTATGCGTATATGTTTGCATGTATATGTGTATGTGGGTATGTGTATGTGTATGTGTGTGTATATATGTGTATATATGTGTATGTATTCTGTTTTTTTTTTTCTGTTTGAGATTAAATTAACAGGAGACATTGTATGGTGGAAAAAAATAAGAGGCAAGCTAACATAGCACTTAAGTCATGGCAGTTTTTTCGTAGACAGCTACGTCTTTAGGAGTCATTTCCTCAGCAGAAGGTACACAAATTAATAGTTTATATTTATAATTTTTATATATTTTAGTAATTTTTTATATTTAATTTATGTATTTTTTTCTTAAATAAACAGACTGCTGCAAAGAAGAGAGTGGAGTCGGGCCACACATCGCACGTAGGCCAAATGAGCCATACTGGTTTTGTAGCTACATTTGTAAGTATATGTGTTATTGTGATTATATTTTTTATTTTAGTTAAAATGCAAGCAACTAATCTTTTTTATTTGTTTCAATGCAGTGGAAGGATTATGGCCGATATCCTACGAAACATGAGATCGAGTATGCTACACATTTTGGATATCAGCGTTTGAGCGAGTATATGCAAGATCATCATAATGCCTTTGTGAGTATTATTAAATTTTATATACTTATTTTATTTTTATGGATGGTTTAATTATTTTATTTATTTATGTTTGTTATATGTAATACAGGAGTATTATGGAGAGACAGATATGACTGAGGTGGAGAGACAGACACAGGAGGGACGATCTCGATCGTCACAGGGTGATCATGACGATGAGGATGAGGAAGATCAGGATGATCATGATACTTTTGATGATGATGATCATGATGATGATGATTAGGATTTTAGTTGATTATGACATTGGAGTATATGTATTTACATTGACATATATATATTTGTTTCATTTTAGTTATGTTTTGAATTGTGTGTATGGTATTAAGTAATGAAGAGTTTTGTTCTATTGATTGTTATTATTGTTTATATTAAGCATGTGTTTTAATACTTTAATTATATAATTCATTCATATGTGTGTACCTAAGTGTGTATGTATGTGTGTGTATATGTATGTATGTGCATGTGTATGTGTGTGTATATGTATGTATGTGCATGTGCATGTGTAAGTGTATATGTGGTATGAGTATGTGTATGTGCATGTGCATGTGTATGTGTGTGTATGTATGTGCATGTGCACGTATATATGTGTATGTATGAGTATGTGCATGTGCATGTATATGTGTATATGTAGGTATGTGCATGTGTGTGTGTGCATGTGTATATGTGTTTTAATACTTTAATTATATAATTCATTCATATGTGTGTACCTAAGTGTATATGTATGTGTGTGTATATGTATGTATGTGCATGTGTATGTGTGTGTATATGTATGTGCATGTGCATG
Organism: Ceratopteris richardii; assembly: GCA_020310875.1. Classification (NCBI taxonomy): domain Eukaryota; kingdom Viridiplantae; phylum Streptophyta; class Polypodiopsida; order Polypodiales; family Pteridaceae; genus Ceratopteris; species Ceratopteris richardii. Next base: position 161,058,759 of record CM035408.1, on the reverse strand, counting down.
TGTAAGTGTATATGTGTGTTTGAGTATGTGCATGTGCATGTGTATATGTGTGTATATGTATGTGCATGTATATGTGTAACTCTATGTGTATATGTGTGTATGTGCATGTATATGTGTATATGTAGGTATGTGCATGTGTGTGTGCATGTGTATATGTGTGTGTACGTATGTGCATATATATGTGTATATATGTGTATAATGTATGTATATGCATGTGTATATGTATTCCACATGCATGTGTATGTGGATGCATTTCCATTTGCATGCATGTGAATGTGCATGCATGTGGATGTGCATATACATGTATTTGCGTATATATTAATGTGTGTATGTGTATATATATATATATATATATATATATATATATATATATATATATATATATATATATATGCAAAAATGCATGCATGTAAGTCTTTTTATGTGGTTTTAGAAATGTTTGTGCATATGCATGTGTATATGTGTGTATGTCTAAGTGTATGTGCACATGTATCTGTGTGTATATATGTGTGTGTATGTGCATGTGTATATGTGTATAGGTGTATATGTGTGAAAGTGCATCTTCATCATGTATAAGTGTATAAGTGCATATCAATAAGTGTGAGTATGCTATCTAATGAAAATAACACAATTCAAATGATATACAAAGAATAGAAATTTTACTTACAATAGTTAGCCATACGTTTTGCTTGGTTAGCTTCTTGAATAACGTGCAATAAAGAGAGAAAGAAGAGAGAGAGAGAGAGAGAGAGAGAATTCAAAGAGAGAAAGATGTAGAAAGATAGAAACACAGACAAAGGGAGACAATAAGAGAGAGCTTAGGCAAAACAACAACTCTGCATATACTTGCTTCAGCTCGTAAGCGTAGCGCAATTGCGAACGTTGGAGAGCTCTTCGATCAGATGCGTGAAAATGCCGATCAAAGAGCCTCCAACGTCTTAATTTTTTTTCATCAACAGACCGTCGTGTAAGTGATGCTACGCATCGAGTTGGCGTCGCATAAGCGATATGTTTTTAGCGTCACTTAAGCGATGCCAAAAAGCAGAACTTATGTGACACCAAAAAGCATCGCTTATGCGATGCTATTTAAAATCGTCGTGTTAGCGATGTTGTGTGGGAGCGTCACAGACCCCATCGCACCACAAGTTGCAAAAAACCTCGTTTGGTTCGTCGTTTAATCGACGGTCCGTGCGTGACGCTCATTACGATGCATTTTGCAATTTTATAGCGACAAAATTCTGTCGCCTTAACAGTCGCTATACGCCCATATTCCTTGTAGTGATCGCTTATGCAATGCTTTTTTAAATTGTCGCTTCAGTGATGCTCAATGTAACCATCGCATTTTTGTCGTGCCATATGTCGATAAAAACTTCAAAGTTTTTATCGTTTAATTGACGTTCTGTGCTCGATGCTTGTTGAGATGCTTTATGCAATTTTATAGCGACGAAATTGTGTCGCATTAACCGTTGCTATGCGGCTGTGTTCCTTGTTGTGTAAGTTTCCTTCCTGAGATTAAAATTAATTAAAAGAGGACCAAACTTGTACGATTTGTATATAATGTTCACTATTTGAGCAAAAGTTGAATGCAAAGGCAAACAAGTTTCAAATGTGGTATAATGATTAACATCTTCAAGGTTCAATATTCTCAAATGACTTGATGTTAACCTTTGATAATTGAGCAATACAATGAATCTCTAGGATAGAAATGTACACAGATAGATACATAAATACATAGATACATACATGGATAGATAGATAGATAGATATATAGATGGATAGATAAATAGAGAGAGAGATATAGATAGATACATATATAAATAGATAGACTGATAGGTAGATATATCAAATACAAATAGATAGTAGATAGATGCATAGATAAATAGATAGACAGATAGGTAGATATATCAAATACAAATAGATAGATAGATAGATAGATAGATAGATAGATAGATAGATAGTTAGACTGATAGATAGATAGATAGATAGATAGGTAGATAGATAAATAGATAGATAGAAAGATAGAAAGATATATAGATAAATAGATAGATAGAGAGATATATAGATAGATTGATTGATTGATAGATAGATAGATAGATCAACATATACACATATGCATACTATTCTATTCTCTATCCTCTTTAGATATAATGATGGATTTGCTTGACTTGGAGAGTATCCATAGCTACATTAGTAATCCACCAACCTTTGATTCCAAGCCTTTGGGGCCTCCTTTAGACCATAGAAGCTAGGTCTTTCTTAACATAGTGCATTGTCCCTTGTTTTTTTAATGTACAATATTGAAATAGGAGACACTCACACTTGACCTCCTAAGGTAAAGGCATCCATCTTAGGATGTCATGGATATATCCAACCACGATTTGAATTTAGGACTTTCTCCCACAGACTCAAAGCAACAACCACTAGGCTACGTAGACTTGGAGATCCTCCTTTCTGCTTTTTTAAATTGTCGCTTCAGTGATGCTCAATGTAACCATCGCATTTTTGTCGTGCCATATGTCGATAAAAACTTCAAAGTTTTTATCGTTTAATTGACGTTCTGTGCTCGATGCTTGTTGAGATGCTTTATGCAATTTTATAGCGACGAAATTGTGTCGCATTAACCGTTGCTATGCGGCTGTGTTCCTTGTTGTGTAAGTTTCCTTCCTGAGATTAAAATTAATTAAAAGAGGACCAAACTTGTACGATTTGTATATAATGTTCACTATTTGAGCAAAAGTTGAATGCAAAGGCAAACAAGTTTCAAATGTGGTATAATGATTAACATCTTCAAGGTTCAATATTCTCAAATGACTTGATGTTAACCTTTGATAATTGAGCAATACAATGAATCTCTAGGATAGAAATGTACACAGATAGATACATAAATACATAGATACATACATGGATAGATAGATAGATAGATATATAGATGGATAGATAAATAGAGAGAGAGATATAGATAGATACATATATAAATAGATAGACTGATAGGTAGATATATCAAATACAAATAGATAGTAGATAGATGCATAGATAAATAGAAGACAGATAGGTAGATATATCAAATACAAATAGATAGATAGATAGATAGATAGATAGATAGATAGATAGATAGATAGATAGATAGTTAGACTGATAGATAGATAGATAGATAGATAGGTAGATAGATAAATAGATAGATAGAAAGATAGAAAGATATATAGATAAATAGATAGATAGAGAGATATATAGATAGATTGATTGATTGATAGATAGATAGATAGATCAACATATACACATATGCATACTATTCTATTCTCTATCCTCTTTAGATATAATGATGGATTTGCTTGACTTGGAGAGTATCCATAGCTACATTAGTAATCCACCAACCTTTGATTCCAAGCCTTTGGGGCCTCCTTTAGACCATAGAAGCTAGGTCTTTCTTAACATAGTGCATTGTCCCTTGTTTTTTTAATGTACAATATTGAAATAGGAGACACTCACACTTGACCTCCTAAGGTAAAGGCATCCATCTTAGGATGTCATGGATATATCCAACCACGATTTGAATTCAGGACTTTCTCCCACAGACTCAAAGCAACAACCACTAGGCTACGTAGACTTGGAGATCCTCCTTTCTGTTTTCAAGTAGATCAGCCACATTGAACTTCAATAAAAACTTCAAATATTAATAAGACAAATTGATCGAATCTGTGATTTTCAGAATGAAGAAAAGCACTAAAAACACCAAAAACAAAAACAGAAACATAAAATGGAACCCTTTAAATATTATCTGATATCTAATCTGCTTATTGCTTACGCTTGGGAACATCGATAAAGACAACCTTGAGCAACAGGAAGATGGTGATCTTGATCGCACAGTTCAAGGCAGAATCGAAGCACACGCGGACAGAATGGTAGCTTGCTGCTCTACCACCTACTCCTACCTATATTTCGTCTTCTAGCTACCACACGGCTCCCACCACGATCTTTATGACCATGGCATCAGAGCTTACTCCTGGATGTTTAGCTATTAAGAATGACGATGAAGCAACACTGCATTCCATTCGATCTGTTCCATCTTCTTCTACCACTTCTGGAGCTGGAACATTCTTTGCTTGTCTTCCCCTTCCTCCCCGTCTCGTCGTTGTTCCGCCCATATTCATCTCGCCCTTGTTGTTGAATGATGTAGATGGATCAGAAATTAGTGAAAATGAGAGCAATGAAATAGCAAATCATTGTGCGCCCACTGAAGATGAAGAAGTTCCGATAGACCCGTATGCAGCAGCACGCGCCATTTGCATGTTGGAAACACGGCCTCTTCCCTCATTGACCCACAAGGAGAGAGTCGTCTTAGAAGACGCTGAGAAGAGCTCGGGCTCCAGCAGGAACGGAATCAGATTGGGAACTCATCTCAAGCAAGCCCTTTTGTCAGCGTTGCAGTCTGTGTTGTCCACTTGTTCGCGGCCATGTCCATCTCCTTCGCATTCGGCAGCTTCTGCTCATAGACCATACTCTACACCTATAATGATTCGCGTGAGGTTTTCCCCATCTGCGAATATCAGCATACAACGGTCCGAATCCTCCTCTATTAAGCCTTCCTGTAGATGGATGAAAGCTTACAGCTCCATGAGCAAAGAGGGTGCTCGCAGCGAAAATCAGAAAGGGAAGGTTGAAACCTATCATGTTGGGATTTGTCTTCCTTTTGCCTCACTAAAGCGAATGCTACAAAGGCTTGAGAAGGTCTAAATACAGACTATGTTTTATAGTATTCGATTGTCTATATGAAGATGGCAGGAGGTTCTAGTGAACTTGTTACAGAGCTTTCCCTGAAGCTGGCCGAGCTTTTATTTAGACAGATCTTCCTTACCGTTTGTCCTCTCATGGCATTGAATTTCTGTGATTCTCACCACAATTAAAACGCCAACGTGAAAGCAAAGCAGATAACCCTATTACTGACTTCACCAGGAAAAAAAATATCTGAAAATCACTCAATAGTCCTCTTTTTCATGCATGGGATTCTGGCTGAGTTTTCAGATACATTTCTGAAGGTTATGATATCATGATGTCTTCTTTTATCTTCGATGCCCTCATATATGATATTATGAAGAAGACGCTTTACTTTGCCACAAGACGAAGACATGCAAGACATGGCAGAAGAAACCCTAGCTATGAATGATGTAGTTACATTAAGTGAAAGTGACTATGAGGATGATGAAGAATTTACAACGGGTAGTGTAAATAGAAATTTTCTAGGACCCATACAACCTGATGAAGAAATGATAAAGAGTGAAAGTAAATACAATTCTACCTTCTGGGCACGAGGTACACCAGAAGTGAAGATTAGACTTGGAGATGAGAAGGATTCTTGTTTAGCTTTGGCTCTCATTGACTCAGGGTCAGAGATAAACGTGATTTCAAAAAAGTTCTTTGACAAATTTAGATGGCCAATCGATAAAGAGCACGATTGGCGGATGAGAACAGCTGATAATGGCTCTGGTATTTTGTTGGGTGCATGTGCAAATGTGCCTATTATGATAGGTGGTGTTCGAGAAGAGTTTCACTTCTTTGTTCAAGATAATTGTTCATATGAAGTGATTCTTGGACAGCCATTTATAGCTGAAATGAGGATGGAAACAAAAGCAATGAATGACGGATCAGCGTATGCAAGAATTCGATCCAAATCAGGGATGGATTCTTTGCAAGTTATGACGGTTTGCCCAAACCATACTAGAAATAGAAAGAGCTTAAGAAGAAATCCCATTGACTCGATCAGTCATGTTTGTGATGATCCATTGGCTGTAAGAGAATATGGGGCTTATTATGATCAAAATTTCTGCTAGACTCCACTATTGAGCGAGACAATAGTGGATCTTGTTTTGATGTCTCGCCTATCAATGAACATAAATTTAAAAATTATCTAATTTGTACTCCTACAACTAGTTTGCATTATATTACTAAAGAAAACCTTCCAAAAACATTTAGAAAACAAACTGAAAAATATTTCAGAAAAACTGGATTAATTTCAAGTGACAAGAAAATTGAGTGTATAATTGAATTATCAAAAAGTTCCACTCTATTAGAAGAGCTAGAAAGTGTTTCTCATGAAAATTTAGGATCAAATTTGATAATTCTTAACTCTATTCAAGAGTATGAGATTATTAATGAATTTATCCTAGAACATGAAATTAGCATAGAAACTAAATACAAAACTAGGAAAAAGTCTTTCAACTTCTTCTTGAAAGATGGATATCTTTGGAGACATGCTAGAGGAAAGGTTCGAAACCCTCAAAGAGTACTAGGCTTGAAGGTTTTTCAAGTGCAAGTTATGCAAGAGATGCACGAAAGCCTTTGGGCTGGTCATAAAGGCTTTGTAGCTATATATGAAAAGATTAGGGAAAGCTACTGGTGGCCGAGGATGTACGTATCTGTTAAAGAATTTGTGAGCACTTGTAGTACATGCCAGTTACATTCCTCTGTTAAGCATAGAGATCCCCTTCACCCGACCTATCCACCTTGTATCCATTACAAGTGGGTAGTTGACCTTGTGACTATGCCTAAAAGCAATAATGGCATGAGATTCATCGTTCTTGCACGAGAGGATTTGACAAATCACGTCGAAGGTAGAGCGCTTCATTCCAATACTACTTATAATGTATGCATATTCCTTTTAGAAGAAGTATTATCCAGATTTGGATATATAGAAAAATTAGTAGCGGATAGAGGTGAGTTAGATGCGAGAGAGGCGAGAGAATTCTTTGCACAACATGGAATTCGATTGTCTCTTATGACTGCTTATAACCCAGAAGCAAATGGTAAAATTGAACGAGGGCATCCTTCCATAGTGAAGGCTATTTCAAAAGCTTGCCATGGAGATATTGGTCAATGGCCAAAATATCTCCCATTTTCTCTTTGGGGTGATCGCATGACGTACACGAGAACAACTGGTTTTATGCCGGTTGAACTCATGTATTGTCAGAAACCATTATTTCCCATTCATACTCAGATAATTAATTGGATGAATTTAGATTGGAAAGATAACGTTTCAAGAGAGGACTTATTAGCACTTAGAATTAAGCAATTAAAATAAGGAAATAAAAATCTTAAAGAAGCAATAAAAAAAATTAAAAACATCTAGATTGAAAAATAAATTATATTTTGATAAGAAACATAGACTAAGACCACAACCAATAGAGAGTGGTGACTGGGTGCTTGTATATGATAGTACGTTTGATACTCAATACGATGCACGTCGGAAACTAACTAAACGTTGGTTCGGACCTTATGTTGTTGTTTCAGTTTATGAAACAAGTACATATAAATTACGTGAGTTTGATGGTTCTATGTTAAGGAATTTGATTGCAGGGAAAAGAATAAAATTGTTTCGAAGAAGAGAAAGTAGTAAATTCGAATTGGACGAAGACTTCTTGGAGGACGCCGATGAAGAAGAATAAAAAAGATCAGGTGAAAGAGTTCTAAACTTTACTTATTTTTTAGTTATTATTATGATTTTGTTTTTTAATTGATGCATTTCATGTGTAGATATGTACATCTTTTTGATAGGAAAGGAAGATTTTTAAAATTATGAAACAATGAATTTAAAACTGAAGTAGGGATGTGTATGAAGAGAGGATAAGAATTAGAGACCCTATGGCTTTCATAAGGATAGGAGAAGGAACACTTGACTTGCGACTCCTAGTAGAAGTAAATTTATTTTATATAGGGAGGCTACCTTAACTTCCAACCCATGTCACTATTGAGATCCTAGTTCCCAATATAGCATTCCTCTAGAACCTCTGCTCTCATTAGGGGTTAAGCCTTTCCCCTTAAACAAAAAAGTTGTGAAGAAAAATTAAGAAAAGAGAGAAATGAGAACATCAAGCAGTATATTAATGGCTACTACAAGATGAGAAAAAGAAAATTAAAAAAAAAAAGAAAAAGAAAAAGAAAGTAAAGAAAAGAAAAAAGTTATCATGTTCAGTTGTGGTCTCGAAACCACTTCTGAAATTCTATACGGGCAATATGAGTCGGATTTATGCTATAGAGGAATTAGTTAGATGCATCTTATGGCGAGTGGCTAGGAAGTGAGGGATAGACCATTTATATAAAATATTTATTACTTTTGAACGGGTTAATAGAAGAGCAAGTACCGCAACTGTCTGCTTGATTTCTATGGGACTTTCTAAAACTTGTTTTCAATTTCATGCATTGAACGAAAACGTTTATGATTCAAGTTTGCATAATTAAAAAAAAAAAAGGTTTTTCTTAACTATCAGAAGATGTACTTACCTTTAGGAGCATATTTCCTATAAGTTTGAAAATAGTTCAAGAAATATTTTTTAGAAGAATTTGATACTGCTTTCCTATTGAACTGCAGGTTGGCCCATCGAGGGCGATGTGCAGGTTTGGTGGGGGCAGATGTCGGAAGGATTTCGTCACTTGAATTTTCTTATAGAAAAATAAAAATATTTTTGATTGAAAGTCAATCAGTTAATGTCTCTCTCATATTTTTTAATGCATTGGTTTGAATTGACTAATTTTTTCTTCTTTCTCTTAGTACCTACAGGGCAATAAGAAACATGAAGAGTTGGATTAAACAAAGGTTTTCTTATCTAAAAGGATTTCAAGTTTATAATTGGATACAAGGAAGTATTATGATGCTCATATATGTGTATATGTATAGGTAAGTGTCATGTGTATGCATGAACATTGATGATAATTTTGTAGTTAAAATCATTCTACTTTATTATAAACCTATTACTTAACCTTACTTAAAATCCATGTGTAAATTCGTGTTTTTAAACCTTTGTTTTTTGAGGCCATTGTATATTTAATTAATTGTTAAAAACTATAGAATAACTATTAAATAGCTAAAACATAGTTATGATAAATAACTAAATGAATTTAAAATTATTAATGATAATTACAATATAATATATACATTAAATAACTTAATGAATTAATTAATTATTTTATTGTTGTGGTAATATTTTAATATAATACTAACAAAAATTTTACGTGTGATTAAGTTAAGATATGTGTTTTAGTAAATTACGTGTATATTTTAGTTGAACTAGTTAGTGCATGGAATAAAATAGACGTGTGTTAGTTAACATGCATGTATGAGTTAGTTAACTAAGATCATGCATGCGCACACGCTTCCTGAAGTATATATATATATATATATGATTATTTCATGATTTAGTTCCAAATGATATTTCTGCAGGTACGTGAACCGACTTTAGAGAGAGAGAGAGAGTGAGATGCAAGGCTCTTAGAGAATTTCAATTCCTTTGCTAGTATTCATGCCCATTTTTGTGCAATTGTAGCTTATAGGTTCTGCTCAACATAAAAGAAGGTAGATAAATGTTAATCGGATTTCCCCGTCTTCACTTTTTACAGAGATCATTAGATAATGTTTTATTTTGATGTGCCTGTGTGCGCCTGCCTCTGTGTGTGTGTGTGAGGAAATCGAAGTGTTTGTAGAGATGTGCAAAGGTAGATGTTCAAGTGACTGCATTCGAACTAGGTGTAGTCGGATCGAGAGAGAGAGATAGCGTGGTAGTTACCATGGAAATCGATAGATGGTGGCTTGCTGAACACGGATAATCAGAGAGAGATCATGGACAGATCTGGGTGATCGCTCACGCTGATGATAGAGAGTACAGAGAGAGTCATGCATATGTCGTTGTCATCACGATTTCATATTTGCGACTTATGTCACACATAGAGAGGAGTAAATTGCGAAATTGAACGCTGTTAGCTGCTGACATAGCTGAAAGAGAGTGAGAGAGAGAGGTGTTGCAGGCGATAGTTCACAGATGAAGGACGTCCGCAAGATGCATGAGAGAGAGTGAGGGGTTTGATTCTCTTTTGTAAAGATGCAGAGGTTCAGCTGAGTCGACTTTTTTGCCCTGTTATGCTTCCATGGTGTTAACTATCATAGTTCTTGGAGTGTCGATAGTTAATTCTATAAGATCTTGCACCGTCATATTTATGGAATGCATGATTTGTGAGCAGACAAGGTCCAGCCCCTTCCATCATCAATGAAACAACTGGCACAAGGAGAAGACATGCAGCACTGACTGGCGATTGCCTCATACTATGTTGCTTTTTATATTTTCAATTTGTGACATCTTCGGAATCTAAGATTCTGATTTCTAAGATGAATTATGAAGCACGCTTCGTCCCTTTGCCTTCCTTTCTTCTTCGCACACTCGCAGATGCAACTATGTTATGCTACTTAGGGGCCATCAGCTCTATTTCTCTACCATCATCTAGAGATTTTGTAGATGGCGATTGTATATGTTTGCACATATATCTGCTTGCTATCATGGTCTCATCCTCCTGCATTCGGTTCTGATAAAGCGAAGGCTCAATCAGCGGATAAGAATAGATGGATGAATCGAGAGAAGGGATTGGCGCTGTAGATTGTAGAATAGAAGTTGAAGACATAATGGCTGATGAATTTGAGAGAGAGAGAGAGAGAGAGAGAGAGAGGGAGCGAGGTTGTTTGCATGGCCCATTGCTATAGAGTGAATCTTGGAAGTGTGATTGAGACAATATTATGGCAAGGCTGAGATCGATTCTGCCATCTTTATGCAATCAAAATTTGAAGTCCTAGGAGAATAGTTGTGTAGCGTAGGGCAAATGTTGTGTGTGCTGAAAGTCTTCATGTCTTTCTCTCTGTGTGCGTAGTTATCGACAAGCATTCCAACATCTAATTACTTGTGATAATGTAAGTTACATGCCTTTAATCCATGGTTGTTTAGCATCACCAGCGTAGGACTGTTAACCACAGCAAAAAGAATGGCAACAGAATGTTAAACTTGGTGAATTTCTTCACCTCCAACACTTGCTTTATTCTTGCAAGGTCTTCTACCTTGGATGTTTTTTCATACGAAGCTTGATTTCAAAGAGGCATCACCTTCATGCGAGCGGTTTGAGAAATCTTGTCTTGTTTTGATTAGCAGTTTTCCACATATTTGCTTTGCGACGATGCAGAAAACTTGTACCTCGATCTGCGGCACAGTTCGACCGTATAGAATTGGTTTTCTCGAGAATGACATAGAGAACATACGTTCTTCCTCTATCAGTTCTTTAGATACAGAATCTAGTCATCTGATGTCACTAGAGACTTCTTTCCCTCTACAAAAATATTTGATCGTCTGCATCGTGCAGATATGTTCTTCAAATGGCTACCCATTATTCAATGTGGATAATCACAGAATTTTGGATCTTACCTATGCAAGGCCGCCAGAGACCTATAGAGACAACGAGATTCCACTTCTCATTTTTTTTCACTCCACGTATGCCTGCGTAAGAATGAAACGAATTGTGGTTTGTTAGTTGTGTTTGCTTAATTCTAGTGAGGCTTTTAGGCATAGTAACTGGTTGAAATTTGCATAAGTTATTGTTTATAAACAATGCATTGTTTTTAGGAGTTTCACGTTCCTCAAATTTTAGCATGTTACTTTATATATTAGGCTTCACTATATGTACATTCTTTCGCAATATGCCTTTAATTATCAAAATGCATATTCCTTTCTTTTGAATTTTACGTGTGAAAGATATAATCTGTTTAAAGATTGTCGTCAACACAATATTCTTGATATAATTATTTGAGAAAGAAATTGGTCTTTGATTATTTTTTAAGAGAGCCACAACCTTAGAATGTCTTTTATATGAGGATGTTTGCTCAACGCTTTCACATATTCCATCTGCTTTGATGCTTTGCATTATGTTTATCCATAGAATGATCTAAATGTATATGTGTTATGTATGTGCGTGTACATTAATGTTTATGAATGCATGTGCATGAGTGTGAGCATGCATGTATATTTATGAATGCATGATTGTGTTTTAAGTATATATGTGTGTGTATGCATGTGTATATAAATATACATTTACATTGAAGGTATGCATGCATGTGAGAGAGTGTGTGCATGTATGCATATGAAAGTTAGAAAAGTGATGAGTGCATATGCATATAAAAATAAGTATGCATGTGTACATCTACATATGTGGTGTATGTATACGCAAGTAAGATAGGAAGGTGTACATGTATGCAAAATGAAGTTAACATATGCATTAAAGTTAGGAAGTTAAAAGTTTTGTATGCATGTGTTAGCATAGGATTAAAATTATGTTAAGTATTAAAAGATAAATTATTAAATGAGTGTTTTATTTTTACAAAAAAGCATACTTATGTGAGTTCCGAATGATATTTCTGCAGATCATTGAAGAGATTACAAAGGAGAATACGAGAACACAAGCATACGAGATTTCAAGATCACGAAATTACGATATTTGAAGATTGTTTATTAAGTTGTATAGGATTATCTATTAAGAGAATTGTTTTAGCACTTATGATAAACTTTTGTATAGGCTTAAAATCCTAAAGATTTCTAGCACTTCCACTTTTTGATATAATTAAGATTTGTATAGGCTTAAATAAGATTGATTTTGAAATTCTTCATACTGTTTCTCTGAAAATTAATTGAGATATTTACTTTTTTATTTTCGTATGTCTAAAGAGATAGGATCTACAAGTAGTTCTAAACTAGTATCTACAAACGATTTTGATATTAAGAATCAAGAATTAGAAAACTTAATTATAGGAACACTACTTCCGACTTCAATTGATAGTTCGAATAATAACAAAAATATAATAATTGAAATTATTAAAGATAAAGTGGTTAACGAAACTTTACACACGTCAGATCACGATCGTCTTATTTCTAGAATTTTACCTTTAGTTACCATAGTTTTTCCAGAACCGGAGGACAAGAAAGACTTATTCCCACCTAATTTAGTTAGAAAACCTAACTCAAATCAATTTGAAAACGAAGAAGTTGACTTTGTTAAAGATAAAATTACAAGCAAGAACTTAGTTTTGTCTTATCAATTAGAAGCTATAGAAAGATATAGAAACGCTCGTCCTTATGGCTCTTAGTCTAAAAAAATAGTTCTTAATTTGCACTCCCATAAATTAGAAACCTATAGTTTTTATCACACCTAAACTGAAAAAATCAACTGAAGGCCCTAGGCATACTTAGAAGCACCCTACGTGCAGTCACACGATTAGGTTAGCGCGATTCTTGTAGATGAACGTCAGCCTCCCTTCACACCCCTCTATGACAATGCCTATTGCCTTTATGGTTCACTTATCTTTGTACATTCTAGTGGTAATACATTCAATATTGTGTGTTGTGCTCTGAGCTTCTTCTTCTTCCTTGTGCTTTTTACATGCTTCAACAAACCTCAAACTCCAATAATTGGTATTAGACCAAGTCACTGCTTCATCTAGGGCATCATCGACACCCCTATCACAGTCTCAGAATCACACGAAATTTGGTGAACATAGTCAAGGTGATTAGAAGATCAAAATTGTTTTGCTCTATGGTGCCAAAATCATGATCTGAGCTCGTTTCAGCCTTTGAACGCACTATCATAGTGCTTGTGCATGATATTTTATCTTTTTGTGCCAAAGATATATACAAGTTTTGGTTCGCCAGTATAACAATCTACTACAGGTTTAGCAGAACTTGAGAGGGTAGTTCTGTTCAACTTTTTGAGATACAATCAATTTTCTACATTAGGGTATTTCAAGTAATGGCCATGGCTGAAAGCAGTGATGTATTCCATATGTTGGTTGTTGAGGATAAGTTGGATGGTACTAATTACCCATTATGGGCTTATATGATGCATCATGTATTGGTCGCAAAAGGGAATATTGTGCAGGGTGTTGAAAAATGTCCTATTACACTTGCAAATACAGGCACTAAAGTTGATGCAGATGGCATCGAAGATGGTGATATTCTACAAATTCCTGTTCGTGCTACGATTTTTGATGCACCTACTATAGAGAAAATTTGTTGGGATGGAAGAGATGCTTAGGAACATGCATTGATAGCCTATTCTTAGGCACATGCATTGATAGCCTTGTCTATCAAATGTGCCAATATTCCTCACATTCACTCTTGCAAAACATCTAAGGATGCTTGGAATACACTTACCACTTTGTACTAGGCAAGGAATGAGGCTCATGTTGCTTACCTTCGAACAATTGGAGAGTGAGCATATGAATGAAGGTGATTCCATGGATATTTTTCTGACAAAGATCAAAGATTTGAAAGAACAATTGATTTTTGTTGATGAAGTCTTGCCTTATAGTTCACTTGTGCAGGGTGTTCTGAATAGTCTTCCTGATTCATATGAGAGTTTTGCTTCTACTATTTATTTGATGATGAAAGGCAATCCAAATGCCTTAACTTTTGAGGAGTTAGTCTCTGTTCTATCGCAGGAAGATCAGTCTAGGCAGAACAGGTCCATTATGCGTGTTGCAGATCAAGCTTTCCTGGCTATTCAGAAGGGCGAAGGTAAATGGATCTCTTCTATTAGTAAGCAAAAATCTGCTAATTCTACACAATAAAAGAAGGCTGAAAGAGATGACAAGAAAACAAAAAAGCAGAAATTGTTTTGCAAGTACTATAAAGCAAATGATCATGTCATAAAGAATTGTCCAAAACTGGTTGCAAAGAGGCAAAGAAAAAAGAGGTTGGAATGGTTGTTGCAGAGGCCTCTACACCTAAAATAGAGTCTGCTGATCTAGTGCAAAATGAAGAATGGGCATTTACTATTGTTTGTGGTTTTGACCCATCTTCTCCTAAATAGTGTATGTGTACGGTAGTCTCAGATGTTTGGTACTTTGATAGTGGGGCAACCAAACATATTACCCAGTAGCGCAATTTCTTCACTTCAGTATACTAGCATATTGTTTCGCAATGCTAACTCCATAATTTCTATGAATGGCCATGTCTCTGAAGCAATAGACTTCATAGGTGTATTAGAAAAGGATGCCCTCTTGACCCGCTACTTTTTGCCGTCTTCAGTGATTCTCTTGGGTGGCTTGTCAAGGACTGTTGTGAACAAGGAAAAATCACAGGTCCGAACATCCCTAACTCTCCCACTCAGCTTGGCCTTGAGATGTTTGTTGATGACACTAACATGATTACTAGTGCAGATTCTCATTCTACTGCTTGTTTTCTTGAATGTTTGGATGTTTTTTTCTTAGCTAGTGTTTTGTTGTCAATCATCATAAAACTGGATTCTTTGCTACTAACAATGTAATCCCTGAGTGTGTGGCTGATAAAAATTGTGTTATTATCAGGAAAGGATCTATTTTTTTACTTTTCGGCATACCCATGAGGTTTGATGTTTCCATGGAACAGAGATGCGCTTGGATTATGGAGAAATTCAAGAACAAAGTTTTTCATTGGATGGGGATGCAACAATCATTCTCTGAGAGGATTTTTGTTCTGAAATTTTATCTTCTTCCTTATCTGACTTTTTTCTTTGCTTGTTGGTAGCCTACTAAGAAGCAGATTACTCAAGTTGTTTCTGTTGCTAGAAGATTTATGTGGGGTAGGACCCCTCATTCCAGCAAAATCCCAAAAGTCTCTTGGAATACATGCTGTATGAAGCAGGAAGAGGGAGTTCTTGGTCTAATATGTCCGTCAAAAATGGCTACACAAATGGCTGGAAAATGGATAATGAGAGCTACTGTGTCATGTGTTTTTTGGGCTTGTTTAATTAAAAGGAATATACACAGGTTTCACATTAAAAGTCATAAAATTTGGACTAATATAGATCTTTGGAATGTTGTTGTTTCTCCCTTCCCTTTCATCCCTAAGGGTAGCTCTCTAGTCTATTCATTATGGAATGCCTCGTTGAAAATAAATAAGGATTATTCTATTCCTAATGTTTCCTCTAATAATTACTGGTTTATTATGCAAGACTCTTTATGTTGTGGTTGGCTTGATCCTTCCCCTCTATTCATACGAAGCAACAAGTGTAAAAAATAGGGATTTATTAACTGGTTGTCTATTTGCAGGACTAATTCTGATGGTGATTTGGTTGACCTCCTTGAGAGGTTGGGGATGTCCTTATAGTGCAAGAATATAATTTTGGATAAGAAAGCTTGGCTTATTGACAAACTATCTCTTTATCTTGATTACAGGCCCCTCAATATTCTCTAAGTTGTTGAGGATATGTACATGAAATTCAAGAGGTCTTACAACTCCATTAGCAACTTAGTCCCTAGGCTCAAAAGGATTTGGAAGGTCCAATGGAATGCACATCAATGGAGCTATAGATTTAAGCTCCTTTGGGCTTTTCCTAATTTCTTTACTTAATCTCTTCAATGCAATCTTGATTCGAAATCATATGGTAATCAAATTTTTGTTGTGTTGAATTACAAGTTGTTATACTTATATATAGGCCTCCCCCGCAAGGCCATTTATCTCAAGAAGATGTAATGCTTTAAAAAATAAAATCTTGCTTCTTTGCACTAAATCGGGATTTGAGTATGAGAGCTTTGGATGTGACACTAGGTGTGCACTACTTTGCATTAACATAAGCATGCCCATGGAACAAATAATCTCAGCCCTAAGGTTTCTCATCTCAATTGATGCACTCTTGGAATTATCAAACGACTACTTCAAGCTAGAGATCTAGGCAGTGTTCCTCTCTTGCATCTTAGCATTTCAGCTACTCCTAAGCAGCTATCTCACTTCACTATTATCTGATACAACTCGATTTGGTGCCATTCTCAACCTCTTACCCTCGTTTCACTCTTGTTCCTCTTGCCCTTCTTGCGCTCTTGTCCTATGTGCCCTCCTGGTCCTCTTGTCCTCCTTTCCCTACTTCCTCTGCTTGCCCTTGTGTTGGTCTCACCCTCTTGCAGTCCTCATCCTCTCTTTGACCTCTTACCTCTCTCTCTCTCTCTGTATATATATATATATATATATATATATATATATATATATATATATATATATATATATATATATATATATATATATATATATATATATATATATATATATATATATATATATCCTTCCTCACCCTCTTGCTTTCTCATTCTCATGCCCTTCTCAGCCTCCTCATCCTCTTTTTCCCTCCCCACCCTCTTGCCCTTCTCATTCTCTTGCCCTCCTCACCCACTTGCGCTTCTTCTTTCCCTCTTGCATTTCTCAGCTACTTGCCCTTTTTTTCTTCTTAACTTCTCATCCTCTAGATCTAGACCACATCTTGGTCCCCTAGCTTCAAGTGATAGGATTTCAAGAACTTTGTAATCTATTAGTGAGCTCCAACATTTTGCTTCTCCCAAAGGATCCAAGCTTCTCCAACCATGTTTATGTTATTTAGCCCTTGATCCATATCCAATGTCAATCCAAATAGGTTTCTCTTAATCCATTGAAGTCCCCATTGAGAAGCTATCAGCAAAGAAAACCAGAATGTACACCTTCTAGAATTCCTTGCTCTGAAGAGATTTTATTTTGCCATCCCTAAGAGATTGTTAACAATGTGTAGAAGAACAAGGAACATGATCTTCTTCCTCAAATTCACAAGAATCACCCAAGGTAACTCGATTATGATCAAGAACCCCATCTTAAAAGGAATGGCATACCATATTGATGGTTCAACTTCCATTTTATCTTACATTAGCAACAACAAATTCCCACCTCCAAGGGAGCAGCACTAGAAGATATGAGCAGCCACATCTGAAGATTCTTGAGATTGCATCACACAAGGATGCCTTTTATCCTTATTTCCATCCACACTCTTGGGACTTTCTTATTAATGGTACCACTAGTACGAAGACGAACTTTTGATACTTGGGAAGAACTAAACTCTTTTTGCTAAGACATTTAGGCCAAATAATTCCACTAAACGAATAGTTGATCAATTGAAAAATTTAATGTAGCTATTAAGGCCCTCCCTTAGTTCATGATGAGAGCAAGGTTTCTAGTGGTGCATCTCTAGGACACCCGAAGGGAATTCATGATAAAAGACATGGACAAGAAGGAACATAGTTTTTTCACAACATGATACAAACATTGCAACATGTTTGCGACACAAGCTTGCGACATTGAAACAACCATAACCATGTTGGGAATTTGAAAACTGGGTGTGTATACAAAAATATTTTTAGGATGAACAAACTATATAGGCAGATTATACCTCTATAGGTCCACGGCACAAGACAGTGGATGACCACCCACATGGCCACCATCATACACCCAAGGGTTGGGCCACCACCACCTACAGTTAAGGTTGGACCACCACCTCTCCAAGCGAGACCACCTCTTCCACATCTTGGATACCAACTCTGTTGGGCCACCACCTCGTCCACTGCAATTGGACCACCATTTAGGTACCATCCCTCTTGGACCACCACCTCTTCCATAGCGATTGGGCAACCGCCTCTTCCATTGCAATTGGGTGACCACCTCTTGCCTTGAGCTTGGTTGTAACCTCTCTGAACTAGGGGTATGTCTTCTTAACCTCTTAGACTACTCGAATGACTTCTCGAACATACAATGGGCCCTTTGGCCACCATAAGACAAGAATATGAATGTCTAGGCTAGGGACCATTTTTGAGTGTCAGTAGTCAACTCGTGGGCATGAGTAATGGCTATGTACCATCTCTGAGTGTCAATAACCACTCCTTAGTATGACTCTCTAGTCACTGATAATATAAGGTCTTCTCCAAATATGCTAGAGCTCCTTAGGCTATAAAATGGGTCTCATCCACTATGGGAAATCGGATCAATATTGTAAACCATCCTAGTGAGGCTTTGCGGGTACACCTTCGCACTCGAGTCACTTGTATTCCATAAACATCTCCTTGTGCCTTACAAGAAGTCCCTACCAATAGGTGCACAAAAGATAAACTTGGTTGGACAATTTGCTGGAGGAGATGGTGGATACTCACAAGAGATGAATTGGTGCAGCTAAAACCTGCTTCACACCTGCTATAAGTGATGGCTGGAGAGTGTTGTGGGCCTCTTTAGCTAGCTAATAAGCATAAATGATAAAAAATGTTGTGTTGATATATTTAGGTAATGATGTGTGTGAACACTCTAGGACCACTGGGGCACTTTTTTCCCTCTTTAGGAGGTTTTTTCCCCCAGCTTGTATATACACATATTGCCCTAATGGGCTACTTATCTTTGTACATTCTCTAGTAATACATTCAGTCTTGTGTGTTGTGCTCCAAGCTTCTTCTTCTTCTTCCTTGTGTTGTTCGCATGCTTCCGTAGACATCTATCTCCAACAATTGGTATCAGAGCAGATCGTCGCTTCATCTAGGGTGCCATCGACACTCCTCCGTTTGCAGTCTCCGAATCGCGCGAATTTTGGTGAGCATACTCAAGCTATTTCGTCTTTTTGTGCCAAAGGTATATACCTGTTTCTGTTCGCCAGTATAAGCATCTCAAAGTCTACTATAGGTTTAGCAGAACTCGTCTGGGCACTTCCGTTCAACTTTTTGAGATACAGTCAATTTTCTGCATCAAGGTATTTTAGTCATCGGCCATGGCTGAAAGCAGTGATGTATTCTGTATGTTGGCTGTTGAGGATAAGTTGGATGGTATTATGAAGAGAGATGGTGGATGCAATCCAAAGATGAGTAGGTGCTGCTACAACCAGCTTCACACCAGCCAACTGAGACTTCAGATTTGATTAGTAGACCCTTTGTTGGTTGCTTCTTCGATGACCAAGAAATGATTTTTGAACCTGCAAATGATATATACCCTGATGTGCTTCTTCTATCATCTTTAGATCCGGCCCAATCTGCATCTGAGTAGACCTTTAGCTCAATATCTGAAGTATATGAATAGAACAAACCTTCATTCATGGTCCCCTTTAGGTACTTGAGGACTCTCTTGGCCGCTTCCATATGTGGTCTTCTCGGCTTATGCATAAACTGACTCAATATGCTAACACTATAGCATATATCCACCCTTGTGAGTGTTGCATAGTTCAAACTTCCAACCAAGCTTTGATAGCTTGTGATGTCTTCAATTGGCTCTCCTTCATAAGCACTAAGCTTATGATTTTGCTCCATAGGTGTACCTGCACACTTGGTATTTTCCATCTTGAACTTGACGAGCATGTCATGGACATACTTCCTTTGTGTGATGTATATACCTGAATCTGTGTAGATCAACTCCAATCCAAGAAAATAAGTGAGTGGTCCGAGGTCACTTATTTTGAACTCCTCCTTCATTTGACTCTTTACTTGTTTGATTCCTTCAAGATCATTGCCTGTGATAATAATATCATCAACATACACACATAAATAGATCACTTCAGATCCATTCCTCTTTATGAACAAAGAGGTATCCGCCTTGCTAGCTTTGAATCCTTGGTCCTGCAAACAAGTCACCAATCTGAAATTCCAAGCTCTTGGAGCTTGCTTCAATCCATACAAAGCTTTCTTTAGTTTGCATACATAGTTAGGATGATGTGCATCCTCATATCCAGGAGGTTGTGCCATATACAGTTCCTCAGAAATCCATCCATTCAAGAAAGCATTCTTTACATCAAGTTGATAAAGATTCCAATTTCTAGATGCAGCAAGACTAATGAGAACCCTAATTGTAGGCATTTTTGCAACAGGAGAGAAAGTCTCCTCATAATCAATACCATGGGTTTGAGCAAACCCTTTAGCAACTAACCTTGCTTTGTGTCTATTTATACTTCCATCTGGATTCCTCTTGATTTTGTATATCCATCGAGATCCGATTATCTTCATAGATGGCTTGTTAGGTACAAGCTCCCAAGTGTCATTCTCCTTCAAGGCTTCCATTTCTTCATCCATTGCATCTCTCCAAGCTTTCTTGCTTTGTGCTTCTTCAAATGTGGTAGGTTCTTCATTGGTTGAATCCTTTGCAATGTAGATTGAGTGCTTGGTGACCAAAGAAGTATCATAACCAAACCTCTCTGGTTTCTTCTTCTCCCTCGAAGACCTTCTAAGTGGTTGATGTGAGCTCTCGGGTCCATATGTAGCATCCTACATCTTTGCTTTTCCTTTGTTCTTCCATAGCTTTAGTCTTTCCAAGTCTTCTAGGTCAATCTCCAAATCACTTTCTTCAATCTGCTTTGGCTCCTTTGGTTGAAGTGATGGAAAATGTTCATCCAAGTCATAAGGCAGCTTCACTTTCCTGTCATCATCAAACCATGATTTGTTTTCATCAAAAATTACATCTCTACTCACAGAAAAACCTTTATTGGTTGGATTGTACAATCTATATCCTTTTTGGTTTTGATCATAACCAATGAATACACACTTCTCTGCCTTGGGATCCAATTTCCCTCTTACTTGAGAAGGAATGTGAGCATAGGCTAAGCATCCAAAGATTTTGCAATGCTCTAGACTAGGTCTTCTTCCATTCCACACTTCATATGGAGTGGTTCCATCTAGTGACTTAGATGGAAGTCTATTTATGAGATATGTGGCTGTAGACACAGCCTCTGCCCATAGGTAGTTTGGCAATCCCTTTTTGTTGAGCATGGACCTTGCTGCTTCGACAATAGCTCTGTTCCTCCTCTCTGCTACCCCATTGAGTTCGGGTGTATACCTTGTAGTGACTTCCCTTTTAATGCCTCTTTCATGCAAGAAGGCATCAAATTTAGAAGAGAAGTATTCTCCTCCACCATCTGATCTGAGTCGTTTCAAAGTCCTACCTGTTTGGTTTTCAACAAGAGCAATATACTTCTTAAAGAAATTAAACACTTCATCCTTGTGCTTCATGAAAAACAGAATGGTCCACCTGCTACAATCATCTATGAAAGACACATAATATCATGAGCCTGATATAGATGGCTCCTTACTTGGACCCCACACATCCGTGTGCACTAGATCCAAAGGATTTTGATACATATATCCTTTCTTATTGAAAGGTTGTCTATCAGCCTTGCCGAGTTGACAAGCTTCACACTTATAAATCATGTGTTGCCTTGTGATATTAGGCAAACCAAGTACACTTTGGTCCCTGCAGATCTGTTTGAGTGTCCTCTCACCAATGTGAGCAAGCCTTTTGTGCCATATCTCCAACTCTGTTAGAGTTTGAGATCCATAGCTAAACAAAGCTATGTTCTTTGTATCTTCCACTTCAAAAGTGAAAAGCCTTCCTGTCTTTTCTCCTTTGGCAATCCTTCGAAAGCCTTGCCTTGGGTCTTCAACATATGCTCCAAATCGATTGAATCTAACCTGCAATCCTTTTTCAACGATCTGTCCAACACTTATTAAATTTTTGGTAATTGTAGGGACATACAAGACTTTGCTTAAGAGGTTCATATTCCCATCTGATGTCTTCACATTACCTATCTTCTCCACTGAGTGCTTTGTGTCATCTCTTGTCTACACTTCATGCTTGTTATGAGGATCTTCCAAATCAGAAAGTAAAGCCACATTTCCTGCTACATGGTTCGAGCATCCCGAATCAATGTAAAATATGTGATCATCATCCTTACCCTTCTTTGCTGATAGATTCATAATCAATAATGAATCTTCTTGACTTTGTTCCTCTTCATAGTTATTGTGATCTCTTCTTCCTCTATGGCCACTTTGATAGTTGTTGTTGTTGTTGTTGTAATTGTTGTTGTAGTAGTTGTTGTTGTTGTAGCCTCCATTGTATCTACCTCTATTTGATCCATAGCCACCTCTATTGAATCCTCTTCCTCTTGAGTTCCTCGGGTTCCTGAAACATTCTTCAGTAGTATGGTTAGATAAGCCACATATGTTGCAAGGTTGAGATGATTGGAATATCCCCCTGCCTTGCTTTCCACCTGTGCCTCTTCCTCTAGCTCTTCCTCTACCTGCAAAGTTTGCTTGGAAAGAGCTTCCTTCATCTTCATTCTTCCTATTCTTTGACTTGTCCTTGACCTTAGCTTTATCAAAATATAAGGCAGAAGTTTGATTACCTCTTGAGGACTCACCACCTTTGCTAATCTTTGCTTCATGAGTGAAGAGTTGGCCCATGAGTGTGTTGAGGTCGGGTACATGCATATCCATGTATAAATCCATGGCTGTTGTGAATGACTCCCACTTGTTGTCTGCTTTGATTCCATTCATGATTTGTCTTATGATTTGCTCCTCTTCAATTACCTCTCGCATGCTTCCAAGTTGGTCGAAAATCTCCTTCAGCTTTGTGACATAATCAGTCACATTTTGCTTCGGGCTTTTCTTCATTGTTGTGAACTCCATCCACAATTGGTTATTCCTTGCTCGAGTGTTGGAAGAGAAGAAAGAAGCAAGTGCATTCCAGGTCTCTCTTGATGTCTTGCATCCCTTGACATGAGGTAAAAGAAAATTAGAGATTGAGTTTAGAATATAGGACCTTGCAAGTGCATCCTTCGAACACCGATTCGAAAGTCCTTCCACTTCTTCATGTGATGGTTGCCCTTTGTTCCAAATGGTTGGCATTGCTTCATCTCTGGATATGAATCCATATAGATTCCTCCCTTGAAGGTAAGCCTTCATCCTTAGAGACCATGCCGGGTAGTTGTTTCGATCCAATTTGTCAATTGTTGATGGAAATCCATCTCCCATGTTGCTTGACTATGCTCTGATACCACTGTGAAGAGAGATGGTGGATGCAATCCAAAGATGAGTAGGTGCTGCTACAACCAGCTTCACACCATCCAACTGAGACTTCAGAGTTGATTAGTAGACCCTTTAAGCTTCCTAAATCCACCAAAATATCAGCCAAGTACTTTGGAACATGTATCCCAAAAGTTTAAGTCAAGCCAGACTAGTTGCGAAATGACTAGCTCCCAAAACTTGCTATTTTTGGACATACACCTGCTAGAAAAAATGAATAGTGCTCTCAACCTGGTAGGATTTAGAATAATTCCTTTTGGGCATAGCAAATAGACTTATCAAGCTTCCCAATCCAAGTTAAAACACGTAAAATGATGGACTGAGCACTGAGAACAAGATTTATCAATTTCTGGAACATGCCCACCATTCTCAGGGCTCTGCACAGATAGACCAGTGAGCAGTAAAATGCAGATATCTCCAAAACTATAAATCCAATGACCTTGAAAATTTATATGCAAAAACTAGTTAGTACTAGCTATCCAACACATGTTCAATCACTAAACAAGGATCAGTAGAACTCGAGATATGACCTTCTGAAGGTACTGCTCTGAGTGAGTATAGCAGAGAACAAAACAGAGAAGTGAATGATGATAAATGTATAAATTCATATATGATTACAACCACATTGGCAATGAATCTTTGCAAAATGGGAGTAGAA
This sequence comes from Ceratopteris richardii, assembly GCA_020310875.1. Taxonomy (NCBI): domain Eukaryota; kingdom Viridiplantae; phylum Streptophyta; class Polypodiopsida; order Polypodiales; family Pteridaceae; genus Ceratopteris; species Ceratopteris richardii. Next base: position 161,034,661 of record CM035408.1, on the reverse strand, counting down.
TGATAGAGCTATGGAGTAAGCTCTTCAATCTCTACAAAATGACATGAAGTGGTCACGTACAAGGCTTGCTAATCACCTCTTCCTTCTTGCTCCTTTTATAGCTATTCTTGGAGGGAGTTTTGAATTCGAATTCGAATGGCTCCACCTAAAAGTCATGGGTTTTGGTAGTTAGAGCCACAAAATTGCTTTTACATCATGCATGAGATAAGCCATCCTTTTCCTTTTTCTTTTTTCAATTACAAGAGATAAAAATGAACTCTTTTACAAGAGGTGTTCACATGACTACTCATGTGACTTACAAATGAGGATGATATCAAATATATCAAGCATGTAGGCTTGGGTAAAATGCACCAACAGGTACCACCTACCCATTATGGGCTTATATGATGCGACATGTATTGGTTGCAAAAGGATTGTGGAACATTGTGCAGGGTGTTGAAAGACGTCCTGTTACACCTCTGACTACAGGTACAGCAAATACAGGTGTTGGAGCTGATGAAGATGGTGTCGAAGATGATATTCCGCAGATTCTTGTTTGTGCTGTTGTTTTTGCTACACCTACTGCAAAGCAGATTCGCTGGGATGGTAGAGATGCCCAGGCACATGCATTGATAGCTTTGTCTGTCAAACGTGCCATTATTCCTCACATTCGCTCTTCCAGAACAGCTAAGGATGCTTGGGATACACTTACCACATTGTACCGAGCTAGGAATGAAGCTCGTGTTGCTTACCTTCAAAAACACTTGGAGAGTGAGCACATGAATGAAGGTGATTCTATGGACAGTTTCCTAACGAAGATCAAAGACTTGAAGGAACAATTGATTTCTGTTGATGAGGTTATACTAGATAGCTCACTTGTGCAGACCGTTCTGAATGGTCTTCCTGATTCATATGAGAGTTTTGCTTCTACTCTTTGGTTGATGATGAAAGGCAATCCAAATGCCTTATCATTTGAGGAGTTAGTCTTTGTTGTGTTGCAGGAAGATCAGTCCAGGCAAAACAGGTCCATTATACGAGTTGCACATCAAGCTTTCCTGGCTAGTCAGAAGGGCAAAGGAAAATGGAGCTCTTCAACTAGTAAGCAGAAATCTGCTAATTCTGCATATTCAAAGAAGGAAGATAAAGATGAGAAGAAATCAGAAAAGCAGAAATTGTTTTGTAAGTACTATAAAGGGAATGATCATATCATAAAGAACTGTCCAAAACTCGCTGCAAAAAAGGCAAAGAAGAAAGAGGCTGGAATGGTTGTTGCAGAGGCCTCTACACCAAAAACAGAGTCTGCAAATCTTGTGCAGCAAGAAGAATGGGCATTTACTACTATCTCCAATTTTGACCCATCTTCGCATGATCAGTGCATGTCCGCAGTAGACTCATATGTTTGGTATTTTGAGAGTGGGGAAACTAAACATATTACCTCGTAACGCAGTTTCTTCTCTTCACTCGAGCCTACCCCTACAGGGAATACTGTCACATGCGCCAACAACTCCTCTTATCCTGTTATGGGAGTTGGTAAGATCATTCTGACTACTGCAGATGGTAGTTCTTTCACCTTATCAGATGCTTTATTTGTGCCAGGGATCAAGAAGAATCTCTTACCAGTTTCTGCATTAGCCAAGATTGGCTTGGTTATGAAATTTGTTGATGACAGATGTAGAGTTCATGATCTTTCAAATGGCGATGTGATTATTGCTTCTGCCATTTTATGTCGTGGGCTGTATAAGCTCATAGACTATGAAAGATCTGTAAATGATTTGGCATGTGTAGTAAATGATTCTCAGGCTATGTCAGATGCAAAGCTTTCGCATGCGCGCTTTGGTCATCTGAATTTTGCTAGTTTTCTACCCCTGCAGAAATCTCAAATGGCATCCTCTTTGCCCAAACTTGAGGCATCTGGAAAACATGTTTGTGAAGGATGTATTCTGGGCAAAATGAAGTGTTCGTCCTTTCCAAAAGATGGTTCAATTCGGGCTACTCAAAAATTGCAGCTTGTACATAGTGATGTCTATGGTCCTATGCAGACACCTTCTTTTGGAAATTACCTATACTTCGTGATTTTCATTGATGATTTTTCCATGCATGCATGGGTATATCCACTCAAAGCAAAGTCCGAAGTGTTCATGTGCTTTAAACAGTTTTTTATTTTGGCTGAAAATCTGCCAGCATGTAAAATGGGCACCCTCCGTTCTGATCAAGGGGGGGAATATATGTCTTCTGATTTTAATGCATTTCTGGCTGAACGTGGGATAAAACACCAGTGCAGAGTGCCGTATACACCTCAACAGAATGGAGTTGCTGAACGAAAGAACAGGTCACTCATGGAGATGGCGAGGTGTATGGTCAAGATTCAGGCTTTACCTCATACTTTCTAGATTGAGGCTCTCATGTGTGCAGCATATGTACTAAATAGGTGTCCCACTAAAGCGCTGCAGTCTATCACCCCATATGAGGCTTGGCATGACCGCAAGCCATCTGTTGCTCATCTGCATGTTTTTGGTTGTTTGGCATATGCACTAGTGCCAGAACAACATCGCAGAAAATTGGATGATAAGGCAGTAAAATGTATTTTTGTTGGGTAAAATTCTGAAAGTAAAGGCTATCGTGTGTATCATCCACAGACTAAACGCATTCTGGTTAGCCGTGATGTTGTCTTTGTGGAAGATGCTATTCAACCATTGCTTTCATGTACTAAGGAGACATCTGTTAGCTCCAAAGACATGTATGATACTTTGATGCCTCTTTTTACAGGTGGAAAGTCTAGTGCTAGTCCTAATGAGGCAACTTCTCAGCCTTTGCAGGTTTCATATGATGATGTAGATCATTCCATTTCTGATGCAAATTCACATGATGCACTTGTTGATGAGAGAGCTGATATTGAGGAGGCAAAAACTATGCCAAAATGGCTGGTGCAGACTTTGCGTGATAGCAAATTAGATGCACCTTTGTCATATCGTACTCGTTCGGGCTCTCATAGTGCCTCTTTTGCATCAGATTGCTATGCTATGGCTGCGTCTAGTCTCTGTGATGAGAATGAGCCTGTTTCTTTTGATGAAGCATAGAATTCAGAAAATTGGATGGATGCTATGCAATCTGAATATGATGCTATAATGAAGAATGGTACATGGTCTTTATGTGACTTACGTCCTAGCAAGAAGGCCATTGGCACTAAGTGGGTATACAAGCTGAAGCGTAAACCTGATGGTACAGTTGACAGATATAAGGCTAGGCTTGTTGCAAAGGGTTATGCGCAGAAAAGAGGCATTGATTTTGATGAGACCTTTGCACCTACATGCCGTATGACTACTGTTCGGAGCATTTGTGCACTTGCAGCCCATCATGGTTGGAATGTACATCAGTTGGACATTAAACAGCATTTCTGAATGGTGACTTGCATGAAGAAGTGTATGTTTTTCAGCCCCGTGGCTTTGTGCAGAAAAGGCATGAAAACGAGGTGTGTAGGTTAAAGAAGACATTATATGGTTTAAAGCAAGCACCACGTGCTTGGTATGAGAAGATACATGCCTATCTGGTTGCACATGGTTTTGAGAACAGTCCAACTGAAAGCACCTTATATGTTAAGCGTGCTAATGATGTGCTTCTGATCATTGTTGTTTATGTTGACGACATGCTGCTCAGTGGTCCTATTGAGAAGCATATTGCTAATTTCAATGCTGATTTGCATGCCTCATTTGAGATGTCTGATTTGGGGCATTTGCATCACTATTTGGGCATTCAGTTTATGCAAGTTTATGGTGGAATGGTTTTGTGTTAAACGTTATATTGACACATTATTGCAGTGTTTTGGCCTTCAAGACTATAAGCCTATTGCCAGTCCTATGGAGACAGGTTTACGATTGAGTCTTCATGATGCTGGAGATGCATTTGATGATGTTCTCTATCAGCAGGCTGTTGGATGCTTGATTTACTTATGCATTACTCGGCCAGATATTCAGTTTGTTGTCTCACAGATGAGCAGATTTATGCATTGCCTAGGAGTCAAGCATTGGCATGCGGTTAAGCGCATCTTTCGCTACTTGAGTGGTACTCGGCTACTTGGGTTGTTTTATCCCAAGGGGGGATCACTACCACCAAATTTGCATGCTTTTTCTAACTCTGATTGGGCTGGTTGCTATCATGTGTCCACTAGTGGCTTTTGCTTCATGCTTGGTAGCTCATGTATATCTTGGTTGAGCAAGAAGTAGCCTACTCTGGCCACTTCCAGTTGTGAGGCTGAGTATAGGGTAGCTTTCACAGCTACTGTTGAGTGTGTGTGGCTCAGACGCCTTATGGCTGATTTGGGTGTTGGTCAGCCTTCTGCCACCACCATCTTCACTGACAGTCAGAGCGCATTGGCAGTTGTGAGGAACCCTATGTTCCATGCTTGCACTAAGCACATTGAGATGCATTATCATTATGTCAGGGAGAGGTTCTCTGCTGGCGAGATCAGCTTGGCATATGTGCCCACACAGGAGAACATTGCAGACGTTTTCACGAAGGCTCCGTCTAGGGAGAAGTTTGAAGCTCTTCGCAAAGCTTTGGGCTTACTTGCTTTTGTGGAGTGATTTCCACATAGCTTCGCACTTCCTTATACATGAGTGCCAGATCCTTGTTCACCGCATCACTCCCAGGGGGGATTTTTTGATATATTTAGGTAGTGATGTGTGTGAACACTCTAGGACCGCCGGGGCACTTTTTTCCCTCTTTAGGAGGTTTTTTTCCCCCGGCTTGTATATACGCCTATTGCCCTAATGGGCTACTTATCTTTGTACATTCTCTAGTAATACATTCAGCCTTGTGTGTTGTGCTCCAAGCTTCTTCTTCTTCCTTGTGTTGTTCGCGTGCTTTAGCAGACATCTATCTCCAACATGTTGCTTGGAAGATGATGCACTAATGATAGGATCAAGATAGAAAAGGTAGGCATATGATTCAAGGTTCAAAACTTGTTATTTTGGTTGAGACACCTACTCAGAGTTTTGAACCATTCTCTGAGTATAGAAGCAATTGATAAAATTCCTTTTGGGGAACTTCAATTAGCTTAACAAGCTACCAATCATGAATGATATCATCCAAAATGATGGACTATATGCAGAGAAATATGTTTATCAAATTGATCATGCATCCGGACATTTACGGGCTTTGACAGTCACAGACCACTAAGAAAAGATTGATTAATATCTCATAATCATGAGAAGCATTACTAATGAAACTTTTTACGATTAAAATACACAGTATGCAAAAGCTATCATGCTTTGAATCATGAGAAATGATCCACTATACAGTGAGAAAAAGCTCTAATAAGTTCAATGTTCTGATGGAGTATGACAGAGATATGAGAGTAAGAACTAATGATCATGTATGAATTAAATCATGTAAAAGTACAATGTCATTGGCAATAAATAATTTCTCAATAAGTGAGAATTGAACGAGCTATGAGGTGAGCTCCTCTTGTCAATGAAAGTACATGAATATGATCTCTAAACCTCGAGATACATGCCGGCCTTTCATATCTCCTTTTTATAGTTTTTGTTGGAGCCAAAGATTTGAATTCAAATTCAAATCTCTACCTAAAAGTGAATCCTTAAGTATAGGATTGATTCTCTCTTGACTCGACTACCAAATGATATAATATTTTATGCCTCCTAACTCCTCGTGGGTTTATTGACCTTTTACAAATGGAATTCTAAGGCACCTTTTTCCCTCTTTAGGAGGTTTTTTTCCCCCGGCTTGTATATACGCCTATTGCCCTAATGGGCTACTTATCTTTGTACATTCTCTAGTAATACATTCAGTCTTGTGTGTTGTGCTCCAAGCTTCTTCTTCTTCCTTTAACTGTTCGCGTGCTTCCGCAGACATCTATCTCCAACATGTTGCTTGGAAGATGATGCACTAATGATAGGATCAAGACAGAAAAGGTAGGCATATGATTCAAGGTTCAAAACTTGTTATTTTGGTTGAGACACCTACTCAGATTTTTGAACCATTCTCTGAGTATAGAAGCAATTGATAAAATTCCTTTTGGGGAACTTCAATTATCTTAACAATCTACCAATCATGAATGATATCATCCAAAATGATGGACTATATGCAGAGAAATATGTTTATCAAATTGATCATGCATCTGGACATTTACGGGCTTTGACAGTCACAGACCACTGAGGAAAGATTGATTAATATCTCATAATCACGAGAAGCATTACTAATGAAACTTTGTATGATTAAAATACACACTATGCAAAAGCTATCATGCTTTGAACCATGAGAAATGATCCACTATATAGTGAGAAAAAGCTCTAATAAGTTTGATGTTCTGATGGAGTATGACAGAGCTATGAGAGTAAGAACTAATGATCATGTATGAATTAAATCATGTAAAAGTACAATGTCATTGGCAATAAATAATTTCTCAATAAGTGAGAATTGAGCGAGCTATGAGGTGAGCTCGTCTTCTCAATGAAAGTATATGAATATGATCTCTAAACCTTGAGATACATGCCGGCCTTTCATATCTCCTTTTTATAGTTTTTGTTGGAGCCAAAGATTTGAATTCAAATTCAAATCTCTACCTAAAAGTGAATCCTTAAGTATAGGATTGATTCTCTCTTGACTCAACTACCAAATGATAGAAATCTTTATGCCTCCTAACTCCTCGTGGGTTTATTGACCTTTTACAAATGGAATTCTGAGGCACTTTTTTCCCTCTTTAGGAGGTGTTTTTTCCCCCGGCTTGTATATACGCCTATTGCCCTAATGGGCTACTTATCTTTGTACATTCTCCAATAATACATTCAGTCTTGTGTGTTGTGCTCCAAGCTTCTTCTTCTTCCTTGTGTTGTTCCCGTGCTTCCGCAGACATCTATCTCCAACATGTTGCTTGGAAGATGATGCACTAATGATAGGATCAAGACAGAAAAGGTAGGCATATGATTCAAGGTTCAAAACTTGTTATTTTGGTTGAGACACCTACTCAGAGTTTTGAACCATTCTCTGAGTATAGAAGCAATTGATAAAATTCCTTTTGGGGAACTTCATTTAGCTTAACAAGCTACCAAACATGAATGATATCATCCAAAATGATGGACTATATGCAGAGAAATATGTTTATCAAATTGATCATGCATCCGGACATTTACGGGCTTTGACAGTCACAGACCACTGAGGAAAGATTGATTAATATCTCATAATCACGAGAAGCATTATTAATGAAACTTTGTATGATTAAAATACACAGTATGCAAAAGCTATCATGCTTTGAATCATGAGAAATGATCCAATATACAGTGAGAAAAAGCTCTAATAAGTTTGATGTTCTGATGGAGTATGACAGAGATATGAGAGTAAGAACTAATGATCATGTATGAATTAAATCATGTAAAAGTACAATGTCATTGGCAATAAATAATTTCTCAATAAGTGAGAATTGAGCGAGCTATGAGGTGAGCTCCTCTTCTCAATGAAAGTACATGAATATGATCTCTAAACCTCGAGATACATGCCGGCCTTTCATATCTCCTTTTTATAGTTTTTGTTGGAGCCACAGATTTGAATTCAAATTCAAATCTCTACCTAAAAGTGAGTCCTTCCGCAGACATCTATCTCCAACATGTTGCTTGGAAGATGATGCACTAATGATAGGATCAAGACAGAAAAGGTAGGCATATTCAAGGTTCAAAACTTGTTATTTTGGTTGAGACACCTACTCAGAGTTTTGAACCATTCTCTGAGTATAGAAGCAATTGATAAAATTCCTTTTGGGGAACTTCAATTATCTTAACAAGCTACCAATCATGAATGATATCATCCAAAATGATGGACTATATGCAAAGAAATATGTTTATCAAATTGATCATGCATCCGGACATTTACGGGCTTTGACAGTCACAGACCACTGAGGAAAGACTGATTAATATCTCATAACCATGAGAAGCATTACTAATGAAACTTTGTACGATTAAAATACACAGTATGCAAAAGCTATCATGCTTTGAATCATGAGAAATGATCCACTATACAGTGAGAAAAAGCTCTAATAAGTTCGATGTTCTGATGGAGTATGACAAAGATATGAGAGTAAGAACTAATGATCATGTATGAATAAAATCATGTAAAAGTACAATGTCATTGGAAATAAATAATTTCTCAATAAGTGAGAATTGAGCGAGCTATGAGGTGAGCTCCTCTTCTCAATGAAAGTACATGAATATGATCTCTAAACCTCGAGATACATGCCGGCCTTTCATATCTCCTTTTTATAGTTTTTGTTGGAGCCAAAGATTTGAATTCAAATTGAAATCTCTACGTAAAAGTGAATCCTTAAGTATAGGATTAATTCTCTCTTGACTCGACTACCAAATGATAGAATATTTTATGCCTCCTAACTCCTCGTGGGTTTATTGACCTTTTAGAAATGGAATTTTGAGGCAAAGTTACAAGAAGGTGTACATATGAAGCCTTCCAAGTGTAATGTCAATACATCAAGTTTATGTGAGGTGATCAAGTATGTGCACTTGGGCTTAATTGCACCAACAGCTCCCCCTCAAGCCTAACATTCTTGATTTTCATTGCTCCTTCATCTCTTGTATCCCAATCATCAATTTGAACCTGTTCATCTTTGTTCCATCCAATGCTTTGGTACGTATATCTACACATTGTAAATGAGTTGATACATAGGATAATTGGATATCCTTGCTAAGCATTGCTTCCTAACATAATGATAGTGCACTTCAATGTGCTTAGTCCTAGCATGGTACACAAGATTGGCAGCCAAATGAAGTGAACTAGTGTTATCTCCAAAGATAATTGGAGTGTTGGAATGTATCTCCAGATCTGCATACAATTGCTTAACCCACGTAGCTTCTTGAGTTGCATTTGCCAAACCTCTATATTTTGCTTCTATGGAAGATAAGGCCACAATTGGTTCTTTCTTGGATGACCAAGATATGAGTTTTGAACCTGCAAAAGATAGGTACCCTGAAGTGCTTCTCCAATCATCATTGGAGCTGGCCCAATCTACATCAAAATACATCTTTATATCTATGTCAGAAGTAAAGGGATAGAACAATCCCTCATTCATTGTACCCTTTAGATACTTAAGTACCCTCTTTGCAGCTTCCATATGAGGCTTCCTTGGTACATGCATGAACTGACTTAATATGCTTACTGCATAGGCAATATCTACTCTTGTCAAAGTAGCATAATTAAGACCACCCACAAGTTGTTGATAGCTTGTAACATTTTCAAGTAGTTCACCTTCATGTGATCTTAGCTTATGGTTGATCTCCATACGAATACCTTCAACTTTAGTCTTCTCCATCTTAAACTTTACCAACATATCATGTATGTGCTTCCTTTGTGTGATGAATATACCTGAATCTGTATACACAAGTTCTAAGCCAAGGAAGTAGGTTAATAACCCTAGATCACTGATTTTGAATTTCTTCATTAATTGAGCCTTGACCTGCTTGATACCATAAGAATCATTTCTTGTAATAATGATATCATCTACATAGACACATAAGTAGATGATCTCTTATTTATTCCTCTTAACAAATAAAGAAGAGTCTGCCTTGCTTGCCACAAACCCTTGATCCTGCAAATAGGTAACAAGCTTATGGTTCCAAGCTCTAAGATCTTGCTTGAGACCATAGAGTGCTTTTCTAAGCTTGCATACATAACCTGCTTTTCTTCATCTTCAAAACCTAGAGGTTGTCTCATATACACTTCTTCTGATATCCAACCATTTAAGAATGCATTCTTGACATCTAACTGATATAAATTTCAATTTTTTGATGCAGCAAGACTTACCAATACCCTGATTGTTGGCATCTTTGCCACAGGTGAAAAAGTTTCTTCATAGTCTACTCCATGTGTTTGGGAAAATCCCTTTGCCACTAACCTTGCCTTTTACCTGTTTATAGAACCATCATAGTTCTTTTTAATTTTGTTTACCCACCTTCAAACAATTGTCTTCATATCTGGCTTCTTGGGAACTAGATCCCAAGTGTGGTTTTCCTGCAATGCTTCCACTTCTTCATTCATGGCTTCTCTCCACTCTTTCTTCTTCTTAGCCTCTTCAAATGAAGAAGGCTCCTCTGCCATAGAATCTTTATTGATATACACAAAGTGCTTTGTGACTAAGGATGTATCATGTCCATACCTTATGGGCTTCTTACTTTCTCTTTGTGATCTCCTTAAGGCTTGATTGGAAGACCCGGTTAGATCCTCTAATTGCTTGTATTTGAGCTTGTGACTTCCAAGCTTTGAAGTCAATCTGCTCCTCATCCTCTGAGTTGATGTCCTCTGCTTGAGCTTGATCTTCTTTAGTGAGGGTTGAAAAATCATTTTCCAAATCATATGGTAACTTGACTTTCCTGCAATCATCTTCAAACCATGAATTATTCTCATCAAATACTACATCCCTACTAACTATGAATGCCTTGTTAGTGGGATTATATAGTCTATATCCCTTTTTATTCTAATCATAGACAATAAATATACATTTCTCAGCCTTGGGGTCAAGCTTCCCTATAATTTGTGATGGGATGTGTGCATAGGCAATGCACCCAAATATTTTGCAATGATCCAATGATGGTCTCTTGTTGTTCCATGATTCATATGTTATCATGCCATCCAATGATTTGGATGGAAGCCTATTCACTAAGTAGGTGGCTATGGATACAGCCTCTACCCATAAATAATTAGGTAGTTTTTTCTCATTTAACATAGACCTAGCTGCTTCAACAATTAACATGTTCCTTCTCTCTACCACTCCATTCAATTCAGGAGTATACCTAGTTGTTACTTCCCTCTTTATGCCTCTGTCCTGTAGAAATAGATCAAACTCATATGCAAAGTACTCACCACCTCCATCAGACCTCATTCTCTTCAAGCTCCTTCTTGTTTGGTTTTCAACTAGTGCCAAATACTTCTTGAAACATGTAAATACCTCATTCTTATGATTCATGAAATAGAGGATTGTCCACCTACTATAATCATCAATAAATGAGACATAGTACCTTGAGCCTGAGATGGATGGATCTTTGCTAGGACCCCACACATCAATGTGTACAAGCTCAAAATAGTCTTTATGGATGTATCCTTTCCTGTTGAATGGTTGCATGTGAGCCTTGCAAAAGTGGAAAGCTCCACATTTGTATATCATGTGCTACTTGGTCACATTGGGAATGCCAAGCACACTTTGATCCCTGCAAATTTGCTTTGGAGTTCTCTCTCATAAGGTTTGATCTCTATAATTGAATAGTGGTATGTTCCTTGTGTCTTCAATTTCAAATGTAAACAATCTACTTGACTTCTCACCTTTGGAAATCCTTTTGAAGCCTTGTTGGGGGGTCTTCCACATATGCTCCATGCTTAGTGAATCTAACCTATAGACCTTTCTCTACAATCTGCCCAACACTAATTAGTTTTTTGGTTATAGTAGGTACGTACTGAACTTTGCTCAAAAGGTTCATACTACCATCAGATATTTTGATGTTTACAACTTGCTTGAATGAGTGTTTAGTGTCATCACCTGTTTCTACTTTATGCTTCCCCTTGGGTTCTTCAAGATTAGATAATAGAGTTATATTTCCTTCCACATGATCGGAACATCCTGAGTCAATGTAGAAAAGATGCTTATCATATTTACCTTGCTTGGATGTCATGTTCATGATGAGTAGAGAGTCTTCTTGATCTTCAGTATAGTTTGTTGAAGTCCCTTCTTCCTCTAAATCCTCCTTGATAGTTGTTGTTGTTGTAGCCTTGATTGTAGTTATGGTTGTAGTTGCATCCACCATTGTTGTAACTGCCTCTAGATTGTGCATAGCTTTCTCTATGGAAGCCTCTTTCCCTTTGGTACCTTGTATTTTTGTAGCATTCTTCTGTAGTGTGGTTGTTGAGACCACATATGTTGCATAGTCAATTGTTGTAGGGTCCCCCCTACCTTGTTTTCCTCATCTACCCCTTCCTCTAGCACCTCTTCCTCTTCCTGCATAATTAGCTTGAGACGTACTAGCCTCTTCATCCTGTTTCTTATTCTTTCCTTTATCCTTATTTTTATTCTTATATGTATAAAGGGCAGAAGATTGGTTACCTCTTGAGATATCACCATTTCTGTTGAGCATTGTCTCATGGGTGAAGAGTTGTCCCATCAAGGTGTTGAGATCAAGTATTTGCATATCCATGTAAAGATCCATTGTTGTGGTGAAGGACTCCCACTTGTCATTAGCCTTAATTCCATTGGTGATCTTCCTCACTATGTGCTCTTCCTCTATCTCTTCTCCCATGCTTGCAAGCTTGTCTGCTACATCCTTCATTTTGGTACATAATCAGCCACTCCTTGCTTTGGTTGTTTCTTGAGGGTTGTGAATTCCATCCACAAGTGATTCTTCCTTGCTCTTGTGTTTGAGGAGAAGTATGATGAATGCACTTCCCAACTCTCTTGGGAGGTCTTGCGATTAGTAACATGTGATAACAAGAAATCAAAGATTGAGTTTAGTAGCTATGACCTGGCAAGAGCATCCTTTGCACACCATGTGTTCAGCTTCTCTTGCTCTTCCTTTGTTGGTTGATTCTTGCTCCTGATCCTCTTCTCAATGAACGTACATGAATATGATCTCTGAACCTCGAGATACAAGAAGCCCTTTCATATCTCCTTTTTATAGTTTTTTTTTGGAGCCAAAGATTTGAATTCAAATTCAAATCTCTACCTAAAAGTGAATCCTAAAGTATAGGATTGATTCTCTCTTGACTCAACTACCAAATGACACGAGATTATATGCCTCCTAACTCCTCGCGGGTTTACTAACCTTTTACAAATGTAATTCTGAGGCAAAGTTACAAGAGGGTGTACATATGAAGCCTTCCAAGTGTAATGTCAATACATCAAGTTTATGTGACACAATCGAGTATGTAGGCTTGGGCTTCATTGCACCAACACAACTCCGCAGGTGCTTGTTGTAGTTGTGTTTTCTATAATACTTATTGACTTCATAAAGCTTTTTTTTTTATAAATTTCCACAAGAATAATCCTTTTCTTAGTAGATAGAAACGCCCAAAGGGCTGAAATCCCAATTGGGAAACAAGAAATGTATACATCGGGGACAAATCACCCTAAACAGCAACCCATAACTACTACAAATCTAGCTCCTAGAGGAGGAAATGAATGATAAGGCAGTAAAATGTATTTTTCTTGGGTACAGTTCTGAAAGTAAAGGCTATCGTGTGTATCATCCACAGACTAAACGCATTCTCGTTAGCCGTGATGTTGTCTTTGTGGAAGATGCTATTCAGCCATTGCTTTCATGTACTAAGGAGACATCTGTTAGCTCCAAAGACATGTATGATACTTTGATGCCTCTTTTTATAGGTGGATAGTCTAGTGCTAGTCCTAATGAGGCAACTTCTCAGCCTTTGCAGGTTTCATATGATGATGTAGATCATTCCATTTCTGATGCAGATTTACATGATGCACTTATTGATCAGAGAGCTGATATTGAGCAGGCAAAAACTATGCCAAAATGGCTAGTGCAGACTTTGCGTGACAGCAAATTAGATGCACCTTTGTCACATCGTACTCGTTCAGGCTCTCATAGTGCCTCCTTTGCATCAGATTGCTATGCTATGGCTACGTCTAGTCTCGGTGATGAGAATGAGCCTGTTTCTTTTGATGAAGCACAGAATTCAGAAAATTGGATGGTTGCTATGCAATCTGAATATGATGCTATAATGAAGAATGGTACATGGTCTTTATGTGACTTGCCTCCTAGCAAGAAGGCCATTGGCACTAAGTGGGTATACAAGCTGAAGCGTGAACCTGATGGTACAGCTGACAGGTATAAGGCTAGGCTTGTTGCAAAGGGTTATGCGTAGGAAAGAGGCAATGATTTTGATGAGACCTTTGCACCTACATGTCGTATGACTAGTGTTCGGAGCATTTGTGCACTTGCAGCCCATCATGGTTGGATTGTACATCAGTTGGACATTAAAACAGTATTTCTGAATGGTGACTTGCATGAAGAAGTGTATGTTTTTCAGCCCCGTGGCTTTGTGCAGAAAGGGCATGAAAATCAGGTGTGCAGGTTAAAGAAGGCATTATATTGTTTAAAGCAAGCACCACGTGCTTGGTATGAGAAGATACATGCCTATCTGATTGCACATGGTTTTGAGAACAGTCCAACTGAAAGCACCTTATATGTTAAGCGTGCTAATGATGTGCTTCTGATCATTATTGTCTATGTTGACGACATGCTGCTCACTGGTCCTATTGAGAAGCATATTGCTGATTTTAAGGCTGATTTGCATGCCTCATTTGAGATGTCTGATTTGGGGCATTTGCATCACTATTTGGGCATTCAGTTTATGCAAGTTGATGGTGGGATGGCTTTGTGTCAAACGAAATATATTGACACATTATTGCAGTGTTTTGGCGTTGAAGATTGTAAGCCTATTGCTACTCCTATGGAGACAGGTTTACGATTGAGTCTTCATGATGCTTGAGATGCATTTGATGCTTTTCTCTATCAGCAGGCTGTTGGATGCTTGATTTATTTATGCATTACTAGGCCAGATATTCAATTTACTGTCTCACAGATGAGCAGGTTTATGCATTGCCCAGGAGTCACGCATTGGAAGGCACTTAAGCACATCTTTCGCTACTTGAGTGGTACTCGGCTACTTGGGTTGTTTTATCCCAAGGGGGGATCACTACCGCTAGATTTGCATGCTTTTTCCGACTCAGATTGGGCTGGTTGCTATGACACTCATGTGTCCACCAGTGGTTTTTGCTTCATGCTTGGTAGCTCATGTATATCTTGGTTGAGCAAGAAGCAGCCTATTGTGGCCACTTCCAGTTGTGAGGCTGAGTATAGGGTAGCTTTCACAGTGACTGTTGAGTGTGTGTGGCTCAGACGCCTTATGGCTTATTTGGGTGTTGGCCAGTCTTCTGCTACCACCATCTTCACTAACAATCAAAGCGCATTGGCAGTTGCGAGGAACCCTGTGTTCCATGCTCGCACTAAGCACATTGAGGTGCATTATCACTATGTCAGGGAGAGGTTCTTTGCTGGGGGGATCAGCTTGGCATATGTGCCCACGTAGGAGAACATAGCAGACCTTTTCACGAAGGCTCTGCCTAGGGAGAAGTTTGAAGCTTTCTGCAAAGCTTTGGGGTTACTTCCTTTTGTGGAGTGATTTCCACATCGCTTGGCACTTCCTTATACATGAGTTCCAGCTCCTTGTTCACCGCATCACTCCTAGTGGGGATTTGTTGATATATTTAGGTAGTGATGTGTGTGAACACACTAGGACTGCCAGGGCACTTTTTTCCCTCTATAGGAGGTTCTTTTCCCTCGGCTTGTATATACGCATATTGCCCTAATGGGCTACTTATCTTTGTACATTCTCTAGTCATACATTCAGTATTGTGTGTTGTGCTCCAAGCTTCTTCTTCTTCCTTGTGTTGTTTGTGTGCTTCCGCAGACGTCTAACTCCAACATGTACTTGGTTAGAAGCTTGAGGAGCGTACTCCGTGCTCTTGGCAAGCTCATTTCTAATCAATATGAGTTTAGCCATTTCATGCTCTACTCATTTTGAGTCTCACATAATCTTTCTTTTGTGAGTACACTCTTCTTTTCATTTTTCTTCCGTGCAATGCTCACATACCTTGTTCCTTGAATGGGGATCCTCAAACCCTGGTGACTAAGGCACATATACCTCCTCCTTGAGGTCTCGATCCAGGAATCTTGATTTGACATCCATGTGATAAACTGGCCACCGCTTATGTGCATCCACAGATAGTACTACTCCGATAGAGGTCATCCTTGTAATCGAGGCAAATGATTCACAAAAGTTAATGCCTTCAACTTGTGATTAGCCTTGTGTAACAAGTCTTGCTTTGTACTTTTCCAAAGTACTATCAGCCCTGTACTTTAGCTTCTAGACCCACTTGGTGCCAATGACTTTACACTTAGGGGGTCGATCCACTAGCTCTCAAGTTCCATTCTTCATGAGATTTTTGTATTCTATTTGCATGGAAGCCCTCCAATTCCGATCATGGAGCGCCTCCTCCACATTGGTTGGTTCCTTTGCTTTGTTTACAATATGGCTACTTGCCCATCTCTATTCCTCTATTCTTAGTGATCACCTCCGTCCATTTGCAACCTGTTCTAGTGACTATGGCATGGGTTTTGTAGAATAATAGAGCTGCCTCACCCAACATGGCAATGGATTTTTCGTTTGGGTGATGACATGTTGGTGACTTTCAGTCTAAAGATGATGCTTCCTTCTCTTGTGTAGAAGGGATAGCTCTTGGGCCAGGTTCATAGTGGATTTCCCCTTTGCCTTCTGATAAAGTGAAAGCTCTCTTTTCCTCCTCCATTGCATGTGGCTTCTCCTCCTTAAACACCACATTGTGACTCAATGTGATCTTCTTGGCTTCAGGATCATAAAGCTTATAAGACTTCTTATCTTCACTATACCCTAAGAAGATACATTTGATGCTTTTTGGTTGAAGCTTGTTTCTCTCCCTATTTGGAACATGTACATAACATTCACTTCTAGATACTTTGAAATGAGAAACAGATGGCTTCCTACTAGTGTAGGCCTCTTGTGGAGCCTTTCCATCAAGTGCTTTGGTGTAGCTTCGATTCAAGATGTAGAGAGTAGTGTTGATGGCCTCTACCCAAAATTCATTAGGCAAACCCTTTCCCTTCAACATGCACCTTGCCATCTCCATGATGGTTCAATTATGATGTTATGAAACACCTTCATATTGAAGGCTATGTGACATTATGAGTTGATGCTTGATTTCTTTTCTCTTGTAGAAATCTTCAAACACTATTGATGTGAACTCACCACTATCATCTTTCCTCAATTTCTTCATCTTCTTCCCTATTTTAATTTTCAACAACCTAAAGCCATTCTTTAAACTTACCACAATCTTGAGCCTTATCACGAAGAAAGCACCTGTATCTTCTTGGTATAATCATCAACAAGAGACATGAAGTAGGAAGATCTGCCCAAGGCCTCTGTATGCATTTTTTTGCCTCAGGCCTACGTAGAAATTTTTTTGCACAAGTTAGCATGCAACAAATCTAGAGGATAGCTTACTCTACTCTTGCTTTCTTGTGGAAACACCTTCCTACGTTTCTTTCTCATCATGCAAGCTTCACATCTCCTTTAGTATAGGGTATCCAATGTGACTGAATCTCTCATGCCATAGTTTACTTATGCCCACACTTGTAGTGGCTATAAGAAAAGACAACTCATACAGGTTGTTCCCCTTATGACAATCCCAACAATGTTGCCATAGTTTACTTATGCCCACACTTGTAGTGGCTATAAGAAAAGAAAACTCATACAGGTTGTTCCCCTTATGAAAATCCCAACAATGTTGCTGTTACTATCCATAATCTAATCTTAGCTCCTATTTAGTGATAGATACTTGATGATCTTGATCAGTTATAGGAGCTATTGAAAGTAGATTACATTTGATTTGTGGAACATGCAAGACATTTGAAAGCTTTTTGACATCCCCATTAGAGTTAATGAAAGAAATTGTACTTTTTCCCTTTACAAGACATCTTGCATTTGTGCATACCTTTATTGTGATGGGTTCCTTTAGAGGCTATAAGGAACTATAAAGGCCTTTTCTACTCTTCATGTGACGAGAGGCACCACTGTTCAACACCCATGAGTCATTTTCTTTTGAATCTTCAACTGAGGAGCATACCTCCTCTATCATAACAAATAACTTGAGCTCTTTTTCTAAAGTGTTAGCAAAATCCTTGCGCTTGCGACCTTTTGAAGAGACATTCTTCTCTTCTGCCTTCTTGATGCAACATTCTTGGATTCTGTGACCTTTCTTCTTGCAGTGGAAACACTCTACCTTGAACTTCTTTTTGTCCATTTTTTAAGAGTCCAATTTGCTCCCTTTGGCATTTTTTGTGAATGAAACATCTCCTTTGCTTCCACCACTCCTTGCCTTGAGTCACAACTCCTCTTCCATGAGTAAGGCACTGAATTCTTCAAAATTTTGTGGTTGATAGAGTATTTCAATGGCGGTGCTAGTGGATTCTCCTTCTCAAGAGCTCCATGATGATACCCTCATGATAAAAAATCGAGCTATAGATGCCACACACAGTACTCCACATCGAGGTTGTAGAATACACAAAAAACATACAATACACAGACCATGAACACATATTTCTTAGGTCACACAAATGCAGTCGAGCTTATTGTCTATGACTGATCAAGCCACTATATGTTTTATTAAAGTGTCTGATAGCTAGTTGGTCTTTCACATGAACACTAACAATAACAATCTCCCACTAAAGGCCAATATGGACAAAGTGTCTATGGGAGAAAACTAAAGAATGATAAAGTATACCTGAGTGCAAATATACAAACTATACCTCCCACCTAATGGGCATCTTACACAATATACAAGTAATTGTGTAAGATCATGGATCAAGTAACCCCCATCAAGTGACAACAATGTCGAAAGCTATCCTGTAGTAGAGCTTTAGTCAAAGCATCCGCACCATTATCTCGAGTATGAACCTTCTCAAGAATAATGTGCTCAATTCCTAGGAAGTCTCTAATGAAGTGATACCGCACCTCAATGTGCTTGGTCATAGACCACATTCTTAGCCAATGCAATGGCACACTGACTATATCTAAGAAAATATGGTACATGTTGAGGTAGATTCTTGGATACATGAACATATGCTTCACACCTAAAAACTCGAAGATGATCATAATATGGTGGGTTCCCTATACATTACTCTTGAGGCACTTTTAGGCCTTTTACAGTACTAGATGAAATGTTAATCACGTGAACTACACTCAATACTACTTCTACTCAAAAGCTTTGTGAAAGGTTTGCATGATGCAGTATAGAAGCGACTCTATCCTAAATAATTCTATTCATCTTTTCTGCTACACCATTCTATACTGTGGTATAAAAAGTTGTAAACTCTCTACAAATTCCTCTAGACTAAGAGAAAAGGTTGAATTCATGTGAGGTATACTTGTTGAGAGTTCCATGCTCCACGCTTTTGTTCAAATCTAGAATCATTCTCATGCAAGATCATTTATCCCACATGCAAGGAAATTCTCCCAAAATCCATATGAGCAAGGCTTCCCTTCACTCCACATAAGCTCATTCACTCTAGCCCATTGCCAAGAGTGTGCTTCACCCTCCTCATGGAATCTCCATGTTCATAAAGCCATCTTATGTAAGTCATTTCCATTTCTATTTTAATTCATTTCATCATGTTTTCATATCTTTCATTTCTTTCTCCATAGCTTGTTTCTTGTGTGGTTTCCAGTATAGTAGGAGTAATGTTCTTTCATTTTAACATGGTGTCAAAGCATAGGTTCTTTAAATTTTCTCTCTTAAGATCTTGGCTCTTGTTATTTTTCTTTTAACTTTTGTAAATCTTCATATCATTCTCTTTGTTCCCTCCCTCTCCCACTCTTCATACACAATAAAACTGCTTATAAGAACTATTTTGATTTTTTTCGCATTTTTCACTTGTTGTAAGTTGCATCGTTACCTTCTTATAGTGTGTCCACAAACTTGTAGTACAATGATATTAAGTTTATGTACAATGCGCAGATGCACAGATGCGCAGCAAGAACAACTCATGAGGCGTGGACTATTGGACCCCCATACAAGCAGAGCAAGGTTGAAACTCAACCTTCCAAATCACACGGCTTGTTGACGAGGATTTTTTTTGAAGAACCGTAACAATAGTGCGACATTCGAACAAGTTAGCCAAGTGCATCCTATTTTGATTTCAAGCATAAACTGTGTCTGTGTGTGTCACAACAGTAGGAAGGCTGCATCGGTTTCAATTTCAGATGCGAGCTCTAAGAATGGAGGATCACAGTTTGAACGACCAGAAGGAAGAGAGAGAGAGAGAAAGAGTTTCTCTCTGTTGTAGCAACCTCCATCGTCGATATACGCAGCTTCGAACAAAGACAGGAAAGGCACATGAATACCTTTTTGGGGTGACCGGATTATGCTTTTGGGTCATCGAACTGAGCGTTAGAGGCACATGAATCATGGATCCACCTACTTCTGATCACCCTAATAACGGGCACATCCATGATCGATCACCTGAAAACATCCGAGTACAAGAAAACACCCGTTGTCAACTACACATGAAAAGCCAAAAAGGATAAATTAATCTTTGGGTTACCCGAACGAAAATATTAGTTAGGTGACATTCCGTTTCCTAGATTCAATCATGGGCTATCCATTGATTAAAAGTCAGTTTCTATTTTAGTAGCATTAAATCACTCTGAATCTAATAGCATTAAATCATTCCGAATCTAATAAGGTATCGCCAGTAGAAATTCAAGGAAGTTTTTTTTTTTTTTAATGGAGGCTCAGCTGAAGCCTACTCCCCCTCACTTTAACTTTGAAATTGCAACTATACAAGTGAATGGGCATAGTACCCGTGGGACCCCCCGTATCCCACAAAGCAAGGGTTAGACAAGAAGACATGGTTACAACTGAACGAAACATGGTTACAACTGGTTTAACTGGCCTAAGCCATAGCATGTCCAGCCTGAGACTTGAACCCTGGACCTCCACCTCAAGAGGCCAAAGCTCAACCAACTGCCCTACGAGACGTGGACAAATTCAAGGAAGTTATCACATAAGTTGTGATGTCTTATTAAGGCGCTTATTTGGGGGCACGAACGATATATGCATGAGCAATCAAAGATTCTTTATAGAATATCAACTACGGGAAGGATAGCTCAACACAGAAATAAGATTTATTATGTCCTTTATGCTTCAGAAATGAATTCGGGCTTCTTATTATGCAGGTCATCATCTCAATTTTTGCGTAGCTCAACTCTAACCATACTCCACAATTACAATGGGATCCGGAGTACGCTCTTCTCATTTGACATTCTAAAGCTTATGTGAAATCAATAAAGTTTCAATTTTTGTGAGGTTCAACCCTATGCCACTAAAAATATATGATCTCTTTCTCACATGGGATGAAAGAAAGTGATTTGAACACATGCCATATGAATCATTTCTATATTGTATCTCAATCCAAAATTACTATGTATATACATATTGTTGGGATGGATGGATGGATACTCCAAGAGACTGAGTAGGTACTGCTAAACCTGCTTTGTACCAGCCCTCTTTTGCTTCAGAGTTGATAACTAGACCTCCTTAGCTTTCCAATGACACCATAAAATTTCCTATGTCCTTTGGAAATGATGTGTGCAATGATTGAATCAAAACAGATAACTTTGGAAGTCACAAACTCAAGAAAACCTTCTATTTATGTCTTGACACCTGCTGAGTATTTTGCTCAGTGTGACTAGCACAGTAGGAATTGGAAAAATTCCTTTTAGGGGTATGTAATTAGCTTAGTAAGCTACCTATACCAAGTGGAATGATGTAAAATGATAAACTATCCTAAGAGAAATCAATTTAGCAAGTTAAGTTATACCCCCGACTTTTTAGGACTGTAGCAGAAAATGACCAGAGTTCACCTCGACCCAGATTTCTCCGAACTGGCTGAATAGAATGTCTTCAAACTTTGATAGCATGTAGATTACTTCAAGCTGAACACAAGAAGCTTTGAATCACTGCATTTGGTGAAGAATTGACCGAGATATGCTCTTGACAAGTTGACAGACTTTTGAGTAGACTAACAGAGAACTCAGAGATGGACAATGTAAATGTATGTATTAATGCACAAATGTATACAACTCCATAGGCATGAATATCATTGCCAAATGGTGTAGAGAGGTGTAGGCTAGAGTGTAGACCTCACACACACTCAAAGATCAGTAATGCTATGCTCGGGAGTGCTCTCTCTTGCCCGCGACTTTTCATGTCCATTTTTATAAGAGGTGACTAAAAATTTGAATTCAAATTCAAACTTTTGGCTCCCTATGATCAAGCTCCTAAATGCTTGGAGATATTCTTTCAATCAAAAAACTAATTTTTCCACAAATCCTTTTGGTAGGTGATTACAAGAGATTCCAAGTCAATTTGACTTTTACAATGAGGTAAAGTGGTAATTTACCACTAGCATATGTTCCTATGCTTCTTCATATATGTATGAACTTCAATGCATCCTTTGAGCCAAATGTGTAGGCTTGTAATTTACGCCAACAGCTCCCCCTCAAGCCAAACATTTTGGCTTAAGTCTTCATCTTCAATCTTCAAGTATATCCTGCAATCCAATCATGGATTTGAACCTACAAAGTTTTGTTCCATCCAAAGCTTTAGTCAACAAATATGCACATTGCATGTTGGTTGATACATAGGTAAGTTGAATGTCCTTGCTTATCAATTTCTCTCTCATATAATGGTAATAGACCTCTATGTGTTTGGTCCTAGCATGGTAAATAGGATTAGCTGCAAGGTGAAGAGAACTTGTATTATCTCCAAAGATAATTGGTGACCTAGTATACAATCCCAATTCTGTATACAAAAGCTTAATCCAAATTGCTTCTTGTGTGGCATTAGCTAGTCCTCTATATTCTGCCTCTATGGAAGACAAAGCAACAGTAGGTTGCTTCTTTGAAGACCATGAAATTGGTTTGTCACCTGCAAAAGAAATATATCTAGAAGTGCTCCTCCTATCATCCTTGCATCCTGCCCAATCTGCATCTGAATAAATTTTGATATCAATATCTGAAGTGTAAGGGAAATACAAACCATGGTTCTGTGTACCCTTGAGATACTTCAAGATTCTCTTGGCAGCCTCTAAGTGAGGTATCCTTGGCTTGTGCATAAATTGACTTAGCACACTAACTCCATATGCAATATATATCCTTGTTAATGTAGCATAGTTCAAGCTACCCCCATACTTTGATAACCTGTAATGTCCTTGACTTCATCACCTTCATGGGCACTTAGCTTTAGGTTTACCTCCATTGGAGTGCTTGCTACTTTAGCATCCTGCAAGTGAAACTTCTTCAACATATCCTGTACATATTTTTTCTGAGTGATATATATCCTTGAATTAGTGTAGACTAATTCAAGTCCCAAAAAAATTTCAATAGACCAAGATCATTGATCTTGAACTCCTTCATCATTTGACTTTTGATATATCTGATTCCATTGACATCACTACCTATAATGATGATGTCATCAACATAAACACAAAGGTATATTACCTCTAAATTATTTCTCTTAATGAACAGAGAAGTGTCTGCTCATGACACAACCTTGGTCTTGGAGGTATGTAGTTAACCTGTAATTCCATGCCCTAGGTGCCTGCTTCAATCCATATAAAGCCTTTTCTAATTTGCAAACATATGTTACCTTCTTGGGGTCCTCATAGCCAGGAGGTTGTGACATATATACCTCCTCTGAAATCCATCCATTCAAGAAAGCATTCTTGACATCCAATTGGTACGTATTCCAATTTTTTGATGCAGCCACACGTACCAACACTCTGATGGTTGGCATCTTGGCCACAGGTGAGAATGTCTCCTCATAGTCAATGCCTTGGGTTTGTGCAAAACCCTTGGCTACCAATCTGGCTTTGTACCTATTGATTGTGCCATCAGAATTTCTTTTAAGCTTATAGATCCATCTCGATCCTATTACCTTCATTGATTCCTTCTTTGGTACTAACTCCCATGTGTCACTCTCTTTGAGAGCATCTTTCTCCTCATCCATAGCTTCTTTCCATTCTGATTTGGTTATTGCTTCTTCATATGATCCTGGTTCTTCATTTGACAAATCTTTGGCAAGATAAACAGAATGTTTAGTAACAAGAGATGTATCATACCCATATCTGATAGGTTTCTTGCTTTCTCTTTGTGATCTCCTAAATGGTTGAGTTGAGGATTCAGGTATGTCTTCAAGCTTCTTCATCTTCATTTTGCCTTTGGACTTCCATGCTTTGAATTCTTCAAGATTGATAGTGTCTTCATCATCTGAACTTGAGGCTTCATTCTGAATAGGTTCCTCCTTTGTAAGACTTGGAAAGTCTTCTTCCAAATCATAAGGTAATTTGACCTTCCTGCATTCACTCTCATACCAAGAATCATTTTCATCAAAGACAACATCTCTGCTTACCATAAATCCTTTATCGATCGGATTATAAAACCTATAACCTTTTTTATTTAAATCATACCCAATAAAGATGCATTTTTTAGCCTTTGGGTCTAGCTTACCTCTTATCTGAGAAGGAATGTGTACATATGCTACACATCCAAATATTTTGCAATTGTCAAGTGAGGGTCTCTTACCATGCCATGCTTCATAGGGTGTCATGCCATCAAGAGACTTAGATGGTAACCTGTTTATGAGGTAAGTGGCAGTAGAAACACTCTCTGCCCATAGATAGTTAGGTAACTTTTTCTCATTAAGCATAGATCTAGCTGTCTCAACAATTAGTCTATTTCTTCTCTCAGCTACCCCATTCTGTTCAGGAGAATACCTTGTGGTTATCTCTCTTTTGATGCCTCTGTCCTGCAAGAAGTTCTCAAATTCATTGGAGAAGTACTCACCTCCTCCATCTGACCTTAGCCTCTTCAAATTCCTTCCTGTCTCATTTTCAACTAATGCAAGATATTTTTTAAAGCAATTAAATACCTCATCCTTGTGCTTCATGAAGTATAATACAGTCCATCTGCTATAATCATCAATGAAAGACACATAGTACCTTGATCCTGAGACTGAGGGATCTTTGCTTGGTTCCCATACATCAGTGTGTACAAGTTCTAGGTAGTCTTCATGCATATATCCTTTCTTGGAGAAAGGTAACCTGTGAGACTTACCAAATTGACAAGCACCACACTTGTAAATCATATGTTGCTTGGATACATTAGGTATCCCAAGCACACATTGGTCCCTGCATATTTGTTTCAAGGTTCTTTCTCCTATGTGCCCTAACCTTTTGTGCCAAATCTCAAGCTCTGAAAGTGTTTGATCTTTATAACTGTATAGTGCAATGTTCTTTGTATCTTCTAACTCAAAAGTGAAAAGTCTACCTTATTTTTCTCCTTTAGCAATCCTCTTGAACCCATGTCTTGGATCCTCCACATATGCTCCATATTGGTTGAATCTAACCTGCAAACCTTTCTCCACAATCTGACCAACACTCATCAAATTTTTGGTAATGGTTGGTACATAGAGTACCCTGCTCAACAAATTTTGATTTCCATCACAAGTCTTAACATTTCCAACTTTAACTACAAAATGCTTTGTGTCATCACCTGTTTGGACTTGATGCTTACCTTTTGGTTCCTCAAGATCAGAGAGTAATGCTACATTTCCAGCCACATGATTTGAACATCTTGAGTCAATGTAGAATAGGTGGTCATCATTTGTACCTGATTTTGAAGTCATGTTCATGATCAGAAGAGATTCATCCTGCTCCTCTATGTAGTTGTTGTAATCCTTCCTAGATTTGAATCCTCCTTGGTAGTTGCCATTGTAATTATTGTTGTAGTTGTTCTTGTAGTTATTGTTGTAGCCTTGGTGATGGTTGAATCTACCTCTTGACTCTGAGTAGCCACCTCTTTGATATCCTCTTCCTCTCTGATTTTTGTAATTCTTGAAATACTCATCTGTAGTATGATTTGATAAACCACAAATGTTGCATGGTGAGGAGTTATAAGATCTCCCCCTACCTCGCTTACCTCCTCTGCCCCTTCCTCTTGAAGATCTACCTCTCCCTGCATAGTTGGCTTGAGAGGTTGATCCTTCATCTTCCACCTTCTTGCTCTTCCCTTTATCTTTAGACTTCTTATCAGTGTATAGGGCAGAAGAGTTATTACCTTTGGATGTGTCTCCATTTTTGTTGAGCTTTGCTTCATGAGTAAATAATTGTCCCATGAGAGTTGTAAGATCTGGAGTGTGCATGTCCATGTAGAGATCCATGGTAGTGGTGAAGCTTTCCCATTTGTCATCAGCCTTGATCCCATTGATCACTTGCCTTACAATCTGTTCTTCTTCAATCTCTTCTCCTATGCTTGCTAACTGATCTGCTACATCTTTAATCTTGGTCACAAATTCTGAAATAGCTTGCTTAGGTTGCTTCCTTAGTGTTGTGAATTCAATCCACAACTGATTTTTCCTAGCCCTTGTGTTGGAGGAAAAATATGATGACAAGGTTTCCCAAGTCTCTTGGGATTTCTTAAAATTTCTAATATGTGACAAAAGAAAATCAGATATAGAGTTGAGTAAGTAAGACCTTGCCAATGCATCCTTAGCACACCATTGTTGAGCTTTTCATGTTCTTCCTTGGTTGGTAATCTTGAATTAGGGCAATTCCTCATCTCGTGAGATGTAGCCATAGAGACTCCTTCCTTGTAAGTAGGTCTTCATTCTTAGAGACCATGCTTGATAATTTTTCCTGTCCAATTTGTCAATAAATGAAGGAAAACCATCTCCCATTTTACCTTAGTTTGCTCTGATACCACTGTTGGGATGGATGGATGGATACTCCAAGAGACTGAGTAGGTACTGTTAAACCTGCTTTGTACCAGCCCTCTTTTGCTTCAGAGTTGATAACTAGACCTCCTTAGCTTTCTAATGACACCATAAAATGTCCTATGTCCTTTGGAAATGATGTGTGCAATGATTGAATCAAAACAGATAACTTTGGAAGTCACAAACTCAAGAAAACCTTCTGTTTATGTCTTGATACCTGCTGAGTATTTTGCTCAGTGTGACCAGCACAGTAGGAATTGGAAAACTTCCTTTTAGGGGTATGTAATTAGCTTAGTAAGCTACCTTTACCAAGTGGAATGATGTTAAATGATAAACTATGCTAAGAGAAATCAATTTAGCAAGTTAAGCTATACCCCCGACTTTTTAGGACTGTAGCACAAAATGACCAGAGTTCACTTCGACGCAGATTTCTCCAAACTGGCTGAATATAATGTCTTCAAACTTTGATAGCATGTAGATTACTTCAAGAGGAATACAACAAGTTTTGAATCACTGAATTTGGTGAGGAATTGACCGAGATATGCTCTTGACAAGTTGACAGACTTTTGAGTAGACTAACAGAGAACTCAGAGATGGACAATGTAAATGTATGTATTAATGCACAAATGTATACAAGTCCATTGGCATGAATATCATTGCCAAATGGTGTAGAGAAGTGTATGCTAGAGTTTAGACCTCACACACACTCAAAGCTCAGTAATGCTATGCTCGGGAGTGCTCTCTCTTGCCCGTGACTTTTCATGTCCATTTTTATAAGAGATGACTAAAAATTTGAATTCAAATTCAAACTTTTGGCTCCCTATGATCAAGCTCCTAAATGCTTGGAGATATTCTTTCAATCAAACAACTAATTTTTCCACGAATCCTTTTGGTAGGTGATTACAAGAGATTCCAAGTCAATTTGACTTTTACAATGAGGTAAAGTGGTAATTAACCACTAGCATATGTTCCTATGCTTCTTCATGTATGTATGAACTTCAATGCATCCTTTGAGCCAAATGTGTAGGCTTGTAATTTACACCAACACATATGGCTCCTTGTAAGGGATTAGACACCACCTTCTTAAAGAAGGTAGGACCTTCCCAAAGCCATAAATATCTCAAGGTCCCATGTATAGTCTCTCTATATTTCAACTCAAAGATCCAATCAATGGAAGGACACCAACAACTACAAATCCACATAAAGTCTCTTATGCATCCAAGCACATAAATGGAACCATATGAAGCAACTAGACACTACCACATAACAAAGTGGTAAGAGCTTCCCTCTGGCTAGCACAAATATGTTATTCATCAACAACAAGAAAGAAACAAGAGGAGCCAAACAAATTTACCATCAATGGAAGTTCAAGGACGCATCACCAACAAAGGTCTTTATCAAAATGAAAGGTGGTGAATGGATCCAAAGCATCACCTACCCAATGATGTAAAACCTCTTGTATGCCTAGGGATCCCATATGTTCGTAGATTCCCAAAATCCTTTGGATCCCTAATGTCCAAGTATATGTCTTGGGATCCCATATGTCCCAAGATCCTAGGGATGACATATGTCCCACACACCATGGATCCTATATGTCCATGGAACCAATACCACATGGATGCCATATGTCCGTGAAAACCGAGGGATGCCATATATCCCAAACTTGGATCCCATATTTCCAAGTTATGTATGAGGATCCCATATGAGTTGGAGTTCGAGGTCTATGGAAACACAGGAATATCACAAGGAAGAAGAAGAAGCTTGGAGCACAACACACAATATTGAATGTATTACCACTAGAATGTACAAAGATAAGTAACCCATTAGGGCAATAGGCATATATACAATGGGGGGGAACCTTCTAAAAAGGAAAAAAATTGCCCCAATGGTCCTAGTGTTTTCACACACATCACTACCTAAATATATCAACAAATCCCCCCCTGGGAGTGACGCGGTGAACAAGGAGCTGGCAATCATGTATAAGGAAGTGCTAAGCTATGTGGAATCAATCCACAAAAGGAAGTAAGCCCAAAGCTTTGCGGAAAGCTTCAAACTTCTCCCTAGGCAGAGCCTTCGTGAAAAGGTCTACAATGTTCTCCTGCGTGGGCACATATGCCAAACTGATCTATCCAGCACATAACCTCTCCCTGACATAATGATAATGCACCTCAATGTTCATAGTGTGAGCATGGAACATAGGGTTCCTCGCAACTTCCAATGCACTCTGACTGTCAGTGAAGATGGTGGTGACAGAAAACTGACCAACATGCAAATCAGCCATAAGGCTTCTAAGCAACACACACTCAACAGTCGTTGTGAAAGCTACCCTATACTCAGCTTCACAACTAGAAGTGGCCATAGTAGGATGCTCCTTACTCAACCAAGATATGCATGAGCTACCAAGCATGAAGCAAAAACCACTGATGGACACATGAGTGGCATAGCAACCAACCCACTCAGAGTCAGAAAAAGCATGTAAATTTGGTGGTAGTGATCCCCCCTTGGGATAAAACAATCCAAGTAGATGGGTACCACTCAAGTAGTGAAAGATGCCCTTAACGGCCTGCCAATGCTTGACACCTAGGCAATGCATAAACCTGCTCATCTCTGAGATAGCAAAGTAAATATCTGGCCAAGTAATGCATAATTAAATCAAGCATCCAATAGCCTATTGATAGGGAACAACATCAAATGCATCTCTAGCATCATGAAGACTCAATCGTAAATGTGTCTCCATAGGAATAGCAATAGGTTTATAGTCTTCAAGTCCAAAACATTGTAATAACGTGTCAATATATTTTGTTTGACACAAAGCTATTCCGCCATCAACTTGCATAAACTGAATGCCCAAATAATGATGCAAATGCCCCAAATCTGATATCTCAAAAGTGGCATGTAGATTAGCTTTAAAATCAACAATATGCTTCTCATGAGGACTAGTGAACAACATGGCATCAACATACACAACAATGATCAGAAGCACATCATTAGCACGCTTAACATATAAGGTGCTTTCAATTGCATTGTTCTCAAAACCATGTGCAATCAAATAGGCATGTACCTTTTCAGACCAAGCACGTGGTGCTTGCTTTAAACCATATTATAATGCCTCTTTAACCTGCACACCTGCTTTTCATGCCCTTTTTGCACAAAGCCATGAGGCTGAAAAACATATACTTCTCCATGCAAATCACCATTTAGAAATGCAATCTTAATGTTCAACTGATGTACATTCCAACCATAATGAGCTGCAAGTGCACAAATGCTATGAATTGAAGTCATTCAATAAGTAGGAGCAAAGGTCTCATCAAAATCAATTCTTCTTTCATGAGCATAACCCTTTGCAACAAGCCTAGCCATATACTTGTCAATTGTTCCATCAGGCTTACGCTTGAGCTTGTATACCCACCTAGTGCCAATGGCCTTCTTGCCAGAAGCCAAGTCACACAAAGACCAGGTACCATTCTTCATTATAGCATCGTATTCAGATTGCATTGTAGCCATCCAATTTTTTGAATTTTGTGCTTCATCAAATGAAACAGGCTCATTCTCATCACAGAGACTAGAGGCAGCCATAGCATAGCAATCTAATGCAAAAGAGGCACTATAAGGGACTGAACAAGTAGAGTATGATAGAGGTGCATCTAATTTGTTGTCACACAAAGTTTGCTCTAGCCATATTGACATAGTTTTGCCTTCTCAATATCAGCTCTCTCATCAACAAGTGCATGATGTAAATTTGCATCCGAAATGGAATTATCTGCATCATCACATGAAGCTTGTATAGGCTAGGAATTTGCCTCATTAGGACCAGCACGAGACTGTCCACCTCTAAAAAGATGCAGCAAGTGTCATACATGTCTTTGGAGCTAACAGATGTCTCCTTAGTACATGAAAGTAATGGTTGAATAACATCTTCCACAAAAACAACACCACAACTAACCAAAATGGATTTAGCCAGTGGATGATACAGACGATAGCCTTTGCTTTCAGGACTGTACCCAACAAAAATACATTTTACCACTTTATCATCCAATTTCTTGCATTGTTGTTCAGGCACTAATGCATATGCCAAACAACAAAAAACACCTAGGTGAGCAATAGATAGCTTGCGACCATTCAAGCCTCATATGCAGTGATAGAATGCAATTCTTTGGTCCGACACTTATTAAGTATATAAGCAGCACACATGACAGCCTCAAGCCAGAAACTATGTGGTAAAGCGTGACTCTTTACCATACACCTCGCCATCTCCATAAAGTGACCTATTCTTCCATTCAGCAACTCCATTTTGTTGAGGTGTATATGGCACTGTACATTGATATTTGATCCCATGTTTAGTTAGAAATGCATTAAAGTAAGAAGACATATATTCCTCCCTCGATTAGAACGGAGGGTGCCCATTTTACATGCTAACAGTTTTTTAGCCAAAAACTATTTGAAGCACATAAACACTTCAGACTTTGCTTTCAATGGATATACCCATGCATGCATGGAAAAATCATCCATGAAAGTCATGAAGTAAACAGAGCTCCCAAAAGAAGTTGTTTGCATAGGACCACATATATCATTGTAATAAGCTGCAATAATTTCTGAGTAGCTCAAACTAAACCATGTTTTGGGAATGATGAATGGTGCATTTTTCCCAAAATACAGCCTTGACAAACATGTTTATCGGGTGCCTTGAGTTTGGGCAGAGAGGATACCATTTTAGATTCCTGCAGGCATAGCAAACTAGCAAAATTTAGATGACCAAAGTGTGCATGCCAAAGCTTTACATCTGATATAGCCTGAGAATCATGTACTACACATGCTAAATCATTCACAGATCTTTCATAATCTATGAGCTCATAGAGCCCATGACATAAAATGCCAGAAGGAATAATGACATAGACATTTGACACATCATGAACTATACATTTGTCAAAAAAAAAAATCATAACCAAGCCAATCTTGTCTAAAGCTGAAACTGATAACAAATTCTTCTTGATCCCTAGCACAAATAAAGCATCCGATATTGTAAAATAACTACCATCAATAGTAGTTAGAATGATCTTACCAACTCCCATAACAGGATAAGAGGAGTTGTGGGCGCATGTGATAGTATTCCCTGTAGGGGCAAGCTCAAGTGAAGTGAAGAAATTGCGTTGCAAGGTAGTATGTTTGGTTGCCACACTATTAAAGTACCAAACATCTGATTCTACTACAAACATACAATGTTCATGTGAATATGGGTCAAAACTAGAAACAGTAGTAAATGCGCATTCTTCATTCTACACAAGATTAGCATACTCTATTTTGGGTATAGAGGCCTCTGCAGCAACCATTCCAACCTCTTTCTTCCTTGCCTCTTTAGCAGCCAGTTTTGGGCAACTCTTGATGACATGATCATTTCCTTTACAATATTTGCAAAAGAATTTCTACTTTTCTATTTTCTTCTCGTCTCTATCTTCCTTCATTGATTATGTAGAATTAGCAAATTTTCGCTTACTAGTAGAAGAACTCCATTTACCTTTGTCCTTCTAACTAGCCAGGAAAGCTTGATCTACAGCACGCATAATGGACCGTTTATACTTAGATTGATCTTCCTGCAATAGAACAGTGAGTAACTCCTCAAATGTTAAGGCATTTGGATTTCCTTTCATTATCAAACACAGAGTAGAAGAAAACAATCTGATATGAATCAGGAAGACCATTCAGAACACTCTGCACAAGTGAACTATTAGGCAAGACTTCATCAGTAGAAATCAACTATTCTTTCAAATCTTTGATCTTTGTCAAAAAATTGTCCATGGAATCACCTTCATTCATGTGCTCACTCTCCAATTGTTTTTAGAGGTAAGCAACATGAGCTTCATTCCTTGCCTGGTATAAAGTGGCAAGTGTATCCCAAGCATCCTTAGCTATTTTGCAAGAGTGAATGTGAGGAATAATGGCACGTTTGACAGACAAGGCTATCAATGCATGTGCTTGAGCATCTCTGCCATCCCAATGAATTTTCTCTATCGTAGGTGCAATACGAACCGTAACATGAACAAGAACATGAAGAATATCACCATCTTCAATGCCATTTGCATCAGCTTCAACAACTATTTTTGCAGGTGAAATAGGACATTTTCCAACACCCTACATAATATTCCACACTCCTTTTGCAACCAATACATGATGTAGCATATAAGCCCACAATGGGTAATTGGTACTGTCCAACTTATCCTCAATAGCCAATATACAAAATACATCACTTAGTCACTGACTAAAATACCCTGATGTAGAAAAAATGACTGTATTTGAAAAATTCGAATAGAACTACCCTGATAAGTTCTGCTAAACCTTTAGCATATTTTTAGGTGTTTGTACCGATGAATAAAAAATTCTATAAATCTTTGGCACAAAAACGGTGAAATTGCCTGCACAAACGCTCTGATAGTGCGTTCGGAGGTCAAAACAAGCTCAGATCACGATTTCGAATATGCTCACCATATTTCATGGGATTCTGAGACTATGACCAGAGGGTGTTGTTGATGATGCCCTAGATGAAGTGGCGACCTCATCTCATACCAATTGTTGGAGTTTGAGATCTATGGAATCATGCGAACGACACAAGGAAGAATAAGAAGCTTGGAGCACAACATAGAGTATTGAATGTATTACCGCTAGAATGCACAAAGATATTTAACCCATTAGGGCAATAGGCATATATACAAGCCATGGGAAAAAAAACCTCCTAAAGAGGGAAAAAAGTGCCCCACCAGTCCTAGTATGTTCACACACATCACTACCTTAATATATCAACAATATGTCCTTAGATCCTAAAAACCCAATGGACCATGCCAGAATGCATGAGGTAATCGATGGTGTCATTAAAGTCCCCGCCCTTAATCATGGGCTATCCATTGAGTAAAGAACGGTTTCTATTTTTTTCGCATTAAATCACTCCGGATTTTATAGCATTAAATCATTCCGAATCTAATAAGCTATCGCCAGCAAAAATTCAAGGAAGTTATCACATAAGCTATGATGTCTTCTTAAGGCGCTTATTTGGGGGGCACGCACAATATATGCAATCAAACATTCTATATAGAATATCCACTATGGGAAGGATAGCTCAACACACAAATAAGATTTATTATGTCCTTTATGCTTCAGAAATCAAGTCGGGCTTCTTATTATGCAAGTCATTATCTCAACTTTTGCATAGCACAACTCTAACCATGCTCCACAATTAAAAGGGATCCGGAGTACTCTCTACTCATTTGACACTCTAAAGGTCATGAGAAATCAGTAAAGTTTCAATTTTTGTGAGGTTCTCCCCGATGCCACTAAAAATATATGATCTCTTTCTCACATGCGATGAAAGAAAGTGATGTGAACAAATGCATATGGATCATTTCTATACTATATACCAATCCAAAATTTCTATGTATATCAATATGGCTCCTTGTAAGGGATTAAACACCACCTTCTTAAACACAGTAGGACCTTCCCAAAGCCATAAATATCTCAAGGTCCCATGTATAGTCTCTCTATATTTCAACTCAAAGATCCAATCAATGGAAGGGCACCAACAACGACAAAGCCCACATCAAGTCTCTTATGCATCCAAGGACATAAATGGACCCATGTGAAGGGGCAAGACACTACCACATAACAAAGTGGTAACACCTTCTCTATGGCTAGCACAAATATGGTCTTCATCAGCAATAAGAAAGAAAGAAGAGGACCTAAACAAATTTCCCATCAATGGAAGTTCAAGGATGCATCACCAACAAAGGTCTTCATCAAAATCAAAGGTGGAAAATGGATCCAAAGCATCACCTACCCCATGATGTAAAACCTCTTGTACGCTAGGGATCCCATATGTTCCTAGATCCCCAAAATCACTTGGATCCCAAATGTCCAAGTATATGTCTTAGGAGCCCATGTGTCCCAAGATCCCAGGGATGCCATATGTCCCACACACCATGGAACTCATATGTCCATGGAACCAACGCCACATGGATGCAATATGTCCATGAAAACCAAGGGATGCCATATGTCCAAAACTTGGATCCCATATGTCCAAGGATCCCATATGTCCTTAGATCCTAAAAACCCAATGGAAGTCCCATATGTCACTAGTCCCCGACATTAAAAACAAAAGGATCGTCACATGGAGGGGGGTGTTGAGAGTTCCAAGCTCCATCCTTTTGTCCAAAGCTAGAATCATTCTCATGTAAGCTCATTTATCCCATATGCAAGGAACACTACAAGAAAAAGGGGGGCGTAGCGATGCCCCCGAATCGGGAAAAAAACGAGAAGCGTCGCTTATGCGACGAAGTCGTCGCATAAGCGACGGTAGGAATTTCGGATTTTTTTTTTTTGCCTGACCCTCGTCGCATAAGCGACGATAGCGTCGCATAAGCGACGCTACTTAAAAAGCGTCGCTATTACCGTCGCTGATTAGCGACGCATTTAACGACGTTGGCAAACTACAGAGCGTCGCATATGCGACACTCTGCAATGTAAAAAAAAACTTTCATTTCTCCCGGCACATTTGTGCCGGGACTTGGACGCGAGCAAGAACAGAGAGACCGAGAGAGAGAGAGAGAGAAAGAGAGCGCACGAGAGGGAGAGAGAGAGAGAGAGAGAGAGAGAGAGAGAGAGAGAGCGAGACCTTTGGCAAGTATGCGCACACACACACACTTACACACACATACATATGTACACACACATATACACGCATAGACACACGCACACATACGCATAGACACACACACACATACACACAAATACACACACATATACACACATACACAATGCATAATGCATACACATACACACATGCACACATAATGCATACACATGCACACACATATACACATGCACACACATATACATGCACACACATAATGATGCATTCACACACATACACATGCATACACACATAGACACACATATACACTTACACATCCAAACATACACACTCATAGACACACATTCATACACACACACATCGAAACATACACACTCATAGACACACACATACACATAGACGCGCACACACATACACACACATAGACGCGCACACACATACACACACATATACACACACAGACACATACACACATAATGATGCATCCACACACATACACATGCATACACACATAGACACACATATACACACACACATATATGCATACACACACACATAGAGAGACATACACACACATACACATACATGCATACACATACACACATAAACACATACACACACATAGACACATACACACATAAACACATAAACACATACACACTCATAGGTACATACACATACACATAGACACACACACAAATATAGTATATACACACACATGCACACATAGACACATACACACATACACATGCATACACACACATACACATGCATACACACACATACACATGCATACACACATACAGACACATATACACACACATACACACATACACACACATATATGCATACACACACATAGAGAGACATAAACACATAAACACATACATGCATACATTTGCATACATAATGCATATGCATATGCATATAATGTACATACATACTTACATGCATACATAATGCACATGCATAGATACATACACACGCACACAGATACATACACACATAGACACATACACACACATGAACACATACATACTCATAGATACACACACATACACATAGACACACACACATACACATAGACACACACACATACACACACATAATGATGCATACACACACATACACATGCATACACACATACAGACACATGTACACACACATTCACACACACATTCACACACATATATGCATACACACACATACACATACATGCATACATACATACTTACATGCATATGCATACACACACATATGCATACATACATACATACTTACATGCATATGCATACACACACACATATGCATACATAATGCATATGCATATGCATACATAATGAATATGCATATGCATACATAATGCATATGCATATGCATACATAATGCATATGCATATGCATACATAATGCATATGCATATGCATACATACATACTTATATGCATTCATAATGCACATGCTTACATACACTGTCATAATGTATACACACACACATAGACACATACACACATACACACATAATTATGCATACGCACACATACATATGCATACACACACATATGCATACATACATGCATACACATACACACACATAGATACATACATACACATAAATACATACACACTCATAGACACACACACATACACATAGACACACACACATACACACACACATACATAGACACATACACGTAATGATGCATACACACATACACATGCATACATAGACACACATAATGATGCATACACACACATACATATGCATACACACACATATGCATACATACATGCATACACATACACACATAGACACATAGACACATAGACACATACACACACATAGATACATACATACACATAAACACATACACACTCATAAAAACACACACATACACATAGACACGCACACATATACACACACATACACACATAGACACATGCACATGTAATGATGCATACACACATACACATGCATACATAGACACACATAATGATGCATACACACACATACATATGCATACACACACATATGCATACATACATGCATA
The DNA here is from genome assembly GCA_020310875.1 of Ceratopteris richardii. Taxonomy (NCBI): domain Eukaryota; kingdom Viridiplantae; phylum Streptophyta; class Polypodiopsida; order Polypodiales; family Pteridaceae; genus Ceratopteris; species Ceratopteris richardii. The sequence continues at coordinate 160,997,552 of CM035408.1, read as the reverse complement.
CACATACACACATAGATACATACACACACATAGATACATACATATACATAAACACATACACGCTCATAGACACACACACATACAGATAGACAACACACACATATACCTACACACATACACACATAGACACATACACACATAATGATGCATACACACTCATACACATGCATACACACACATATGCATACATACATGCATACACATACACACATAGACACATACACACACATAGATACATATACACACATACACATGCATACACACATACAAACACATATACACACACACATACACACATAGACACATACACACGTAATGATGCATACACACATACACATGCATACATAGACACACATAATGATGCATACACACACATATGCATACATACATGCATACACATACACACATAGACACATACACACACATAGATACATACATACACATAAACACATACACACTCATAAACACACACACATACACATAGACGCACACACATATACACACACATACACACACATACACACATAGACACATGCACACGTAATGATGCATACACACATACACATGCATACACACACATACATATGCATACACACACATACATATGCATACACACATATGCATACATACATGCATACACATACACACACATAGATACATACATATACATAAACACATACACACTCATAGACACACACACATATACATACACACATACACACATAGACACATACACACATAATGATGCATACACACACATACACATGCATACACACATATATGCATACATACATGCATACACATACACACATAGACACATACACACACATAGATACATACATACACATAAACACATACACACTCATAGACACACACACATACACATAGACACACACACACACACATATACACACACACAAACACACATAGACACTTACACACATAATGATGCATACACACACATACACATGCATACACACACATACACGTATACATATTGATTTCTAGCCATTTTGTTTTATATGTTAGGTATTATGGATCCCAGTAGAGAGAGAAAGGCGAAACTCACTCTCATAAAAAGTCTTATTAGAGCAAGAGTTCCGTCAGATACTCTAGGGGCCATAATGCGGGACTATGCAGAGATGTCTGATGAGGAGCTGGATTATACGATCTAGATGCTTACGCGATCAGACAAGGGCTCTTCTGCGGCTCCACATGCAGGAAGAGAGCTATCTGCTCATAGGTATGTTTTTTTTCATAAACTTTTTCAATGATATTATAGCACATATTTTTATTTATTTCTATCTATCTATTTTCAGGACACCTATACCACCTCCAGCACGTGATAGCAGAGCAGAGACGTTGCCTATGAGGACATGCATAGGCACGTTAGGACTAGAGTGCGACATAGAGCCAGAGGGGAATATTGTATACATAGGAAATGGATTGGAGTTCAAGAGGAGAATGCGCGCACTATGCGACTCTTACCTGCGCTTTATCCACTTAGCGTGGAAGTAAGTAAAAGTTTTACATATAAATTGAAATATATATCTTATGTTTTATTTATATCATGTTTTTTATTTTTGTAGTGAGCATGATGAGAGGGATAAAAAGTACGTGCTCAGTTCACTTGAGACGGAGTTTGGGACAAGGTGGTCTCTTAAATGGTGTTTAAAAGAGATGCAGACACTTATGGTTCATCGTCACGACAATGCACGGTATGTATGTATATGAGAGAGAGAGAGAGAACACTAATCTCGATATTAGGGTTTTGAAATCCCTAATTTAAAAACTCTAATTCAACCTTTTAGCCATATGTTTGAAGTATATGTACACCTCTGATGTCCTACTAGAGAGATGTCTCTCCTCCCAACCTTATGCCTCTATATATAGCTACTCGAATCAACGAGGATCATAATATATGTAAAGATATATACACATCATGTAGATAGGATACATAAATATAAAATGGAGTAGATATATTATGCATCACACATACATGCCTAAATGCACACATAAATATATATATACATACTAACATATTTACATGTACATATTTACACATACATGTACATGCCTACATGCACACATAAACATATATATACATGCATACATATTTACATGTACATATTTACACATAGACACATATACATATATACATGTACACAATTATAAACACTTGCATATATTACGTACATGAATACATGAATATTTTACATAAATGCATATGCATATATACACATATGCATATTTGACACATGTATACATATATCACACACATGCAAACACATACATATACATGAAATACATATATATGCATACTAATATATGTATACATATAATACACATGAATACACACACATATGCATACATACATGATAAAAATTTACTCCTCGAAGATAAAGCTATATATAAAATAATTAGGCATACCCCCGAGCTTCATGTTCTAACTTAGAAGAACATGATTTCATCTCTCTAGTAGGATTCATCATTACTCAAGTTAATAAAAAAAACCTATTATCTAATATCCATTCAGAAGCTTCAAGTTACTATTTAATCTGCTCATATGTTTTCATTATTGCCATCATTTTGGTAAGACATCAATATAGTCTCATCTTCATTATCCTTATTGATTTCATTTATTTCTTCTATTGTTAAATCTATGTTCTCATGAATCACATCATCTATTGGTGGATTAATATCTATTTCTGGTAATTCCTCTTCCTCATCAGTACAAACAGCATGTAGAGAATTATCCTCTTCATCAAAAAGATTAGTATCATTATCACGTATAATGAGTCTAATTTCTATTCCAGATGTTGATGTATCAGTATCTGATGCTGAATCATCAAGAGGACTTTCTTCAATCTCTCTAACAATAAACTGTTCAAACAATGACCTACCTCTAGGTTGCACATGAATGACTGGCCACCAAGGATGAGCATCTGGGTTTTTATAAAAAAATGCTTGTTCAATATGCCTAGGAAGAATATATGGTTCTTTAGTAGATCGCATTACCTTGGAAGAATCAATTGCCCAATACCCAGATAATTCCTTTCTTATTGTAGAATTACTACCTTTATACTCCGCTCGATACCAATCAACCTTCAAAATGACCTATCAAAATATATAACAACAAAAACGTCCCATTATTAGGTGCTTAAAAAAATAACTAACTCTTAAAAAAATATATAAACTTTTAACTTTGGTTTGGATTTTTGATCTTTCAAATCATTCCTTGATGTTGTGGTACCTTTTAGTCCAAGAAGATGCTGCCATAGTGAATAACCAATATTTTTGAATATATGCATAGGATCAAGAAGATGACATACTTTTAACTCTTTCCAATACTCCAAAGAATACCATATTGATATGTTCTCTGCGAGTGCCAATTTCCCTTTACCTCTGTTCACATACTCATTATCTGAATCATCACTGAAGATTTCTGCTTCTGGATCTATCAGAGGTCCATCTATCCATTTTTTATACCAATCCATAGGCGTCATAGGTTTTGGATATTGGCATGTTTCAAGCTTTCCATTAAAATGTATCGCTTCTCTTTTAGATCTTAATGGATGATCATCAGGCAAGAATCGTCAATGTCGAAGATAAATATTTTTGTTGAGATTCTTACTATAGATTGATCTCAACCAATCACCACAATATGGACAAGCTTTATAACCCTTAGTAGATATTCCTGCATCATGGAAAATGATAAAAATATAATTATATTAAATCATATTTATTTACATGCATATTGAATAAAAAATTACATCAATACTTGAACAAACGCCATATCCAGGAAAATCGTGAATAGTCCAAGCCACAATACCACGAATCGTAATATGTCTTTCATTGATGCTTTTCGATACATCAATGACATTAATACCTCTCCATAACTCTTGAAGATCGTCAATGAGAGGAGCAAGATATACATTCATATCTTTAACTTGTCTTTTGCCTGGGATTAAAAGTGAAAGCATTAAATGTTCCTTTTTAATGCTAAGATATGGCGGAAGATTGTAGTTTATGACTACCACTGGCCATGTTGACCATTTATTGGATTTCATGGAGAATGGATTAACCCCATCTAATGCAACTCCTAACTTTAGATTCTGTGGATTTTGTGCAAATTCAGGTTCATGTAGAATCAATATGCTGAAAAGCAACACTATCATGAGGAATTCTGATTATTCCATCAGTACTTTTGTGATCATGTCCCCAAGTCAAAAGCTTTGATAATTCGGGGCTTTGAAACATATGTCTAATCCATGGAGCCAATGGAAAATGTCTCAATACCTTTTTCGGGATTTTACCTTCTTCACCCTTATATCAAGGAGATTGACATTTGGGACATGTCAAAGAGTCTGCATATTCACCTCTATATAAAATACAATCGTTAGGACATGCATGTATACATTGATAATCTATACCGAGATTGTTGATTATCTTCTTCATTCATCATGTGAGGTAGGAAGATTATTCTGACTTGGTAAAAACTTTTCAGATAATAACCTGTAAGTTTATCAAAAAAGATATATTAAAAAAGGTAAATAAATATATATACATATATACATGCAGGTTTTTATTCTTACTTTAGATAAGGTAAGAACAAGAACTTGAATTGAATAGATACTTTTTGTCCGCGCATCTTTTAAAACTATTAATGCATCTTTCAAAATATTTACGCAAAATTTGGATGGCAAGATACGATTGTTTGTTTTGGATGATATGAAGTATGTACCTTCATTGAATGATTTGTCGATTCACACTTTCAAACTGAACATATGTGTGAATCGACAAATCATTCATATCCTCCAAAACAAACAATCGTATCCCGTCATCCAAACAATCGTATCCTGCCATCCAAACAATCGTATCCTGTCAATTCACACATATGTTCATATAATGGTGACCTGGATGAATCGCATGCACAGAGGTTACTCAAGATAGAGCAGGATTTCTCGGGTATGCAGTAAACCTCTTGCATGTCAATGATGAGCATCTGAACTTTAGGATACAAAGTGGACTACTCCATTATAATCAGATTGCTGTCTCTTGAGTAACCTCTGTGCATGTGACTCATCCAGGTCACCATTGCGAATATTTGGAAAAATGCATTAATAGTTTTAAAAGATGCGCGGACAAAAAGTTTCCATTCAATTCAAGTTCTTGTTCTTACCTTATCTAAAGTAAGAATAAAAACTTGCATGTATATATATATATATATATATATATATATATATATATATATATATATATATATATATATATATATATATATATATATATATATATATATATATATATATATATATATATTTATTTATTTATTTATTTATTTATTTATTTATTTATTTAATTATGCATATATATATATATATAAATAGATAGAAAATTAAAATTTATACCTTAATAGTGTCGCAACAGATACATTACTCCATCCAAAACGATTTTGAAGGTTGAGAGTAAGCTTGCATTTAGTCGTGTCAAACGACTTCCTTCATATACATGCTTTAGACATTCCTCTCGAAGATATTTCTCATTTTTAGAAATATCCATGCTCTCACTGTCATTTTGATACCAATCCTCAATAAAATCTGCCATGCCATCATCTTCATCATTGTCACACAAATCTTGTACTTTATCATCTTTTGAATATAGATCTTTCAACTTTGCATATTGCACAGGATTAGTTTTGCGTAGCCTCCTCATGGAAGCTTCTGATAAATGAGGTCTTACTGGTAATTGTGAATGTTGTGGACGAATATCATCAACATCATACGTTGGAATCTACACATATAAATAAAACTCATTAGTATTCCATAAATGAATAAAAATTAAACTTCAAATATAAAATTAAGTATATAACTTATTAAATATGGATAGAAAATTTTTATTCTCTCTAGCTAAAAGGTGCTCTTGGAGGTCTATGCCATCCATAATTCACTAATAGTTCATCACCAGCATGTAATGTAGTAATAGCATTGACAACTATGTATCTTGATACATCTTTACTCATGTATGGTGATTCATGACTATTTTCACGCTCCTCAAATGTGCAATTAGTCCTTGAACTATTACCTACTATTTACTAAACCTGCTATATTTCCATGTGTGTAAGGTCTTCCATCAATATATAATCTTTCATTTTCTGCATGTAAAATCCTTCTACTAGTAAGGGATGCTGCGTTCAAGCATATTCCATAAGTACTCATGCTTTGAACATAACGTGAAAGTCGATGCCAATCTCCCCATCCATATATAGGACCACAAAATGACATAAGAGTGACTTCAGAGTTCGGAGGCACATACAAATCCTCTACAATAAAGAGACCACGACCAGCATTAGTAATAGTGGATGGAGCAATCATATAGCGATTACCCCAAAAGTTGAAAACCTCTCCATCTAAAGGAAGTGGTCCTCTATTCCATCCTCCATATCTTCTTCTATCATATGTTTGTACTAAAGAACGATCACGAGCTGGCAATGGATAATCTCCAGCCGTTTCATTCTCTAAACCAGGAGGTAGAGGATTTCTAGAAACCTCTGCTTGTAATTGATGAACAACAAGTCCATGACGTGTAGGAGGTATATTAACATTATGAGAAAAATCATCATCATCATCATCATCGAGCAAGTATTCCTGTATATCAATAATAATTTGATTTTGTACATGGTTTTTAAATAAAATAATGACATTAATATATATAGAAAATACATACCCAAGCATTATCACGTTGACTAGGTGATGGTGCACGCTCAAAAGTACCATACTCTGCCTCATGTTGAATACATTCCAATCGTGGTCTTCGATACGTGCCATAACAAGAGTTACACCAACATATAATATGCTCTTGATAGTAAAATTCATCATAATTCCTATCGGAGGACACATGTGAAGTCGTTGCATGGGTAGTAGGTGGTGGAGTACCCTCTGATTGATCAGAATCTGCACATCATAAGAAACATAAAAAAAAATATAAGTTATGTATCCATCAAATATAGTTAAAATTAAATATTTCATATACTTACAGTATAAAGTCGTTGCACGCTGAGGAGACGGTGGTGGAGTTCCATCTGATTGATGAGAATCTACAAATAATGGTATTTGATATTAATAATTTGATTATCTACATAAATAAAAAATTCACATATACATATTTACACATACACACATATTCACTTATACACATTTACACATACACACATATTCACATATACACAACTACATATTATTGTGGGATAAATGCATGTATTTTGTATGAATGAGTGTATATGCATGCATGTGTGTGTACGTATATATGTGGATATGTATATGTGTGTTTATGTTATATGTATGTATATGTGTATATATATACATATATGCATGCGTATATGTTTGCATGTATATGTGTATGGGGGTATGTGTATGTGTATGTGTATGTGTGTGTATATATGTGTATGTATTCTGACTTTTTTTTCTGTTTGAGATTAAATTAACAGGAGATATTGTATGGTCGAAAAAAATAAGAGGCGAGCTAACATACCACCTGAGTCGTGGCAGTTTTTTCGTAGACAGCTACGTCTTCAGGAGTGATTTCCTCAGCAGAAGGTACACAAATTAATAGTTTATATTTATAATTTTTATATATTTTAGTAATTTTTTACATTTAATTTATGTATGTTTTTCTTGAATAAACAGGCTGCTGCAAAGAAGAGAGTGGAGTCGGGCCACACATCGCACTTAGGCCAAATGGGCCATAATGGTTTTGTAGCTACGTTTGTAAGTATATGTGTTATTGTGAGTATATTTTTTATTTTAGTTAAAATGCAAGCAACTAATGTTTTTTATTTGTTTCATTGCAGCGAAAGGATTATGGCCGATATCCTACGAAACACGAGATCGAGTATGCTACACATTTTGGATATCGGCGTTTGGGCGAGTATATACAAGATCATCCTGATGCCTTTGTGAGTATTTTTAAATTTTATATAATTATTTTGTTGTTATGAATGTTTTAATTATTTTATTGATTTATGTTTGTTATATGTAATACAGGAGTATTATGGGGAGACAAATATGGATGAGGTGGAGAGACAAACACAAGAGGGACGATCTCGATCGTCACAGGGTGATCATGATGATGAGGATGAGGAAGATCATGATGATCATGATATTGCTGATGATGATGATCATGATGATAATGATTAGGATTTTAGTTGATTATGACATTGGATTATATGTATTTACATTGATATATATATATTTTTTTTATCTATATATTTTTCATTTCAGTTATGTTTTGAATTGTGTGTATGGTATTAAGTAATGAAGAGTTTTGTTCTATTAATTGTTATTATTGTTTATATTAAGCATGTGTTTTAATACTTAAATTATATAATTCATTCATATGTGTGTACCTAAGTGTATATGTATGTGTGTGTATATGTATGTATGTGCATGTGTATGTGTGTGTATATGTATGTATGTGCATGTGCATGTATAAGTGTATATGTGTGTATGAGTATGTGCATGTGCATGTGTATGTGTGTGTATATGTATATGCATGTATATGTATAACTCTATGTGTATGTGTGTGTATGTGCATGTATATGTGTATATGTAGGTATGTGCATGTGTGTGTGCATGTGTATATGTGTTTTAATACTTTAATTATATAATTTATTCATATGTGTGTACCTAAGTGTATATGTATGTGTGTGTATATGTATGTATGTGCATGTGTATGTGTGTGTATATGTATGTATGTGCATGTGCATGTATAAGTGTATATGTGTGTGTGAGTATGTGCATGTGCATGTGTATGTGTGTGTATATGTATATGCATGTATATGTATAACTCTATGTGTATGTGTGTATGTGCATGTATATGTGTATATGTAGGTATGTGCATGTGTGTGTGCATGTGTATATGTGTTTTAATACTTTAATTATATAATTCATTCATATGTGTGTACCTAAGTGTATATGTATGTGTGTGTATATGTATGTATGTGCATGTGTATGTGTGTGTATATGTATGTATGTGCACATGCATGTATAAGTATAATGTGTGTATGAGTATGTGCATGTGCATGTGTATGTGTGTGTATATGTATATGCATGTATATGTATAACTCTATGTGTATGTGTGTGTATGCGTGTGTATGTGCATGTATATGTGTATATGTAGGTATGTGCATGTGTGTGTGCATGTGTATATGTGTTTTAATACTTTAATTATATAATTCATTCATATGTGTGTACCTAAGTGTATATGTATGTGTGTGTATATGTATGTATGTGCATGTGTGTGTGTGCGTATATGTATGTATATGCATGTGCATGTATAAGTGTATATGTATGTATCAATATGTGCATGTTCTTGTGTATGTGTGTGTATATGTATAACTCTATGTGTATGTGTGTATGTGCATGTATATGTGTATATGTAGGTATATGCATGTGTGTGTGCATCTTCATCATGTATAAGTGTATGAGTGCATATCAATAAGTGTGAGTATGGTATGTAATGAAAATAACACAATTCAAATGATCTACAAATAATAGAAATTGTACTTACAATTGTTAGCCATAGTTTTTGCTTGGTTAGCTTCTTGAATAACCTGCAATAAAGAGAGAAAGAAAAGAGAGAGAGAGAGAGAGAGAGAGAGAGAGATCTAGAGAGAGAGAGAGAATTCAAAGAGAGAAAAATGTAGAAAGAGAGAAACAAAGACAAAGGGAGACAATAACAGAGAGCTTAGGCAAAACAACAATTCTGCATATACTTGCTTCAGCTCGTAAGCGCAGCGCAATTGCGAACGTTGGAGAGCTCTTCGATCGGATGCGTGAAAATGCCGATTGCAGAGCCTCCAACGTTTTAATTTTTATCCATCAACAGATCGTCGTGTAAGCGATGCTATTCGTCGTCGTATAAGCGACCTTTCCTTTAGCGTCGCTTATGCGACGGTTATTAGCATCGCTTATGGGAAATGTCGCTTAAGCGACGCCTTTAAGTAGCATCGTTCAAGCGACGTTGTACGGGAGCGTTGCAATCCAAGTCGCAAATACCATCGTTTTTTGCGTCGTCTAATCGACGGTCCGCGCCCGACGCTAATTACGATGCAAGTTGCAATTTTATAGCGACGAAATTCTGTCGCCTTAACCGTCGCTATACGCCCATATTCCTTGTAGTGGAAATTCTCCCAAAATCCATATAAGCAAGGCCTCTCTTCACTCCACATAAGCTCATTCATTGTAGCCCATTTCCAAGAGTGTGCTTCACCCTCCTCATGGAGTCTCCATGCTCATAGAGCATCTTATGTAAGTCATCTCCATTTCTACTTTAATTCATTTCATCATTTTTTCATATCTTTCATTTCTTCCTTCATAGCTTCTTTATTGTCTGGTTGCTAGTAGAGTGGGAGTAATGTTTTTTCATTTTAACAATGCACCCCAATTATCTGAACGTAAAGCTGAGCTTAGTTCCTTTTTCAATCTCAATTGAAGCAAGCCATTTTCTAAAGATAGGGAATACCTCATCCTTCTATTTGATAGGATATACCCAGACTTTTCTAGTAGCATCATCTATGAGAGTGATAAAGTAAAGAGAACCACCTAATGGCCTTGTGGGCATTCGACCACACACATTTGTATGAATGAGATCTAAAGGTAGAATTGAAGAGTCAATGTGCATTTTATGCACATTCTTAGTTTGCTTTCCATATTGACAATGCTCACAAAATGAAAAATTCGATAAAGATAACACAGGTAAGGTAGCCAGAACGAGAAGGATTTTACATTCCACAACAAGATATGTGACCCAAATGGCCATGCCAAATACAAGCCATAGGCTATTTAGTACCATCTAACACATGTTCTTTCTGTGATACAAATAAAAGATAAAGTGAGCCAACTTTGCTTCCTTTTGCAATAACCATATTGCCATTTGATCTACCAAAGGACTGAGCATAGAAAACCACCTTGTAACCAAGGTCATCAAGTTGACCAACTGACATCAAACTATGTGATAAGTGAGGTACATGGCATACATTATGCATAGTAAATTTTGAACCATCAATGAAGTGCACAACTACATCTCCAATCCCGACAATGTCACACTCTTATGAGTCATCAAGTCTCCCAGTACCAAGAGACTTTGTTGCATAAGCAGAGAACCATTCTCCATGTGCTTTCACATGGAAAGCAACACCAAAATCTAGCAGTTGCATGTGGGAAAGAGAATCAGCCATAAGGGCCACAATACGCACAATACTTCAAGTTTCAACACATCAGCATCATCAGAAATAGCATTGATTTCTTCAATCTTCACGGTTGAAGTAGACGGTGTAGGTAATTGTTTAACATGCCCATCAACATTCTACCCTTTACCTTTAGCATTGTTTAAGGCATAGGAGTCTTTCTTCATGTGTCCTTTCTTATGACAATAATGGCATTTTATATCCCTCTTCCATGACTTACTTTTACTCTTATTCCATTGACTATTCATTTCCTTGTTCTTGCTCCTGCCACATTGTTCTTTACGTTTAGCATTGTTTAAGGCATAGGAGTCTTTCTTCATGTGTCCTTTCTTATGACAATAATGGCATTTTATATCCCTCTTCCTTGACTTACTTTTACTCTTATTCCATTGACTATTCTTTTCCTTGTTCTTGCTCCTGCCACATTGTTGATTCTTTCCTTGATAAGAATCAGGAACATTATATGCATCTCCATTCTGAGTGCCAACCATAGATTTTCTATGAATCTCCTCACTCAAGAGTGCTCCACATATGTCATCATATACTAGTTTACCACTAGGTGGACTATTGTTAATAGTTGTGCAAAACGTATCCCATGATGATGGCAAGTTGCATAAAAACAAGACGACTTTCATTTTAGTATTTATCTCCATTTTTTGAGCCTCTAAATGGGAGAATATAGCATCAAACACATTTAGATGAGCAACAACACTATGTGTGTCCTTCATGCGAAGGTCATATAACTTTACCATCAGGTACACTTTATTTGATTCATTTCTTTTTCATATGTATTGTGTAACTTCTTCCAAAGCTCCTATGCACTTTCAGAGTCCAATTCTGTAAAGGAAACATTTTTTGTCAGGTGCAATCAAATGGAAGACCTAGCCATTTTATCCAACCATCCCAATCATCTTCATCCATGTCAGTATGCTTCTTTGAGATTATTTACTGGCTTCTATTGCCTTCTGTGAATCAGCACATCTTTAATCTGATTCTTCCATAGAGCAAAGTTTGTGCCACCAAATTTTCGGATCTCAAAATAGTCTTTGCCCTACAAGTTATAGCTCCTTCTTGGAACATTGGCACTAGAACATGATCCACCAAATGTGCTTGACACCTCTGATGGAATGATAATAGAGAGCTGAATAGAATGATAATGGAGCTAGAAGAGTCCATACAACACTAAGGCTCAAAAAAGGATGACCAAGTGTTAGATTCTGGGAAAAAAAATTAGCTGAGTCTTCCCAAAAAAATGAATTAATGCACAGTAATGACCACCAAAAGGATTATGTGACAATAAATATGATCACACCAAGTCTATCAAGGACTAAATTGACCACTGTATAGTTGATAAAACCAAAAAATCTAGAAAAAAATTTGCCAGAGTATCCTCTACAAAATGAGCATGTGACCAGTGTCAAAATCTCATAAAACTACAAGTATTGACATGTTAACCTCCATAGTGAACCATTGACTCCACTGCATATAACCAATCACCCAAAAGAAGTCAATTGGCTTATCAAGCACCTATGCAAAACTATCATACATCTCTAATGGCGAGGTTTGGTAAGTCTTCCACCTGCATCACCAAAGAGACCTTGACATCTGGGTGTCTCCTAATTAAGAAAGCCTCACCAAGAAGCTCTTTATCAAATGTAAAAGGCTTTATGCAAAAAACATGAATGTTATATCAATTACCACATGGATGTACATAAGTGGTATCCACAAAAGCACATAGTGTGTATGCCCTCAATATATGCAATAAAATGGCACCAAAAGGCTGAATTCATAGCCCAAACACTATCCAACAACACCTACAAGAATTTATCAACTCTGTTTGTTAGGCTCAAAAACCTGCATAAACTTGCACTGGCTATTCCCAATACAATTGAAAATGTTTCAAGAAACCTGTAGATTTACACACGTGGCTGAAAAACATAGCCCCAAAGATGAATATTTGTTGTCGGAGAAGTACAAAAGAGCACTCTTCATGATGTTCTTGAACATGTGTAATGAGAACTTTGAGCAAAAGTACTCCAAAATGACTCCAAAAATCACCCTAAAAATTCTTCAAAACGGGCTTTGAAAGCAAAGAGTGAAGCTTTGAGGGCCCAAAACATGTTCAAGGTAATGTTACCCTTAGTCTTTCCCCTTCTTTAAATGCCACAAGAGTGTAGCTTAATGGAAAGAGATTGTCGTTTAAACGAGCTCCAAGGGGAACAATACTGGGATGGGTGACCTCTCACAAAATACCAAGAACCTTTGTCTTCCTTCATTGTTGAGGTCCTTCCTTGCAAGCAGCCAACGACACCAACTATGAATTTGGAGACTTGGATGACAAGGTATGCCAAGGTCTATGCCTTGGTCAACTTTAGTGACTCAAACAACAAGGTATGCCAAGGTCTATGCCTTGGTCGCCACCTAAATTGTAAACCTTCGAGAAAGCCTTGGGTAGGCAGGTGCTTCGCTCGCACAAAAGGAGCAAAGCTTTTGCGTCGGAATGCTTTGATACTACTTGAAGTATTTTGATGGCGATGCACCACAATGGACTCTCCTTGAGAGCTCCACGATGATACCCTCATAGTAGAAAACCGAGCTCTAGTAGGCAGGTGCTTCGCTTGCACAAAAGGAGCAAAGCTTTTGCATCTGAATGCTTTGATACTACTTGAAGTATTTTGATGGCGATGCACCACAATGGACTCTCCTTCTTGAGAGCTCCACGATGATACCCTCACAGTAGAAAACCGAGCTCTAGATACCACACACAGTACTCTGCACATAGGCTATAGAAGACACAGAAAACACAAAATACACAAAGCATGAACATAGATTTCTTAGGTCACACAAATATGGTCAAACTTACTATCTATGGCTGATCTGACCACTATATGTTTTATTAAAGAACATATACAAAAGTGCTCGATGGCCATTTGGCCTTTCATATGGACACCAACGCTAACAGTTGAGGTTCTCATTTGAGTACTAAGGGAAATTATCAAACCATCAAACTTTGGTGGATAGATTTGAAGAAAACCTCAAGCTAGATCCTCACTTGACTTTTGTACACCTACTCCCACCATGTGATCTCGTAGATTCTTTATGCGAGTGATAAACACCTCTGCAGTCTTCCCATCAACAAACGTTTTGTTCCTAGCTCATTCTCCAACTTCAGAATCCATGTCTAATTACGAGTTTCATATTGATTTCTCAATATGTTCCATGCCTGACATGCCTTGTTAGTATGCTAAATGAGAGTCAGATTACTATCAGTAGTACTTGTAACTAGAGCACAAAGCGCATTTGCATTTCTACATTTTCAAGCACGTAGAAGATCAACATCAAGAGGAATCCTTCAACCAAGATTATTTAGATCAGGTCTCTCTTGCGGCTCATGGTAGTCTTAAGAAAAATCTCTAGAAGCTCATATGAATCAAGGATACAAGTGATTTTTGATGTCCATAAGTGTAGTTCGTACTATCAAGTTTACCTTTTCTGAAGCTTGGTGGTCATATCTGCAATGTTGGGATGACTAGAATCATTATTGCTCCTACTTGTGCTCCACCTACTCTTGTTGATGAACCACCTTGATTCGTAGTTGTAGATGATGATGCACTAGTTGACATCTTCTCTCTTTTGTCATTGAAACCTCTACAATCCTTGCGTTTTTGCTTCTGCACCACTTAGAGCCTCCTGAGATTTGATATCATGTAAGAAAATAATAGCACAATGGAATAGACTAATGCATAGATTTGAGAGAAAAATGCAGACAAATATAGACTTAAACTGAGAGATAGAGACGTTAAATTCTCAAATTGCTAAGAGTAATCTAGCTAAAACAATGGTGTTGTACACCCCTGCACTCGGAATGTGAAGCTTAGATGGCGATCTAGATAGACTCTAGATGAAGGGCTCACTAGTGCGCAATGCTAAGTAAAGCTCAACTTGGGCCATGCTTATATAGCTTTTATAAGGGGAGTGGATATTGATAAATGAAGTTGGGAGATACAAAATAGCCAACTAAATATAAAATCTGACAATATCTCCATGACCAGAAGTCCTATTGTCTCTGCCTTATGGGCTAGGAGGGATAGAACCCTCGAATCCCACAGAAGGGGGCAAGCCCCTCTCTACACTCACCCCATCAAGGTTCTATGGGGAAACCGCACGGCACCACAAGGCCTTTGTTTTTGCCTTGAATGGCAACCCAATGAGGTGGAAATTAATGTTTAAATGAATATCAAGCTTACCTTCTGCTGCTTTTAATTCGTGCAGAGATAAAAGTCAGGCAAGGTTGAAACATCATACATCCACTTAGCCAAACACATAGATAGGGTCAGTAACACCCTTCATATTATAAGAGATGATTTGCATGCTATCTAACATGATTAAGCAATCATTTCTTAATGTTTCTGGACACTTACTCAAGGAGACTGAATTTTTCAAACCTAATGGTTAGGCTCACAAAGATCATATATTATCATCAAAGGTTACACATAGACCTCATCTAACTTGGAAGTTAGGGTTCCACAAATGTATGGGCTCTCACAATGGCTTCTCCTCATAATGGGGGCCTTACAACTTAGAGCACCATGGATCATTTGTGGTCACTTGAGGATGGAGTATTGAGTATACCTAATAGAAGAATCCATGATTGTAATAACACCCCCTCCCCCCGTTTTAGACACCAAAATGTGTTTGTTTTAGAAAGCAACCAGTTCTAAAACAAATGGATCCCCCCAAGAAGAAAACTAAATGGTTATAAAACTTCTATGCAATTCTCTCGAACTCTATTGTAAGCTTGTCTTTGTTTATAATTTAAAGCATAGTTTTCAAAAAAGAAAAAAAGAAACATGAACATTTTGCTTTGAAATTCTACTTAATTTGAACAACTTGTATAACCCACCAGGTGGTCCTTCTACTTGATTGGAACTTCTATTTCCCACCAATTAGTCCTCCTAACAATATCTTGACACTCTAGCGAGTGATGTCTAGTTCAACTTCCCACCAATTAGTCCTCCTAACACTCGAGCGAGTGATGTCTAGTTCAACTTCCCACCAATTAGTCCTCCTAACAATATCTTGACACTCGAGCGAGTGATGTCTAATTAAGTTGAACTATATACAAATCCATGAGTATAGTGTGTACATCCACATTCTACACAAAATGAGGGGAAAAGAAGAAACTTAAGAGCATAACATAAAGTGTATTACTAAGTTTTTTTTTTTTTTTAATGGAGGTTCGGCCGAGGCCTACTCTCCCGAACTTTAACTTTGAAATTGCAACTGTACAAGGAAGGGCATAGTACCCATGGGACCCCCCTTATCCCACAAGAACAGGGGTTTACAAGACTGGGTTAAATGGCAGTCACGACTACCGGGGGGATGGACAAACCGGTGGCCAACAGCCACATACAACAACTTTCCAAGGCTCATTTGTCCCTTACATGTTGCTGCCAGAGGTTGAACCCTCACCCCCGCCTCAAGAGGAGAGAGGCCCAACCACTAAGCCAGCAAGCAAGCTGGGACGATTGTATTACTAAGTTTTGAAATATACATATATAAAGTGTATTAATAAGTTCTGAAATGTACATAGAAGTGGAGCATGTGATTGCATATAGCCACATCGTTATACATTTTTGCAGACTTTGTTCCGGCCTCTCTAGTCTGTCTCAATAGTGTTCCACTTTCTACATCAGCAACACTATTGTGACTCCAAGCTAATGATTGGTTAGTTCTGAGTTACCATATTCCCTGATTCTTTGTTTTTTTTATTTTCACAAAACACGGCAGCAAATCTCAATTCCATCCATATGCGAACTATGAACGACGGAACAACACATTTTATTTCTGTTCCATCTAGAACAATGCTCAAAACCATAAGAGTTCCTCCGCTCCGGTCTCATACGGCTCGCACATGAGGCCTCAATCATAGTACTTCAAAGAAAACTCCCTCTTTTTTCAGTGACCCCAAAACTTGAGGCCATTAGACTGATGCTAACCAGCACCAGTCCGTTCGAGTCTCCCAAAATGGGGTGAACTATACTTTTATTAACATTTATGACAAGGGTCAAAGATGACCTGTTTTTTATAGTTTTACAAACACATTTTTTTGTGGCTTAGTTTTTATTGCTTTTTCTTTTTAACAATCCGAGTTTTCAACCTACATAGAACATTTTTGAAGCCTAAATTCAATGGCTTAAATTTTGATTTGTGCTTAAGTTTGATGATTTGAAGTATATTTTTGATGACTCAAATTTTGAGTACAAGAATTCTATGTGCTTTAAATCCCATGACCCAACGTCATTGGCCACCGGAAAGCCCGTCACCAAACCTTCATGTGCACTTAAATCCGGTGATCTAAAGTCCATTTCTCTGACCACCTAAAATTCGTTCACGAGACTTTCATGTGCACCTAAATTGGTAATCAGAAGTTCATCTCTGGCCACCCAAAATCTGACCGCCAATATCCATGTGCTCCAAGTGCACTCCGACTCGAAAAGTATACTCTGACCACTCAAAAATATGTTCATGTGCTACCCTATGAATCCATCTTTATATTCCATTTTCTTCAATAAATATTCAGATCAAAAGCTTTTGAACGTTGTCCAAACCCGCATAGCGTAGTGGTTGATGCTTTGAATCTCAAGGAGGAAGTCCTGAGTTCAATTCCTGGTTGGACATATCCATGAGTTTCCGAAGATGGGTGTCCATGAAGTTCCCCAAGATGGGTGCCTCTACCTTACGAGGTAGGGTGTGTGCGTCTTTCCAATTCATTGTACTCTAAAAAAAAAATAAAGCTTTTGAACGTCGTATATGGATTGTTGGGCCGCCTATGAAATTCGAGGCTCGAGCAGCCAACAACTCTACGTGTATGAGTCCCAGGCCGTTGTCCTAGTGGTTGGGCCTCTCACCTCTTGAGGCAGGGGCGAGGGTTCAACCCCTGTTGGCAGCACTTGTGAGGGACATGTAAACCTTGGAATGATGAATCATGTGGCTGATGTGACACCGCATATTCTTCCTCGCGGTAATTGTGACTGCCGTTCAACCCAACTATGTAAACCCCTGTTCTTATGGGATAAGAAGGTCCCATGAGTACTATGCCCTTCCTTGTACAGTTGCAATTTCAAAGTTAAAGGTTAGGGGAGTAGACCCCGGCCGAACCTCCATTAAAAAAAAATAAATAATAAAAAAAAAAAACTCTACGTGTATGTGGTCATTGGCTCCGGTGGCAGAGTCCTGAGCAGAATAAAAAAGGAGAGAGAGAAAGAGAGAGGATACACATTTTCACGTACTCGCGAGTCTCTCACACACACACATAGAGCGTCAGGGGTGACAGAGCTATGGCGGCCGCAGCTCAATATGCTTTGCTTGAGCAGCAGCACTATAACGATCATCCAGTATTCCCGTCCGAGGTTAGTTAGGAAACTTTCTTATTGTTTGCGTTAGAACCATATAGAGAATTGCCGCTGCTTGCTAGCTTCATTTGATGCGTGTCTGAGAGTCCAATACTAGCGAGCTTAAGCAGTATATGTTAAGTAGGCGAGATGCAAGTGCTGCATGCCATTTAACATTCTTCTCTCATGTGAGCAGATGAGGTGAATGAAAGCTCTGTGATGCATAAATCAATGTTCATTCTCTCAAGGATTACATTTTTATGCTTATAAGATATGTGTAATTATTTTGAGCTGATACTTATAGCCATTAATACATACTCAAATTCGGTAGCTCTATCTAATATACATCATATATGATAATATAGGATTTCGTGAACATAAAAAGATGAGAATTAAGGATCATCAAGTAGCAAATCGTGATGGACATGCTTCATTTCAATATTTAAATTCTGAAGAATGACATCAACGCAATGGCACATCAATGTTTGTAAAGTGAAAGTCAATAGATCTGAGTTATCAATGTTAATAATGAGTTGACCATGTCCCAAAACAACATAGTATAAAATCAAATGATCAATCATCGTATATCTTTGAAGCATTTGCACTTGGAGTTATCATTCGTTTGATGACTGACACATGCATAGAGCGATTGGAAGCTTTACAAGAACTTCATCTGGACTTGCATTAGTCAGATGTGAGCTCCAATCTTGTTGATACGAGTTTAAGCAGGTTGGGGGTGCATGGATACACCTTGTTTGAGGTAATTTGTGTAGGCTAGTGGTATGGGTTGAGATCTTCGTTCTTTCTATACATTATTGTATAATCTTACATCATTATTTATATGTGTTGCAACTTATGTTCACATTAACCCTTAAGTGGGAGATTGTTGGGATGTAAGGGTCATGTAATCTTACCCTTATATTCATATACATATAACTTTTATAGAGCATTGCATCAAGAAGATCCTCATGTGAATTTTGAGGCTCCCATGCATGTTTGCACTCTCTCCTCACCTTTCTCTCCCTCCATATCCTCCATGCTTCCCTTGTCGAGCCCACCGAAGTCCTTCAATGACTATGAAGGGTTCCTTTGAGAGCTCACTTCCACGTTTGGAGATGCATACACGAGTCGAGTGGCAAAAGTAAAACTCTGGAACCTACATCAAGGTAACCTCCCTGCCTCCACCTATGCATTAGAATTAGGCAATTGATATGTGATCTCACATGGCATGAGGATTATTTCATAATCCAATTTAGATGGGGCTTAAGGGATGATGTGAAGGACCTTCTATTCATGATGTTAGAGGATAAGACAATGAATGAATACATCACCCAAGCCATTCAATGTGATAACTACCTTTTTGAAAGAAAATAAGAAAAAGTAGTAGAATGAAGGCTTCTCTAATGGAAACCCTTCCAATCCACTCCTAAAGAAGAGCCTATGCATGAACCTATGTAGATAGATGTAACTAGGTTCCAACCTCTAACCCTACAAGAGGATCAGAGAAGGAGATGAATGGAAGTCAACATTTTGAACAGAATAGGGGCATTCTAAATACGTAGTTATGCCATTCGGTCTCATAAATGCTCCATCATCTTTTATCATATGATGAGTGATATCTTTTAACAAAATTTAGATGATTTTGTGGTAATATACTTGGACCATATTTTGATATTCTCCAAAAATCTAGTGGAACATGAATATCATGTAAAGATCGTTCTAGAGAAACTAAAAGAAAAAGGTTTATATGTGAAATTGGAGAAGTCTTCTTTCCATTATACAAGTGGAGTCTTTAGGCTACATTGTCTTAGAGAAATGAATCTTTATGGATATTGGACCTTAAGAAGATCGAGACAGTCCGTGATTGGTCACCATTTTTCATCTATTTGAGATATACTTGTTTGGCTGATGTTTCTAACTTTTGATGTTTAGCCGATGTTTGATGGGTACGGTAAAACATATATGATGCTAGCTGATCTCATCTAATTTTTTTATAAAAAATTAAGAATATATACATGCACAGACACACACACACACACACACATATATATATATATATATATATATATATATATATATATATATATATATATATATATATATATATATATATATATATATATATATATATATATATATAAAGATATGTAGATTGTAGAGATATGATATATCATATATGATATGTCTTTGTACTAAGATATACATAATGTGTTTTATGTACATATGATTGGTTGTGAGTCTCTGACCCCACTGACATGAGTATTATGTCACATGTGTATCAATACATACTAGATTCTACAAAGAAACATTAGTTTATCTACATGTGCATTTGACTAAATCAACATTGTATTGATAATTATCATCTATCTCTTTACTGATCTAGTTGTGTATGAACTAGTACTTTATGATGACTGAATATAAACTTTGACCTCCATCTCTTGATAGAGAATCAAGATTTAGTAGGCTATATGTTCAATTACATCTGCTCATGTATGCTTAGTTACAAAGGAACATACACAGGTGCTAGTGGGAACTGTTGACATGAATGAGTAGTCCTAGGGATTATATAACATGATGAAGCTGATGCCTGTTTTTTGCTTGGTAGCTATTATGAATGAATGTTCTCTATTGTATCATAGGTGAATTTAGGATTCTTCTCACTCGCATGTAAAATCACCCATCCAACCATGTGATTCATCCATCCATTTATGTGTGTGCACATACATATGTTGTTGTACAATACAACAGTGCATCGATCTTTGTAATGATGCACAATGCACAACAATCTACGATATCATTGTTCACATGCTACAAGCTGCAACCAAGTTACCAATCATATGTAACAACACATTGTACACATGTATGATGTACAATGTACATACATGATATGATGATACATCATACAATGATCAATATTAGTTTACAATAATTAAATTTGGTATGCATTGAGCCATAATAAACCATTTTTCATAGTACATTCATGGGTTCTTGTTGAGAGCATAGAGGCTAGAAGCGATGGCGGGGGGCTTCTTCACCTTAAGGCTAGAGGGTTGGCCACAATGCATATGCGAAGGCAATAGAGACTTAGGGAAGACCTTTGTGTAGTTGGACAAGCAATGAACCAAAGAATAGAAGCTCCCATATGAGAGTTCGATCAAAACAAAAGAACCCCAAATCGATTTGTATAGAACCCCTATTAGTAATGCATTAGTAATGTTGGGTTATTTACTATTGCATCTAGTGTTAGATAAAAGACATCTCACACATCAGGTTACAATTATGGTTCGAGATGTAGAATGCTTTCTTGGGTTTGCCAATTTTTATAGGATATTTATCAAAGACTACTCCAAGATAGTGATACCTCTTACCAATCTTACAAGAAATGCAAAATTATCATGGACCAAAGATGCAAAAAAAGCCTTTCAAATTCGGAAATCAACATTCACCATTGCTCCAATTCTAGTTCATTTTGATTCTACCAAATCCTTTTTTCTAGAGGTAGATTCATCAAACTTTGCCTTGGTGGCCATTCTATCCCAACATGAAGATGATGGACACCTACATCTAGGTTTATATCATTCAAGGAAATCCCTCCCCCCTTGAGATTAATATGAAATCCATGATCATGATTTTTATACAATAGTGGACATGTTTGGTACCTTGTGTCACCATGGAGAAGGAGCACTTCAAAATTTCGAGTACTTTATGACCACATACATCCTTAGTTGAAGGCAATCTCAAGGGAGAAACCAACCAATCATCTAGAGGTTGATGGACAAATAGAATGGATGAATCAAGTCCTACAACAATATCTCCATTGCCAACTATGAACAAAATGATCGATTGGAGCTTTTACCCTTTGCAGAGTTTGGCTATAATAATAGAGTTCATACATCTACCAAGTAGAATCCCTTCTTTGCAAATTATGGAGAACATCAAACGATGGATGTACAACTATCAAATCATGTCAAGAACCCAACCACTAGAGATAAGGCCCTAGTACTATATGGATATTCACCAATAACTCAAGAAAGAGATCTATAGTGCTCAAGAATCATATAAGCATTATACAGATGAGCATCGTGTTTAGAATCCATCCTATCACATTGGGGATAAAGTGTGGCTACTCAAAAATAATTTGTAGACTTCAAAGCCCCATGAAAAGCTAGACCATTAGAGATTCAGTCCTTTCATCATCTTGGCCGAGATCAATCCAATCACCTTCAAGCTCTAGTTACAAGGTACTATGAGAATACATCCATTTTTTCATGTATCCATGTTGGAACCCTATCATATTTCACCATTTAGGGGGAAGAGACCTAGTCCTTCACCACCTATCAAGGTTGATGATAATGAAGAATTCAAAGTCAAGCATGCTCTAAAATCAAGAATATCTAAAGGAAGATTGGAGTGTTGTGTTCATTAGAAAGGGTATGACGTTAGTGATCGTACTTGGAAATATGTAGAAAACCTTCAAAGAACACCAATCAAGGTTTGAGAAATCCATAAGAAAAATCCAATGAAGTGAAGACTAAAGAACATGATTGCAGTCTACTGCTCATGGAACTTGTCGGTTGAGGGGAAGGTGATGTCGTGGACACAAAGCAAATCATCTTCAACCTCAGATTGCGTATGACTTTCTATATCTCATTACTGGCTCAAAATTTGAAGAAACTAATGCTTTTGTCATGTTTTTAATGTGTTAAAATCCTAAGATTGAATGTCTACTTGCTTGATTCTGATACGCAAAGGTCGCGTTTCAGATTGCTGACATCATCAATGGCATCATCGATTCATAACTTCTCTTGAATACCTATATAAGAAGGGCTTGGCCACATACATCCTCAGTCTTGTCAATACCAAATTTGGGAGCTCGAGGACTCGTGACCTCCAAGTAAGTACTTTCCAAGGTCTAGTTCCGATTCTCGTGTTGTTCCTTCTTCTAGTCTAGTACCTCTGAGGAGATGGTTGGATACAATTAAGAGATGAGGTGGTGTTACAATAATCTTGCTCCACACCTGCCAATGTGACTTCAAGTCACTTTAGTAGACATCTTTATCTTCCTAAATATGCATTTAGACCTAGTATGTACCTTAGATAATCATTATCAAATGTTTGTGCCAAAACAGATAGCTTGCGCATAGATGCACTATGAAAAACTTGCTATTTTTGGACTTGAACCTCTCAAAAAAATGTTCAATTCTCACTCTCTGATTGGAATTGACCAAACACCTTTTAGATACATCTAACCTAAGAGCTTAGCTAGCTATTCCAAGTTATTCCACTAATTTAGAGAGAGTATACAATAAGGAATGAATTTAAGAACTTAGGGGTGTAATCCCGACTTTTTAGGAGGAAGACAATGTGCAAACACAAGTAGTTTGTATGATTTATAACTCAAGATTTAGTGAACTAAATGTAATGAAAATTGATATATAGCACATAGACTGATCACTCTACCTATATCAAGTTAAAGAAATTCGAAAGATTAATTATATTAAGAGAAGTTGATTACACAAAATCAAATTAAGAGGTTGTTGGAGAGAACAGTAGACAGAGATTATCATGAGCTAATGACTCAAATTCTATGTGCTAATGAATGTATGATACAAAAGAGATGTAGTGGAATTACTCATACATGTGTGAGCTCAATGTATGATCAACCATGAGGCTCAATGGCTCTCTCTTCCTTGTCATATCCTATGACTAAAAGTCACCTCTATTTACACACATAGAGAGAATTTCAATCTTGAATTTCCTTCACCTAAAAGTGTTCCTACACTTTAGGTGTTGATTGATTTGATTCCAACCACCAACAAAGTTGTGGTCGTTGGCTCCTAAAATCACGAGATTCTCCATCTCACTTTCTTTTACTTTATCCAATGAAGTAAAGTCTAGGATTTTACAAGAGGTGTTCATATCTCATGCACATGTGAGCCAAATGAATAAATGAGAAGTCCTTATCATTTCGTCAAGCATCTAGGTTTGCTAAATGTACCAACAGCTCCCGCTCAAGCCTAGGATGCTTGAGTCTTTAATCCTTCGGTATCTCTTGCAATCCAATCATAGATTTGAACATGTTCAATTTGCTTCCATCCAATGATTTGGTCATCATATTTGCACATTGCATATGGGTAGATACATAGGAGAGTTGTATCTCCTTACTGACAATGTTTTCTCTAACAAAATGATAATGGACTTCTATATGTTTGGTCTTGGCATGAAAGACAGGATTAGCAGCTAGATGAAATGAACTCATATTATCTCCAAATATGTATGAAGTGTCAAAATCCAATCCTAAATCTGCGTATAGGGTCTTATCCACATAGCTTCTTGTGTTGCTTTTGCTAACCCTCTGTATTCAACCTCAGTTGAGGAGAGAGCAACTATAGGTTGCTTCTTTGAAGACCAAGATATGATCTTTGTACTTGCAAATGAGAGATATCCTGATGTGCTTCTTCTATCATCTTTGGAACTTGCCCAATCTGCATTAGTGAATAGCTTTACATTCAAATCATATGTTTAGGGGTAATGTAAACCTTCATTTATTGTTCCTTTCAAGTACTTCAGTATCCTCTTTGTTGCATCCATGTTTGGTTTCCATAAGATGTGCATGAATTGACTAAGCACACTTACTCCATAGCAAATATCAACCCTAGTTAGAGTAGGATAGTTTAAATGCCCAACTAGGATTTGATAACTTGTGATACCTTTAATAAGTTCTCCTTCATGAGCACTTAATTTGTGATTGACCTCCATGGGAGTACCTGCAACTTTCGCTTCTTGCATTTTGAACTTTCCAAGAATATCCTTGATATACTTCCTTTGTGTAAGGAACATCCCTTGATCTGTGTAGACTACATCCAATCCACGGAAGTAAGTAAGCAATCCAAGATCACTCTTAAACTCCTCCTTCATTTGTGCTCTAATTTCTCTGATCCCATCAGCATCATCACCTGTAAGGATTATATCATCTACATACACACATAAGTATATCATTTTAGATTTACTTTTCTTAATGAAAAGTGAAGGATCTTCTTTGCTCAATTGAAATCCTTTGTCTTGCAAGAAGGCCACTAGTCTATGGTTCCAAGCTCTAGGAGCTTGATTCAATCCATATAGTGCTTTCCTGAGTTTACACACATACTCAGGATGTGATTCATCTACAAATCCAAGAGGCTATGGCATGTATACATCCTCTAACATCCAACCATTCAAGAATGCATTTTTTACATCCATCTCATAAATGTTCCAATTCTTTGAGGCAACTACACTCATGAGTGCTTTGATTGTAGGTATCTTTGCCATAGGAGAGAAAGTTTCTTCATAATCTATACCTTGGATTTGAGCAAACCCTTTGGCCACAAGCCTTGCTTTATACATGTTTATTGATCCATCTGAGTTCTTCTTTACCTTGTAGATCCATCTAGATCCAATTGTCTTCATGGATGGCTTCTTGGGAACCAAATCCCAAGTCTAATTATCTTCAAGAGCTTCTATCTCTTCTTCCATTGCTTCTCTCCACTCTGATTTCTTCTTAGCTTCTTCAAATGTTGATGGTTCTTCTAAGTTGGTATCCTGAGCAATATAAATTGAATGCTTAGTGACCAGAGAAGTGTCAAATCCATATCTTTTTTAGTTCCTTTTTTCTCTAGTTGATCTTCTTATTGTTTGTTGAGAAGATTCTGCAACATCTCTCAACTCTTGCATCCTTGCTTTACCTTTTTTGTTCCAAGCATTGATGTTTCTTCTTGGTGTCTTCTGATTATCATCAAGATCACTTGAGTTTTCATGTATGTGCTCTTTCCCTTTTTGCAATATTGGGAAGTCCTCCTCTAGGTGATAAGGAAGCTTGACTTTCCTACAATCATCTTCAAACCAAGATTTGTTCTCATAAAAAACAACATCTCTACTAACAATAAAACCTTTATTGCTTGGATTATATGGCCTCTACCCTTTTTTATTTAAGTCTATCCAGTGAACACACATTTCTCTGCTTTAGGATCCATTTTACCTCTTATTGGAGAACGAATATGTGGATAAGCTATGCACCCAAATATCTTGCAATGATCAAGGTTAGGTCTTCTTCCATTCCATGCTTCATATGGTTTCATACCATCCACTGCTTTTGATGGGATTCTATTGATGAGATAGGTGGTTGTAGATACAGTCTCTACCCACAAATAATTTGGTAACTTTTTATCATTAAGCGTAGACCTTGTAGCTTCATCTATGGTCCTATTTCTTCTCTCTGCCACTCAATTTTGCTCTGGAGTGTACCTCGTTGTGATCTCTCTCTCTTTTTATGATGGAGAGTGTTAATCTCCAAAAGAACAAGCTATCCTTGATGTTAGAGCACCTCTATATCAAGAACAGCTCAAAATCTTTACCAATTTGGAGGATCAATACTAGATTATCAAAATCTTGAATAAACTGTGAAGAGAGTTAATACTCAAAAAGTTTGTTGCACATAATTCACTCATTGACTTATCAAATATGTAATGTTTTTTATAAAACTTTGCACAAGGTGTTGGCTATAGATTGAAAACCTTCTCCAATTTAAATCATCTCAAAACATTCAGTAGATCTTGAGAAATGATCCTCACAATTCACCTATGTCTAAAACTATACTTTTCTATAGTTGACTTTGACACCTGTAACTTCTAAAACATGGTTCTCTCAAACTACAACCTATTTATTCAAATGCTTTTAGCCATAGGTAGCTTACCTTCCAACTTAAAGAATGAGTGTTTTCTTGCTCAAAACTTTACACTGTGGAACGAGAATTGACCAAAACATTAGCATCGAATTTTGCACATGTTGTGACTTCACTTCTTCACATTTACACATGTAAATGTTCCTACTCTCAATTCTCTCAACCTGATCACAATTAGGATCTGAAAACTTGTACAAAAGTCAATCAAATATAGAATTAGACTTGTACAAAAGCATTTCACAAAAGATTAAATACATAAGGAGTACTCAGCAAAAGATCGGGCACAATATTTCTTCTTCTCTGAAAACGTTTACATCTGGATGAGAGAGAGATCTTCTTCACTTCTAAAGTGTCTAATGACTTCTAATTCTTCTCATCTCATGCTCTGTCATTCTCACCCCGACTTTTTACTTGTATATATAGGCATATATGTACAAACTCATGACCATACAAAGGGTTTAAGTGAGCTAACTACAAATTAATGTACATATGTATACAAGTTTTCATTTCCTGAACATGCTTTATCTTCAATATTCAATTGTTGATCTTTTCTTCATTCTTTGACTTCAAGTCTTTATCCAAAACATCAATTGGTGATTGACTTACACCAACAATTCCCCCTCAATCATCAATTGAGGTTTTCTCTATCTTCTTTATACCTGCCATGTCTTTAAATCTTTGTAGCTTTGGTCCGTCCAAGCTTTTGGTTAGCATGTCTGCAATCTGATCTTTTGTTGAAGTATGTATGACTTCAATCTCCTTATCAATCACCTTCTCTCTTAGAAAGTGATATTGAATCTCAATGTGTTTAGTCCTGGCATGAAAAACAAGGTTAGCAGCTAGATACAATGAACTTATATTATCTCCATGAATAGTGGGTGTACTCTGAATGATGTCAAAAATCTTCATAAGAATCTTTAGCCATATGACTTCCTTTGCACCTTCAACCATACCTTTATACTCTGCTTCTGTGGATGATAAAGCAATTGTGTGTTGCTTCTTAGAACACCAAGAGATTAACTTATCTCCCACATAACACAAGTATCCATATGTTGATCTTCTATCATCAAGATTACCTGCCCAATCTGTATCACTATATATCTTAATGTTTGTATCTAATGTAAAACCATAATACAAACCTTCTCTAAGTGTACCCTTAATGTACCTCAACACTCTTTGTCCTGCAACCCAATGTTCTTTCCTAGGACAATGCACGAATTGAGACAACACTCCAATTGCATATGACAAATCAGGCCTAGTTAATGTCGCATAGATAAGACTACCAACCAGTCTTTGATATAGCTTCATGTCCTTCAATTCTTCTCCTCCATATCTGCTCAATTTGTGATTTACCTCCATTGGAGTAGGGGCTACCCTGTAATCATCCATTTTAAACTTGATCAACAAGTTCTTCAAATACCTTTCTTGAGTAACATACACTCCATGTTGAGTATATGAGATCTCCATGCCCAAGAAATATGACAAGTCTCCCAAGTCACTAATCTTGAACTCTTTCTCCATT
Organism: Ceratopteris richardii; assembly: GCA_020310875.1. Taxonomy (NCBI): domain Eukaryota; kingdom Viridiplantae; phylum Streptophyta; class Polypodiopsida; order Polypodiales; family Pteridaceae; genus Ceratopteris; species Ceratopteris richardii. Next base: position 160,968,675 of record CM035408.1, on the reverse strand, counting down.
TGCTTCTTGAGGCTTTGTATGCCCTTCTCATATGTGTAGAGAGTACGCACGTGGAAGCAAAATGAAAAGTAAAGTCCTCTCACAAAACAAAGAATGTGTGAGACACAAAATGAGTAGACCATGAAATGGGTAAACTCATGTGGATTAGAAATGAGCTTGCCAGAGCATGGAGTAGGCTCCTCAAGCTTCTAACCAAGGACAAATGAGGGGAGAGGCCCTCCTTATATAGATTTGGGAGGGGCTCTCAAAAGTACATCATATGTGGGATAAGTCTTCTGAAAGGAGAATGAATACAACTGGTAGAAGCACATGGCAAGGTACCCAAATACAAAGGAAATACAATATAAAATGGAAATAGACTAGAAATGGAGTGCCTCTTGGATACAAAATGCAGATCCACTCATGCGGATACAAATGTAGATGAAGTAGGAGCAATCATGTCATCAGCACCCCCTCTGCAACTCCATTTTGGAGCGGCTGAATGCTGGAGAGGTCCACCAAGCGCTGAAGTGGAACCGGAGGTAGAGCCTTCGTGAACATGTCCGCCAGGTTCTCCTGAGAGGTACACTGCTCCAGAGTAATCTCTTGAGATATGAGCTTCTCGCGGATGAAGTGGTAGTACTTCTTCTGTGATAGGAATATACCTTCTTTTGTTTTCCAAACTTCCATACCCAAGAAGTAGTGTAGTAATCCAAGATCTATCGTAGAGTACTCAAGATGAAGCTGTGTGATGATAAACTGGATGCGTTCTTTGTCTGAGCCTATCAATATCAAGTCATCTACATAGAGAATGATGATGGCTACTAAAGACTCCTTTTGATAGATATAGAGATTAGCATCAGCATTGCTTCTCTAAAATCCCTTGTCTTCAAAGAACTTGTGAATCTTTTCATACCAGGCCCTGGGAGCTTGCTTGAGTCCATAAAGTGCTTTGTGAAGTTTGTATACTTGATCTTCCTTTCTTTTGATCTTGAAGCCTTGAGGTTGTTCAACATATACTTCTTCTTGAAGATCTCCATTGTATTCATTCTCCTTTCAAAAGACTTATCCCACATATGATGTACTTTTGAGAGCCCCTCCCAAATCTATATAAGGAGGGCCTCTCCCCTCATTTGTACTTGGTTAGAAGCTTGAGGAGCCTACTCCATGCTCTTGGCAAGCTCATTTCTAATCCACATGAGTTTACCCATTTCATGGTCTACTCATTTTGTGTCTCACACATTCTTTGTTTTGTGAGAGTACTTTACTTTTCATTTTGCTTCCGCGTGGGTACTCTCTACATGGTATCAGAGCGTTAGGTGGAGGTCTTGCCGATGCGTTTGGTGGTTGTTTTGGTGGTGGTGCTAGTGGAGCTTGGTGGTGTGGCTCTCCACTTGTTTGAAGAGGTCTTTTGCCATCATCTTGTGCTCTCTTTGGGTACTACATTGCCCATTTTGCACCCTCCCACCCTTTCTTTTATCATTTTGTACCCCCTTAACCCTGTTTTCCCTCCCTCCCACCCTAGTTCTTCTTGTTTAGTCGTGCACTTCAACCATTTAGAGTGCTTATAAGCACTGGTTAACAGTCATATTGGTGGTCAGCTTGAAGAAGTTGATGGTTCATCTGAAGATGTTGATAGTGCTTATAAACATTTTTTAGCATCTTCATTTTTTGATTGGTATATGTCCTAATGCAACTCATAATTTAAAAGTGACATCCTTAAACACTACTGTCATGCTGCTGGTGGCTTTCATGTGTTGCTGTGTATAGCACCATGTGCAGTCGTTCCAACTTTTGAAGCTCTGCGCCAGATGATCAGGGCACACTTCACGTGTTTCCTCACTCAGGCAATCCCAGCACGAGTTATCGTGTTAATTCCCATGTTTGCTAACGAATCAGGCAACTCTCTCTGCAGAACAGCAAGAACACGATGTTGATATCTATGTGCACTCAAAAAGCGGAGGAGGAAAGGCGTGTAATTTCAGTTTGCTCACTCTACGGACCTGGTTCAATCACTAATGATCATAGCAATTAACCACAGACCGATTACTCTCTAACAATCGATAGAGAAAGTGCGTGAGAGCTGATCCCGACTGTGTTGCGCCATCTGAGAGAGAGAGAGAGAACCAGAGAGAGAGACACTCTGCAATAGACCAACCCTTTGTAGAGGATGCGTCGTAAGTGAGAGTACAATGGAGGGTACAAATTCCCTGCACAACCTATTCCTTGCACCACAGACAGTGGCGAGCTTGTTCACAGCTGAGGGCGAAGGCTTAAGGATCGCAGCAATAGACTGTAGGCATCGACATATGTTCAAGTGGACAGCCCTTGAGGTTTGAGTGCTCCCATTAAGCGACCTTACACTATTGCAGCATCTAGAGTTGTACGTTGGCTGGGAGCCACCATTCAGGAAGCCCAGACAAGGAGCCAAGCTTGCTCCTATATTACCATAATTCTGAGCGTCCACGACCGACCCACTCCACAAGATTGTCGTCATCAGTACCAGCATCAGTGCTGTTGTTACAAAGCGGCGTGGAACAATAGGACTCCACTCTCTAATTAAATCACAGCGCAGCATTCACTTAATCTCCTGCATAGGATGCATCAGAATGGCAACCAGTGCGTGCCACTTCTATCTGAAGATAGCGCTGCCAGGTTTGCCATCCTTCTATGAATAGTTATGCATATCCACATGAAGTCACTAACACAGGATTCCTACTCTTCGGCCAGAATTCGTAAACATTCAATTCATGATTCATTCTGACCGCATGGTAGCCACATCATTCTGTAACTCGTATATAATTTTTGAGGACTTTTGACAACACTATTGGCCCACGAAAACTTGTCTGCCAAACATTTTGAGGCCATTAAAGAAAGGGCCCCCTTTCATTACTATGCATAACAATTTTCAAAATGACACTCCTATTGTAATCTTTACAAGGGTATTTTTGTATTTTTTTTCTAAGGGTTCAACCCTTAGCTTTGTGCCATGCTATACACATTGAAATGCAATTTTCTTATACCTCAAGGGTACCATCACTCTCTTGAAGCACCCTATTTGGCACTAAGTGCCCCCTCTTTGTACACTCAACATATAAGAAGAAAAGTATCGTGTGTGAGCACTTTTGTGGGTTGGAGGCTACTCTAAGCCCACCCACAAAGTTTCTTAAGTTCCCATGCCTACTCTAAGGCTCAATCGGTGTGCAACGGGCTAATCTAAGCCCCCTCCTCTCGTGTCAACTTCTCTTGGTTTTGTACAAGTTCAGGGCTACTCTAAGCCCCCCCCCCCTCCCCACGAATTTTAAGTTGTTCATTTCAAGCTTTGCACTTATTTTGAGGCGATACTTTTGGCAAGTATCTTTGATAGTGTTTCTAAACACTTTATCTTCAAAGCATTGTAATGACCAAAAGTGAAGGTAGATCATCATCTATGGCTAACTTCTTACCCTCTTTCACCCCTATTTTTATGCCTAAGGATGAACGCCTCAATGGACAAAATTACAATCTATGGAAAGATGTCAAACATGCATATCTCTACGCGAACCTCCTTCATCAGGTAGTAGATGGATCAGACCCTGAAGCCAATGGGGATACCAACTTAGACAATTGGCATGTGTGGAATGTCAAGGACAAAAGAGCTTTAGGTCAGCTGTTACTTGCCTGCGACAAACTGACGAAAGGACATATTACTGCCTGCAAGACATCCAAGGATTCTTGGGATATGTTAGCCGCTTTGTATGAAGACAAGACCCCTTCGAAGATATATGCATTAGAGGTCGAGTTTCATAATTTGACCACTAGGCCACACGACATAATTACCAAGGTCATAGCCCAATTTGAGGACTACCAGCGTAAATTGGCACTATGTGGTAGGCAGATCTCTAGTGAAGACATGGCCATTAGGCTTCTTAACAAGTTACCTAAGTCATACGAGACATTTGTGACAACTTTGTATAATCGCGGCCAAGTCTTATCTTAGGAAGAGGTTCTTCGACTATTGCTCCTTCACGACTCGCGAGCCAAATCGACTTCCTCCCAGGAGTCTGCCATGAAGGCCAAAGGACCATTCAATAAGGGCAAAACCTCAAGTCATCATGCTAGCGATGGATCTAAGCAAGGATCACATAATTCATCAAAGAAGTTCACCTGTAATTTTTGTGGAAAATCAGGACACTTATAAAAGTTTTGCTACAAAAAGAAACAATCATCAAAGGCTTCTACGTCTAGGCAAGCATCCAAAGGATTCCAACATAGATCCCACTGCTCTAGTGAGGAACTCTTCATCTCTACAGAAGCCAATGCCCTAGTTACTTCTAGTTCCCCGCATGAGTGGATCTTTGATAGCGGCGCTACCTCCCATATGTGCAAAGACAAGGACTCCTTTCAAGAACTCGCAGAACACACGAGAGAAGTCTATCTTGGCAACAACAAAAGCTTACCCCTCGAAGGAAAAGGGAAAGCTCAAATTACCAACAATCACGGTGAATGCAAGTCTTTATCCAATGTTCTTTTTGTTCCAAAGTTATGTATGAATCTACTTTCCGTCAAGGCCATTACAGATCAGGACAAACAAGTATGGTTTGATAACACCTCCGTTAAGGTAGTTGGTCCCCATACAAAGGATGTCATTGCTCAAGGTATTGAAGAAAAGGGCCTCTACAAACTCTCTTGCTTTGTATCCAAAGAATCAACCTCAAGTTTGTGGCACCAGAGGTTTGGCCACACTTCTTACTTATCAAAAATCTCTTCATCCCAACTTGTGAAGGGATTGCCAAAGATAGGGCAACTTACTGATGTCTTCCAAGCTTGCACCCAAGGCAAGCAACACAGGCCCCAGTTCCCAAGGAAGCTTCAACATGAGCAAGGAACCCACTAGACCTTATCCACATGGACTTATGTGGACCTATGAATACTCCATCCCTGAGTAGATCCCTCTACTTTTATCTTCTAGTAGATGACCACTCTCGCTATATTTGGGTGTACTTTTTGAAGTAAAAGGCATACACATTCTCTAAGTTTCAAACTTGGATCAAGGAAGTTGAGAATGAAGCTTCCACGAAAGTTAAAACCATCAGATCAGATGGAGGTGCCAACCAGAGTGGGACAAAGCTATGAAAGAGGAACTGGATGCAATAGCAAAGAACAAGAATTAGACATTAGTTCCCAAACCAACCAACCATCAAGTCATAGGAGTCAAGTAGATATACAAAGTCAAATACAAGTCTGATGGCACTCTAGATAAATATAAGGCAAGATTAGTCGCTAAGGGATACAAGCAACAACATGGCATTGACTATGAAGAAACCTTTGCTCCTACTGTAAGATTCACAACCATAAGAATCATCTTAGCACTAAATGCTCAATTTAAGTGGTCCATTTACCAGCTGGACGTCAAAAGTGCATTAAATACAATATAAAATGGAAATAGACTAGAAATTGAGTGCCTCCTGGATACAAAATGGAGATGCACTCATGCGGATACAAATGTAGATGAAGTAGGAGCAATCATGTTGTCAACAATATGTACCTGTAAGAATTATGTCATCAACATATATGCACATGTATATGAACTCATCATCACTTGCTTTGACAAGCAAGCTACTATCTACTTTAGATAACTTGAAAACCAAGTTCCTTCAAGAACTTCACAAGTCTATAATTCCATGCCCTTGGGGCCGGCTTCAAACCATACAAAGCTCTCTTGAGCTTACATACATATTTTGAATACCTTTTATCTCTGAATCCTTCTGGTTACTCCATGAAAACATCATATGAAATATAACCATTTAGAAAGGCATTTTTCACATCTAATTGACATAATCTCCAACCTTTACATGCAACAATGGCTATGAGTGTTCTGATGGTTTTCATCTTTGCCACAGGACTATAGGTCTCATCATAATCTATACCATATGTTTGAGCATACCCTTTCACAACAAGTCTAGCTTTATACCTATACACACTTCCATCTGCATACCTCTTGGTTTTGTTGACCCATTTGCATCTAGTGATCTTCTGACTATTTGGTTTAGGAACCAAATCCCAAGACTCATGTTCTATTAATGCATCATACTCTTCCTGCATAGCTTTCTCCAAATTTTCCTTACCTTTTGCCTCTTCATATGTAGAAGGGTCTTAATCTACTTTCACCATGTAAGCATAGTCTTTAGTAGTCAAAAAAGAAGTGTCATAGCTATACCTTCTAGGTTGCCATTTGTGTCTTGATGACCTTTTGAGTTCTCCGCTTCTTGAAGTTTCTGGTTCATCACATTCTGGATCAAATATTGGCACGTCTTCAACTTCAACTTGTACTTCATTGTTCTCTTCTTCATCAAATATTTGAACCTTTGATTTACCTTTCTTTTGATGCACAATTTCTTCATCACCTGCATGACTATTGATTGTACCTGGGAACCAAGTACCTTGCTCATCAAATGTAACATCCTTTGATACAAGGAATTGCTTTGTGGATGGACTCCACAACCTATAACCCATCTGCTTGTCATCATATCCAATGAACACAATACTTTTCAGCTTTAGGTTCCAATTTATGCCTCAACTGAGATGGCACATATGCATAAGCCAAACATCCAAATACTTTGCAATGATCTAAGGTAGGCCTCTTATCCCACCATGCCTCATATGGTGTCATACCCTACAAAGCTTTACATGGTAATCTATTGACCAAATATGTAGTTGTATTTACAGCCTCAACCCACAAATAATTTGGACAATTTTTCTCCTTCATCATTGATCTTGCAAACTCAACAAGAGTTCTATTCCTTCTTTCTTGCATTCCATAAGTAATCACTAAACTCATTAAAGAAATACTCTCCCCCTCCATCTGACCTTAGTCTCTTCAATTTTTGACCTATGATTCTTTCTGCATACACATGATAATGTTTGAATGTATTAAATACCTCCAATTTATCTTTGATCACATAGATAGTGATCCACCTAGTAGCATCATCAACATAAATCACATAATATCTTGAACCATTTATACTGAAATCCTTTGATGGTCCCCACACATCTGTGTGTACCAATTCAAGCTTCTCTGAATACATGAAACCATGCTTAGAATAAGATTGCTTATGAGCCTTACCTAATTGACATGCCTCACATATGTATGTCATATGTTGACCTGCAACATTAGCAATCCAAGCACTGAACCATTGTTGACCATATCTTTAATACCTCTTTCATTGAAATGTCCAAGCCTCTTATGCCAAAGATCTAACTCAGAGATCTTATGTCCTCCATAAGTGAACAAGACATGGCCAACATTACCTTGAATCTTCAATATGAAAAGTCTTCCTTCTTTCTTCCCTGAAACAATTTGCTTATACCCATTGCTAGGGTCTTCCACAAAAACTCCATCATTAGTGAACCTTACTTCATAACCTTTTTCAACAATTTGTCCTACACTTATCAGATTCTTTGGAATTGTAGGAACATACAAGACCTTACTTAGAAGAGTACTTCCATCCTTGGCCTTCACTGATCCAATTGAATTCACATTGTGCTTTGTATTATCACCTGTTTGAACTACATGATTAGTTACCTTATTCTCCAAATCAGTCATCAAGGCTATGTTACCACTCAGATGATTGCTACACCCTGAGTCAATGTAGAAGACTCTTTGATCTTCACTTTGTCTTTCACAAGTTGCATTCATAATCAAGGTTGAATCCTCCTTCTGATCTGAAGCATAATTGTATTAGGTATTGTTGTAGGATTGACTTTGGAAACCTCTACCTGCATTTCTTCCAAAGTAACCTCGACTACCTCTACCTTTAAAATTACCTCTTTGATTTCTGCCACCTCTTCCTCTTGAATTAAAGTTTTGATTATATCCTCCATCATTCTGATTATTATGCCAACAATCATGAGCTAAGTGATTTGTCTTACCACAAATCTAGCAAGCTTTGGCTCCATCTTTATTGCTTCTGCTTCTTCCTCTACCTTTGCCACCTCCTCTTCCTCTTAGGAAGTTGGCTTGGCTAGTTGTAACTTCATCTTCATTTGCTTGTTGCTTGCCTTTGCTATTCTTCTTTTTATCCTTTGAATACATTGCTTGACTTGCACTCTTATCACCATCACCTTTAACATCCTGCTCAAAAATTAGCATGTGTCCTAGCAACTGATTTAAATCAGGAGTGAAATGATCTAGTGACAATTCAGTAGACAAAATGAATGGCTTCCATTTCTCATCTCCTCTCAAACCTGTGAGGATTTGCCTTACTAATTTATCCTCCTCTATATCTTCATCAAGTGCTCCTAATGCATCTGCAATGTCCATCCTTGTTACATAATCAGAAATGGATTGAGAGGCCTTCTTCTTGAATGTGGTAAACTCTGCCCACAAAGATGCTTTCCTTGACTTTGTAGTGTTTTGGAAATGCTCCTCCAAAGCATTCCATATATCACTTGCACTTTCAAGACCTTTAATATGAGGGAGCAAGTAGTCATTGACCCCCATATAGATAATGCTTCTTGCTTGAGCATCTTCTTCATCCAAGTCTTCAAATCTGAAAGTTCATCCCTAGTTGGAACACTAGGATCTCTGAATTGTGGTTTTTCTTCTTCTCCTATAATGTAACCTATCAAATCTTTGCTCATAAGATGAGCTTCCATCCTCATTGACCATGCTGGATAGTTTTCTCTATCCAATTTCTCTATCTGAAGAGAATCTCTCATCCTTTCTTCACCAATGTATTAAATTCTTCAACCTTTATGACGAATAAGTGTACCTTTACTTTGAATAAAGTTCCTTTTAATCTTCTTGATAGCTTCAGTCCTCTTTCTCAAGCTTTCACTTCAAACTTTCACCTTCTAAACCTTCAAGTGTTGATTTTTGTATAACTGCAGTAGTCGGGGTCCTCCTTTCTTCAATTTTGATGATTCCTGCTCTGATACCACTGATGGAGAGTGTTAATCTCCAAAAGAAAAAGCTATCCTTGATGTTAGAGCACCTCTATATCAAGAACAACTCAAAACCTTTACCAATTTTGAGGATCAATACTAGATTATCAAAATCTTGAATAAACTGTGAAGAGAGTTAATACTCAAAAAGGCTGATGCACATAATTCACTCATTGATTGATCAAATGTGTAAAGTTTTTTATAAAACTTTTCACAAGGTTTTGTCCATAGATTGCGCACCTTCTCCAATTTAAATCATCTCAAAAGATTTAGCAGATGTTGAGAAATGATCCTCACAATTCACCTATGTCTAAAAGTATACTTTTCTATAGTCGACTTTGACACCTGTAACTTCTAAAGCATGATTCTCTCAAACTACAACCCATTTATTCAAATGATTTTAGCCATAGGTAGCTTACCTTCCAACTTAAAGAATGAGTGCTTATTTTCTCAAAACTTTACACTGTGGAAGGAGAACTGACCAAAACATTAGCATCCAATTTTGCACCTATTGCAACTTCACTTCTTCACATTTACACATGTAAATGTTCCTACTCTCAATTTTCTCAGCCTGATCACAATTAGGATCTGAAAACTTGTACAAGAGTCAATCAAGTATAGACTTAGACTTGTACAAAAGCATTTCGCAAAAGATTAAAAACAAAAGGAGTACTCAACAAAAGATCGGGTGCAATATATCTTCTTCTCTGAAAAATTCTACATCTGGAGAGAGAGATCTTCTTCACTTCTAAAGTGTCTAATGACTTCTAATTCTTCTCATCTCATGCTCTCTCATTCTTGCCCCGACTTTTTACTTGTATATATAGGCATATATGTACAAGCTCATGACCATACAAAAGGTTTAAGTGAGCTAACTACAAATTAATGTACAGATGTATACAAGTCTTCATTTCCTGAACATGCTTTATCTTCAATCTTCAATTCTTGATCTTTTCTTCATTCTTTGACTTCAAGTCTCTATTCAAAACATCAATTGGTGATTGACTTACACCAACATTTTACCTGTTTGATTTTCAACAAGGGAAAGATACTTCTTGAAACATGAGAAGACTTCATCCTTATGCTTCATAAAGTATAGGATTGTCCATCTCCTAAAATCATCAATAAAAGATACATAGTACCTGGATCCTGAAATTGATGGTTCTTTGCTAGGTCCCCAAACATCTGTGTGGACTAGTTGTAACAAGTCACCATAAATGTATCCTTTCTTCATGAAGGATTGTCTATGTGATTTCCCAAGCTGACACACACTACACTTATATATCATGTGTTGCTTGGAGATATTTGGTAGGCCAAACACATTTTTATCCCAGCATATTTTCTTCAAATTCCTCTTACCTATGTGAGCCAATCTTTTGTGCCACATCGCTAATTCTAATAGGGTGGCTATATTTATAGTGTCTTGAAGTTCAAGTGTAAAGAGTGTACTTATCTTTTCTCCTTTTGCGATTCTCTTGAATCCTTGTTGTGGATCTTCAACAAAGGCTCCATTCCTTGTGAACCCTACTAGTAGTCCTTCCTCAACAATACCTTGCTGAGTAGATTCATGTTTCCATATGGAGTCTTCAAATTTCCAATCTTTTCCACTGACAGTCTAGAGTCATCTCCTGTTTGAACCTAATGCCTATTTCTTGGATCCTCCAAGTTTGAGAGTACAACCACATTCCCTGGTACATGATTTGAACAACCAGAATCTATATAAAATACATGCTCATTTGATTTACCTTTCCTCATGGTCATATTCATCAAGAGGAGTGAGTCCACTTGAGTTTTCTCTTCAGTGTAATTGTTGTAGTCTCTCCTTCTTCTATATCCTCCTTGATGATTTGTATTGTTGAAGTTGTTATTCTTGTAGCCATTGATTGCCTTAGGAATACCTTGCCCAACCTTGAGACTGTTGTAAGTGATTTGCGTCATGAATTTTGTCCACATTAAGGTCTTTTGACCCCTTTATCCACCTAAAGCTTGCATAGTTCACATTTTCAACAATGATAACATTAGGTACTTCTTCAGTATTAGACAAGATGAATACTTAGCCTAGTGGTTAAGTCTCAAGGATAGGAAGGAAGAAGACTTGAGTGCAGCTCATATGGAGAGAATAAAAAGAGAGTTTTGCCCAAAGAGATCTAGAGCCTTTTAGAAGCATCCACTCAAGTTAACGTGAGTAAACTTGAGTTCAGAGAGACTCAACTCAAGAGGCAAGTACACTCCAGAAGGAGGTGTAAAAGTACTGGTGGAAATTGAGCATTGCATATGTGGAATCCAGTTACTCTAGCGATCATGGTTAGTCCCCAAATCTATACAATGGCAGTTTGGGTGGAGAGTCACATGTCATTCTCTCTAGCATGGAGACTATGCTCTTAACATTCGTTTTAGAGCCTTAGTGGAGCTTCCATGGAGACCTTCAGCTCATTACCTTCTTCCCTAAGATGGAGCTTCCATGGAAACATTGTGATTCCATCATCTATACATCTTATGAGTTTTCACTCACCCCGGACACTCATGTGGTTATGCATACTTTTTCATCAAAGATGAAGAACTATCCAACACTTGGGAAATGCATGCAATCATTTATCATTTCTAAAAGAAACCCAAAGCACTTCTCTACACAAGGATAAATGGCTACAACACAAGTCATGGGCATTGATCCACACTCTCACCTCAATAAGAATTTGAACTATTCAACTTTCCAATTGAGTTTTCCATCTCAATTATACCATGATAACTAATTCAATCTATTTTAAGCCACCTAAGAACCCATCTTCTCTCATGAATTCTCATGCCATATCCACCCTTTCAATCCCATTTTTGGTCAATGTCTCCAATCTTTCTCTACAATTCGTCAAATTAAAAACTAATTAGTACATTCTTCTTCACATTCAACAAGAACTTAGAGTTTAAGACTCTTTCCTTACATCAAGTGATCCAAGAGTGCTTCTTAGGTTTCTTTTCCTTTGAGTGTTGGGAAACCAAGAGCATTCAAAAGCTCTTTCTTCTTTGATTATTATGAAGCTTAGAGTATCTACATATATACTTTTATGAAGATGATTGAGCCTATATTCTCATTTAAAGAGATTCATGAATCTTTTGTGCTTCAATATTCATTGATATGTAAGATGGAGGTATGATGGTCGTTTGGTATGCATAGGAGGAAGCAAGAAGAATTTTCTTGAAACTTAATTCATGGAGCTTCAAAGTAGGAAAGGAAAGAGGGGACAATGAAGATGGAGGGAATTGTTTAAAGAAGATGGAGCATAAAGCCATAGTCAAAGTGGTAGAATAGAGATTAGGAACAACAACACTCTCCATCAGTTGTGGGAAAACACAATGACCATGATCAAGAACAAGACAGATAAACCTCGAGGAGAGAATCACATAAGAGATCGCCAAAGATTTGCCCATCTCAAGAGATTCGCATGATGTTGAAGAAAAGTGCATATCTAGCAAGATGGCATTTTTTCTCATTATTTTAAGCTCATCATTTTAAGGTATCATATGTGATTAAAAGTTCTTGTTTTTAACTTACATGTGTTCTTTGGAGATTCTATAATAGATATATAACTCAACTCTCAAGAAAGTATCTCCCAATGCCATTTGGGAAGCCTCCAAAGTAACATCTTTAGGCACTCTTTCTAGTAGTTGACTACCTCACAATTGATCAACTTCGAGCGTGTTTTGCTCTTTGCTCCGATGGCCGATTTTGATTATTTTTGGCTCATCTCGTAAGCTGTCCAATAACATCAAGGTTTATGGAATCAAGGTTTATTTGAATCTTTTGCACAACAAAATAGGGTTCAACTGTCTTTTTGATTGTTTTGGCAATGGAATTGGAGGTTGCATTGACTATTGTTTGACATGCTCATACTTTCAAATATGAAATGGAGGTGTGTTTAGATATTTCATCTTGTATAATATGATGGAACTTACTTGATTAGGAAGTGGTTCAAGTTTTATTTCAAATTAGTTTTTTATCACCAAAAGTTATTGTAAAAGCACATTTTATAAGTGCATGTCAAATTGTATTGGGTTCATCCACATGGGAACAACAAGATTGTAATTGTACATGAGAGGTGAGAAACACCTATCTCAAACAGTGTATTTGTACTCTCAAACAAGGAGATGCACACTACTTATTGTGGGAGCACTAGATTGTGTGTGTGTACTCTGCCTAGACTAGACAAGATTTTGAAATTATATTTTTTATTTAAAGATCACAAATGTAGGAAAATAATACAAGAATATGCAAATGATACAAGAATTCCCACAATCCGAGAGTGATAGGTATGGATAACAGGAATAGACAGAATACGAGAGATCCCCCAACCTGAGATCATAGGTATGAAATAATATATTTGGATTACAAAAACTCCTTTGAGGGAGATGTACTAGGTACATAAGAGGGCTTGACAAGATCTCGTACAATGAGATTACAAGAGGACACGACCAGCTGTCCAGGATACTGTTGGTACATTTGGCAAGCCTAGATGCTTGACTAAATGATCTCGACTTCTCATTTATTCATTTGGCTCACATGTGTATGGCACATGAACACCTCTTGTAAAAATCTTGGACTTTACTTCATTGGATAAAGTTAAAAGGAAGTGAGACGAAGAATCTTGTGATTTTAGGAGATAAGTACCATGACTTAGTTGGTGGTTGGAATCAAAAAAATCAACACCTAAAGTGTAAGAACACTCTTAGGTGAAGGAAATTCAAAATTCAAATTCTCTCTATGTGCATAAATAGAGGTGACTTTTAGTTGCATGATATGATAGGGAAGAGAGAGCCATTGAGCCTCATGGTTGATCATACATTGAGCTCACACATGTATGAGTAAGTCCACTACATCTCCTTTGTATCATACATTCATTAGCACATAGAATTTGAGTCATTAGCTCATGATAATCTCTGTCTATTGATCTTTGCAAAAACCTCTTCATTTTAGTGATTTTGTGTGATTGAGTTCTCTGCATATACTTAATCATTTGACTTGTTTTAACTTTAAATACGTAGAGTAATTAGTCTAATTGCTAGATATAAATTTACATTACATTTGGTTCACTAATTCTTGAGTTATGGATCATACAAACTACCTATATTTGCATATTGTCTTCCTCCTAAAATGTCAGGATTACACCCCCTGAGTTCTTAAACTCATTCCTCAGTGTATACTCATCTAAATTAGTGAAATAACTTGGAATAGCTAGCTAAGATCTTAATTTAGATGTGTCTAAAAGATCTTGGGTCAATTTCTATCAAAAAATGAGAATTGAACATTTTTTTGAGAGGTTCAAGTCCAAAAATAGCAAGTTTTTCATAGTGCATCTATGTGCAAGTTATCTATTTTGGCACAAACATTTGACAATGATGCTCCAGGGTACATAGTGGGTCTAGATGCATATTTGGGAATCTAAAGATGTCTACTAAGGTTCCCTGAAGTCACATTGGCAAGTGTAGATCAGGATTATTTCAATACCACCTCATCTCTGAATTGTATCCAACCATCTCCTCACAGTGGTATCAGAGGTACATCAACTCAAGATGGGAGATGGATTTCCTTCATCCATTGGCAGATTGGATCGAGTTAATTACTCACCGTGGTCACTTAGAATGGAATCATATCTTCAAGGGAGAAATCTCTATGGTTATATTTCTCGAGATGAGATGATGCCAATCCTTAGAAGCAAATGAAAACCAACTCAAGAAGGACAAGAGAGGTAAACCACATGGTGCTCAAAGGATGCTCTAGCCAGGCCTTACATTCTTAACTCAATCTCTCTTTTTTTACTTCCATGCATTAGGAGCTACAAGAATTCACAAGAGACATGGAATGCCCTTGAAGTATTCTTCCCATCAAGCACTAGAGCTAGGAAGGACCAACTCTAGATGCAGTTTACTACACTCAAGAAGATGCCCAAGAAACGTGTGACTGATTTTATCACAAAAATGAAGGACTTAGCATATCAACTTGGGAGCACTGGGAATTCATTGAAGAATAACATATAGTGAGACAAGTAATCAATGGAATCAAAGCAAATGATAAATGGGAAGCTTTCACCACAGCAATGGACCTATACATGGACATGTAGGTTCTTGACTTCAACACCCTCATGGGACAATTGTTCACATGAGGCAAAGCTTATGAAGACTGGAGACAACTCAAAAGGTAACCAATCCTCTGCCCTATACACAGATAAGAACAAGAGTAAAGATAGCAAAGGAAAAGGTAAAAGATCCAATGATGAAGGTAGTACCTCTAAAGCAAACTTTGTAGGTAGAGGTAGAGGTTCAAGGGGAAGAGGTAGAGGAGGTAGACAAGGTAGGGGGAGATTTCAAAGCTCCTCTCCATGTGCCATATGTGGCCTAACTAATCATGCAACTGAGAATTGTTTCAGGAACCCTAGAAATCAGAGAGGAAGAGGCTGCAATGGAGGAATCTATGGAAGTGCAAGAGGCAGATCAAAGAGAGAGTCATACAAGGCTCAAAGATTTGAAGCACAGTTGTCCAAGCTATGAAAAACATAGAGGAGGACATTACATGCAGAGAGGAGGAGTAAGGAGGAGCTATCAAGCCCACACCCCCTCTAGTCTCTTGTAGGTATAAACATAGTCTGCTTATAATACTTCTAACTCTTCGTGTACATATACAATTCAAGAGATTTAAGGTGCACTATGTAGCTTATATGTTTCTTACTTTCCCTAAGATGGCTTCTTGAAATTAGTTTATGTGCACAAAAATTGGTGTATCTTTGTAACTCTAATTTCTACATATCCTACATCTCTACATAGTCTGTTTTGTATAGAGTTGTTGACTGACCTAAACAGATTCATTTGAGGTGTTCTATAGTGTGTTTATGAACCAGGGTTCAGATTAGGAAACATCCTTTATTGAAGATGTTGAAAGATTGGGAGGAAAGGAATATCACATGTAATATCTAACACTATGATTGGTCAGATATCAGAGTTTGATCATGCTAGAGATGTTTGGGAGGCCTTAGAGAAGATATATGCCACTTCCACAAGAAGCAAAAAAATGTAGCTTAAGAATAAACTCCATTCTTTGAAGAAAGGTAGTGGTCAATCTATTGTTGACTACACCTTGAGGGTGAAGAAGTTGAGGGAGCCATTGGCATCCATTGGTTGCAAAGTAGATGAGGAAGAGCTTGCGCAGATTACTCTCAATGGGTTGAGAGGGGAAGACAAGTGGAAATCCCTCATTACTACCATATAGAGATCCTCTACCAACTCTTGAGGTGTTGATCCCACACCTAGTGGCAGAAGAGGTTGCCATAGGAGACACATCCAACAAGGATGGTCACTCACAGGTCCTATATGCTAGCAAAGGCAAAGGAAAGAGTGGCAAGAAGGGGAAAGGAGGAAAAAGCAAGTGGAAGCACTCCAAGGAAGAAGATTCAGATTCAAAAGGAGAGACCAAGGCATCATCTTCAAGGAAGGGCGAGAATGGCAAAGGGAAGAACAACCCTTATCAAGGTAAAACTTGTTTTATATGTGGTAAGAAAAATCATATTTCTTCAAATTGTTGGTTCAAGGATTAAAAAGGTAAGAATAAAAAGGAGCAAGGGAACTATGTTAACAACTCCAAGAAGGATGATGAGAAGGAGACTCCCTAGCCATGATACATGGCTACACTAGTGATCCCAATGACACAACGTGGTACATAGACTCTGGATGCTCTAATCACATGTCATGTATGGAGGAATCCTTTGTTCATGTGCAGGCCCCAAGCTCAAAAGCTTGTCTGGAGACATGAGATAACACTGAGCATCCCATTACACATGTAGGATATGTGAAGCTAGGTGAAGGTAAATCTATGAAGACTCTTAAATATGTGCTCCATCTTCCATCTATTTCCAAGAACCTTATCTTTGTAGGACAAATGGTAGAGAGAGGTATGCAGGTTATATTTGATGCAAAAGGGTGCATGGTGAAGCAAGGAGGCAAGGTCATTGCCAAGGGAAGGAAAGAAGACAGATTGTTCACACTAGATGTTGCTGCTACACACAATAAGGTATGTTATGTGATGATTGATAACAAAAAGGATTGTAGAGATTGATCTTTGGCACAAGCGGATAGGACATATCAATATTCCCAAGTTAAAAAGCATGTTCAAAGTAGGTTTAGTACAGGGACTACCAAATCTTGAAGGCAAGGTCTACATGAGTTTTGTGATGCTTGTCAGCTAGGTAAGCAAGCAAGGAAGCCATTTCCAAAGAGTGAGTATATATCCTCTACGCTCTTAGAGCTTATACACTCAGATGTATATGGCTTTAGCAGAGAGGCTTCATTGGGAAGAGCTAGGTACTTTTTCACTTTGATTAATGACCACTCAAGAAAGGTACGGCTATGTATTATCAAGGAAAAATCAAATGTGTTTTCATGCTTTCAAAAGTTTAGGTCCCTTCTTGAGAAAGAATGTGATGCACACATCAAGACATTGAGGTCAGATGGAGGGGGAGAGTATTCCTACAAGGAATTCAAAAAGTACTTGCAGGAAAATGGCATAAAGAGGCACTTTACATGTAGGTATACCCCCAACAAAATGGTGTTGCAAAGAGGAAGAATAAGCATTTGGTTGAGATAGCTAGATGTCTCATAAATGAAGGTATGCTACCATTCTCTTATTGGGATAAGGCTGTGAATACAGCTTGTTAATTGATCAATAGGGTTCCAACAGGTGTTGTGCACAACTTGGCTCCACACTTTTGGGGTCACTTGAGGATGGATTATTGAGAATATCTAACATGAACATGTGAAATGGACAGATGGAGAACCTAGAAAAGAGATGGAAGGAAAAGCTAAAATAAAATCACTCTCTCTCCTATAACACATATTAAAATTAACCAATGCTAATGATTCAGACAATAAAAGGGAATTATGTAGAAGACATGTTGGATGAGTTTTGGGACACCCAAAGCCTAACGACCTAGACATGTTACTAGAGGCTTGTTAGGCCTAAGTCAAAGTAGGATTACATAGTGGAACATGCGTGTTGCTACCCAAGTGGCTAGCTAAAGAATGATAGATTGTTAATATGCAAGAGAAAGATATAGATCGCATAACACATCCTATAAAATCTCAATCACATTCCCATAAAGGACACGATTCTTGAGAGTGGTAATCAAAGATTAAAAAACGAGCTCACACAACATATGGGGCTAACCACATAAGAAGATAGACAAGAGAACATAGTGGAGGATGTTGAAGTTCCCGAATTTATCCAAAACGTAATGCAAATGAGCTATTGCCAACCAAAGTCAAAATAACTAATAGTAATGAGGAGTTTATAAGAGCAAAATAAAATCTATGGAGAAAAAAGAACAATGCTGTGGTACAACCATCCTTTCCAAAGAACATTGATATAAGTCAAGATAGAATGGGTAGGGTGTAAGACAAGTTCTTGTAGATATGTTGGATACCAATGATATTATCGTGGAATAAATCATGTAATCTCTCCCTACCATCAAATGATCTAAACTTAGAGTTTTCAATAATTACAAAAACTATGAAATGATCCTACTAAAATCATTCTGAAGGCAAATGAAGATAGTACAAGAGTGGGAAGATACTTCATTTTCCAACAACAACAATGTTGCTCTAGCACAATGGTGAGAACCACATTAAGAAGCTCCACCTCCTTAATGTCAATCCACGGAAGAGATACGAGTGATATGAAGATCGTGAATGTGAGATGAAGTGAGAGTGAAGGTGAGAAGCATAGAGATGCACACACACATACACACACACAACGAAGAGACAAGCAAGACACAATGGAAGGTGAGAAATCACTCTATTACTCAAGAACACTCTTACAAGCTCAAAATAGCTCTAAGCTCTTTTCTACTCAAACAAGCTAACCTCAAAAATGAGCTCTCTAGCTCTTTTTATAGATTCTAGATTAGTTTTGACCGATTTCACATCTAGTGATCGGCATAGTTAAAAAATAGGTCCTAGATGCTATTTGAAAGGGTAAACGGTGTCTAAAAATAACCAAAATTGATGCGCTCATTCTACCTGAGCTCCTCAAGCTCGAGGACTCCTCGGCTTGCACAAAATGGAGCTATAAATTACAAAAAGCGTTTTTCTATGTTACATATGTTACAATAGTGATGAAAATCACTCTTGGAGGTTTTGAAGAATATTTATAAAACATAATCTTTCAAAAATTGATTTGACTGACTCCTTGCTCTGTCTTTACATGCTTCCACGTCTTCTATGCCTCTGGCTACTGCCAACACCCCCCTCCCTCTCGCTTCTGTCGTCCTCGACAGAACCTTGTTGTGAGGTTTGTCGGATGTAATTTTGTAGGATTTCCTGAGCGAGGGTGTGTTCTAATATTCGAATGCCTCGGGCCAAATCTGCCTCGAGTTTCTCCCAATCAATTGGTTGCGGTTCATCGGATGGCAGGAGTTGGTAATGTGTGGAATATACCATCTGTTCACAGGCGAATAATTGAAGCAAATGTGTGGGCCTGCTGATGAACACTTCTGAATGGTATTCCCAGAAACGGTTGTGAACATTTCTTCGAAGGTCTGCTTGTAGTACGCCGGTAAATATTTGATTCTGCAATGCCAGGCATAACACACCCGAAGCGATGGCATTGTACTCATATCATATGCAAGATCTAGATTGCCATGCTCGAAGCCCGGGGTGTTTACATGAGGTGCCTTAACATGTCTGAAGGCTTTAAAAAGCATCTGCATCATGTCAAATATCTTGACAGTCATGTGTGTTGCTATATCTTCCATGTGTTTCAAGCGAGGGAGCCAGTGACGAATCGTTGCCATCATGTATCCTACTGTAGGTGGTCCTATGGGTGGAGTAAAGTATGGGTAGTTTAGCCAATCCTGGCATTGCTTGTTGTTTTGTATCTTAATCGCAAATGCCTTCCAGGAACGCCGACGTGGCACTGGTCCCCAACATGGGTTGTACTTTAAGTGTAGTGGTGCCTTGGCCCATGTACTCATCATCTCAAGATATTTCTGTAAGAGATCCTTGCGCCATTCTGGTTGATAGATTTCTCCTTGCTACGCGTCTGTTGGCAAATCGTTAGGCTCAAACTGAGTAGCGTGAGATGGTTTCTTGCATGTTTCTTTCTCTATGGCAAGGGGCCCTGATATGTATTTGCGAGGGGCCAAATGAGCAAAGTATGGGACTGTAAAATGCGTTCTTCAATCATTTCCATGGCGTGAAGCTTCGCTTCTACTCGTGCTGAGTGGGTTTTTCCTAATTCTTCAATTGCCTTCATCCATGCGGGGGTAGGAAGTTCGTAAGTCATCTAGCCTTTGGCCGGGACGCGTTTGCCTGGGATGGGTTGGGGCTCATAGGCTTCTTCAAAGGTTTCCTCCACCGGAATGGTTATAGTTTCTTCATCAGCTAGTAGCTCTGGTGGGGAATCTGGCCTTGGTGGTGCTTCATATACCGCTATCTATGATTGGAGCGTTGATACCTGGGCCCGTAAAGCGTTGAGTTCCTCTAGGATGTCAGGAGATGGGTCTGCAGGAGCTGGAAGTCCTTGTTGTACTAGTGCTCTTAGCTGTAATATCTTGTGTTCATCTTTGAGCTTGTGAAACTCCTTGTTCATGCTGTCGTATTCATCTAGCAATCTGACGTGATCTTCTAGTAACATTTTCATCGATTCTGAGGGCACGGCCTTGAAGCGGCTGGGGCTCAATGGTTGGTATGGTTGATCCAGGGCAGCTTCTAAATTCTCTCTATTTTGTTCTTGTAAGCATTGGTTTTCTTCTTTCGTGGCTGCCAAGTGTCATCTAAGTAATCCCATATTTCGTGTTAACATTGCATTGCGAATGGTATGTGCCCTTAACAAATTATCAAGATCAGTAGTGGCCTCTTTGGTTTTCTCTTCACTTTCTAGTTCTAGTTTTTGATATGCCTCTCGGAGTTCTTGGTATCTGGTGTTTAGGGAGGCATTCTCTATGGTCAGTGAATTTAGTTGCAACTGTAAATCATTGGTTGTCCTCTGCAGCTGCTGATAATTATTTCCAAAAGATGTGAACTCATCTCTTACTTGAGTCATACAGGTGAGCATTTGTCGAAATGCATTATCTACAGTGGGTGATAATATTAATGGTGTACTAAGTGAAGATGCAGTGGGTGTAGATGCAAAGGGAATGGGGAATGGGGGTGGGAAAATGGATGTCGTGGTGATTGTGGAAAATTGTGGTGTGCCTATGTATGGTTGTGTCGTGAATGAAGTGAGTGGTGGTGCGGTGGGTGGTGATATATCCATGTCATTGGATGTGGTGTCCAGTGCGGTGACCGTGAATAATGGCGTGATCGTGGGTGCTTGCGTGGGTGTAAATACAAGGTTTCCAAAAGTGGAAGAGTAATTTATAGAGGGGTTTTCTAATGCTGCTTGGTGGAAAGGGGAAAGAGGAATGACGGTGGGTCGGGGAGGTGATACAGGGGAAAAAGTCATTGGGGTTAGAAATGGAAATAGTGGTTTCGGGGGTGTAGGGAACGATGGAAAATATGGATGGAGAAATGGACTAGATAGAGAAGTGGATGTCGGAGGGAGAAAACTAGGTTGGGTGGTTGTGGACATGGTGAGAGGAATGGATGTTACAAGGGCTTCTGCTACTTCACCGTGGAAGGAGGTGGATGTTCTGGGAGAAGGAGGATGTATGGGGAAGACTGGATGGATGGGAGGTGAAGGAGGAGTGGTTGGGGTGGTAGGTACTTCAACAACTGTGGTGGTATGTACAGCAGTAGTACGGGGTGGGGAGTCGACGATAATGGTGTCCTCTGCCAATGAGCCTTCTAGGATGAGACGTGCTTCCCTAGCCTGTTCTGAAGATTGACCGCCGGTGGGTACCTGAATGTATTCACCAGGTTTGGTTAGTAGACGGACTCTACGAGGGTCATACTGTGGTAACGGTTTCCTTTGCAAATATCGTAAGGCTTCGGTGGATCCCACTGATTTGGCAAGTTCTCGAAAGCCTATGATGTATACTTCTTCGAATCCGCTTGAGACAAGTTCCTATTCTATAAGTGCTTGACTGCCTCCTCAGTCAATTTCTTGCGCGCCCAAACTTTCTCCATAGTACGATACAATTTCTTGATGGCCAGCATATAGGCTACTGCTTCATAGGTTTCATCTTCGTGTGTGCTCATGTCACCTTGGGTGTCGGTTTGTCATCCTTGTTCATCTGTGTGTACATGTTCTTGGGATTCATGTGTGCCCTGACTGGCTTCGCCATCGCCTTCATCTTCATCGGTCTCTGTTCGTTCCTCTTCAGAGCTAGACACGACTTGTCCTTGTGGTTGGTCTCGGGGTGTGGTAGGGTAGCTTGGCTATTCGTATTCCTCAGAGAAAATCTGACCTTCGGAATACTGAAATTCATTGGAGAAGGCATCTGGCATTTCGAAATCAAATGTTGTATCCAGTGGCTCTGCTTCCATGTTTGGTATCGGAAAAGAAAACGCTTCCGCACCAATAGTGGTGGGAGCTTCTACTGTAGTGGTGGGGGGTCCAGGGACTGTGGCTGCTTGAGTAGCGACTGTGCTGGTAGTGCCCTCCGTTGTAACTGGTCTCGATAACCTTATGCGAATGGGTTGTACAGGGGATTCAGTAGGAGACTGTTCTGGAGAGGGTTGCGGTGACGGTGATTCTGGGACTTGTAGGCATGGGATAGTACCTCTCATGTGCTTTCCTGCTCGTCCTTTGCTAGGCTTCCTAGCTTTCTTCGTTGCCCCTTTGAATGCTTTCAGCTCTTTGCTTGTCATTGCTCGCTCGATAGGTAAATCGTAGGCCAAACACATATATACAATGCGCGTGAGGGTGCAACATCCATTGATAACCTTCTTTCTTTCCCATCTGTGTTGTGCTAAATACAACTCATCAATGATCCAGCTAGCTAGATCAACTGTCTGGGGTCCAATACATGATAAATACAAACCGAACCATATTCATTTGTGAGGCATTGTGAATCTGTCCTGAGCGGGGAAAGCAAAATGCTGCATACATATCCGTAGTGGTTTTGAAAGCTCAAGTGTGATCGCCGAAATCTCTTCCCATTTAGTAACGTCCCTACGTTTCATAGGGTCTGGAACTAACCTTTCTCGCTCTGTGGGCGTGTGGGTTCCGTGAATCTTGATGGCAACTCGAATCAAATCTTTAGAAAGATAAAATCTTTTATATGGTGGATCGTTCACTAAGGATGGCAAAATAAAAGTGCCTGGTAGATCCTTGTTCTCAAAGGCTGTCAAAGTGGTGACTAAGTAATAGCATCTGTAGAAATCTGGTTTAGGCAAAGGGTCACTGAAATACTCTATGAAGCCGGCTCTTGCCCAAACATGCGTTAAGTCGTGTGTTCTGTAGTCCTTCGAACTCTCTTGAGAAAAATTGATGTTTGCCCCAGGTACGGTCATCAAAAGTTAAATTAGCCTCAAATATAAAATCAGCATCCGCTAATGGTCCTGCTAGCCCTTGAAACCAGTGAGAATTGCGATGAATCTTCTTAGTATACCCTCTAGGAGGATCATCAATAGGCATGGGTCCTCGGAAACCTTGGAATTCTGGCGGTGGAGCTGTCGGATGGGGCTCAGCAAGTAAATCACCAATAGTAGCCCTGGGTATACTGGTTCCAGCTTCAGATGGTCCTTCTTCGGTTTGCATGATGATTGACGTGCTAATGGAAAATATCTGCTACAAAAGATTAGCACATTAGTATGGAAATTAATTATGATCCCATTAAAGTGAGACCGCAATCCCTTTCCATAACCGATGTGTAAGCCGTGTAGCCAAGTGCTTTGAAGTGATTGATGCAATGATTTTTTGCAAAGCTAATGCAGGTCTCTAGACACCTACATGTTTTCAGATGATACATACATTTCTTGATGAGGTGTTATTACAGATGATGATGGGTTATAGTGTGTGGATTTGTACAAGGTTCAATCGTGAATGAGTTATTACAAGGTTGTAGATTAGTCTGGGTGGGAGTTATGTTAGATAAGGGAGTCGTAGAGGGCATCTGGATACGTTTCGGTATCCACTTCCTAAGAGTTTGTGATCGGGTGATAGGTCTCTGCGGAGGGACAAAAGATGATATCGGATTTGGTGGTATGGAGGGTTGAAGAGCTTTCTGAGGGGTATATATTACATGGCTTGAGGGTTGAGCTATAATACACTGCTTGGGTACCCAAATCTGCATGGGTGTGGGTCGATTCGTTAGGTACTTCTTGGCGACCCAAATTTGCCGAATGTGCGAACTTGTGGAAGAAGTTCGAGGAGATGTTGAATATTGACTCTGCTTCTGCCTTGACTTCTTCTAATCGTTGTCTGCATTGTTGAAATATGGTAGTGCGCTCTGTCCTTTTGGCACCCATATTTGTCTTGTGCCACTTGCTTTGTGATGCTGACACTGCTTTCCTCTTTGCACCTTCTAATATTGTCGTCGGTCTGGGTTCCTTTGTCATGGTTGACTCCTTTGTGGTTGAGGTTGAGAGGTCGGATGGAGAGTCTGCTTTGGAAAAGAAGGGAGGTCCAACACTAGCGAAACTTTCCCATTAGGAGGTGAGGCATTTTGTACCACTGATCTAGGCCAGTCCGCAGTAAGTGTGGAAGGATGGGCACCGCAGGGTGTTTTGCCCATGTGGACGCTGATGAAGTCCCCCTGACCGCTGATCGTCCCCATCTGTCCGCTGATTGTGCCCATTTGACCAAGCGGTTGGATGGTTGCCCCTTCTAATTTGCAGGAAGCCCAAGGGAAAATATCTTGACGTCCTTGTGATTGACAATTGTCCATCGCCAAGCCCGTGTGGGTTGGTGTAGACGTAACGTGACTGATCTGACCAAAGATCTTCCGGTCTTCCGTCGTGCATTTCATAGGGTCTAGGGTTACAAACCTCAGTCCGAATGCCATTAGGGAAGTCAAGCGGTATCACTCGCTTCTGATCTAAGATTCCAATCTGCAAGGAGCGTTGTCTAAGATTTAGGTCCAGTGACTGATCATATAGCCAATCTTGGCCAAGGATTAGGGGTTCTATCAGGTCGTCATCATGGCACACTAGTAACTTTACTGTCATAGTCACTTTGCTTATGAGGATAGGAAGGTCCACCTCACCCATGCAAGGGGTTTCCATGCCTCCTAGCCCTATGAGGTATGCCTCAATTGGCCACATTTCTATTCTTGAATCCTTATAGTGGGACCATCTAATCGCTCTAGTCGCATCACCTGAGTCAATTAAAGCCCTGAGCTCTTGGCAAGGGTTGCCTTGCTCTAGCCTGACTGTAATGAATGGTCTCCTGTCCACTATGCTAGGATGAGTGGTTTACTTTACTTGACACATGGCCATGGGATATCTGGGTGATGTTTCCAGATGGTTATAATGTTCTCTGCCTAGTCCTTGTCTTCTTAATTTCATGCGCTTAATGTGTTTTATGGCTTCTGCCTGAGCTTCAGCTCGTATTCTATTTTCTTCCTCCTTACGCTTCTTTGCCAACGTGAGTCGTCTAGGCATATCCTCAGTAAGAAGTTCCTGATATAGCTTGACTCTACAGCCACTAATGTAATTGGGCAAGATGTCTCCTTCTAAGGTGGCTAATTGTACTACTCCACTTGTCGAGAGTCTGTTAATGATCATAGGTCCATAACCTCGCTTTTCTAACTTCCGTGCATGTTGCTTCAGCGTATATACTAGAACTAAATCTCCTTCTTTTAAGCCTTTATATTTCACATGTGCATCAAAATAGGCTTTGTGTCGTTTCTTTGCCGCATATATCCCTGTTGCTGCTTTCAGCCTGGTTTCTCCTAATCGTTCCAAGTCCATTATTCTTGCTGATAATTCATGGCCGGTCCACTGATGTTCATGTGCAACCTTAAGGGTCGGTATCAAGAAGTCCAAAGGAAGCACATCATTCTGACCAAAAACCATCTGAAAGGGAGTTGCATTGAGTACGGTCTTGTAGGCCACTCGATATGCCCAAACAGCGTGGTGTAACTGTTTGTCCCAGAGTCTATGATATAAAAGTACATGAAAGTACTATACAAAAGTTAGAATGGTATATATAGGAAATCGAGCATTGATTGTAGGATGCTCATGATGAACATAAATCTTTGAATGAGAAGGCCATTTCTTGATAGCAAGTTAACATTCAAATTTAGTCAAACATCGCAGATTTAAAACAATGACTTGAAAGTCAGTTGAAAAAGTTTTAGTGCACTAGGCGAGCTACATGAGTGCATAGATATGGCAAAAGATAATGATTTTTTATTCGATGCTACCCAATTGGTAGAGTCTTAGCAGGAAAAGAACTTGTTCGACGCACCCACAATATAGAGACTCCTAAGGATTGTGCAAACAAAAGTCAAGGAAATGTATGATGAGAATTTGGCTAGAATCAAGGGCGAAGTACCAAGAGACTTGCAAGATGAACTAACGGAGGAATTAAAAAAGGGGTTCGATCCATTGGAATATTGCAATGTTAGCCCCTATTGGAAAAGTCTTTTTTGGGTACTTGTATAGTCTTAAAAGCACATAAAGGTACCGATGATAATGAAAAAAGCAGACACAAGTGTATGAAATGTAACTAAATGATGGGGTCCTCAATACTAATAATAATAGAGCTATCAATGATGGATTTATAGCACCTTATCAAACTACACACTTGTGAAAGTATTGAAAAGTTATAGATGATGATCAAACGCAGAGGAGGAGCTTAAAAAGGGAATAGAGAAGATAAGAAAGAGGGAGTAGTAGAATCCCTGGTGTGGAATGTTGTCAATTTGTTTCTCTATGCCTAGTTGTAATTGTATATTTGGTAATCAAACTTTGTAGAGGAAGCCAATACACTCTTTGTATTGTTTGAATTAAAATCTACTTTGCTAATGTTTCATTTCAAGTTTTACATTTTCTATTCTTTGGTTTGTTATTTATGATATTCTCTGCTCTATTGATATGGATAAGGGCGTGTATAAGGATGAGGGTGTGTATTAGTTTGAGAGATGTCATGGTGGAACAAGGAGTTCCTTGCTCGGAGGATATCCAAGGCCAAAAGCTAGAGAGAGTTCATACAAAGTACCTACTCACAATGGCCAAGGGAGTAGAGTGAGGGACCTTAGAGATAACTATAGACGATGACTAGGCAAGGGCTATAAATAAGCTAGGAGTCCCAGGTATGGCATTCTCCACTTCTCACATTTAGTATCAATGCCTAGAGAGAACTCTTGGAAAATCTTGTAACCCTCTTTTCTCATGCAATGGTCATGGATATGGTGAGGAGTGAGTTTTGCAAAAGGGTATGCACACCTTGACAGCCTTTTTCCATGCATCAATGGCTTCATGCATGCATTGTGAGCTTCTATTTGAGGTAGGAGCATTTTCACCAAACTTTCAAGGTCTCTTTTACGGTCTCACCCTTTTTGGTTTTGCAAATATGTTCATGAAGACATGTAGAAATTTGGATTCGGCACATTTTGATATGCGACAAAGGGGGGGGGGGGAGATCTTTGACACCTAAGGCGATATTGTTCCTAGAAATTTTGCATCACAGTCAACTTTGAATTCAAAGAGAGAAAGAGGAAAGATTCATGAACTCAAGCATACATGCATATATTTGCATATGTGTACATGTGTACACACACTCATGTTTGCACATATGATGGCACACATACATTAATTTAATTATGAATGTAAATATGTATTGCATCTACATACACACACATGCATAAATACATATGTAAATGCATATTCGTGTATATACATAGAATAGCATGCATGTGAATTTACATATCTTCAATGATATGCACAAAAATATATATGGATGCAAAATCATGATAAATTATACATTTTAATGCATATTCATGCATATACATTCATGTATGCACTTAGGTGCATAGGTAGTTACCTGTAAGCTTTAGTTCGAGCAGAACTTCCTACTCCAAGCTCTAATTAGAGAGTTTTCAAATGCCATAGAATCCAAACTTCAAGAGCTTCTCAATGAGTGGCTGGAAATTCTATTTGGATTAGTTTTAGAATTCATTTTAGGGAATATAGTTTGTTGATTTTATCCAAAGAGTGAGGTGCTGCCCATATATGAAGGTTTAATATTTTAGCCATAACTTTGCGTATGATATCCGAATCAACAAATTTAACTTGAGGTAGATTCCACACATTAATAGATATCTTTTGAGTTGCCAGATTCCATATTATGAGACCTGCAGCATATCTCTAAATAAGATTTTAGTTAGTTGTTGACTATCGAGGGATGCTTTTGAAATGCACCTCATGATCACTTTTGATGCTTATCACTTCTTAAACATATTTAGCATCACTAGGAATTGATTGCATTCATTATTGCATCTTTTCACACATGATTTCACTTTTTTTTTTTAATAAAATCACGTACAAGTTCTCTTATCTGGTTTTTAGAAGTTTGCAAGAATAAATTTACTTCAACAAAAAATATATCTTCATGAGGGCATGTAGTTCCCAACAATATATTTTGCATATGTTTATTTCTTGCATGTCATGGAGCAAAGAGAAAGTGGCTTTCCCACAATTAGGCTTATGCCTTTTGATGATTATGCATTTTTGTTTTTATTTTTGTTGTATTGGGGAAATGCTACCCAAATTTGTGTAATATCATAGGGTTATATTCCATGACAAGACTAGAGAGATATATAGTTTGAGGGAGGAAGTCTTATGTGTGTTATTTAAGTATTAGCTAGACTAGATGCTTGTGAAATATTTTTAGTACATGAGAAGATGCATGAGTGCATGCATACTCAGATCTTCTTTGAAGAATGTCTTTGTTTATTTTATCATCATTAAGGTGAGTAAGATTTTGTTCAATCATTACTAAGTTTGTGAGCTTAACATGAAGAATTTCATTATACATAGACAAAGCAAGACAAAGGTAAGTGACCTTTGTCATTGATATTTATGTCTAAGAGAATATTGGAGGATAGACTCCTCAAGAACAACCAAAATTTTCTTCCAATGACATGTAAGGATCATGGACATGAAGTGACTAGTAGATACCATGAAAATACATCTCAAGAATGCTTTTTTTTTCATGCATCACAATTGTGAATAGTTAATGACTAATGAGAACATGAATAACTTTTCATGGGAGTATATGTAGTTGATATACAATTCTATTCCTAGTCGGCACAAGTTGCTGCTATGGTTATGATCATCCATACAAGTATTTTATGATTGTATGTGATTTTTTGTGATAAGGTTTAATGAATGTTCAAGAAGCATAATTACTAGAATGACTGTTGATATATTTAGGTAGTGATGTGTGTGAACACTCTAGGACCCCCGGGCACTTTTTTCCCTCTTTAGGAGGTTCTTTTCCCTTGGCTTGTATATACGCCTATTGCCCTAATGGGCTACTTATCTTTGTACATTCTCTAGTAATACATTCAGTATTGTGTGTTGTGCTCCAAGCTTCTTCTTCTTCCTTGTGTTGTTCGCGTGCTTCTGCAGACGTCTAACTCCAATAATTGGTATCAGAGTAGGTCACCACTTCATCTAGGGTGTCGTCGACACCTCTCCGGTTGTAGTCTCAATGCACGAATTTTGGTGCGTATACTCAGCGTGTTTCTGAGATCAAAACTTCTTTGTTCCGTGGTGCCAAAATCGTGATCTGAGCTCGTTTCGACCTTCGAACACACTATCACATCGCTTGTGTAGGCTATTTCATCTTTTTGTTCCAAAGGTATATACCAGTTTCTGTTCGCCAGTTTAAGCGTCTCAAAGTCTGCTATGGGTCTAGCAGAATATGTCTGCCCAGTTCTGTTCAACTTTTTGAGATACAGTAAATTTTTTGCATCAAGGTATTTTAGTCACTGGCCATGGCTAAAAACAGTGATGTATTTTGTATGTTGGCTGTTGAGGATAAGTTGGATGGTACCAACTTTTTTGAGTGAAAAAGGTAGCTTTTACGTTTACCGGTCCGATTCACCGTTTACAACACGTATTAGCGTTTACCGTTTACTGTTAGTAAACGCATAGCACGTGTTGTAAACCCATCATGAGCTTACATGATGCGACATGTATTGGTTGCAAAAGGACTGTGGAACATTGTGTAGGGTGTTGAAAAACGTCATATCACACCTACAACTGTTACTGCAGGTACACAAGCTGGTGCAGAAGGTATCAAAGATGATGATATTCTGCATATTCTTGTTCATGTTGTGGTTTCTATTGCACCTCATGTGGAGCAGATTTGTTGGGATGGCAGAGATGCTCACACACATGCATTGATAGCTTTGTTGATGGAGAGTGTTAATCTCCAAAAGAACAAGCTACTCTTGAAGTTAGAGCACCTCTATATCAAGAGTAACTCAAAATCTTCACCAATTTGGAGGATCAATACTCAATTTCCAAAATTTTGAACAAACTGTGAAGAAGGTGACTACACAGAAAGCCTGTTGCACATAACTCACTCATTGACTTACCAAATGTGTAAAGTTTTTTATAAAACTTTGCACAAAGTGTCGTCTATAGTTTGCACACCTCCTCCAATTTAAATCATTCCAAAAGACTCAGTAGATCTTGAGAAATGATCTTAACAAGTCACCTATGTCTAAAATTGTAGTTCTTTACAATCGACTTTGACACCTGTAACTTCTTAAGCTTGGTTCTTTCAAAGTAGAACCCGTTTAATCACATGCTTTTATTCATAAGTAGCTTACCTTCCAACTTAAAGAAAGAGTGCTTGCTTGCTCAAAACTTTGCACGGTGGAAGGAGAACTGACCAAAACATTAGCATCAAATTTTGCACCTCCTGCAACTTCTCTTCTTTACATTTACACATGTAAATGTTCCTACACTCAATTCTCTTAGCCTGATCACAATTAGAAGCTGAAAATTTGTACAGAGGTCAATCAACTATAGACTTAGACTTGTACAGAAGCATTTTATGAAAGACTCAACACAGAAGGAGAATACTCAGAAATATCGGGCACATCTTTTCTTCATTTCTAGAAAACTTTTACATCTGAGTGATGAGAGAGATCTTACTCACTTCTAAAGTTTCTATTGACTCATACAACTTCTAATTTCTCTATTCACATGCTCTCTCATATTTGCCCCGACATTTTCCTTGTATATATAGACAAATATGTACAAGTTCATAAATATACAAAAGTATAAGTGAGCTATCTCTGAATTAATGTACATATGTATACATATCTTCATTCTCTGAACATATACTTTCTCCATGCTTCATGACTTGATATTTTCTTCAGTCCTTGACTTCAAAACATCATCAAAACTTCAATTGTTGATTGCCTTGCACCAACAGCTCCCCCTCAATCATCAATTGAGGTTTTTCTCTATCTTCTTTATTCCTGCCATATCTTTGAATGTTTGTAGCTTTGGTCCATCCAAGCTTTTGGTTAGCATATCAGCTATATGATCTTTTTTTGAAGTATGTATGACTTCAATCTCCTTATCCATCACCTTGTCTCTTAGAAAGTGATACTGAATCTCAATATGTTTAGTCCTGGCATGAAAAACAGGATTAGTAGCTAAATACAATGAACTCATGTTATCTCCATGAATAGTGGGTGTACTTTGGATGATGTCAAAACTCTTCATAAGAGTCTTAAGCCATATCACTTCCTTTGCAGCTTCCACCATACCTTTGTACTTAGCCTCTATAGATGATAAAGCAACTGTGTGTTGCTTCTTTGAACACCATGAAATTAACTTATCTCCCACATAACACAAGTATCCATAAGTTGATCTTCTATCATCAGGATTACCTGCCCAATCTGTATCACTATAAATCTTGATATTTGTATCTGATGTAAAACCATAATACAAACCTTCTTTGAGTGTACCCTTAATGTACCTCAAGACTCTTTGTCCTACAATCCAATGTTCTTTCCTAGGACAATGCATGAATTGAGATAATACTCCAAGTGCATATGACAAGTCAGGCCTAGTAATGTATCATAGATCAGAATACCAAACAAACTTTGATATAGCTTCATGTCCTTGAATTCTTCTCTTCCATATCTGCTCAATTTGTGATTCACCTCCATTGGAGTAGGTGCTACCCTGCAATCATTCATCTTAAACTTGGTCAACAAGTTTTTCAAATACCTTTCTTGAGTTACATACACTTCATGTTGAGTGTATGAGATCTCCATGTCCAAAAAATATGACAAGTCTCCCAAGTCACTAATCTTGAACTCTTTCTCCATTTGCTTCTTTAGGCTTTGAATGCCTTTCTCATCTGTACCTGTAAGAATTATATCATCAACATATATGCACATGTAAATGAACCCATCATCACTTGCTTTGACAAGCAAGCTACTATATGCTTTAGATATTTGGAAACCAAGTTCTTTCAAGAACTTCACAAGTCTATAATTCCATGCTGTTTCAAACCATACAAAGCTCTCTTGATCTTACATACATAATCTGGATACCTTTCATCTCTGAATCCTTGTGGTTGCTCCATGAAAACATCATCTGAAATATAACCATTTAGAAAAGCATTCTTCACATCTAGTTGACATAATTTCCAACCTTTACATGCAGCAATAGCTATGAGTGTCCTGATGGTTGTCATCTTTGCCACAGGACTATAGGTTTCATCATAATCTATACCATATGTCTGAGCAAACCCTTTCACAACAAGTCTAGCTTTATACCTAGACACACTTCCATCTGCAAATCTCTTTGTCTTGTAGACCCAATTGCATCTAATGATCTTCTGACTATTTGGTTTAGGAACCAAATCCCATGTCTAATTCTCCGTCAATGCATCATACTCTTCCTGCATAGCTTTCTCCCAATTTTCCTTGCCTTTTGCCTCTTCATATGTAGAAGGCTCTTCATCTGCCTTTATTATATAAGCATAATCTTTGGTAGCCAAAAACGAAGTATCATAGCTATACCTTGTAGGTTGCCATTTGTGTCTTGATGACCTTCTGAGTTCTCCACTTCTTGAGGTTTCTGGTTCATCACATTTTGGATCAAATCTTGGCATTTCTTCAACTTCAACATGTACTTCATTGTTCTCCTCTTCATCAAATATCTGAACCTTTGATTTACCTTTCTTTTGATTCACAACTTCCTCATTACCTGCATAAATATTGATTGTACCTTCATACCAAGTACCTTGCTCATCAAATGTAAAATCCTTTGACACAATGAATTGTTTTGTGGATGGACTCCACAACCTATATCCCATCTGCTTATCATCATATCCAATAAACACATACTTTTTAGCTTTAGGTTCCAATTTGTTCCTTAATTGAGATGGCACATATGCATATGCCAAACATCCAAATACTTTGCAATGATCTAGAGTAGGTCTCTTACCCCACCATGCCTCATATGGTGTCATACCCTGCAAAGCTTTACATGGTAATCTATTGACCAAATATTTGGCTATATTTAAAGCCTCAGCCCACAAATAATTTCGGCAATTTTTCTCCTTCATCATGGATCTTGCAAACTCAACAAGAGTTCTATTCCTCCTTTCTGCTACACCATTTTGTTGAGGAGAGTACCTGCAAGTAATTTCCCTTTTTATACCTGCATTCCACAAGTAATCACTGAACTCATTAGAGAAATACTCTCCCCCTCCATCTGACCTTAGTCTCTTCAACTTTTGACCTGTAATTCTCTCTGCATACACATGATAATGTTTGAATGTATTGAATACCTCTGACTTATCTTTAATCACATAGATAGTGATCCATCTGGTAGCATCATCAACATAAATCACATAATACCTTGAACCATTGATACTGAAATCCTTTGATGGTCCCCACACATCTGTGTGTACCAACTCAAGCTTTTTTGAATACATAAAACCATGCTTGGAATAAGATTGCTTATGAGCCTTACCTAATTGACATGCCTCACATCTGTATGTCATATGTTGACTTGCAACATTAGACAATCCAAGCACTAAACCATTATTAACCATATATTTAATACCTCTTTCATTAAAATATCCAAGCCTTTTGTGCCAAAGATCTAACTCTGAGATCTTATGTCCTCCATAAGTGTACAAGGCATGACCAATGTTACCTTGAATCTTCAATGTGAAGATTCTTCCTTCTTTCTTCCCTGAAACAATTTGTTTATAGCCATTTGTTGGGGGATTCTTAGACAAGAAGGGATTTGGGTGTTTGTAGGAGAAAAGGGAAAGGAAAGAAGAGAAAATACACATTGGAAGCCTCCGTCGATTGATTACAGTAAGACAAATACAAGGTTGAAGCACAATACAACCAATGCTTCTGTGCAAAATCCCACAGAGTGCTCAATTACAAATACCAAATACCCAAGGGACTTTCTCCATGCTTCATGACTTGATCTTTTTCTTCAGTCCTTGACTTCAAAACTTCATCAAAACTTCAATTGTTGATTGCCTTGCACCAAAATTTGGATGTCAAACATGCCATTATTCCTCACATTCGCTCTTGCAGAACAGTTAAGGATGCTTGGGATACACTTACCACATTGTACCAAGCTAGGAATGAGGCTCGTGTTGCTTACCTCCGAAAACAGTTGGAGAGTGAGCACATGAATGAAGGTGATTCTATGGACAGTTTCCTAACAAAGATCAAAGACTTGAAGGAACAGTTGATTTCTGTTGATGAGGTTATACCAGATAGCTCACTCGTGCAGACCGTTTTGAATGGTCTTCCTGATTCATATCAGAGTTTTACTTCTACTCTTCGGTTGATGATGAAAGGCAATCCAAATGCCTTGTCATTTGAGGAGTTAGTCTCTGTTTTGTTGGAGGAAGATCAGTCGAGGCAGAACAGATCCATTATGCGAGTTGCAGATCAAGCTTTCCTGGCTAGTCAGAAGGGCAAAGGAAAATGGAGCTCTTCAATTAGTAAGCAAAAATCTGCTAATTCTATACAATCAGAGAGGGAAGACAAAGATGAAAAGAAATTAGAAAAGCAGAAATTGTTTTGCAAGTACTGTAAAGGAAATGATCATATCATAAAGAACTCTCCTAAACTGGGTGCAAAAGAGGCAAAGAAAAAAGAGGCAAGAATGGTTGTTGCAAAGGCCTCTACTCCAAAAAGAGAGTCTCCTAATCTTGTGCAGGAAGAAGAATGGGCATTTACTACTGTTTGCAGTTTTAACCCATCTTCTCATGAGCAGTGCATGTCTGTAGTAGACTTAGATGTTTCGTACTTTGACAGTGGGGCGACCAAACATATTACCTCGCAGCGTAGTTTTTTCTCTTCACTCGAGCCTGCCCCTATAGGGAATACTGTTACATGTGCCAACAACTCCTCTTATCCTGTTATGGGAGTTGGTAAGATCATTTTGACTACTACTGATGGTAGTTCTTTCACTTTGTCAGATGCTTTATTTGTGCCAGGGATAAAAAAGAACCTGTTATCAGTTTCTGCATTAGCCAATATTAGCTTGGTTGTGAAATTTGATGATGACAGGTGTATAATTCATGATCTGTCAAATGGCAATGTGATTATTGCTTCTGGCATTTTATGTCGTGGGCTGTATAAGCTCATAGACTATGAAAGATCTGTAAATGATTGGGCATGTGCAGTACATGATTCTCAGGCTATGTTAGATGCAAAGCTTTGGCATGCACACTTTGGTCATCTGAATTTTGCTAGTTTGCTATGCCTGCAAAAATCTGAAAATGGTGTCCTCTTTGCCCAAACTTGAGGCACCTGGAAAACATGTTTGTGAAGGTTGTATTTTGGGAAAAATGCAGCGTTCGTCCTTTCCAAAAGATGGTTGAGTTCGGGCTACTAAAAAATTGAAGCTTGTACATAGTGATATCTATGGTCCTATGTAGATACCTTCTTTTGGAAACTATCTTTACTTCATGACTTTCATCGATGATTTTTCCAAGCATGCATGTGCTTCAAACAATTTTTGGTTTTGGCTGAAAATATGTCAGCATGTAAAATGGGCACCCTCCGTTCTGATCGAGGGGGGGAATATATGTCTTCTGATTTTAATGCATTTCTGGCTGAACGTGGGATAAAACCCCAGTGTACAGTGCCATATACACCTCAACAGAGTGGAGTTGCTGAACAAAAGAACAAGTCACTCATGGAGATGGCGAGATGTATGGCCAAGAGTCAGGCTTTACCACATAGTTTCTGGCTTGAGGCTATCATGTGTGCAACATGTGTACTTAACAAGTGTCCCACTAAAGCGCTGCAGTCCATCACTCCATATGAGGCTTGGCATGATCGCAAGCCATCTGTTGCTTATCTGCGTGTTTTTGGTTGTTTGGCATATGCATTAGTGCCTGAACAACATCGTAGAAAATTGGATGATAAAGCAGTAAAATGTATTTTTGTTGGGTACAGTTTTGAAAGTAAAGGCTATCATCTGTATCATCCATAGACTAAATGCATTCAGGTTGCCGTGATGTTGTTTTTGTCGAAGATGCTATTCAGCCATTGCTTTCATGTACTAAGGAGACATTTGTTAGCTCCAAAGACATGTATGATACTTTGCTGCCTCTTTTTATAGGTGAACAGTCTAGTGCTGGTCCTAATGAGGAAACTTCTCAACCTTTGCAGGTTTCAGGTGATGATGTAGATCATTACATTTCTGATGCAGATGATGCACTTTTTAATGAGAGAGCTGATATTGAGCATGCAAAAACTATGCCAAAATGGCTAGTGCAGACTTTGCGTGACAGCAAATTAGATGCACCTCTGTCATATCGTACTCGTTCAGGCTCTCGTAGTGCCTCGTTTGCATCAGATTGCTATGCTATGGCTGCATCTAGTCTCTGTGATGAGAATGAACCTGTTTTGTTTGATGAAGCACAAAATTCAGAAAATTGGATGGCTGCTATGCAATCTGAATATGATGCTATAATGAAGAATGGTACTTGTTCTTTATGTGACTTGCCTCTTGGCAAGAAGGCCATTGGCACTAAGTGGGTTTACAAGCTGAAGTGTAAACGTGATGGTACAGTTGATAGGTATAAGGTTAGGCTTGTTGCAAAGGGTTATGTGCAAGAAAGAGGCATTGATTTTGATGATACCTTTGCACGTACATGTCGTATGACTACTGTTCGGAGCATCTGTGCACTTGCAACCCATCATGGTTGGAATGTACATCAGCTGGACATTAAAACAACATTTATTAATGGTGACTTGCATGAAGAAATGTATGTTTTTCAACCCCGTAGCTTTGTGCAAAAAGGGCATGAAAACCAGGTGTGCAGGTTAAAGAAGGCATTATATGGTTTAAAGCAAGCACCACGTGCTTGGTATGAAAAGATACATGCCTATCTGGTTGCACATGGTTTTGAGAACAGTGCAACTGAAAGCACCTTATATGTTAAGCATGCTAATGATGTGCTTCTGATCATTGTTGTCTATCTTGATGACATGCTGCTCACTGGTCCTATTGAGAAGCATATTGTTGATTTTAAGGCTGATTTGCATGCCTCATTTGAGATGTCGGATTTGGGGCATTTGCATCATTATTTGGGCATTCAATTTATGCATGTTGATGGTGGAATGGCTTTGTGTCAAATGAAGTATATCGACACATTATTGCAGCGTTTTGGCCTTGAAGACTGTAAACCTATTGCCATTCCTATGGAAACAGGTTTATGACTGAGTCTTCATGATGTTGGAGATGCATTTGATGCTGTTCTCTATCAGCAGATTGTTGAATGCTTGATTTCATAGATGAGCAGATTTATGCATTGCCCAGGAGTCAACCACTGGCAGGCGGTTAAGCGCATCTTTCGTTACTTGAGTGGTACCCGTCTACTTGGTTTGTTTTATCCCAAGGGGGGATCACTATCGCCAGATTTTCATGCTTTTTCTGACTCTGATTGGGCTGGTTGTTATGACACTCGTGTGTCCTCTAGTGGCTTTTGCTTCATGCTTGGTAGCTAATGTATATCTTGGTTTAGCAAGAAGCAGCCTACTATGGCCACTTCTAGTTGTGAGGCTGAGTATAGGATAGCTTTCATAGCGACTGTTGAGTGTGTGTGGCTCAGATGCCTTATGGCTGATTTCGGTGTTGGTCAGTCTTCTGCCACCACCATCTTCAGTGACAGTCAGAGCGCATTAGCAGTTGCGAGGAACCCTCTGTTCCATGCTCGCACTAAGCACATTGAGGTGCATTATCATTATGTCAAGGAGAGGTTCTTTGCTGGGGAGATCAGCTTGGCATATGTGCCCACGCAGGAGAACATTGCAGACCTTTTCATGAAGGCTCTACCTAGGGAGAAGCTTGAAGTTTTCCGCAAAGCTTTGAGATTACTTCCCTTTGTGGAGTGATTTCCACATAGCTTGGCACTTCCTTATACATGAGTGCCAGCTACTTGTTCACCACATCACTCCCAGGGGGGATTTGTTGATATATTTAGGTAGTGATGTGTGTGAACACTCTAGGACCGCTGAGGCACTTTTTTCCCTCTTTAGAAGGTTTTTTTCCCCAGCTTGTATATATGTCTATTGCCCTAATGGGCTACTTATCTTTGTACATTCTCTAGTAATACATTCAGTATTGTGTGTTGTGCTCCAAGCTTCTTCTTCTTCTTCCTTGTGCTCTTCACATGCTTCTGTAGACGTCTAACTCCAACAATGACATCCATAGATATTCACTTTCATTGAAAAGTGGATACTATGTAAAGAACAAATTTCCATGAAGTGATTTGGATTGCTAATTGATTTCCACTCATCTAGATGATCATTCTATGCATGGTATTTCTCCATGTCATAATACATCCAAAATAATGAATGAGCATGTCTAATCACAAGGATTAGCATGTCTCATTATTTTTAGGTTTAAAAAAGAATTGAGGAAATAGTCATAGAGGTAGCAACCTCAGATAGATTTGGATGCTGCTCTTTGCAAGAATGCCCAAATTCATTGCGATTTGGAGAACAAGTAGCTCCAAGGCTTTCTTTTAAGCCACCAAAGTTTCAAGTAAGTTGAATACTTTTACAAAGGTTAAATGACCTCTGCACGAGGTGCAACTAAAAGTGGTAGAGACCTAAAACAATTGAGAGAGGCCTACTAGCTAGGTCATTTCTCTTCCTTGGTACATCCAAATTGAATGGTTTTTAGTGCATATGATGCTTTGTAGATGCACGTGCTCTATAGTAATTTTCATTAATTTTGAGGATCATTTGATAGGTCAAATGATCTCTACATATAAAAGTGTAGCCATTGGAATTTACACAATGATTAGAGATCATGTCACCTAGAGGTGATTGGGTCTCTTGGCTCATTATTCAAATTGAATTATTTTTCTTTCTAATCTTAGTATATGGCTCCATTTTGGAGATACAAACAAAAGAGTGAAAGTTAGACTTTGCAAATTTGAAAAATATTATAGGTATAGTGGCTTAATATTTTGGTCATTGTGAAAGACTCAAATGTCAAAATACTTTGAAATATATACCGATGAAATTAAGCTTAGTTAATGATATTATCTATAAATTTGGAGCAAATATAGATAATTTGATAGGTCAAAGGAACTCTGCTTCTCAGAATAATCTCTAACAAGGATTTTTCAAAGATTGCCACATGTTTCTGATGAACACATGGTTATTTCATATTGGAAGCTCCAATCGCAAAATTTTATAGTGGAGAATATACTCCATCATAAACCTTACATCATATGTAAAACTCAAAGAATGTATAATTCATCTTCCTAAGTTAGAAGATATCCTAAAAGTGAATATGCATTGTTTGTAGGCTCACCTAAGCATAGTGTAGTAGACATAGAATAGTAAATTTTAATTAGCATTTTATTGTGTTTCAACTTGAAACTTTTTCAAAAAAAAAGCCAGTCTAGATTTGGGCAAAGAAATTGAAATTTGGATTTTATCTCATCATTCTAAGAGCTTCAAGAAGACGACCTTGTACATTTCCAGAGTTGGTCATCAAGTGTTCGAGCCTTCTAAAGAAATGGTAATAAAACTATGAGGAAATGTCCAAATTAAGTGATTGTTTATCCTATTGGAAGTGTGAGGAAAGTTTTAGAAGGATGCAAAATTTTCATAAATTTTTCTTAAGTAAAATTAGTTAAATTTTAGCTTTAATCTCCTATTGTTGAAAATTGTTTATGAAAAAAAGATACTTGAAAGGAACAATTTTTCGTAGGTTTTTATGATACTTTTTTAATGGTGTGATCACCACAATGCCCTAGATATTTGGTTTTTATGATTGGTTTATGATGACCATTCTCAATAGAACAAAGGAGAGTCTATCAGTTTCAAAAATATATGTAGTACCATGAGAGCATGGAACAAGAGAACTTTAGTGGTTGTTCTCATTTTATATGTTATGGATTGATACAAGTTCTATCAATTTCCACTTCTTGTGAGTAAATATTGATGCAACTCAACTCTAGTGGAGTTGATTTATCACACCATTTCTCATTTCTCAACTTAAGGTGCATTGATGCTACATAAAGATTCATAGGAATGACTCTGTCCTTTCCATGGAGGGAAGGAAACACTTAAAGAAAAATTTATAATTTTATGTTTATTATTTATGGTTGTGAGTATTCACCTATTTATTCTTATAATGCTAAGAGAAGTGATCGACTTTAAATCTCATACACACATCTATGTGGGGCATAAAGTTTGGTGGTATGGGACATCAAATTTGTATTCTATCTAGGCATAGGATAGATGGTATGGGAGAGCAGTCACTGAGACTGTATTTTTTATGGTTTGGAATTCATTCATATAATCTTCTTATTATTGGACGATAGAGGGGGAATTGAGAGAATCAGTCTATATGTGATCGCAAACAAGGCAAGTCCATAGGCAAATGGCCAAGAAGCAGAAAGGCAAGGTTTTGACATAGGAATCATGAATATGAAATTTCATTAAGAAGTAATTCATAGAGTATGTACTAATTTATTGATATGCTTGAGGTTAGGCCATGTTCCATACATAGTATGTATGAGATGAGCTAGATGCTTAGCCTAGTGGGCTATGAGTGTGCACACATCTATTTACCATTTTTTCATGTATTTAGTGGACTCACATTATGGTCCTCATTATATCGAGGAGCATCAGAGTATTATAGTAGTTTACTGACATCTCATTCCTAGTTAGGAATGATTGGATCATAATGATAGTTAGAATATGTTAAGTAAGTTTTGTCCGGCCACTTGGAACAACTTGCATATTAGTATTGAAAAGGTGGTGGTAATTCCACTAATTTTTGTATTTTTTGAGCACGTCTTCACTTTTGATCCACATTTTGAGCCATTATATATTGGAAATGATAGATTAGGATTTTGGTCCATAGTTTGGATTATTATGTATTGGATATGATAAATTGAGATTTTTGGTCCATATTTTGGATCATCATATCTTTGCTATGGTAGATTCATATCTTGGATTTGCAATTCAGATCAAGATAAGAATTCATTGAGTTTCATTTCATTATAGTGAGAAAATCAAGCAGATTTACTTAAGAAACACTATTTGGAAAAGATTTCCATTCATTTTTACTATTTCCCCACAGAGATTTGGGGCATAGTAAGATTGTTTAGAAAGTGTATAGTACACTACTGTAGTTACTGAACAAGTTTGTGGAGGCTCCACAAGTGACTCATAGTTCTAGACAAGCATAGTATTGTTCAATACTCTAGTAGAGTAAGTGATTTTCTTATTTCATAGTTCTTTTATATCAGAAGCTATCAGTGAATATTTTGTTGAGAGTTCCATGCTCCACCATTTTATCCGGTTCTAAGTTCATTCTCATGCAGGCTCATTTATACCACATGCAAGGAGATTTGCCCTCAACTCCATATAAGGAGAGCCTCACTTCATTCCTCACAAGCTCATTCAATCAAGCTCTTGGCAAGAGTGCCCACACTCTTCTCATGGAGTCTCACATGCTCATAGAGCATTGTATGTAAGTCATTTCCATTTTAATTTCATTAATAATGTCTTCATATCTTTTATTTCTTCCCCCTCAGCTTGTTTTATGTGTGAATGTTAGTAGGGTAGGAGTAGTACTTCTCTATTTCAACATGGTATCAGAGCATAGGTATCCCTTTGCATCATTTTTTTTCTTCATCATTAGCATGTATTTGTCTCTTAATCCCTCTCTCCCATATTTCTTCAATAGTGCTTCTAAAAACTATTCCATTTTTTTAATCATAATCATTTTATTCTCTTAGTCATGTTCATGTTTACTATCATCCATTTGTTTGTTGTTCAAAGTTGCATTATTATTTAGTTCATCTTTAATAATAAATGTTTTTTAGCACTTTTCTTTAATCATGGAGGGTTCTTCTAGCACCATCACAATCTATAGTAGAAGTGCTCATACAAACTAGCCATAAATTTGAAGCAATGGAGAATAGTGGATTCAGACCTATGAGAAACTCAAGGTATGGATAGTAAGAGTACTTTATGGACTTATATCATGATAAGGGCATTATGTCAAGGTTGCAAAATGTAGAGCAAGCCATTCTTGGAGCCATACGCTCACGAATGGGAAGGTATTTGAAGCACATGCAATTCATCTTGGTGTAGTTTCTCTGTGTAAGATTTAATTTGATGACAAATCAGTATATGACATGATTCAGCATTAAAAAATTCTTCTTAGCACTATTTTTCTCACTCACATAGAAAAGAGAATGGCATGACAAGTGCAAAAATCTCACGTGACCATTTTTTGAATAGTTCGATGAGATAATGGGCTCTATCTTGAGGGAGTCAAGGAGGCATAGACCATCACATCACCTATGAAAAGCACCAATCTTGCGTAAACAGCCTCACCGAGAGAACAAGGGAGTAGAATAAGTGTTATATTCTAGAGATGTATATGCATGGAGGAATGAGAAGTTTCTTACTCAAGGGGATAGCCAAGGCCAAAAGCCAGAGAGTTCATATGAGTTATCTACTCGTGATGGCTAGATGACTAGAGGGACCTTAGAGAGAACTCTAGATGGTGAATAGGCTAGGACTATAAATAGGTTAGGAGGTGAATCCGAAGTATGTCATTCTCCACTTCTCACATGAGTTATTATGGTGTTGGTGGGGATTAGCTGGAGATAATTTTTCTTGGTAGTATCTAGTATTTGTAAGTAGGAGTGTCAGTCTATTAATTCATATGGTAAGGGCATTGGTGAAGAAGTCTCTGTGTGTCTACATAATAGCATTTTATACTATACACCTACACAAGGAAGACTAATAAATTCAATTTGTTGAGGCAAGTAA
This sequence comes from Ceratopteris richardii, assembly GCA_020310875.1. Lineage (NCBI taxonomy): Eukaryota > Viridiplantae > Streptophyta > Polypodiopsida > Polypodiales > Pteridaceae > Ceratopteris > Ceratopteris richardii. Next base: position 160,925,560 of record CM035408.1, on the reverse strand, counting down.
AACTAAATATCAGAGGTAACCCTCCTTCAATACTTGAGGAAGGTTTTCATGTAGTTTGCATTGTGTGCTATATGTTTAACAATGCATTAGAAAATTTCAATGTTATGTACTAGGAGGCAAGTCAGCCCAGATAATAGCTTGAGTGTCCGCTTCCCTAGGAAATGGAGTGCCTCCCGTCAAATTCAATTTTTTTGTGGAAACCCAATTAGTTAGCCCTCTGGTGTTGGTTCTATGGGCAAGAAACACTCTACCTAACTTGAATCTAGACATAAGAAACTAGAGAAAGAGGTGTAAACCTTCAAATGAAGGAGAAGATTCTCCTAAGAAATTAAAGCTTGCATATAAGCGTCTAAGGTGGTACAACGGAAATATTTATGAGATTTCTTTGCAAAGGAAATATTTATGACATATTTTCTTCTTTCGTCCTGAAGAGGGCTGAATATTTTGCAAAGAAATATGAATTATTTCCATACTCACTTTAGATTAGCTCACAATGTATCTTAAAGAGGCAATGGGTTTGCTCAAGCTAGCTTAGTCGAAGTGGATCCGGTCAAGAGGACATGGCTACAACAAACGAATCCACCACTTATGGTAGTTTTTAAAGGTGAACTCGCAGCAATTATTTTTGCTCCATCTGTCTTGTTATCATTTTCAAAGCCACTTTTGGGTGATCCCCATAGGAAGAAAACGCTGTGGAGATTTGTTTTGATTTTCCGTCTCGCCATCATCAATGGTTGTGTAGTCTTGCGAGGCTTGAAGCTGCTCTGCCTTGTTGTTCAAACACTCTTGTGGCAGAAGAGAAACATGTCTGGTGTTCAACCACGTACTCTTTAAGCCAGCTGAGAGAGAGAGAGAGAGAGAGAGAGAGAGAGAGAGAGAGAGAGAGAGAGAGAGAGAGATGGAACTGTTTGATTTTTGATGTGGCTCTCAAGTCTCGTCCCTCAGTAGCGGAATCTCATATAGTTGAATCGTCGCTTAGAAGCTGTGGAATCTCATATAATTCGCCTTCTTCGTTATCACCATCATCATCATGGGGCCGTAGACGGTATGTCAGAGACGTAGAGGCTCACCCTTCCTCATTCGAGCTACTCGTCCTACTCCCAGGCTTGAAGGTAGTAGTCAGCGTTCGTCCTTGAGATCGTGACAACGTTACTTACCTTGTACAGTTCTTCTGTCGAAGGACTATGGTTCTTCGACAACATTCTTTAAATACATACAAAAGGTACAAAATGTATTTTCTTGCGAAGAAGCTGTATATGACCTCCGTAACTGAATCTGAGCTATTCCTTCTATATGTTGCACTGTGCAGGCTTGCAGCTGTCGTTGAGATGAACTGGAAAGGAAGGTTCAAGGGATCCTGTGCAAGGTCCTTTTAAATAGATTTTATAAAGTACTATAAAGGAAGCAGAGCGTGGCTACTTTATGGCACTCTTTTGAAACGACAAGGCAGGAAAAGTGAGTAAGGTATTATTTCTCTGGTTAAGTACTGTGTCGGTTATTGTTATGTATGCTTCACTCAGAAAGAGCTGCAGCTTGCGACGCTTGTGAAAAAGTTTATAACGGGCTAAGTTCTGCTTCAAAGCGAAGCGTATATGCGTGCGGTTCCCTCCCTCTCACATTGTGGCCGCCTTAGGGATCATATGCATGCACCCCTCTCTCTCTCTCTCTCTCTCTCTCTCTCTCTCTCTCTCTCTCTCTCTCTCTCTCGTCACGCTCATATGCACGTACGCACTCAAGAAAAGCGTCTTCAGACATGCAAGATGATATCCCACCAGTTATCTACACCTGCACATTTCCACATGGTGACTTCCCTATTAAACATACATGCCACACACATGACAAATGACAATCACTTTCCACTTGTGCTGCATCTTTGCATCTAAGGCTGCAGTACCGCCTGATATGAACTTGTACCCCATTGTCGCCCAAAACAAGGCGACAAGAATTGCCTTTGTAACCTTAGTCATAGGGCAAGCACTTCCAAGAATCTCCAATCATTACAGGATCTTGTGGAGGCAATGGGCTTCTTAACAGTGCATGCACAATAAAGCAATAACCAACCAGAACCCATTCTGTATGGAATCAAGTTTAGTTTTGAAGTCATAAAAGGTCGTTAAGGGCCACGATCATATGCCTATTCTCAGGCATACCTTGTCTATCAGTGACAAGTATCTATCGTGCTTTCCAATTGTAGATTGATAACCCCCGAACAGTTCTCTATTCTTCGCTCCCTTTGTCTAAAATCAATGATTCATGGACTCAGTTATTGAGCAATCACACAATAGGCCAATGTATATTTACACGTGATGGATAAATCGCGAAAAACATGTTTGCCCGTCAAATTGGGTGTAGATCTAGCATAAACGTTAACCAAATTAATCGCATACCAGCCTCACATAATAATCGAACATAAGATCTCTTTTGCATTTCGCTGCTCAGCCCAATCATTAGTTACAAGTAGTGTACATGGGGGAAATTCTGGCAAGAGACTAAAATCGATGATAAGTCCAGTGGATTACTTCCAAACTACACATTCCCGTTCCCTATCCATACCCTTATAAGTAATGTAAAAACTGTAGAAGTGATACAATCGATCTAAAAATCAACTGCAAATATCCTAATTATCGGATTGTCAACAAAATAATCTAAAGTTAACCAATTAACGCCATATTCAAAGAGGCATGGATTGAATTATTTGACCTTTTAATACAGCCTCAGATAATAGTAATCCATCGATCTTATCTGTTTTGTGTTTCTCCTCTGCTCAGCGCAATCGTTACTTGCAATAAAACTATTCAGGCAAATCGATCTGGCAATCAGAATTAGGTCAACATGTAAAAATGCTTAGATAAATTATTCCGTACAAAAATTCCGAGTTATTAAAAAGCTCATAAGCAGTTGAACGTCCGAATTATTGTTAAACAGGCAGACTGTTCAAGAGGAAGAAGAACATCTCAGCTGTATTTTATGAAATGATATGTTTTTTTTAGTTCTTCTGATCTTCTTCTTGAACACTCTGCCTAATGGATGGAATGATTTCACCTTGATCATGATGAAGAATCAATCGGCGATATAGAGATCAAGGATAAATAGGCAATAACAGCCAGATTTTCCTTTAACAACAAGTATGTCATGGTATCATGGACTATTGAACATTGGACTTACGCTGTTGCATTTGTGCAATTCGGTTGAAGAGATGTGGTTAATACTACAGTGCCTTTCATCAAGGAGCTCCAGTAAAGCTCTCCGCTGCTGCCATCATGTGCAGATGCTTCTGCTGACACAAACTGATCCTGCCAGCCCAGCATGTTGCACTTTGGCAACTCTGATTCAGCTGTGAGCTGTGCAGTACCGTCATGTCCAAAATCTAAGCATGTTGAATCTTCTGGAGCTAACAGAGGCATAAAGAACATATGCCCCAAGTCCTGACAGCCATTCAGGTTGGCATCCCTGTTATCCTTGTCACTACACATTTCTTTCTTGATTGCGTCAGTGGCAGCTTGCTTTGGATCTGTAAACCCCAAGGAGTGGTCGATTTCCATTGCTTGAGACCATTGCAAAGATGATGGAGTTAATTCATCTAGATCACATATGTGCCCAGTAGACTTGTCATCTTGCATGAAACCTCCATCCCAATTCCCGTTCTCATGGTTGTCATAATCTAATGCACTGATCATGCTCGCTTCACCACCACTCAATAGATCTTCTTGTTTCACGACGGCTTCACTGGCAACAGGTTTATACGTAGTCAAGCTTCCCATGGATGGTTCATGAGCACTCTCCATAACAGCACGATTTTGATGCAGGCCACACTTACCTAGCCCTTCAATTGTGTTAACGACCTCGGATCCCTTGGAATCATGATGCAAGCCGAAGCTCATATGCTGAGTAATAGAGCAGTCAACAGATGAGAGGGCTGAGGACGGTGATTGATTTTCAACAAGTGTGAGTGGCATGTTAACATTACTTCCCATAGCATTCTCAAGTTCATAACTTGAATTTTTGTTGGTGTGTCTGGCTCTCACGAGAAATCCACTTATATCCAACCCACAAGAACGTAGTTGCTGCAAGTATGAGTCGGAAAAGTTCAAGCCTTTTCGAAATACTTCCCCAGCATCAGACCTCCATGCTCTCAGAAAATAATCACTAGATTGGTTCTCGGTACCAAAACCATCATCGGTTATATCAAAATTTCCATGACTTGGAGCAGCACATTGCCTTACACTGCTCTCCCAAGGTATTCTTTGATGCGTTGCGGCTCCAAAAGGGAACTTTGAGCACATACCCATGCCAGATGCGTCCGACATTAAGGGCTTATGGCTTACTGGATCCAAACCCATTTGAAGGAGGCGCTTTTTCAGGTGTGTATTCCAGTAATTTTTTATTTCGTTGTCAGTCCTCCCTTGTAAATGGCTTGCAATGGATGACCATCTACAGAAAATTCCCCCCCCCCAAAAAAGAGATCAGCATCTTCAGCTCAGGGAACCTGCTTTACCTATCTTATATTGAGCTTCAATTATTAGTAAAAATTCTCAATGCACACAGCTATACAACAATCTAGTATGCAGACATACACATGCACATACTCATATTGCCGTAACCTTGTGGCAGTCCAGCAGCAAAAGTGTAATTGTAAGCTCGTAGTACTAGAGATTTTATTTATTTTTGGACGTGAGGTCATCAACATATTTCTATCTAGGATTGCGAAATTGAAGTGAATAACTCACTGAGCCTAGGATCTCCCCGTATCCCCCACTTTCCATGGATTACTCCCATATTCCGGTTTTGAACCCTGGACCTCACAGTCCAGGTCAAAGTTTTACCACTGCACGATGGATTCCCTACGATATGGACATGAATATCCATTATAAAAATCTACTAGATAAACAGAAAGATTATCTTGCACGTGTATTAGCACGACGTTTCAGAATGGAGAGTGTATTGGTTAATTTTGCTCACTTAACTCAGGATGTACTACTAATCTGAACAGATTAAGAAGTACTTCGAGGATCATTCGCAGTGTAATCATTTAAATCAGCCTACCGTGAATTTAGCACAGCAGTATATATGATGCACCATACATTCAATATTTCCACTGCAACACAGGTTTTCATGAAAGGCGATAGGGCATAGACTCGGCAAGAAAACTTTATCGAGTAATTGATGGAGAACAAACTGAAAGGATCCGAATAGAATATGAGATGCAGTTTTTCATGGAATGCAATAGGGCATAGACACGGCAAGAAAATTTTATCGAGTAATTGATGGAGAACAAACTGAAAGGATGAGATGCAGTTTTTCATGGAATGCGATCAGTTTGCAGCTTTGTAAGCGCCAAATGACATACTTCATAGCTCATTAGGCAAGCTGAAATGGCCCCCATCGTAGATGAATTGAAATTCTGAATACCATATAAGCGTTAATTTGTGTAAAGCCTAAGCATCAAGTCTTCCAAGGAGTGTGAACAAGGAGTGTGAAGGCAAAGAATGGTCATCACGAACAGAAAAAACAAGACCGCTTGACAATACAAATGATATCAGATTAACTTACCCATACGTGAAGCAACTTAAAAATTGTATAAACTTTCCTGACGCTGCCAGGAGATAGAAATTGAATGCAGTAAAATCAACTGATATTGAAGTATTGTGTTTTCTCCCATGGAAATCCTTATAACATTGTGATTACCAGAACGCATTTGTATGATTCGCTTTAGTAAAAGAAAATACTGGAGTCTATTTGAAGGAGAACTTCCTTGGCACTTTAATATGCAGGGGTCTTGCTAGTTGATTAAGCTTACGAACGGAACAAATAACTTCAGGAATATCAAAACTACTTTAATCATTTAGTTCTTGATGAACAATAAACTCCGACTGGTAATTAGAGGGCTACGATTAGAATCCGTAAAGCATAATTCACACACTTTACCTGTTACCCAGCAAGGCATGCAAACTTATAATGATATGCTCCTCCTCGGAAGAAAAATTCCCACGCTTAATATCAGGCCGAAGGTAATTCGTCCAACGAAGCCGGCAGCTTTTCCCACACCTAAGAAGACCTGCATATACACACACATGCACGCACTCACACACACAGTTTGTTGAGAAATAAAACTATACTGACAGACAAGTGACCATAACGATGAATCGCCTTGTGTCAGGCCTAATGTGATGAACTACAATCTCTTTGTTAAAGCTCATCAATCGTTGAAGAGTTAACAAGCATATGCCAGATTCATTCTTAAACAAGAGTTGTCCCATGTAATGGTTAGTATATGACTATTTTTTTGTCATAGGAATGTCAATCACTGTAGATTCATATTCATTTGTACGTAAGGCAATCTCTCGTATGAAATTTCGGGCCTAACTCATATTCAACAAAGTTGTCTAACAATCTGGAATTCACTATTTGCAGTTTTCGTCATGAATCAGATAGGATACTCGTGCCTCCGTGCCCAAAGTGCATAAGAAAGGATGGACGCATACATAATGCAGATTCTAAGGATAAAGACATCAGGTCAAGCTATGGAGCTGTATGAGGATTCCTTAAGGAGGCAGAAGTACCAAACATGTCACCACAATGTTCAGCTGTTCAGACATTATAGATGACATAACAAGAAAGTAAACTAACATAGGCTTGGACAAAAGCTGGGGCTTCTCGCCGAGGCCCGAGAGTCATGTAAAGCAGCTTCTACCAGCTGTGGCAGATGAATGTCTGCATTGGAAACGTAATTTTTAGAGGACGGGAAAAAGAAAAACGCGAACTCATGCAGGGACTACTTTGGATGGGTAGATAAATGCCAAATCATCTGCATTGGAAAGAAAGTGACAGGAATTTGTGTACTTGTGAGAAAGACACCGAAGCATAGAGTCTGTATTCCTGTGTTGTAGGTGGTCGGTGGCTACCTGCATGCTTCGGCAAAGATCGCCAGCTCCCATGACCATGCTGTTGAATGTACGCAATGAGTTTCTTGTCCTCATCAGGCGTCCATGGTCCCTTCTTCAATCCTTGCTTCTCACAACAAGGGGCCCTCCCCATATCCTCTCTATTTTTCCGATACTTCGAAATCTATCATCCAACTATCTCTCGATGTTTCAGCTGCTGAAGTCTAATTCGACTACCTCATACACAAAACTGCGCATCATTCCCGCCTACTTGAAGGTTGAAGGTGACCGAGGAGAAAGATAAAGAAGCCGCGCACCTGAATGCGATCTTGGAAGGACGGCACACAGAGAGAGAGAGAGAGAGAGAGAGAGAGAGAGAGTACTGAAGAGAGCGGAAACAATGGAAAGGAGAAGGTGAGAATGAATAAAAAAATATAATTTATACACAATTAAGAAGACATTCTCTTTCTCTCTCCCCGCCTATCTATAACACCCACATTCACGCACGCTTACGCTCACACGACTGCAAGTCTTCCCGAGTCTACCATTAAAGCTGTAACATTTCATCGCCGCGCCCGTCACCCTCCCCAATCCTCTCTCTCCCCCTCCTCTCTCTCTCTCTCTCTGCATGAGTGTGTTTGACACTATCTCTGCGTGTTGTATGATGAAGCTCCCTATAATGAAATATCACTGCCCATCATTGTGTCCCCATCGGTCTTGTGCTTACGCATGTGAGCTTATCTCTTTGTACACAGAGAGAGAGAGAGCGAGGAGCAGGAGACTATGCGACTCGCGAGAAAGATGAGAGAGAGCCACGTCGGATGCTTGCATGGAAAGCTTGTGATCATTGCATCATCAGAGTCTCGAGTCTCCATGTGAGACAAAAAAAAAGCAGGGAAGCGGAGAGAGAGAGAGAGAGAGAGAGAGAGAGAGAGAGAGAGAGAGAGAGTCACGGTTTATGGCTAGGAAAAAAAGTGAAAAAAAGGTCAAGAGCTGTTTGAAAATTGTATCATGTTTCCATGAATCATGAGAGAGAGAATAGTAGAATTAAGCAGATCCTCCTTTTCTCCTAAAGAGAATTTAAGTATATACTTTCACTTTTCCATACATTACATTATAATTTCTTAATGTACGTATATGCGATCCCTATTTGCACAATATTATTTGGCATTTTAAGTATACCTTTACATATCACAAATGAATCAATGAATTATAATCAGACTAGAGTTTCTTCATGCTAATTCTTTTGTGTTATCTATTTCAATATCTATCTTTTGTTGTAGCTAATGCTATGTGTGTTTTGACATCAACGATATTAATTACTAAGCTAAATGTCTCTTGATAATTCTTTCCAACGTGTGTGCATAGCCCTTTGACACCAATCTGAATGAACCATTGCCACATTATGCTACATTATGTGTTATCTTATGTTACATTATGTGTTATCTTATGAACCCACTTACAACCTATGGATTTCATCCCTTTTGGAAATGGCACTAATTACCATGTTTCATTTGCGTAAAGTCCAACCATTGCCTCATCCGTGGCTTCTTCCCATTATGCAATTTCAACAACATGCTTGAAAACAAATGGGTTCTACATCTTGCAAAATCTTGGCATCTAAGATGCATTTTTTTCAATCAAATAAAAAAAGTATTGAATTATGCCTAGAAATTATATATTTACTCTTGATTTTGAATATGAATTTGATTTCAATTGAAAGACTTTTTTCTTTCAATCGAAATTCTTTTGATCACATATATATTTTGATTAAAAGAACATTCATTTGCATATGCTTTCGATAAAAAACCATGTCTATCGAAAGCACTTTATATATAGATATCATGTGAAACATTTCATGTGTGTGTGTATGTAAATGTACAAATGTATTTTTTGATCCCTTAAAGTAAATATTACATATATATGATTATCCTAAGTATCAATTTGTAATAATCATGTATGTTTCTCTCATGGAAGTGCTTCTTACTTGCATAGTTGCGTACAATAGGTTTAGTTAATTTTCGAAGTATGTGAACTACCACTTCTATTCTTGGTCTCACACAAATTACGGGGTGTAGTGTTCAGAAACCTAGTCTCTATGCTAAAGAGAATGAGATATGACTTGAAGGCCTTTCGTGAGTGGAGAAAGAGGAACTCAAAGATGATGAAGGGAGAGGGAAGAGAGGATATGTGCACACACATTTGTGAGAGCCTCGAAACCCACAAATTGATTAACTTGAGGCAGTACTCTATAAACGACAAATGTATATGAGTATAGGCGTAAGGACACGTGAACCTTACATCCCCAAAAATCTCCTTATTAAGGGCCAATGTTGTTAGATATGCTCAATACTTCACCCTCATGTGACCACAAATGATCCATGGTGCTCTAAGTTGTAAGGCCCCGATTATGAGGAGAAGCCATTCTGAGAGCCCGGACATTTGTGGAACCCTAATTTTCAAGTTAGATGAGGTCTATGTGTGACCGTTGATGGTTGTAGATGATCTTTGTGAGCCTAACCATTAGGTTAGGTAAGGCATAAACTTCAAGGCCATAGGATTGCCATTTAAGGTGAAAATGAAGGCCCTGTGATGTCGCGCGGTTTTCCCATAGAACCTTAATGGGGGGAGTGCAGAGGGGGGGCTTGCCCCCTTCTGCAGGGTCGAGGGGGCCTATCCCCCCGGCCCGCAGGACTGAGACGGTAGGACTTCTGGTCGTGGAGATATTATCGGATCGTATATTTTACCGACTATTGTGTATCTCCAGACTATGTTTATCTATACCGAACCGTCTTATAAAAGCTATATAAGCACGGCCCAGGTTGAGCTTTACATAGCATTGCGCACTAGCCCTTCATCTAGAGTCTGTCTAGATCGCCGTCTAAGCTCCACAGTGGGAGCGCACGGGTAGATATCACCATCATTATAACTGCATTATGCTCGACAATCTGAGAATTTGAGTTCTCTACCTCTTAGTCTGTGGCTATCTTTGTCTGCGTTTTTCCCTCAACTCTGTCCACACGTCTATTCTGTTGTGCTGTTATTTTCTTACATGGTATCAGAGCTCAGGAGGCTCTGAGTGGTGCAGAAGCAGAAACGCAGAGGTTGCAGAGGTCTGAAAAACAAAAGAGAGAAGATGTCAAGCGGTGTGTCATCATCTATGAATGGGGGCCAAGATGGTTCATCAACAGGAGTAGGTGGCACATAAGCAGGAGCAGCAATGATGTCGGTCATCCCAACGTTATGGATACGGCCACTAGCCTTTACAGAAGGTAAATTTGATGGTACGAACTACACCCTATGGAAGTTCAAAATCACTTCTATTCTTGATTCGTATGAGCTTTTGGAGACTGTTCTTAGGGACTGATCATGAGCCCCAAGAAAGACCTGATCCAAATAATCCTGGTCGAATGATTCCTCCTGATGCTGATCTTCTACGTGCTTGGAAATGTAGAAATGTAGATGCACTCTGTGCTCTTGTTACAAGTACTTCTGATAATGTTCTGACTCTCATTCAGCATACTACGAAGGCATGTGAAGCATGGAACATATTGAGAAATCAATATGAAACTCATAATTAGACATGGATTTAGAACTTGGAGAATCAGCTTGCAGCAGAACGGTTTGCTGGTGGGGAGACTACAGAGGTGTTTATCACTCGCATAAAGAATCTACGAGATCAAATGGTGGGAGCAGGTGTTCAAAAGTCAAGTGAGGAGCTAGCTCGACGTTTTCTTCAAATCTATCCACGTAAGTTTGATGGTTTGGTAACTGCTCTTCACACTCAAATCAGACCTCAACCACTTACTTTTGAAGAACTCAGTGCCTTACTCATGGAGGAGGAGTTGCGGCTCAAGGCAAGGAGTGGTGCCATGGTGGGTGAGGCAGCTCTATGATTTTTCAAACCCCATCCCACAGTCACTAGAATAGGTTGCAGATGGACCGAGGCGATCACAGAGAATAGAGGAACAGAGATGGGCAAGCGCCCATATTGTAAACATAGCCTTGATGGCTGATCTCATTCAAGAAGAACCAACCAATGTGAAAGAGGCACTCCATGATCCGAATTGGAGGGCTACCATGCAAACAGAATACAACAATATCATGAAGAATGGAACTTGGGAGCTAGTGGATCGACCCCCTAAGTGTAAAGTCATTGGCACCAAGTGGGTATGGAAGCTAAAGTACAAGGCTGATGGTACTCTAGAAAAGTATAAAGCAAGACTTGTTGCACAGGGCTATTCACAAGTTGAAGGCATTGACTTTTGTGAATCATTTGCCCCAACCGCAAGAATGACTACTATCCTAGTAGTACTAGCTGTGGCTGCACATAAGCGTTGGCCAATCTATCACATGGATGTCAAATCAATGTTCCTGAATGGAGACCTCAAGGAGGAGGTGTATGTGTCTTAGCCACCAGGGTTTGAAGCTCCCCATTCCGAAAACAAGGTATGTAAGCTGAAGAAGGCATTATATGGGCTAAAACAAGCCCCTAGAGCATAGTACGAGTGGATAGATAAGTATCTCTTGGATCTAGGTTTCAAAAGATGTGCATCTGATGCTAACTTGTATGTTCTAAAGAGAGAAGGGAAGACAATTATGCTTGTACTCTATGTAGATGACCTTGTGATTACAGGAAATGATGATGCTCTCCTTCAACAAACAAAAGATGCCATGAGTTCAGAATTTGAAATGAGAGACTTGGGCTTAATGCATTATTGTTTAGGTCTTGAAGTTTGGCAGGAACTAGGGAAGATTTTCATCTCTCAACCAAAATATGCAAGGCAGATATTGAAGGCATTCGACATGGAGGATTGCAAAGAAATTTCTACACCTATGGAGGTCAACACAAAATTATCTATTGAAGATACTTCATCTCCAGTGGATATTGGAAGATACAAGAAATTACAAGATATTGCAATAGCAAACCAGACATCTCTTATGGTGTTGGAGTAGTAAGCAAGTTCTCTAATAAGCCTTGCCAAACTCATTGGAAGGCAAGCATGCGGATACTCAGGTATGTGAAAGGAACTACTAATTATGGTATTCTTTATGAAGAAGGATCATCTCTGGTCAGATATTGTGACTCAGATTGGGCAGGAGATTTTGATACCAAAAAATCAGTTTCTAGATATTGCTTTTCTTTAGGATCAGGGATTTTCTCTTGGATTAGTAAGAAGCAACCGACTGTAGCATTATCTTCTACTGAAGCTGAGTACAAAGCTGCATGTGTTGCAGCATGTGAAGCACTATGGTTGAGGAGGATCCTATCGCACATAGGAATACAAGGGCAGGAGGCTACAAAGTTGAAGTGTGACAACCAAAGTTGCATGGCCATCGTCAAAAATCATGTTTTCCATAAACGTACCAAGCACATAGAAATTCAGTATCACTATGTGCGTGAGTTGATTGAGGATGGGGTCGTGGAGATAAACTATTGTCCTTCTGAAGAAAATGGAGCAGACATCTTCACCAAGGCTCTTGGGAGAGAGCAACTTCTTCGACATTTTCCAAAGCTTGGGAATGGACCAAGGAGGTAGTTCACCGTAGGGTGGACATTGAGGGGGGGTGTTAGATATGCTCAATACTCCATCCTCATGTGACCACAAATGATCCACGGTGCTCTAAGTTGTAAGGTCCCCATTATGAGGAGAAGCCATTATGAGAGCCCGGACATTTGTGGAACCCTAACTTCCAAGTTAGATGAGGTATATGTGTGACCGTTGATGGTTGTAGATGATCTTTGTGAGCCTAGCCATTAGGTTAGGTAGGGCATAAACTTCAAGGCCACTGGATTGCCATTTAAGGTGAAAATCAAGGCCCTCTGACGTCGTGTGGTTTCCCCATAGAACCTTAATGGGGGGAGTGCAGAGGGGGGCTTGCCCCCTTCTACGGGGTCCGAGGGGCCTATCCCCCCAACCCGTAGGGCCGAGACAGTAGGACTTCTGGTCGTGGAGATATTGTCGGATCGTATATTTTACCGACTAATGTGTATCTCCCGACTACGTTTATCTATACCGAACCGCCTTGTAAAAGCTATATAAGCACAGCCCAGGTTGAGCTTTACATAGCATTGCGCACTAGTAAGCCCTTCATCTAGAGTCTGTCTAGATCGCCATCTAAGCTCCAGAGTGGGAGCGCATGGGTGGACAACACCATCATCGTAACTGCATTACGCTCGGCAATCTGAGAATTTGAGTTCTCTATCTCTCAGTCCGTGTCTATCTTTGTCTGCGTTTTTCTCTCAACTTTGTCTATAGGTCTATTTCGTTGTGCTATTATTTTCTTACAAATGTGACCATAAGTGGTAACACATGCAAATAATGAGATATGACTACATAGTAATGTAGAGGAAGAGTCTAGATCCCAACCCATACCAATCAGACTACACCAACTACCTCAAACAAGGTGTATCCATGAACCTCAAATTGCTTTAGACCCATATCCACATGATTTGAGCTCACATCTATTCTGATGCAAAAATTGATGAAGTTATTACAAAGCTCCCAATTCACACTATGCTTGTGTCAATCATCAAGTTATTGACAACTCCAATTGCAAATGCCCCAATAGAAACTTCAATGTCTAGTCTCAAGCATAACAACTCATGCATCAAACTCTCAAATGTTGAAGAAACATGTGCTATCCTAGCTAACCTAACCATGTCATCCATGCTTGTATCCAAGGGATCCGATGAACCATCATCAAGACAAACATGTCATGACATACCTATGTCAACATCTAGCATGAGTGGATCGAAGAATGATTGCATAAATGATGAGTCCTCAACATCCAAATCACTCATCCTATCAGCCAACAATTTGTCTAGTTGTGCACCATGAGAGCCAGTATAATCTACCACATTATGTGTATCATAAGTGCTATCCGTCTCTACCACACCAAGTGTATCATCATGCTCCACATGAGCTAACTTCATAACATGAACACCAAGGTCCATTCCATGATCTAACTCTAGCTAACCATCATCACAATGCTCTATGTGAGCATCCACATGATGCTCTAAAGCATCCAAATGATCATCCAAAGTGTGCTCCACATGAGCATAATGAGCATCCAAAGCATGCTCCATGTGCATCCATCAGAGCATCTGAATCTTGCCATATACATGCATCATGAATGTCAATAAACCTATCTATAAGTAGACAAAATGAGACATGATGAGTCTCACATCGCACATAAGGCTGAACTTCCTCTTATATGAGACTATCTCTTACATGGAGTACCTGTGTACTAGGTGCCTATGCCCAATCCTAGCATCTCTAACAAGCATAAGTTGTCCTGACTACAATTGAATATGGTGCTCACAAAGGAATACATAAGATCTACTCTCCCCTAACTCATTAACTAAAATCAAGCTCATAGGGAATGAAGAAACATAAGATACATATCTGAGAGTAAATGATGCTCCACTATGTAGTATAAGACATACATCATCTCCTCCCTCAATGTCATATGTCATACCATTTGGTATGTGCACATGTTCATGACTCTCACTAGAAAATCTAAACCACCACTCACAAGTTGGAGTAACATGGAAAGTGTCTAATGCAGCAAGAAACCAAGCCATATGTGTGGTATCCAATGATGAATAGAGATCTTGAGATATATCATAAGAGAAGATGACATCACCATCAAGTCTAGCATAATCAGTTGCCAAATCCTTTCCTAAATCCATTACCTAATCTTTATCACATGCATGCCTCTGATGTCTTTCATCACATCCACCTAAAGCAATGTCATTGAGTATGGTTGTTATAACCAGAGTTCCAACATCAAAGTTCTCGATGTGATCTACATCTCACATGAATTGTCTGACTCCAAAAATTGCACGTATTATCTGTCATAACACACTACTCATCTCTTCATACATCACAAAATTATATGTAGAATGCACAAGATGCAACCAAATAGTGGATCTGGCCAACACATCAATATCCATCCATATGTGTCGATTATGCCACAAGGCCTCTGTGCATCTCTGTGCACATTCATGTGTAAACCCTATACAAACGAATAGGTCCCATATTTGAGCTTTCAATCTTGAAAAGTAAGTTCCCTTCAACCAAGAAGACACCATGTTGATAAGCCAAAACATTGGGAATGCAATAAGAGACCAAAAACAATAGTCTATCATCAATAGGATCACACCTCCACATGATCCATATGCATGAAACATATCACAAATGTCCCATTGGAGAAAGAACAATGTGAACCATTTGTCACATGACCATGCATCTAGCATGCACATAAAACCATGAGCATGAACCTTCTCACCAAGCCCCCCAATTGAACATGTAGATTTTGAATTTCAGGAAAACATTGATAGATTATCCTCTATAAACAGAGAGATCAAGACAAGACAAACAGTAGAAAAAGAAGAATGAATAACCTACTAGCACTTGTCGTTGATCAAAGCATATGGAATGGAAAACATAAACACCAATAAACTAATAGCAATGCATGTCAGTACACTAACCATACACCTCCCAATCGAGAAAGTATCTTACCAAGAACTAGTTTCACTTATCACAAGCCAGATGTGATTCTGCCCAAGTATATAGAGATTAAATAAGATTCAAGTCTATCATACAAGCTTCAAGGATCCATTAGAGTACTCTTTTGGCATAAAAGCTGACAAATTTTGGCAACATGTCCTTTGTGAAATGGACTCTAGAACCAATTAAGTACAACTAAGAACATACCATTCAACAATGCCAAACAATAAAGGCAATCACATATAATAATGAGTGAATAATATGCCTCAATGCAAAGCCAACATAATTGATAAAATGATATATATCTGAGGCTCCAACTAGATGATGTACCTGCACAAAAATAAGAATACAAGTACTAACCAAGATCCAAAATCAACTCTCATAAATTATGTGCGACCGATAAGTAAAGTTGTAAACAAGGGGCACAAAATAAAATATGATCACAATGCCACTCTGCGTGCACTAACAAAACCAGGATCTCAAATCAAAGATGAGATTGCATAAACTAAAATCAGTACCATAATGCTATCATACATGTCAAAACTTGATATATGCTATTCTACTCTCATATTGAGGCACATCCACATAGATCATACATACTTACTTGAAGGGTTCCAATGGAAATGCACCATGGTGGATGTTGGAAGAGATGGATGGATACCTCAAGGAAGTGAGGTGGTACTGCGAAAACCGGCTTTGTACCTGCCCTATTTCACTTTAGAGTTTGATGGTAGGCCCTTTTAGCATGAAAATGACACCAAAAAGGTACCTATGTACTTTGGAGATGATGCTTCAAACAATTAGATCAAAATAGATTACTTTGCAAATAGTTACTCACTCAAAACTTGTTATTTTGGTCTTGATACCTACTGTATCTTTTGCACAGTGCTCACAATACAGTAGACATTAATCAAATTCATTTCGAGGGTATCTAATTAGCTTAGATAGCTAATGATTACAAGTCTAATCACTTAAAATGATAAATCATACATTGAGAAATCAATTTAGCAATTGGATGCTTACCCTCAACTTTTTAGGGACTGAACAGTACAAGACCAGTGAGCACTTTGATGTGGATTTATCCCAATTGGCTGAAGAAAAAGCTTTGAAATTGGCACAACACAAAGTAGACTTTGTGTTGGTTCAAACAAGCTATAGAAAATCCATAATGATGGAGAAATCACTGAGATATGGTCATGGAATTTTCACTGTTCTGAGTAGTCATAGTAGAGAAGTAGACAAAGATGATCAATGATGTATATGTATTATAGAACACTGTTGTACATGATCATTGGCATAGAAATGATGCCATATGATAGTGATCTAAGTGAGCTAAGGTGTACGCCACTTAGCCTCTACAAAAGATCAACAATAAGCTCACAAAAGGGGGCACTCTAGCCGTGAGATTACATAGCTCTTTTATAAGAGTCTTCTTTGAAATTTGAATTTGAATTCAAATACGGCTCCACCTAAAAGTGCTTCCTCTAAATGAGGAGTGATTCTACCAAATGAGATTCGTAGCTCTTATCTCTCATAACTCCACAAGATATATGGGCTTGCAGGATTCTCTCAAGTAGAATAACTTTTACAATGGTTAATGATCAATCAATTACAAGCTACGATTCTCATGCTTCTTCAAGTAGTTACACCTCTTAGCTTCCATGCCTAGCCAAGTGTGATGGCTTGTCCATTTGCACCAATAGCTACCCCTAAAGCCAAAAATCTTGGCTTGCACTTCTTCATGAGTGTTCTTGAATGTCTTGAAACCCAATCATGGCTTTACCTACAAAGTTTAGTACCATCAAGTGCTTTGGTTAACACATCTACACATTGCATATTTGTGGATACATATGCAAATTGAATCTCCTTGCTCAATAAACTTCTCTCTAACATAGTGATAGTGTACTTCTATATGCTTGGTTCTTGCATGATAGATAGGATTGGCTGCAAGATGCAAGGAACTTGTAGTGTCACCAAAGATCATAGGTGAATGAGTAAGAAGTCCCAAATCTGAATATAGAAATCTAATCCAAATTGCTTCTTGTGTAGCATTGGCTAATCCTATGTATTCAGTCTTTGTTGAAGATAGAGCAACAGTATGTTGCTTCTTGGAAGACAATGAAATGGGCTTATCACCTGCAAAAGAAAGATATCCAAAATTACTCCTTCTGTCATCCTTACAACCTGCCCAATCCACATCTGAGTATAGTTTGGTGTCCAAATCTGATGTGTATGGAAAGTAAAGACCTTGATTTTGAGTACACTTGAGATACTTCAAAATCTTTTTAGCAACTTCCAAGTGACATGCTCTAGGTTTATGCATGTATTGACTTACAACACTACTCCATAAGATATATCTATCCTTGTCAATGTTGCATAGTTTAGACTTCCAACTATGCTTTGATATCCTGCAATGTCTTCAATCAAATCACCTTCATGAGCACTTAATTTTTTATTTACCTCCATAAGGGTGCTAACTACCTTTGCATTCTCCAAGTGTAACTTCTTCAACATATCCTACACATACTTCCTTGTTGGAGTTAGACGTCTATGAAAGCACGCGAACAACACAAGGAAGAAGAAGAAGCTTGGAGCACAACACACAATACTGAATGTATTACCACTAGAATGTACAAAGATAAGTAGCCCATTGGGGCAATAGGCATATATACAAGCCGGGGGAAAAAAACCTCCTAAAGAGGGAAAAAAGTGCCCCGTGATGGCCTTCTACCATTCCATGCTTCATATGGGGTCATCCCATCAAGTGATTTGGATGGCAACCTGTTAATAAGATAAGTGGTAGTAGATACACTTTCTGCCTACAAATAATTAAGCAATTTCTTTTCATTAAACATTGATCTAGCTACTTCCACAATCAATCTATTTCTCCTCTCTGCTACCCCATTTTGCTCAGGGGTATACGTGGTAGTAATCTTGGGTTGTTTTATCCCAAGGGGGGATCACTACCGTCAGATTTGCATGATTTTTTTGAGTCTGATTGGGTTGGTTGCTATGACACTCGTCTGTCCACTAGTGGCTTTTGCTTCATGCTTGGTAGCTCATGTATATCTTGGTTGATCAAGAAGTAGCCTACTGTGGCCACTTCCAATTGCGAGGCTGAGTATAGGGCAACTTTCACAGCGGCTGTTCAGTGTGTGTGGCTCAGACGCCTTATGGCTGATTTGGGTGTTGGTCAGACTTTTGCCACCACCATCTTCACTCACAGTCAGAGCGCATTGGCAGTTGCGAGGAACCTTGTGTTCCATGCTCGCACTAAGCACATTGAGGTGCATTATCACTATGTCAGGGAGAGGTTCTCTACTCGGGAGATCAGCTTGACATATGTGCCCACACAGGAGAACATTGCAGACCTTTTCACGAAGGCTCTGCCTAGGGAGAAGTTTGAAGCTTTCCGCAAAGCTTTGGGCTTACTTCCTTTTGTGGAGTGATCTCCACATAGCTTCGAGCTTCCTTATACATGAGTGCCAACTCCTTGTTCACCGCATCACTCCCAGGGGGGATTTATTGATATATTTAGGTAGTGATGTGTGTGAACACACTAGGACCGTCAAGGAACTTTTTTCCCTCTTTAGGAGGTTTTTTTCCCCCGGCTCGTATATACGCCTATTGCCCTAATGGGCTACTTATCTTTGTACATTCTCTAGTAATACATTTAGTATTGTGTGTTGTGCTCCAAGCTTCTTCTTCTTCCTTGTGTTGTTCACATGCTTCCGCAGACGTCTAACTCCAACAATAATTATTATAGGTAATAATGCAGATGGAATCAGAAGGATCAAAGCTCAAATGAATGAAGAGTTCAAGATCAGTAATCTTGGCCTACTTGCATACTTTCTAGGTTTGGAAGTGGTATACACAGAGAAAGGCATGTTCTTAACCTAGAGAAAGTACGTTGGTGATATGCTTACCAATTTCAAGATGGAAAATACAAAGGTTGGAGGTACACCCATGGAGGTAAATCTAAATCTAAGTGCTCATGAAGGTGATTTGATCAAAGATGTGATTATTTACCAAAGCCTTGTTGGAATCTTGAATTATGCTACTCTAACTATAGTAGATATCTGCTATGGAATCAGTGTAATAAGTCACTCATGCACACTCCAAGGAAGCCTCACATGGAAGCAACCAAGAGAATCCTAAAGTATTTGAAGGGTACAATCAATGAAGGGTTGTACTATCCATATACATCTGATATAGATTTTAAGATTTTTTTTAATGCAGATTGGGTAGGCTCTAAAGATGATAGGAGGAGCACATGTGGTTATCTTACTTTTCTTGGTACTAAATTGATGTCATGGTCTTCCAAGAAGAAACCAACAACTGTTTTTTCATCAACAAAAGATGAATACAAAGGACTTGCAAATGCTTCACAAGAAGCTATGTGGATTATGACCCTATATTTAGATCTAGGGTTGAATACTTCTACTCCACATATATTTGGAGTCAACATTAGTTCATTATATGTTGCTTCCAACCCTATCTATCATGCTAGGACTGAACATATAGTTGTACAACAAACCCAAATTCTGATCAACCTAAATCAGAAACAAGTGACCTAGCAAGTAAGAATGGCAATAGACTTGCTACTCATAGTAGATCAACAATTGATGTTGATGGTAAGCTGACAAAATCTCCTCCAGATAATCACCAAGATGTAGACCACAACTCCTCCAAGAGTGTGAGACCTCCTCCAAGATAGCCTCCTAGTGATCACCTCCTCAAGAGTGTGTGCACACCCTCTCTCCAAGAATACCTACTCCTTGCATTGAGCACTTAAGCTCCTTGAGATGATCCTTGAGTGATGCTAAACAAAGAGCCAAAGCCCTCCTTATATAGGATTCTAACTTGCCCAGGATGAAACTTCCAAAAGCAAAAGAAAACTACAAAAGGCTCTTCATCATGCGATGATTCAGAAAACAAAAATAAATTAGTGATCACGATCATGTTAGAATTCATGGAAAGCTACATTGTGGAAAGCTCCACCACCACCTTGAATTTTGTGCAAAAGATTGTTTTGTGCTATGCACTATTGGACACGGGAATCGAACTATGGTCACCCCATGAGAAGGTCGATGTTCTATCCATGCTGCCATGATGCTTCTATTGTAGAGGCTAGAATACAAAATGTCTATAATATTCTATTGCACCTATGTGGGGCTTGATTGTTGGAGTTAGACGTCTGCGGAAGCACGCGAACAACACAAGGAAGAGGAAGAAGCTTGGAGCACAACACACAAGACTGAATGTATTACTAGAGAATGTACAAAGATAAGTAGCCCATTAGGGCAATAGGTGTATATACAAGCCGGGGGAAAAAAACCTCCTAAAGAGGGAAAAAAGTGCCCCAGCGGTCCTAGAGTGTTCACACACATCACTACCTAAATATATCAACAAATCCCCCCTGGGAGTGATGCGGTGAACAAGGAGCTGGCACTCATGTATAAGGAAGTGCCGAGCTATGTGGAAATCACTCCACAAAAGGAAGTAAGCCCAAAGCTTTGCGGAAAGCTTCAAACTTCTCCCTAGGCAGAGCCTTCGTGAAAAGGTCTGCAATGTTCTCCTGCGTGGGCACATATGCCAAGCTGATCTCCCCAGCAGAGAACCTCTCCCTGACATAGTGATAATGCACCTCAATGTGCTTAGTGCGAGCATGGAACACAGGGTTCCTCGCAACTGCCAATGCGCTCTGACTGTCAGTGAAGATGGTGGTGGCAGAAGACTGGCCAACACCCAAATCAGCCATAAGGCGTCTGAGCCACACACACTCAACAGTCGCTGTGAAAGCTGCCCTATACTCAGCCTCACAACTGGAAGTGGCCACAGTAGGCTGCTTCTTGCTCAACCAAGATATACATGAGCTACCAAGCATGAAGCAAAAACCACTGGTGGACACACGAGTGTCATAGCAACCAGCCCAATCTGAGTCAGAAAAAGCATGCAAATCTGGCGGTAGTGATCCCCCCTTGGGATAAAACAACCCAAGTAGCCGAGTACCACTCAAGTAGCGAAAGATGCGCTTAACCGCTTTCCAATGCGTGACTCCTGGGCAATGCATAAACCTGCTCATCTGTGAGACAACAAACTGAATATCTGGCCGAGTAATGCATAAGTAAATCAAGCATCCAACAGCCTGCTGATAGAGAACAACATCAAATGCATCTCCAGCATCATGAAGACTCAATCGTAAACCTGTCTCCATAGGAGTGGCAATAGGCTTACAGTCTTCAAGGCCAAAACGTTGCAATAATGTGTCAATATATTTCGTTTGACACAAAGCCATTCCACCATCAACTTGCATAAACTGAATGCCCAAATAGTGATGCAAATGCCCCAAATCAGACATCTCAAATGAGGCATGCAAATCAGCCTTGAAATCAGCAATATGCTTTTCAAGAGGACCAGTGAGCAGCATGTCGTCTACATAGACAACAATGATCAAAAGCACATCATTAGCACGCTTAACATATAAGGTGCTTTCAGTTGGACTTTTCTCAAAACCATGTGCAATCAGATAGGCATGTATTTTTTCATACCAAGCACGTGGTGCTTGCTTTAAACCATATAACGCCTTCTTTAACCTGCACACCTAGTTTTCATGCCCTTTCTGCACAAAGCCACGGGGCTGAAAAACATACACTTCTTCATGCAAGTCACCATTCAGAAATGTTGTTTTAATGTCCAACTGATGTACATTCCAACCATGATGGGCTGCAAGTGCACAAATGCTCCGAACAGTAGTCATACGGCATGTAGGTGCAAAGGTCTCATCAAAATCAATGCCTCTTTCCTGGGCATAACCCTTTGCAACAAGCCTAGCCTTATACCTGTCAACTGTACCATCAGGTTTACGCTTCAGCTTGTATACCCACTTAGTGCCAATGG
The DNA here is from genome assembly GCA_020310875.1 of Ceratopteris richardii. Taxonomy (NCBI): domain Eukaryota; kingdom Viridiplantae; phylum Streptophyta; class Polypodiopsida; order Polypodiales; family Pteridaceae; genus Ceratopteris; species Ceratopteris richardii. The sequence goes on along the minus strand of CM035408.1, from coordinate 160,903,263 downwards.
CCTTCTTGCCAGGAGGCAAGTCACATAAAGACCATGTACCATTCTTCATTATAGCATCATATTCAGATTGCATAGCAGCCATCCAATTTTCTGAATTTTGTGCTTCATCAAAAGAAACAGGCTCATTCTCATCACAGAGACTAGATGCAGCCATAGCATAGCAATCTGATGCAAAGGAGGTACTATGAGAGCCTGAACGAGTACGATATGACAAAGGTGCATCTAATTTGCTGTCACGCAAAGTCTGCACCAGCCATTTTGGCATAGTTTTTGCCTGTTCAATATCAGCTCTCTCATCAACAAGTGCATAATGTAAATCTGCATCAGAAATGGCATGATCTGCATCATCATATGAAACCTGCAAAGGCTGAGAAGTTGCCTCATTAGGACCAGCGCTAGCCTGTCCACCTGTAAAAAGAGGCATCAAAGTATCATACATGTCTTTGGAGCTAACAGATGTCTCCTTAGTACATGAAAGCAATGGCTGAATAGCATCTTCCACAAAGACAACATCACGGCTAACCAGAATGCGTTTAGTCTGTGGATGGTACAGACGATAGCCTTTACTTTCAGAACTGTACCCAACAAAAATACATTTTACTGCCTTATCATCCAATTTTCTGCGATGTTGTTCAGGCACTAATGCATATGCCAAACAACCAAAAACACGCAGATGAGCAACAGATGGCTTGCGGTCATGCCAAGCCTCATATGGAGTGATAGACTGCAACGCTTTCGTGGGACACCTGTTCAATACATATGCTGCACACATGACAGCCTCAAGCCAGAAACTATGTGGTAAAGCCTGACTTTTGACCATGCACCTCGCCATCTCCATGAGTGACATGTTCTTTCGTTCAGCAACTCCATTCTGTTGAGGTGTATACGGCACTGTACACTGGTGTTTCATTCCACGTTCAGCCAGAAATGCATTAAAATCTGAAGACATATATTCCCCCCCTCGATCAGAACGGAGGGTGCCCATTTTACATGCTGACAGATTTTCAGCCAAAACCAAAAACTGTTTGAAGCACATGAACACTTCGGACTTTGCTTTGAGTGGATATACCCATGCATGCCTGGAAAAATCATCAATGAAAGTCACGAAGTAAAGGTAATTTCCAAAAGAGGGTGTCTGCATAGGACCACAGACATCACTATGTACAAGCTGCAATTTCTGCATAGCCCGAACTGAACCATCTTTTGGAAAGGAAGAATGCTGCATTTTGCCCAAAATACAGCCTTCACAAACATGTTTTCCAGGTGCCTCAAGTTTGGGCAAAGAGGACACCATTTCAGATTTCTACAGGCGTAACAAACTAGCAAAATTCAGATGACCAAAGCGTGCATGCCAAAGCTTTGCATCTGACATAGCCTGAGAATCATGAACTGCACATGCCGAATCATTCACAGATTTTTCATAGTCTATGAGCTTATACAGCCCACGACATAGAATGCCAGAAGCAATAATCACATCGCCATTTGAGAGATCATGGACTGTACATCTGTCATCAACGAATTTCACAACCAAGCCAATCTTGGCTAATGCAGAAACTGATAACAGGTTCTTTTTGATCCCTGGCACAAATAAAGCATCTGACAAAGTGAAAGAACTACCATCAGCAGTAGTCAGAATGATCTTACCAACTCCCATAACAGGATAAGAGGAGTTATTGGCGCATGTGACAGTATTCCCTGTAGGGGCAGGCTCGAGTGAAGAGAAGAAACTGCGCTGCGAGGTAATATGTTTGGTTGCCCCACTGTCAAAGTACCAAACATCTGAGTCTACTGTAGACATGCACTGATCATGAGAAGATGGGTCAAAACTGCAAACAGTAGTAAACGCCCATTCTTCTTCCTGCACAAGATTTGCAGACTCTGTTTTTGGTGTAGAGGCCTCTGCAACAACCATTCCAGCCTCTTTCTTCTTTGCCTCTTTAGCAGCCAGTTTTGGACAGTTCTTTATAATATGATCATTTCTTTACAGTACTTGCAAAACAATTTTTGCTTTTCTGATTTCTTCTCATCTTTATCCTGGTTCTTCGATTGTGCAGCATTTGCAGATTTCTGCTTACTAGTAGAAGAGCTCCATTTTCCTTTGCTCTTTTGACTAGCCAGGAAAGCTTGATCTGCAACACGCATAATGGACCTGTTCTGCCTGGACTGATCTTCCTGCAACAGAACAGAGACTAATTCCTCAAATGACAAGGCATTCGGATTGCCTTTCATCATCAATCGAAGAGTAGAGGCAAAACTCTGATATGAATCAGGAAGGCCATTCAGAACGGTCTGCACAAGTGAGCTATCTGGTATAACCTCATCAACAGAAATCAATTGTTCCTTCAGGTCTTTGATCTTTGTAAGAAAACTGTCCATCGAATCACCTTCATTCATGTGCTCACTCTCCAACTGTTTTCGGAGGTAAGCAACACGAGCCTCATTCCTAGCCTGGTACAAAGTGGTAAGTGTATCCCAAGCATCCTTTGCTGTTCTACAAGAGCGAATGTGAGGAATAATGGCACGTTTGATAGACAAAGCTATCAATGCATGTGCCTGGGCATGTCTGCCATCCCAACAAATCTGCTCTGTAGTAGGTGCAACAGAAACAACAGCACGAAAAGGAATCTGCGGAATATCATCTTCGACACCATCTTCATCAGCTCCAACACCTGTATTTGCAGTACCTGTCGTTATAGGTGTAACAGGACGTCTTTCGACACCCTGCACAATGTTCCACAATCCTTTTGCAACCAGTACATGTCGCATCATATAAGCCCATAATGGGTAGTTGGTACCATCCAACTTATCCTCAACAGCCAACATACGGAATACATCACTGCTTTCAGCCATGGCCGGTGACTAAAATACCTTGATGCAGAAAATTGACTGTATCTCAAAAAGTTGAACAGAACTGCCCAGACGAGTTCTGCTAGACCTGTAGCAGACTTCGAGACGCTTAAACTGGCGAACAGAAACTGGTATATACCTTTGGCACAAAAGGACGAAATAGCCTGCACAAGCACTGCGATAGTGCGTTCGGAGGCCGAAACGAGCTCAGATCGCGATTTCGGCACCACATAGCAAAGCTGTTTTGATCTCGAAAACACCCTGAGTATGCTCACCAAATTTTGTGCGAATCTGAGACTGCAAACGGAGGAGTGTCGACGGCGCCCTAGAAGAATCAACGACCTGCTCTGATACCAATTGTTGGAGTTAGACGTCTGCGGAAGCACGCGAACAGCACAAGGAAGAGGAAGAAGCTTGGAGCACAACACACAAGACTGAATGTATTACTAGAGAATGTACAAAGATAAGTAGCCCATTAGGGCAATAGGCGTATATACAAGCCGGGGGAAAAAAACCTCCTAAAGAGGGAAAAAAGTGCCCCGGCGGTCCTAGAGTGTTCACACATATCACTACCTAAATATATCAACATTGAAGAGACTTCTACAAAGACATGATATCAGGTTATAATTTTATGAAGTTTTGGACCTCTTTGAAATTTTTTCCAATAGTATATGCAGTAAAATGACACTAAAAAGGTTGAATTTATAGCCCAAATACTCGCCAAAAAAAATTGTCAATGTGTATCAATTCCATCCTTTAGATCCAAAAAACCTACATAAACTTGCGGTGACTACTCCCACCACAGTTGAAAATCTTCCAAGAAATCTATATGAAGACTCAAAAGCTGAAATTTCAGTGATAAAGTTGAATGTACATTATCAAGGAGACGCAATCTCAAATGCCTCTCAAATATGAACCTTATGCTATGGATAGAGCCATACAATACAATAAGAGTTATGTAGATATGGTCAAATGCCCCATAGGCGAGAAACTAGTTTCTATGGGGAAATGTGGGAGTCATCAAGCCCCCATCCCAAAGTGTTGTAGAATTGAGTTGACATGTACCTATTCTTTATAAAATGGTAATCAGTGATTGCACCTGAAAAGGTTAGCTCCAAGATTGTTCTTTGGACCAATCCTTCTAACTGTATAGTCAAAACTATGCCAAAAAAACAAAATCAACTTCTAATTTCTGGAATTTCATAAAACTCTTAGAAGATCGATGAAGAGAGCCCAAAAAACACTTTGAAGGCTCCAAAACAATGTTAATCTTACGTAGATTCACTCTTACAATCACCAAGCAATTAGGCTTTAGTGGTAGGAAAACCTACTATTAAGCCGTTCTTGGGGGGAACACTACTAGAATAGCTAACCTCCTCGGAAGTGCTATTACTTCTTCTTCCTTTACCATTGAATTTTATCCTCTCATGCAACCAATGGTATCGGCAGTGACTTCAGTGACTGAGATGACAAGGTATGCCAAGGTTTATGCCGTGGTTGCCACCTTAGTCATAAGCCTTGGAGGAAACCACAAAAATGTTGATGGGCAAGTGGCTAGGTGCTCACTGCACTCACACAACAACAAAAACCTTTTTCTTCAACCACCTCTGATATTGATGAAGGGATCTAATTGATGCAGCACGATGGATTCCCCTTTATGAGACCTCCGCAATGATGCCCTCATGCTAGAAAACTAAGCTCCAAATGACCAAAAGGATGTTTTGCATAAACCTGCAGAATATGTAGACCTATGTAGTATACAAAGAGCATAAGCACAAATTTTCTAGGTTTTACAAATGTGGTTGAACCTTAAGTTTGTGGCTGACCAAGCCACTATACTTCAAGCTCTAAAACTAAGAGTTCTCACACCAAAAAAAATCTCTCATGGAAGTTCCAAATCAACAAGATTATGACTGTAATATCCAAACTTACGATCCTTTGGTTCAAGCTTAGAATATTTGTCTTAACTTATAATTTCAATTACTTGGTAATCACTTGATCCCTTCAACCTGTAGGGTATTTTTCATGTAGGAAAACTCTTGCCAACATTAGCTCCAATCCTACTTAGGAATCTATGTGGATTATTTGGGAGCTATATAGCTTATATTTCATACTTTAACCCTATCTATTTTGGGGGAGTGCTCTTAACCTTAAAATATTTTGATCCTTAGGCGAAATTTCACTAAAATATTTTGATCCTTAGGCGAAATTTCACTAACTTGGATGACTACTTATTTCTACCAAGTTTTACTAAAAAACCTTGGAAATTTACTTTAAGCTTAACTCTAAACCTTCTTGGATAATTCAGAGACTTAAAATATACTTATCTTTATGACTTCACTAATGAGATACGTATCTTCACGGTTTTGTGTACTTTTATTCTCTTTCCTAACCCTTTTTCTTAGATTGGAATTATTCTTCTTAATGTGTGTAGCATACTTTTAACACATAAATAGCCTACACCGTGATGGTGCCACCGTGATGGTGCATCTATGGAAGATAATGAAAACAATGGTGCATCTATGGAACATAGGAATACAAAAATGAGATGCTACAAAAATTGGTGTTACAACCAAAGTTGCATGGACATTGCCTGAAATATTATTGCCCATGCACGTACCAAGCATGTAGAAATTCAGTATATCATTATGTGTCTGAGTTGATAAAAGGCAAGGTCGTGGAGATAAGATATCAATTGAAGAAAATGGATTGAATATCTTCACCAAGGCTCTTGTGCAAGAGCAATTTCATCAACACTTCTCAAAGATTGGTATAGGACCAAGGAAATAGTTCACCCTAGGGTGGACATTAAAGGGGGGTGTTAGATACATTCAATAGTCCACCCTCAAGTAACCATAAATGATCCATGGTTATCTAAGTTATAAAGCCCCATTTTCATGAGAACTGTGAAAATTTGTGGAACCCTAACTTCAAAATTAGATGAGATAGATGAGATCTATGTGTGACTGTTGATGGTACTACATTGTTGATGTATGAAACACCACAAGAAATGAATTAAGGTGACACTAGAACACCTCTATGGTCACCATTAACTCATTGCCACTCCAAACTTTGAGAAATGATAGCCTAAAGTGAGAACTTTGCTTCTACAGAAATTCCTAGTCACTGAAATGCCATACCTTCAGTATTTTGCAAATTTCTCCTAGCTCAAGTATTATTTCTCCATGAAACTTTATAAGCTAAAACTAGAAGAGTAGAGCTTTCTAACAAGCTATTATATGCATCAAACGGATCTCTAGAACTCAAGTTATGTCTCTCACAAGATGACCCTGTATGACCTTCCAAAACTGAAAATCTTTCCTGTTATAGTAAGAGCGCCTGTTTAAAATTAGAATTCGATGCCTAGCATCGACTTGCAACGAGAATTCGATGCCAAGCATCGACTTGGTATGTTTTTGGCCACTTTTCAGCAGGAATTCGATGCCAGGCATCGACTTCCCGCATAAAGTCTTGATCTTTTGGACACCAAAACTATAGGTGATTTCATGCACACTTAAAATATGACTTATTAACTGGAATTCGATGCCAGGCATCGAGTTGCTCCAACAACATCATCTTTTCAAGAAGATTTGGCAGTAGATAAAAAACAGATATGAAGATAAGGACTTATCAAGTGAGATTCGATGTCAGGCATCGACTTCTCGCATAAAACTCAACCTTTCAACATACATTCGATGCCACGCATCGACTTGCTTGGAAACCTTCAACCTTTCAAATCATTACACAGAAGACAAACAATGGAGATGGAGGAAGAAGACTTATACACAGAACTTTAACTAGTTCTTGTCATAACTATGAAAACTCAGAAGCTTACAAGTGCTTTCTCGCTCAGAGAAGCCCGACTATACTCACTCATACAAAAATGAGTTCTTCTCACTTTCTCATTGTCTTCCTTCTTCTTCTTCTCTCCGCGTCAGTTAATACTAACTAACTTATATAGATTTTCGTATTCTCGTGATTTTAAAAAACTTCTAGAACTAAAGTGAACTAACTTTACAAATATGATACATTTGTGAATTTGTCCCTTCACATAGGCATGGGGTTTTCTTCCTAAGATTTGACCTTCAAATATATGTCCAGTTAGTGATTGTTTCTCCAATAGCTCCCCCTCAATCACTAATTGACATTCCCTGTTTCTTCATATCATCTTCTTTTCTTTTACTCCTGCCATGCTTTTGAATCTGCTGGTCTTCACACCATCCAAGCTCTTTGTCATTATGTCTTCTAACTAATCTTTAGTGGAAATGTACTCCACTTCAATCTCCTTCTCCATTACCTTTTCTCTGAGAAAATGATACTGTATCTCTATGTGCTTTGTCCTTGCATGAAATACTGGATTTGCTGCAAGATAAAGTGAACTCATATTATCTCCATGTATTGTAGGTGTACCTTGATCAATGCCTAAGCTCTTGAACAATGTCTGCATCCATATGACTTCCTTAGCTGCTTCCACAAGTCCTTTGTACTCTGCTTCAATTGATGATAATGCTAGTGTATGTTGTTTCTTTGAACACCAACTTACAAGCTTATCACCAATGTATATCATGTAACCATGAGTTGATCTTCTGTCATCTTGATTACCTGCCCAATCTGAATCACTATAGGCTCTCAACTTCAAATCTAATGTAAAAGGATAATATAATCCTCTTTTATAGTTCCTTTGATATATCTGAGAACTCTTTGACCTGCAATCCAATGTGGGTCCTTTGGACAATGCATGAATTGTGACAAAACTCCCACTGCATAACTAAGATCAGGTCTTGTTAGTGTAGCATAAATCAAACTACCCACAAGAGATTGATACTTCCTCATATCTTTGTATTCTGCACCATCATATTTACTGAGCTTGTGATTAACTTCAAGTGGAGTTGAAGCTTCTCTGCAATTTTCCATATCAAACTTCTTCAATAAATTCAGAAGATACCTTTCTTGTGATACATATATGCCATGATCTGTATAAGTAACTTCCATTCCAAGAAAGTATGACAACTTTCCTAGGTCACTGATCTTAAACTCTTTCTCAAGTAATCTCTTTACCTCCTTGATTCCTTCATCTGAAGTACCTATGATTATAATGTCATCTACATAAACACAAATGTAGATTGTACCTTCCTCTGTTCTTCTGATAAGTAGACTTGGGTCTGCTTTTGAACTTTGATATCCAAGATCATTGAGATACTTCACCAGTCTATAGTTCCAAGCTCTTGGAGCTTGCTTCAATCCATACAATGCTCTTCTCAACCTGCAAACAAAATTTGGATACCTGGAATCTATAAACCCTTGAGGTTGTTCCATGTATACCTCATCTGATATGTATCCATTCAAGAATGCATTTTTTATATCCAATTGACTTAGAGTCCATCCTTTTGAAGCTGCAATAGCAATGATTGTCCTTATAGTTGACATCTTAGCTACAGGACTGAATGTCTCATCATAATCTATGCCATAGGTCTGGGCATAGCCTTTCACCACCAATCTAGCTTTGTACCTGGCTATACTTCCATCTGCAAGCTTCTTCACTTTATAAACCCATTTATTTCCAATTACTTTCTTACCATTTGGTTTAGGAACAAGTTCCCATGTCTTGTTCTCCTCCAGTGCATTGAACTCTTCCTTCTTTGCTTCTTCCCATTGCTTCTTACCTTTAGCTTCATCATAGTTCTGAGGTTCTTCATCATCTTTGACCATATATGCATAGTTCTTCTGAGTTATGTAAGAAGTATCATAAGAATACCTTTCTGGTTGTCTTCTAGTACTGCTTGACCTTCTTGGTTCACATTCTTCATATGTGTCTGGATACACTTCTTCATCAAATATAGGAGCTTCTTCATTTCTTCTTGTTAATCCACTTGTGGATGTACTTGCTTGCATATAGTCTTCATCTCTATTTACCTGCACAATTGATTTTCCTTTCTCACATCTTCTTACCTCTTCTTCAAATTCTTCAGCTGTATGACTTTGATCTGCATACCAAATTTTCTGTTCATCAAATGTAACATCTCTAGAAACAATAAAATGTTTGGTTAGAGGATTCCACAATCTGTAACCCATCTGCTTTTCATCATAACCAATGAACACATACTTTTCTGCCTTTGGTTCAAGTTTATGCCTAAGTTGTGATGGCACATAAGCATATGCAATTGATCCAAACACTCTACAATGATCTAGTGTTGGTTTCTTACCCCACCAAGCTTCATATGGAGTCATTCCATTCAGAGTTGCACATGGTAATCTATTCACAAGATATGTAGCTGTATTTACAGCTTCAGCCCAAAGATAATTTGGACAATTCTTCTCCTTCAACATAGCTCTAGCAAACTCAACCAAAGTCCTGTTCCTTCTTTCTGCTACACCATTTTGTTGTGGTGTATACCTGCAAGTTATTTCTCTCTTAATACCTGCATTCCAAAGATAATCATTGAACTCTTGGGAGAAGTATTCTCCCCCTCCATCAGACCTCAGTCTTTTAAGCTTTTGACCTGTGACTCTCTCTGCATATGCATGAAAATGCTTGAAAGCTCCAAACACTTCTGATCTTTCCTTCAAAACATATAATGTTATCCATCTTGTAGCATCATCAATGAAAAGAACATAATACCTTGAGCCACTGATAGATCCTTCTTTTGTTGGTCCCCATACATCTGTATGAATGAGCTCAAGTACTCCATCATGTTTGAATCCTTTCTTCTGAAATGGTAACCTGTGTGCTTTACCCATTTGACATGCTTCACATTTATAAACCATATGTTGACTTTGCACATTTGGTAATCCTAGTACAGACTGATTAGCAACCATAGCTTTAATTCCTCTTTCATTGAAATGACCTAATCTCTTATGCCAGAGATCAAGTTCTGTAATCACTGCTTCACCATGTGTGAGCAAAGCTTGACCAATGTTTCCTTGCACTCTTAAAGTAAAGAGTCTACCTTCTTTCTTACCAGAGACAATCTGATTATATCCATTCTCTGGATCTTCAACAAATACTCCTTCATTTGTAAACCTGACTTGAAAACCTTTTTCAACTATCTGTCCCACACTAATCAAGTTTTTAGGTATTGTGGGAACATACAAAACATTGGTTAGCAAATCTGCTCCACTCTTGCATTTCACTTTTCCAATTGAATGTACACTATGTCTTGTATTATCACCTGTTTGAACTGTGTGACTCGAAATACCTTTTTCCAATTCTGACATCAATTCTATGTTTCCTGACAAATGATTAGAACATCCAGAGTCAATGTAAAATATCTTTAGATCTTCTTTGTCTGATGTGCTGATTGAATTCATCATCAATGATGTATGACTTTCATTCTGTGTGTCATTTGCATAGTTGTAGTAGGTGGTGTTGTAGGATTGATTCTGTCCCCAACTTCTTCCTCCACCTCTACCATAGCCTCCTCTTTGACTTTGTCTACCTCTTTGGAAATTACTTTGATATCTTCCACCTCGGCCTCTGCTATTGTTGTTTTGATTCTGGTTTGATCCTTGTTGGTTGTGCCAACAGTCATGAGCCAAATGATTACTCAATCCACAGATCCAGCAAGCCTTCTTGTTGTTATTTTGATTACCTCTTCCTCTTCCAAAACCTCTTGCTCTTCCTCTGCCAGTGCCTTTACCTCTTGCATAATAAGCTTGAGAACTAGACTCCTCTTCATCCTTTGCTTTACCTTTATCTCCTTTCTTCTTATTCTTCATGTACATTGCAGAACTTTGTCCTTTATCTCCATCTCCCTTCAAGTCTTGCTCATATGTGAGCATCAAACCAAGCAACTGGTTCAAATCTGGAACATAATGATTTAATGAAAGTTCTGTTGATAAGACAAAAGGTTTCCACCTTTCATCCCCTCTCAGACCTGCAAGTAGCTGAGCAATCAATCTGTGATCTTCAACATCTTCATCTATGGATCCAAGACTATCTGCAAGATCCTTCATCTTAGTGACATAATCACTAATGGTTTGACTTGGCTTCTTCTTGAATGTTGTAAACTCTGACCATAGACTTGCTTTCCGTGCTTTAGTAGTACTTTGGAAATGATACTCCAATGCATTCCTCTGATGTGTGGTAGCAAATGATCAGAGATTGTATTGTAAATGTAAGCTTTTGCGCCTGCATCCTTCTTCTGCCAATGCTTTAAAGCATCAAGTTCTTCTTTCTTTGGTCGGCTTTCATCTTCAAATACTGGCTTCTCTTCTTCACCTGTTACATATACCATGAGATCCTTACTCATAAGTAAGGCTTCCATTCTCATTACCCATGCGGGGTAATTATCTCTGTCTAGTTTGTCAATGGAGATATGATCTGCCATAGTTCTTTTCTTCTGTTGTAACCTGTGAGCTTAAAGGATAAAGGATAATACCTTTTGAAGTTCTTTGTGTATGAGGATACTTTTGAAGGAACCTTTTGATGCCTTATGTCTTCAAATGCTTCACCTTTGAAACTTTAATGGAAAACTTTACAAAACTTCTCGTACCTTTGCCGTCTTCTGCTCTCGAGAATCTTTCTGCTCTGATACCACTTGTTGATGTATGAAACACCACAAGAAATGAATTAAGGTGACACTAGAACACCTCTATGGTCACCATTAACTCATTGCCACTCCAAACTTTGAGAAATGATAGCCTAAAGTGAGAACTTTGCTTCTACAGAAACTCCTAGTCACTGAAATGACATACCTTCCGTATTTTGCAAATTTCTCCTAGCTCAAGTATTATTTCTCCATGAAACTTTATAGACTAAACTTAGAAGAGTAGAGCTTTCCAACAAGCTATTATATGCATCAAACGGATCTCTATAACTCAAGTTATGGCTCTCACAAGATGACCCTGTATGACCTTCCAAAACTGGAAATCTTTCCTGTTATAGTAAGAGCGCCTGTTTAAAATTAGAATTCGATGCCTAGCATCGACTTGCAACGAGAATTCGATGCCGAGCATCGACTTGGGATGTTTTTGGCCACTTTTCAGTAGGAATTCGATGCCAGGCATCGACTTCCCGCATAAAGTCTTGATCTTTTGGACACCAAAACTATAGGTGATTTCATGCACACTTAAAATATGACTTATTAACTGGAATTCGATGCCAGGCATCGAGTTGCTCCAACAACATCATCTTTTCAAGAAGATTTGGTAGTAGATAAAAAACAGATATGAAGATAAGGACTTATCAAGTGAGATTCGATGCCAGGCATCGACTTCTCGCATAAAACTCAACCTTTCAACATACATTCGATGCCACGCATCGACTTGCTTGGAAACCTTCAACCTTTCAAATCATTACACAGAAGACAAACACTGGAGATGGAGGAAGAAGACTTATACACAGAACTTTAACTAGTTCTTGTCATAACTATGAAAACTCAGAAGCTTACAAGTGCTTTCTCGCTCAGAGAAGCCCGACTATACTCACTCATACAAAAATGAGTTCTTCTCACTTTCTCATTGTCTTCCTTCTTCTTCTTCTCTCCGCGTCAGTTAATACTAACTAACTTATATAGATTTTCGTATTCTCGTGATTTTAAAAAACTTCTAGAACTAAAGTGAACTAACTTTACAAATATGATACATTTGTGAATTTGTCCCTTCACATAGGCATGGGGTTTTCTTCCTAAGATTTGACCTTCAAATATATGTCCAGTTAGTGATTGTTTCTCCAACATACATGATCTTTGTGAGCGGATCCATGAGATTAGGTAGGGCATAAACTTCTTGCCCTTTCCATTTCCATTCGAGGAAAAATTAAAGGCCTTGTTGTGGAACATAATTTCCCCATAGAACCCTAACTAGGGGGGTGCAGAGAGAGGTTTTCCTCCTTCTACGAGGTCCAGGAGACTCACACCCTAGATTATGGAGTTGAGATAGTAGGACTTTTGGTTGTGGAGATTTTGTCTAATATTATATTTTGCTGAATATGTTATCTCTCCTACTATGTTTGTCTATTGTAAAAGCTATATAGGAATGTCCTATGCAAAGGTTTAAATACCATTGCAAACTAGTAATCCCTTCATCTAGATTCTATTTAGATTGCCCATCTAAGATCCATCTTGGTGCATAACTTGCTTTTGCAACTACATTCCTCTTGGAAATTTGAGAATTTGAGTTCTTTATCTCTGAGTCTATGTTTTCCTCATTTTTATCTATTTTTCCATTACAATGTGCTATTTTTCTCTTACGCCAAGTACATAAAAACGTTTCAAGAAAAGTTGGAGAGATCATAAAGTGTTAAAGACAATTAATCTACAACTAAGTAAATCTCCAATCTTCATGGCTCGAATGAAGATAATCAAGATGCAATATCAAACCATTAACAAAAAAAAAAGTCTAAGAGTAGAGATGAATGCAGAGGTAGAGAGACCTTCAAAAGCAGTAAATTCATGTACAATTGCACATGCTAATATGGATGAATTTAAATCTCAAGTATTAGAGGTTTTTTATTTTTTAACAATACATTTTTTGGAATTAGCTTAACATGAAGAAGGTAATAGTGAAATAGTTGAAGCAATCAGTGTAGAAAGACATACTTAAAAAAAAAAAATTCAATTTTGACTTGGGGATAGAAATGCTAGAAAAAGCAGCAAGAGAAATACCACTCATTAGATGATTCAAAGATAGTAAAGGTAGCATAGATGATGTGAAGAAGAATCTAAGGAATATCATCAATGCCTCATTACAAACATTTGTTTTCTTGCACTCAAACAATATAACCCACAACAATGTACATGGGTCAAATATGATGTTTCATTTTGAAGATAAGAATGTATACATAGGAATTTAAAATTTAAGGAAGAGCTATATGGTATCCTAACTAGAAAACATTTCCAGGATTACCTGATTTATTACCATCTAAAAGGATAATATGGCAGAATAAGTATTCATGGGTAGCTTCATAATGTGTTTCTACATGCCCCCCTCCCCCATATATATAAAAGTTCAAGATATTTTTTCAATTAGAAATTTGATTTCATGTTTTTTGACACATATGATGCCTTTTTCCTAGATGGGTATTGAAAGTTTACATATGCTCTTGAATGTAGTGCGTGTAGATACCCATATGCAAATAGATGCACATGAGTTATTGTGAACATTTGTAAATATGTCAAAACATAATTTAGTAATCTCAAAGAGTGCAAGCCTAATTCTTTTTTAATATCATATATAATGAAATTCATAATTTAAATATTACCATCTACGAGAACAACATATTGGTGGGTAGCTTCATAATACATTGCTACATGTACCCCCATACATGCAAGAGTAATTAGAAAGTTATTTTATGTTTTTGGAACACATGACCCTTTTTTGGTGATGGTTATTGAAATTTTATATATGCCCTTGAATGTAGTGCAAGTGTGGATATCCATACACAAGAAGTGTATATGTCAAGACATGGGTTAATAATCTTAGAAAGTGCAAGTCTACGGCTTTTCTAATATCATGTTCTAATGTAATGACATGCATGATTGAAATATCAAACCTTTCTTGAAATTCAAGTGCTATTGGCCTTTATTTAGAAGTGTATGTGATCTATGTTTCTGTTAAACGTGCGTTGCCATCAGAGACGCGTTTAAGCTCTTTCGGGTTCTTGGGAGTGGAAGGGGTCTGAATAAACACAGACCCTATACTTGATTTTCCCAATTAATCACTCACAAAGCAGTACACGAGTGTTCAAAGAACTCTGTTAACACGAATTACTATTACTACTCTGGTTCGTTCTCTCACAGATTTCCGGTTCGTACACAGATTAAGACTTTCTCAGTACATAACGCAAAAAGTAAACATTACCGTAACCTAGACTTAAAACAACTAACTTAATGGAAAAAGTGCTAACCATAAGTTAAGGTAATCAAACAAAGACGACGAAAAGAACACAGTACTACTCAGAATTCTCAAAGAACAACACTACGGAAACTCGACAAAACGTATCGCCCAGACAGACAGTCTGGCGATTCTTCCGGTCATCCCGAAGCGTCCTTTCATTAGATTATAAATGGTTACATCTCTTCGCAGCGACCTTTCGGTTCATGCGGAATACGAAAATGGAAAGATTTACAATTGCCAATCCGGCGGCTTACACTGGCACGCACGGTGGACTCGAACCCGTAGGTATACAAAATTTTATGGCTCATCTATTATACCCTGCAGATACATTGTTCTAGCTAATTTAAATGTTCTAGCAATTTTCTGCTTCATGCTATCCAGCATTTTCTTCAAAATGTCTGGTTCGACTAACCGAGGGTCAGTACGAACACAGCTAGCTGTAATTACTTGTGTCATTAAAAGTTCTGCCTGTGTTTGCAGAAAGGCTTCCTGTAGATAAAATTCATTTGCCAAAGCTGCATCCCGGTTCACTTTCATGTCTTGAATGTGTCTATCCACTCTAGATAATCTTTCTGCTTGCGCACCCAATTGGTTCTCTCTTCTCTCCAATTCTTGATTCTGAAATTGGATGGCCCGGTAATAAGCATCTCGCTCTCTTCGGATTGCTGGAACTTCTTTCTGGAGTTGAGCGGTTAACATCATCTGCGTTTTAAGAGCAGAATTTGATTCCAACAAGTTTGCATTTGCAAACTCTAGCTCTGTATTGGTTTGCTTTATTAAATTTGTCATTTCCTATCCTTGCTGCACGGCTTCATCCAATTGTTCTCTAATTTCTTTTAACAAGTTTCCCAGTGCTATGCGGGCATCCTCTTTATCCTTAACTAACTATTGTAACTGAAGAATTTCTACATCAGCAGCACATAATAAATCATCTTTGGCTGTTACTTCAGCCAATGCAGCATCTCTTTGACTGATCACTGTTTCCTGTTCAGTAAGGCGAGCCTGTAACTGTTTAATCTGGAAGTGCAGATTATGATTCTCTGCCTTCACTGCATCTACCTCTTCCTGCAACGGAATGATATCCGCTTCTAAAACATCAACTTTATGTTGTAGTTCATGTCTGAGATTATCAGTAATCTCCTTCATCTGCTGTGGTAGTTGTTGTGATAGGTGGATCAACATATGACCCATGGATGCTAGCTCAGTAATCATAGGAATCAAAGGAACCGGAAGAGAAGGACATGGTTGAGATGAAGAAGTTGTCAGGAATTGATGGGAATTGGGTGGAGAATAATTAGGTGAAGAGGATAATGAATCCGGTGCGTCAAGTACAATCGCTGGATTGGGAACAATGGGTTTAAGTGGAGGTTCAGTTGGAGGAGTGGTTTGCAGATTGTTAGCTGCTTTGGTAAGTTGTTGCGTAGTTACTTCAGGTTGGGCAACTGCAGACTCTACTGCCGTAATCAATTCTTGGAAAATTTCTGCAACAATAACCTGTGCATCTTCTTGCACATCTTGTTTGGATTGCTGCTAAGATTCTTCCTTAGAAGATTTGTCTTCAGAATTTGCAGTAACACTTTGATCTTGTTGCTTACTTGGAGAAGACTGAGCGGTTGAATCGTGGTGAATCGAGGTGGCTGTGTCATGGAAAATCTCTTCTTCATTTTTGTCTGCGTTATCACCAGCGGCAAACCCTTGCACTTGACTGTCAGATGAACTGATCCGTATTCGTTTTCGACGGAGGAGCTGGAAGATTTCTTCATCATCTTCTTCGTCGTCTTCAAGTATTTGAGCAGATTCCTCATGATATAAAATAGGAGCTCGTGGAGGTGGTTGCGCTGCTTGGAGGGCCGGAAATAAGAAAGTAAGGATGTGCGGTAAATGTGAACGTGGGAGATCACCTTTGTTAACGTGTTTTATGACTGTAACACATTCATGGTAAATGCGCCGGAAATAGTAAGAAGCAAAATTGATAGGCTCTCTAGCAGCCATATCAATCACCGAGTAGAATGGGCAAGAAATCCCATAAGTGCATTTTTGTAAGTTTAGTATGGCTACTAGAAATTGCAAAGCTGTTCGTTCAGGTTCAGGGCGACAAAGTATGGCATGTTCATTTGAAGAGTGCCTGGGAAACAATTGAGTCATCATAGCGATTGGAAGATTAGGACCATTCTCTCGTCCTTTCGGAGAGAGTCGGAAAGCGGCAGCAAATGAGTGCAGGGTGATTACGACACGAGAGGAGAAACACGTAATAGGCCAACTCTGCTCCGTAGCAGGTGTGGCGGCAATAGCAGCGATTATCTGAGCATAGTATGGATGGCACTCCACTGAATGCCAGGGCAATTCAGCGAAGTTGGACAAACCTCGGACACGCAAGAATTCACTTACGTCCGGAGGAATTCCATCACAAAAGGTAGCAAAATTTGCTAGAGCTTCCATGATCACACACAAAATAGCACGAATACACAGGGATTACAGAGAGCACAAAGCACACAAAACAGACAGACACAATAGCGACTAACAGCGAAAAGCAGAAGATTAAGTAGATACTTGGTAACGGGAGGCGATCAAAAATGCTAATCATCACGCGATGTTGAGATGATAACCTTCATAACTACGGTGTGCATGCATGAGCAGAATCAATAACAAAAGGCGGCGATTATTTATGGTTATGTAGCAAAACGAGGAGTTTATGGTTATTATTCAACTAACATGCAAAACTGAAAAAAAAAAGGAAAAGAAAAGGAAATTAAAAAAGAAAAAGAAAAAATACGCGGGCAACCGCAGAACACTTCAGTGCGAATCAGGCGCTTGATGATACGGCCGCAACTTTGAACCATTTATCACTTTTGGAAGAGGAATTCCGGTCAAAGTAGTCAACCAAAAAGTAGTTGGGCCCACTTGTTCACTAATCCTATAAGCACCGAACCATCGTAATTTGAATTTTCCAGCCGCACGATTTGATTTAGCATTATAAAATAACACAAGCTATCCCACCAAAAAAACTGGAGTTTTTAGATATCCACCATGAGTACGAGCTTGCCTCAACTGAACTTCTTGAAGGGTCAGAAAACTTTCCCAGCGATGTTCATCCAAGTTTCTGAGTGCTTCCAACCGAAATGACAGAGAGTCTTCAGGTAACAATTTCTGAGAGATGGCTACGCGTAAGCTTGGTACTACAAGTTCCATTGGTGCAATTGCCTCCAGTCCATATGCAAGCTTGAAAGGAGTCAGTCCGGTTGCTACTTTGTATGTAGTTCGGTATGCCCATAATACTGGAGGTAGTAACTAATCCCATCTTTCTGGTGATTCCACAATCAATTTTTGAAGCATACTCAGCAAGGTCTTGTTGGTATTTTCAGCTAAGCCATTAGCACGAGGATAATATGATGAACTGAATTTATGCAAAATTTGAAAAGTATGTGTTAATACTCGAATTAAATTGTTAGCAAAGTGCATTCCTTGATCTGTTACTAGTTCCAAAGGTAATCCATATCGTGGGAATACGTCCTTCATCAGACATTTTGCTACCGAAATAGTTGTAGCGGACCGTAAAGCCCAAGCTTCTGCCCATCTGGTAGCATAATCTGTACATGTCAGAATGTAGCGATAGTTGCTAAGGATTGCTGGAGGTGTGATTGGTCCAATAAAGTCAAGACCCCATTTCTGAAAAGGTTCCAAAGGTAAGAGAGGCTGTAGAGGAAAGAAATGGCATTGTAAAGGTTGTCCAGATCGCTGACAATTGTCACATTGCTGCACAAACTGAGATACATCTTTGTACATAGTAGGCCACCAGAGCCCACTTTGCAGAATTTTTCCGTGCGTTAAATCTGCTGCAAAATGTCCACCGGAAGGTATTGAATGTGCGAGAGCGATTACTGAGTTTACTTCATGTGGAGGAATACAACGAAGTAAAAGCCCAGTGTGATCCATATAATACAACTCTCCGGCAATCAACCGGAATCTGCGACTGTAAACTGCAATTTTCCGGCGCATTGCAGGGGAAGTTTGAGTAGGAAGACATCCATCAGTAAGAAAGGTTAATAATTGATCATAGTAGGTAGGTGTCACAGGAGGTTCTGCAGATTCATCATTAGTTGTTTCAGTAACATAAATTGCTGGTGTGGTGTCATCAACACCGACCGGAGCTTCACCAAAATCTAATCGAGAGAGAAAATCTGCTAATGCATGTGCAATGTCGGGTCGATGAATCACTTCGTAATCAAAATCTTGTAACAATAGAACCCAACGCGCCAAACGACCACCTAAATGCTACTGTCTAACCAGATACACCAGCGCAGCATGATCTACATGAAAGATGAATTTTCGGCCTAGCAAATAATGCCAGAATTTCTTTACAGAATACACCAAACCAAGACATTCTCTTTCAGTTACTGAATAATTCTTTTCAGCAGGAGCAAGCCGTCGACTTGCATAATAGACAAGACTAAACCACTTATCAGTTTGTTGCATTGAAACACTTCCAATGGCTATATCTGATGCATCTACAAAAACATAAAATGGTTGTTCCCAATCAGGAGGTTGTAGAATTGGAACCTGCGTTAATAATCCTTTTAGACGATCAAATGCAGTTTGACATTCTGGAGTCTAATCAAACTGTCGAGGAGTACTAGTTATTAGACGATTTAGGGGTATTGCCAAATGGGCAAGCCACCGTAAATGTCGACCATGCCACCTAACTTGACCCATGAAGCGCATCACTTCTTTCGGCGTAGTAGGCACAGGTGCTTCTAACACAGCTGCAACTTTATCTGGATCAACTTGTATGCCCTTTGCAGATACAATATGGCCAAGGAGCTTACCACAAGAAATCGCAAAGATAGATTTGGTGGGGTTCAGGCAGAGTCGGTATTCACGACATTTCTCAAAGCAACACCGTAAATGATACAGGTGTGCTACCATCTTACCGAATAAAGAGAAGTCATCTAGATATACTTGCATAAAAGAAGTGAGATAGGGTGAGAAGATTTCCTGCATACACCACTGAAAAGTGCTAGGAGCATTTCTTAATCCAAACCACATGACCGTACAAGCAAAAACACCCCAATTCGTAATAAACACTGTTTTCAGTATATCTTGCTCAGCCATCGACCACTATAACAATCAAGAAATGAATACATCTCATGCCCAGCCACTCTGTCTAGCATTGCATCAAGAAATGGATCAAGTACGGTGGCTGCATTCAATTTCCGATAATCGACACATATTCGGAGCTGCTTGTTTTTCTTTGGTATGATCACGATCGGGGAGATCCATTCAGCGTGCTCAATGTGTACAATGAATCCTACCTTTAATAGGCGATCAAGTTCTGCTTTGACCTGTGCTACATAATTAGGGTTCATACGGTAGCTCGGTTGTTTAATCGGCTTTGCTTCTGGTTTAAGCACTACCTGATGCTGATAGATGCGAGGATCCAGACCTTTCATATCACGATAATCCCATGCAAAAACATCAAATAACTCACGAAGAAGCTGGATCAAATCTACTTGAAACGCCTCAGACAATCCTTCCTTTATCTTGACAGGTTGCGGATTGACTTCATCTCCCAAATTATAGGTGATTAACTGATCTTCGGGAACATAGAATTGATGAGGTTTCCCTGGATCATCAGCTGACTGTAAAAGTTGTTGTAGAGCGGCTTCATCCATAGCAACAGTATCTTTTGTCTCCACTTCTTCGATCACAGGCATCACCGTACAGGCTGTCGGAGTCCAGTTGTCTACAACAGATTGCAGATCTACAGTACCTAAGGAAAGTAGATCTTCATTGTTCTTCAGAAATGCTTCTTCTTCATCATCAGATAAGCCATCCAACATGTGGACCGGCTCTGCTACATATGGTCTGGCATGGAGTTCGCAAGGCTGAATGGCATCCAGTTTAACAATGTATTTCTGGTGGTTATCTTTGAAAGTTAGTTCCTGTGCTGACCAATCATGTATGACTTTAGCTTGTTTTAACCAGGGTCGTCGGAAAATAAGATTATAGTCAAGACTAGACTCCGGTAGTTCTAAGACTACAAAAGTCATCTTAAATGTTGTACCCTGCAAAGTTATCGGAACATTCCTTACAAGTCCCACTGGATGGACTCGAGATTGATCTGCCATTCTAACGAAAAATTGAATAGGCTCGATTTGTGTCCACCCTAACTTTTTACAAAGCACTGCAGTGGCTATGTTTACACCAGACCCACCATCAATTAGTACTTGAGTAATCTTGTGATTTTTATACCTATACCGTAATTAAGGGGACCGAATGATCCACCGTAGAATCAGCTTCTGGTTGTACCGTTGCTGTCGCTGGAATGTAGGAAGACCCAAGAATGAGCGGTTGCTGGAATTGCTGCCGAATTCCCAGCACTAGTGCAAGTAACTGTCCAAGAGGGAGAGTAATGGATGCCTTAGATAAAATTTCCCATGCCTGATCTGCTTGAATTATACTTTTCACCGATTCTGAAGATGATGCGCCTGTTAATGGGGTAGAATCTTGTTCTTGCAATCCTTCCTTTGGCAGCGGAACTTGGGTCACCGGAATTGGATCTGGGAAAACTGTAGGTTCTTTGGTGGTCCATTGACTAGCTTTGTCATACATTCTCTATTGTTCATGGATGCCAGGTTCAAACACTTCTGCTGCTGGTTGTAACTGCTTACCAGATCTTGTTTGAATCACTACTGCTTGAGTTTCCACTGGTGAAATATATACCATATTGGTCATTGGGTTCCGACACTCTTTCTTCCTCTGATCATATTCGGCTGCATCTTTACAGAATCTGCGTATGTGGCCTAACTCACCGCAAAAATGACAGCGAGGGGGTGGCAAAGAATTACCTTCTTGTGATGTTCTTGTCTGCCAACGATTTGTATTGTCATTTGTATTCCGCTGTCCTCGATAATTTCTGTATCCTTGCTGCTGATTATTTCTCATCTCAGGTGGATATAATGGGTGGCCGGCTGCCCTGGTTCTTGTATAATGGCATTTATAGTTGCTGGCCCCTGCACTTTGGCGTTATATGCATAGTTTTTGGTGGAATGTCTGGTTGTATTGCAGATAGCGCAATACATCTGATTAAGGGCACATGTGGTACTGGTATGCCCTGGATTCTTGCACTTAGTGCAATACATCTATCTAGCCAGATCCTCTGCAACATTTTTACTGGCTTTTAACCACTCCAGGTCTTCGGTAAAACCTCCAACCTTATACTCGAGCTGCAAAGCCATTGCAATAACCGCATCTAGTTTCATAGCTCCCACACAACGGATGATCATAATCTGTCTTAGTTATGGAGTTAACCCATAATAAACTACTGAGTGATGACATCATCCGGTAAATTAGCATGTGCCAAAGGTAGTTGTCTCAAATGAGTTCTAAATAGGGTGGCATATTCCTGCACTATTTGGTTCAACTTCTGTCTATTGTTCTGCAAGTAATCAAAAATTTTGGCAGGGTTTTTCTTCAACTGGAACCTCTACAAAAACGCATCCCTTACCGCTTCATAGGTGCCGAAATGGTGGATATCATATTCTGTAAGCCACCTCACTACTTCATTAACTAATGTTGACTGGAATACTATGGCCTTGAATGCCGAATCAGGTGGATGGTTTAGTACTACATAACTTATTTCAAAGGTGCGTACATGAGCATCAGGATCATCACCTGGAAATCCACTGAATTTGGTGTAAGTTACTCCTGTTGGAACCGGCCGGAGTGGAAGTGGCGGTTGTTGTTGTTGTTGTTGTTGTTGCCCACTCATGGTGCTAGTGGCATTACTGTTACTTTTCCTGTGTTCTGAGGATGTGTTTCCGGTCCTTCAGAGTCTGTATGATTAGACTGCTCACCTTCCGGTTCGAAAATAGCGCTCAACCTCTTACGAATTTCTAATTCGAATAGCCTATCCTCTTCTGTGGTATCAAACGTAGGCAAGCTTGCCCCAAACAGTGGTGTCCGTGTTAAAAGTCAAGCTTCAAGCTACAAATTCGTGGGGAATCTTTTATGGACATGTGGAGCAATCAAAGGAAGCCAAAAGCCATGAGATTCCATCAAGAAAAGTCACTCAACCACTCCCCAATTCATCTCAACTAAATCCTCCAAGTTAGGAGGCTGATTTGGAAAGGTAGTTCCTAGATTTTAGGGGCACACTTCTCACTATAAAAGGAGCATGTATCCCGACTTCTTTTGGGCCATCTTCTTGGAGTATTAGCTCATGTAAAGTGAGCACTAAGTGCTGGACTTGTGATAAGCAAGCCCCTTGCTTAAGCTAGCCCCTTGCTTGCTTGTTTCTTTTCTTTTAGTAGGCATATCTATGTGTGTGCGCAGGCAGTGTTGCAACTCTCTACCCCTGAGTTGTTAGCATTGGTTCTCCCTCATATTGTATCCATTTGATGTAATTTATGTCTCATTGGATAGCTATTAGAGTCTATTTTATGCTCACAAATTATCTAGAGCATTCTCTGAGTAATCTGGGAGCAACATTCAATTTAGTGAAGTTGTGTAATTGATATCTCTCTCTGTGTGTAGGCTCTGTTGAAAATATTGTGCTCTCTGTTGTAAGGGCTGGTTCTCCTTCACTATTTATCCATTTGCTATGATTTTGATGTCATTGGGTAGCTATTAGAGTGCTCTAAAGTTGACCCAAGTTTGAGATTCATTCTCTGTATAATCTCTGAGAAAAGCTTGCTGGAGTGAAGTGAGGTCTCTGCTTGACTAGCAGTTGTGAGCATTCAACTAGCTCATGATGTAGACATTGTTTCTCTTTGTGTAAGCATCCATTTGAAGTACAGTTTGTCTTGTTGGAAAGCTCTTGGTGTCTACTACAAGTCTACAAAAGCTCACTGGAGTTCTCTACATAAGCTCATTCGCGCTTCGTCATTGCTTAGGGGTTGAGATACTTCCCCCATCAGTGGTATCAGAGCATTTGGGCATCTTGGAGGCATCACATACAAGCAAGAAGACCTCTTGGAGTTGGTGGTTGAAGATTTGCATCAACAAAATCTTCTTGGAGGTAGCTCACATCAAGGGGGAGCTATTCTACTCAAAGTTTCAAGAGCACAAGGTGTCCATCTAAGGAAAGCTTTGGATTGAGGTAACCTCAGAGCCTCATTTTCATTTTACACACATTGGAGCATTAGCCAAGGGCTAGGTCAAGTATCAAAGACTAGATATGGGAGACTTCAACACTCAAATTGAAAAGCTAGACAAAGGGAACTATCAACCATGGAGATTTAGGGTCTCCAACTATCTTATGGGCAAGGGCCTTTGGGGGTTGATTAGTGGAAGTGAACCAAGACCTAGGTTGGATGAGAATCCAACCAATGACCAGAGAAGAGCCTTTAGGGAATGGAATGAAAGAGACAAGAGGGTTATCTTTATCCTTTCCCAACATATTAGCAATAGCATGATGGACCATATCCAAGACTTGGATTCAAGCATGAAGGTATGGGAGACACTTGAAAGACTTTATTCAACAAGCACCAAATCAAGGAAGATCTAACTCAAGAATTAGCTCAACAACCTTAGGAAGAGCTCAGGGAGTAGCATAAATGACTACATACTTAAGGTCAAGGAGTTATCAGATGCATTGGGATCCATTGGAAGCCACGTAGACGATGACGATCTTGTGGCTTATACTCTCAATGGTTTGAGAGATGATGAGAAGTGGAAACCCTTTACCACTTCAGTATATGTAAGGGATAATCTTCCCGATTTTGAGCAATTGGTTGCTCTCATGGTCACCGAAGAAATGAACATAGGTGGAAGTTCAACTAAAAGCAAGGATGCACAAGTTTTCTATGCAGGTAATCAAAGGGGCAAAGGAAGATGAGGACAAGGAAGGGGCAAAGGAAGGTTTGGAGGAAGGCAAGGCCACTCAAGCAATCAAGGACATGACCAAGGCACCTCATCACAAAGAGGGAGAGGAAGAACAAGAGGAAGAGGAGGAGTACATCAACAAAACAGGAATCAAGATGGCAAAGGATGTTACATATGTGGCAAGTTTGGCCACTATGCTAGAGATTGCTACCAAGGAGGAAACCAAAGGAGCTATGATCAAGGTTCTTCATACAAAGGCCAAGGTAATTATGCTTCTACAAGTTCAGAAAATGACAATCTCTTGATGATGCACATGAATGGGAATTCAAGCAAAGTAGATAACACTTGGTATATTGATAGTGGATGTAGCAACCATATGAGTTGCAATTCTTCTTGGTTTACTAATCTACATGTTCCCAAAGGTAAAGGACATGTAGAAACAGGTGATGATACAGCCCATGAGATCTCCCATGTTGGAGATGTAGCTTTGGATGACAAGGAGGAAGGAAGATGTCTCAATGATGTCTTGCATGTACCTACCATCACAAAGAACTTGGTGTCCATTGGGCAAATGGTTGAAAGAGGCTATCAAGTAAGGTTCAACAAAGGTGGATGCTTTGTGGAGAACCCTAAACAAGGTTACAAGGTCATAGCAAGAGGAAAGAAGCAAGGGAGACTCTTCACTTTGGAGGTAAATTCTCATTCCACTCAACATGTCTACTTCACATATGGAAACAAGAGGATTTCGGAGTTGGACTTGTGGCACGAGAGGATAGGTCACATCAACATACAAAGAATGAAGGAAATGCAATTCAAGAGGCTGGTTGAAGGTCTTCCCAACTTCCAAGGACAAGGTATGAAGCATTTATGTGAATCTTGTCAACTAGGGAAGCAAGCGAGACTTCCATTCAAGAAGAGTGGATACATAAGCCAACATCCATTGGAGTTGATACATACAGATGTGTGGGGGCCAACCAAAGAGCAATCCATTGGAGGTAACAAGTACTTTGTCACTTTTATAGATGATTGCACAAGGATGGTTAAGGTTTATTTCATCAAAAACAAATCAGATGTGTTTACATGTTTCAAAGCATTCAAGGCAATGGTAGAAAAGGAAACAGGTACATATATCAAGAAGCTAAGGTCCGATGGAGGGGGAGAATATTTCTCCAATGAGTTTTCAAATTTTTTAATGGATCAAGGCATCAAGAGGCAAGTAACATGCAGGTACACACCCCAACAAAATGGAGTAGCAGAGAGAAAGAATAGATACATTGCCGAGATCGCTAGAGCAATGCTTAATGAGATGAATGTACCTAACATGTTTTGGAGTGATGCAGCAAATACTGCCGTGTATCTTATGAATAGGGCTCCTACCTCAGGGATCCATGGCTTGAAACCATATCAAGCCTATCATGGTAAGAAACCTGATCTTTCCCACTTGAAGATATTTGGATGTACTTGTTATGTACATGTGCCAAGTGAATTGAGGCATAAGCTACAACCAAAGGCAGAAAAGTGTGTGTTTCTAGGATATTCAAATTATCATAAAGGTTACAGGTGCTTCAACCCAAACACAAAGGACTTGAGGATATCAAGGGATGTAGCATTTGATGAGCTACTCCCTTGGTATAAGAAGTATGATTGTATGCAGGACTATGAAGAAGAAAAGCATGGACATGATGAAGAACAAATCGACCTAGAGCTAAGCGGCCCAAGGTGTTCCATCAATGAAGATAGTTCAAGCATGAACTCACCATGGAGGGGGAGATCTTCATCAAGCTATGAAGCACAATCAATCAACAAAGGCAAAGCAACATTAGTGGAGTTGGATGAAGAAGGTAATGAAGTTGAAGATGATGAAGGACACATGATGGAGAAAGAAGCCACGTCAAAGAAAGAGATCAAGTTCCCAAGGCAAAGGAGGTTTATTCCTCCAAAAGGTGAAGAAAGGAAGTCTTCTAGAGTTAAGTATCCAACTCAAAGGTTTACTTATGATTCATACATGGCAACACATTATGCATATATGAACAAAGTAGTAGAAGATCATGAGCCCGATTGCTATGAAGATGCAAGCAGGTACACCAAATGGAAAGAGGCAATGCAAGAAGAGATCGACGCACTTGAGGAAAATGAAACATGGAATTTAGGTGCCCAAGAAGGAGAACATGAAGGTAATAGGTAATAAGTGGGTGTATAAAGTAAAGAGGAATTCAGATGGATCTATTTCTAGGTTCAAAGCAAGATTGGTGGCCAAGGGTTTTGCACAAACCTATGGAGTGGACTTTGAAGAGACATTCAGCCCCGTGGCAAAGATGAGCACCATTAGGATACTCATTGCAATGGCTGCTAGCAAAGGATGGAAGCTTTTCCAATTGGATATCAAGAATGCCTTTCTCAATGGAGACTTGGAAGAAGAGGTATACACGGAGCAACCACTAGGTTTTGTTCATAAAGAGTTTCCACATCATGTTTGTAGGTTGAAGAAGGCACTTTATGGCCTAAAGCAAGCTCCAAGGGCTTGGAACCAAAGATTGGTGGACTATTTGATCAAATGTGGTTACAATCAATGCAAGGCGGATCTATCTCTCTTCATCAAACAAAGAGGAGAACTTGTAGTCTCCATGTGTGTTATGTAGATGATCTTATCATTATAGGTAATGATACAAAGGGCATCGAGGAGATCAAGGCAAAGCTTGGAAAGGAGTTTAGGATATCTGATCTTGGAGATCTTAGGTATTTTCTTGGCATTGAAGTTGTATACAAAGAAGAAGGTATTATGCTCATACAAAGGAAGTATATTCTAGACCTACTTGAGAGGTTTGGGATGCTACATTGCAAGCCTATTTCAAATCCCATGGAAGTTAATGTAAAGCTAAGCTCCATTGATGGAGAGCCATTAGAGGATGTAACTTTTTATCACTCTATTGTAGGCTCTTTCAATTATGCCACAATAACTAGGCCTGACATAGCATATGGAGTTGGAGTGTTATCACAATTTATGCATAGTCCAAGGACTACACACTTGCAAGCTGCAAGAAGAATGTTACGATATCTCAAGGCCACTATAAATGAAGGATTGTTCTATTCATTTGATGATTATATGCAGGTCAAAGCTTATTTTGATGCGGATTGGGCCGGTTCCAAGGAGGATAGAAGAAGTACAAGTGGCTACCTAGTCATGCTAGGTAGCAAGATCATCTCATGGATTTCAAAGAAGCAACCCACAGTGGCATTATCTTCCACCGAGGCTGAGTATAGAGCTTTGGCTCAAGTCACATGTGAGCTAATGTGGATTAAGAAGTTATTTATGGAACTTAATTTGCAGGTTGACACATATCCAATTTTTTGTGACAATATGAGTAGCATTCATCTAGCATCGAATCCTGTCTATCATGCTAGAACCAAGCACATTGAAGTGCACTATCACTTCATAAGGGAAAAGGTGATATCGAAGGAAGTTTCAGTACATCATATTGGTACCAAGGACCAAGTTGCCGACATGTTTACAAAGGCTTTGGATGGAATGAAGATTTCAAAATTCAAGCAAAGCATCAACATGAAGGAGCTTGGATGAGGATGAAGAATTGAAGCTTGAGGGGGGGAGTGTTAAAAGTCAAGCTTCAAGCTACAAATTCGTGGGGAATCTTTTATGGACATGTGGAGCAATCAAAGGAATCCAAAAGCCACGAGATTCCATCAAGAAAAGTCACTCAATCACTCCCCAATTCATCTCGACTAAATCCTCCAAGTTAGGAGGCTGATTTGGAAAGGTAGTTCCTAGATTTTAGGGGCACACTTCTCACTATAAAAGGAGCATGTATCCCGACTTCTTTTGGGCCATCTTCTTGGAGTATTAGCTCATGTAAAGTGAGCACTAAGTGCTGGACTTGTGATAAGCAAGCCCCTTGCTTAAGCTAGCCCCTTGCTTGCTTGTTTCTTTTCTTTTAGTAGGCATATCTATGTGTGTGCGCAGGCAGTGTTGCAACTCTCTACCCCTGAGTTTTTAGCATTGGTTCTCCCTCATATTGTATCCATTTGATGTAATTTTTGTCTCATTGGATAGCTATTAGAGTCTATTTTATACTCACAAATTCTCTGGAGCATTCTCTATTAGGGCAATAGGCGTATATACAATCCGGGGGAAAAAAACCTCCTAAAGCGGGAAAAAAGTGCCCCGGCAGTCCTAGTGTGTTCACACACATCACTACCTAAATATATCAACAAATCCCCCCTAGGAGTGATGCAGTAAACATGAGCTACCAAGCATGAAGCAAAAACCACTAGTGGACATACGAGTGTCATAGCAACCAGCCCAATCTCAGTCAGAGAAAGCATGCAAATATGGCGGTAGTGATCCCCCTTGGGATAAAACAACCCAAGTAGCCGAGTACCACTCAAGTAGCGAAAGATATGCTTAACCGCCTTCCAATGCGTGACTCCTGGGCAATGCATAAACCTGCTCATCTGTGAGACAGCAAACTGAATATCTAGCCCAGTAATGCATAAGTAAATCAAACATCCAACAACCTGCTGATAGAGAAGAGCATCAAATGCATCTCCAGCATCATGAAGACTCAATCGTAAACCTGTCTCCATAGGAGTGGCAATAGGCTTACAGTCTTCAAGGCCAAAACGCTGCAATAATGTGTCAATATATTTTGTTTGACACAAAGTCATTCCACCATCAACTTGCATAAACTGAATGCCCAAATAGTGATGCAAATTCCCCAAATCAGACATCTCAAATGAGGCATGCAAATCAGCCTTGAAATCAGCAATATGCTTCTCAATAGGACCAGTGAGTAGCATGTCATCAACATAGACAACAATGATCAGAAGCACGCTTAACATATAAGGTGCTTTCAGTTGGACTGTTCTCAAAACCATGTGCAACCAGATAGGCATGTATTTTCTCATACCAAGCACGTGGTGCTTGCTTTAAACCATATAATGCCTTCTTTAACCTGCATACTTGGTTTTCATGCCCTTTCAACACAAAGCCACGGGGCTGAAAAACATACACTTCTTCATGCAAGTCACCATTCAGAAATGCTATTTTAATGTCCAATTGATGTACATTCCAACCATGATGGGCTGCAAGTGCACAAATGCTTCGAACAGTAGTCATACGGCATGTAGGTGCAAAGGTCTCATCAAAATCAATGCCTCTTTCCTGTGCATAACCCTTTGCAACAAGCCTAGCCTTATACCTGTCCACTGTACCATCAGGTTTACGCTTCAGCTTGTATACCCACTTAGTGCCAATGGCCTTCTTGCCAGGAGGCAAGTCACATAAAAACCAAGTACCATTCTTCATTATAGCATCATATTCAGATTGCATAGCAGCCATCCAATTTTTTGAATTTTGTGCTTCATCAAACGAAACAGGCTCATTCTCATCACAGAGACTAGATGCAGCCATAGCATAGCAATCTGATGCAAAAGAGGCACTATGAGAGCCTGAATGAGTACGATATGACAGAGGTGCATCTAATTTGCTGTCACGCAAAGTCTACACCAGCCATTTTGGCATAGTTCTTGCTTGCTCAATATCAGCTCTCTCATCAATAAGTGCATCATGTACATCTGCATCAGAAATAGAATTATCTGCATCATCACATGAAACTTGCAAAGACTGAGAAGTTGCCTCATTAGGACCAGCACTAGACTGTCCACCTGTAAAAAGAGGCATCAAAGTATCATACATGTCTTTGGAGCTGACAGATGTCTCCTTGGTACATGAAAGCAATGGCTGAATAGCATCTTCCACAAAAACAACATCACGGCTAACCAGAATGCGTTTAGTCTTTGAATGATACAGACGATAGCCTTTACTTTCAAAACTGTACCCAACAAAAATACATTTTACTGCCTTATCATCCAATTTTCTGCGATGTTGTTCAGGCACTAATGCATATGCCAAACAACCAAAAACATGCAGATGAGCAACAGATGGCTTGCGGTCATGCCAAGCCTCATATGGAGTGATAGACTGCAGCACTTTAGTGGGACACCTCTTAAGTACATATGCTGCACACATGACAGCCTCAAGCCAGAAACTATGTGGTAAAGCCTGACTCTTGACCATACACCTCGCCATCTCCATGAGTGACCTGTTCTTCCATTCAGCAACTCCATTTTGTTGAGGTGTATACGGCACTATACACTGGTGTTTTATCCCACGTTTAGCCAGAAATGCATTAAAATCAGAAGACATATATTCCCCCCCTCGACCAAAACGGAGGGTGCCCATTTTACATGCTGACAGATTTTCAGCCAAAACCAAAAACTGTTTAAAGCACATGAACACTTTGGACTTTGCTTTGAGTGGATATACCCATGCATGCCTGGAAAAATCATCAATGAAAGTCACGAAGTAAAGGTGATTTCCGAAAGAGGGTGTCTCCATAGAACCATAGACATCACTATGTACAAGCTGCAATTTCTGTGTAGCCCGAACTGGACCATCTTTTGGAAAGGAGGAACACTGCATTTTGCCCAAAATACAGCCTTCAGAAACATGTTTTCCAGGTGCCTCAAGATTGGGCAAAGAAGACACCATATCAGATTTCTACAGGCATAGCAAACTAGCAAAATTCAGATGACCAAAGCGTGCATGCCAAAGCTTTGCATCTGACATAGCCTGAGAATCATGAACTGCACATGTTGAATCATTCACAGATCTTTCATAGTCTATGAGCTTATACAGCCCACGACATAAAATGCTAGAAGCAATAATAACATCGCCATTTGACAGATCATGAACTGTACATCTGTCATCAACAAATTGCACAACTAAGCCAATCTTGGCTAATGCAGAAATTGATAACAGATTCTTCTTGATCCTTGGAAAAAATAAAGCATCTGACAAAGTGAAAGAACTACCATCAGCAGTAGTCAGAATGATCTTACCGACTCCCATAACGAGATAAGAGGAGTTGTTGGCGCATGGGACAGTATTCCCTGTAGGGGCAGGCTCAAGTGAAGAGAAGAAACTGTGCTGCGAGGTAATATGTTTGGTCGCCCCACTGTCGAAGTACCAAACATTTGAGTCCACTGCAGACATGCACTACTCATGAGAAGATGGGTCAAAACTGCAAACAGTAGTAAACGCCCATTCTTCTTCCTGCACAAGATTAGCAAACTCTATTTCTGGTGTAGAGGCTTCTACAACAACCATTCCAGCCTCCTTTTTCTTTGCCTCTTTTGCAGCCAGTTTTGGATAGTTCTTTATGATATGATCATTCCCTTTACAGTACTTGCAAAACAATTTTTGCTTTTCTGATTTCTTCTCATCTTTATCCTGGTTCTTCGAATGTGCATCATTTGCAGATTTTTGCTTACTAGTAGAAGAGCTCCATTTTCCTTTGCCCTTCTAACTAGCCAGGAAAGCTTGATCTGCAACACGCATAATGGACCTGTTCTGTCTGGACTGATCTTCCTGCAACATAACAGAGACTAACTCCTCAAATGATAAGGCATTGGGATTGCCTTTCATCATCAACCGAAGAGTAGAAGCAAAACTTTGATATGAATTAGGAAGACCATTCAGAATGGTCTGCACAAGTGAGCTATCTGGTATAACCTCATCAACGGAAATCAACTGTTCCTTCAAATCTTTGATCTTCATTAGGAAATTGTCCATAGAATCACCTTCACTCATGTGCTCACTCTCCAACTGTTTTCGGAGGTAAGAAACACGAGCCTCATTCCTAGGTTGGTACAATGTGGTAAGTGTATCCCAAGCATCCCTAGCTATTCTGCAAGAGCGAATGTGAGGAATAATGGCACGTTTGACAGACAAAGTTATCAATGCATGTGCCTGGGCATCTCTGCCATCCCAACAAATTTGCTCTGCAGTAGGTGCAGCAAAAACTGCAGCACGAACATGAATCTGCACAATATCATCTTCGACACCATCTTCATCAGCTCTAGCACCTGTATTCGTAGTACCTATTGTTACAGGTGTAACAAGACGTCTTTCAACACCCTGTACAATGTTCCACAATCCTTTTGCAACCAATATATGTCGCATCATATAAGCCCATAATGGGTAGTTGGTACCATCCAACTTATCCTCAACAACCAACATACGGAATATATCACTGCTTTCAGCCATGGCCGGTGACTAAAATACCTTGATGCAGAAAATTGACTGTACTCAAAAAGTTGAACGGAACTGCCCAAACGAGTTTTGCTAAACCTGTAGCAGACTTCGAGACGCTTATACTGGCGAACAAAAACTGGTATATACCTTTGGCACAAAAAGACAAAATAGCCTGCACAAGCGCTGCGATAGTGCGTTCGGAGACCGAAACGAGCTCAAATCGTGATTTCGGCACCACAAAGGAAAGATGTTTTGATCTCGGAAACACCCTGAGTATGCTCACCAAAATTCGTACGATTCTGAGACTGCAAATGGAGGAGTGTCGATGGCACCCTAGATGAAGCGACGACCTGCTCTGATACCAATTGTTGGAGATAGATGTCTGCAGAAGCACACGAACAACACAAGGAAGAAGAAGAAGCTTGGAGCACAACACACAAGACTGAATGTATTACTAGAGAATGTACAAAGATAAGTAGCCCATTAGGGCAATAGGCGTATATACAAGCCGAGGGAAAAAAACCTCCTAAAGAGGGAAAAAAGTGCCCCGGCGGTCCTAGTGTGTTCACACACATCACTACCTAAATATATCAACATTTTGTATATAATCAATTGCTAAATCTGAGTTCATGCCTCTTATTTGTGAAAAAATATCAGCTCAATTTGAAGTTTTTAATTCTTGATGGAGAAAATTGTCTTTCCCAATCTTTAAGCAACAATACTGAACAGAAATTGCAAGCACTTTAGAACCAAGAACTTAAATAGTAAGCATTTCAATGATAAAGAATTTTTGATATCACAAGACATCAAGACCATGAATAAAGTCACAAAATTCCTGAACACGAACGTTTTTAAAATATGAAAGATATTTTACAAAAACCTCTTAAGTGAGAGGATTTACAAGGTGAACCGTCATCCGTAAAAATTATGGAAAACTTGGTGTTTTAGTTATTGGATTTTGGGGATATAGAATATAAAAAAATTGCATGAGGGGGAGGAAGAAGAAGAAGCTTAGAATCACAAAACAAATTGTATTGCTAGGTGTAGAATGTATGCGCATAAGTAGTTGTTGGAGTTTGAGGTTTGTGAAAGCACACAAACAACACAAGGAGGAAGGAGCAGCTTGGAGCACAACACAATATAGAATGTATTAATAAGTGAACATACAAAGATAAGTGACCAGTTAGGGTTATAGGTGTATATAAAAGTGAGGGGGGGATTAAACATCATAAAGAGGGAAAAATGTGCCCTGACGGTCCTAAGTGTGTTCACACACATCAATACCAAAATATATCAACAAATCCCCTTGGGAGTGATGCAGTGAAAAAGAAGCTTGCACTCATGTATAAGGCTTTTCCAAGCTATGTGGGAAGAAATCAATCTGCAAAAGAAATCCCAAATCTTTGTGAAAAGTTTCAAACTTCTCCCTAGTACAACCTTTGTGAAAAAGTCTACAACATTATCTTGTGTGGGAACATGAACCAAATTGATCTCTATAGCGGAGAACCTCTCCCTTACTTAGTGATAGTGCACCTCAATGTGCTATGTGCAAGCACACAACATAGGGTTCCTCACAACTACCAATGCACTCTGATTGTTAGTGAAGATGGTGATGGGAAAAGACTGACAACACCCAAATCAGCCAAAAGCCATCTGAGCCACACACACTTATCAATCACTATGAAAGTTTTCATATACTTAGCCTCATAACTAGAAGTGGCCATAGTAGGTTGTTGACCCCCTCTTAGGATAAAACAATGCAAGTATCTGGCTACCAATCCAAGTATCTATGTACCATTCAGGTAGTGAAGGATGCACTTAACTATCTGCAAACGCTTGACACTTGGACAATGCATAAACTTGCTCATTAGAGAGACAAAAAACTGAATATCATCTTGAGTTATGCATAAACCAAATTTTCCTTCTCGACAATATCCAAGAAAAATGTGTTTCTTTGACTTACGGTCCAACTTTTGTCTAAGCTTCTTAGGTATATGAACATATGCTTCACACCCAAATACTCAAGGATTATCATAATATGGTGGCTTCCTTCTCCATAACTCTTATGTCGCTTTCAAACCTTTGATAGTACTAGGTGAAAGGTTAATCATGTGAACTTCAGTCAATATTGCTTTTGCCCAAAAGCCTTGTGAAAGGTTTGCATGATGTAGCATA
This sequence comes from Ceratopteris richardii, assembly GCA_020310875.1. NCBI lineage: Eukaryota > Viridiplantae > Streptophyta > Polypodiopsida > Polypodiales > Pteridaceae > Ceratopteris > Ceratopteris richardii. Next base: position 160,868,474 of record CM035408.1, on the reverse strand, counting down.
GAAACTACTCTATGATAAATGGTTTTATTCATCCTTTCATCTATACCATTTTGTACTCGGATATAAGGAGCTATAAACTCTCTATGAATTCCTCTAGGCTAATAGAAAAGGTTGAATGCATGTGAGGTATACGCACCCCCATAATCTGATTGTAAAGCCTTTAGCTTAGTTCCTCTTTAAGTCTCAATGAAATAAATTCATTTGTTGAAAATATAGAATACCTCATCCTTCAATTTTATAGGATATACCTCGAATTTTCTAGTAGAAGTATCTATGAAAGTGAAAAAGTAAAGAGAGCCACCTAATGAACTTGTGGGCATAGGACCACACACATTTGTATGAATGAGACCTACAAGTTGAATTAAAGATTGAATGTGCATTTTATCAGCATTCCTAGTTTTTTTTTGCATATTCAAAATGCTCACAAAATGAAAAATCAGAGAAAGATAACACAATTAGCCACAAGGAGAAAGATTTTCCATTCCACTATGAGATAAGTGGCCCAAATGGCCATGCCAAATACAAGCCATAGGTTGTTCAATAACAACTAACAAGTGCTCTTTCTATGATACAAATAAATGATAAAGTGAGCAAACGTTTCTTCCTTTTGCAATAACCATATTGCCCTTTGATATGCAAAGGAATTGAGCGTAGAAATTCACCTTGTAAGGAAGGTCATCACATTGATCAACTGACATCAATTACATGATAATTGAGGTACATGCCATACATCATGCATAGTAAATTTTGAACCATCAATGAATTGGACAACCACATCTCCAATCCCAACATCACACTGGTAAGAGTCACCAAGTCTCACAGTACCAAGAGACTTTTTTGCATAAATAGAGAACCATTCCCTTTGTGGTGTCACATGGAAAGAAGCACCAAAATCTAGCAGCCATGAGTGGGAACGAGAATGAGTCATAAGAGTCTCCATAGGCACAATACTATCAAGTGTCAACACATCAATATCATCAGAAATAGCATTGATTTCTCCAATCCTCATAGTTGAAGTAGATGGTGCAGGTAGTTGTTCAACATGTCCATCAACACTTTTCCCTTTACCTTTAGCATTTTTTAATGCATAACATTCTTTCTTCATGTGTCCTTTCTTATGAAAATAATGGAATTCGATATCCCAGTTCCTTGGTTTACTTATACTCTTATTCCATTGACCATTCTTTTCCTTGTTCTTGCTCCTGCCACGTTGATGATTATTTCCTTGGTAAGAATCAAGAACATTATATGCATCTCCACTCTGAGTGCCAACTATAGATTTTCTATGAATCTCCTCACTTAAGAGTGCTCCATATATATGATCATATAACATTTTACCACTAGAGTGCATTATTGCTAACAGCTGTGCAAAATGTATTCCATGATGATGGCAAGTTGCATAACAATAAGACTACTTTCATTTCATTATCCATCTCCATTTTCTCAGCCTCTAGCTAGTAGAATATAGCATCAAACTCATTTAGATGAGTAGAAATGCTATCTTTTTCCTTCATGCAAAGGTCATATAACTTTCTCATCGGCTACACTTTACTTGATGTGGTTTCTTTTTCATATGTATTGCATAACTTCTTCCAAAGCTCATCTACACTTTCATAGTACAATACTATAAAGTAAACATTATCTTCTAGGTGCAATAGAATGATAGACCTGGCCATTTCTTCCAACTCATCCAAATCATGGTCATCCATATCAATAGGCTTCTTTGAGTGTACTAAACTCCTAATGAATCCCTCCATTTTTGGAGTAGTCACTGCACACAAACAGAGAGAGGAGGAGGAGCATGGAGATCGAATCCTAACCACCCAAGTGCATGGAATTCTTCTAATATCTCTCTCTCTCTCATTACCCATAAAGGGCAATGCTCAAGCTATCTCATATGGGTGCCACGTGGCACTCATGTGAGTATCATGCTCAACAAGTGCAAGCGGAGGTTCTCACCTCTAACTCATAACTAATGTGTGATACTCCATGTGACGTTTCCTTCCCCTTCGTTGCATTTTTGTCCTCAAACATGGCATTGGAAGGTCTGATAGAATGAGAGATATAATAGAAACACCACTCCCATTATATCCCCATGTATATCGATACATGTTCATATCCCCGTGTTGTTTCGCTGTATCCTTCCCTTTAAGAAGAACCTTGGGAAGGTAATCTAAAACATGGAAACCATCTTTGAAGAGTGCTAACTGGCTCCATGTGGCACTATCTTCTGAACTATCTTTCCAGTTTACTAGACACTCTTTATCTTCTCATCCTTTTCTCTCGAGTGTGTAGTATGCTCTCAGGCTCATGTGGAATAGATTGAAGAGAAATAGGCTCTACTACCTCACTATGTAGAATGAGGTTGTCAGCTTCACCAAGCCTTTTCTTAAGCTGGCTAAAACTCTCTAGAAGTTGGAGTTGATAAGCAATCTTTCCTATTCTCTTAAGTATTTGAAAAGGTATACAATACCTAGGAGATAGTTTTGGACAAGGTCCGTTCTTCATGGTTTCAGATCTAGATGGAACTCTAAGATAGACCTCTCCTACCTCAAAGTTGATGTCTCTCCTTTGAAGGTCAGCATAGGCACAAGCTCTATCCTAAGCTCTCCTAATGCTGTCCTTAGCGGACCTTAGCATATCATTCATTTCTTCCAAGAAGTCCTTGGTAGCTTGAACTTTTTCATTCTGCAATCCTACTACATAAGGAGCTCTTGGCTGAAACCCATACATAAGCATAAATGGACTATGCCCAGTGGAAGAGTGCTTGGCACTATTATATGTAAACTCTACTATAGGTAAGTACTCTTCCCAATTAGTTTTCCTTTCATTCATATATGCTCGACGCATATCCTCTAGGATTTGGTTAACCCTCTCTGTTTGCCCATCCAACTGTGGATGCTCGACCATACTCATGTTAAGTTTTGTGTCCAACCTTTTGAAGACCATTCTCCAAAAGTGGCTAGTAAACTTCCTATCGTGAACAGAAACTATGTCTAAAGGAAGACATATAATCAGTATAGGTTCTCTACAAAAAGTCTAGCCAACTCAAGTGTCTTCACTATAGTGCATGTTGGAATAAATCTAGCCATTTTGGTTAACCTATGAACAACTAGCCAGATAGAGTCGTACCCTCTCCGCATCTTAGGTAATCAGACTATAAAATCCATGGAGATACTCTCCCACTTCCCATTGGGAATATCCAATGGGTGGAGTAGTCCTCCAATCCTCAACCTCTCAGCTTTATTGACCTGGAATTTAGTGCACTTAAGCACATACTCTAGGATTTCCTTATGAAGTCCATGCCAATAAAACTACCTCTTTACAAGATCATAAGTCTTGTTAACTCCTAGGTGTCCACACTAGGTGTGTCATGAAACTCATACAAAATATGTCGTCTCATCTCAAAATCTCTAGGGACACACACTTTACCTTTATATAAGAGATATCCATCATGAACACTATAAGTCTTCCACTTGAATCCTTCTTGATTACTCATCAATACTCCATCCTCACTGGAAATCCGTATATCACAATCCCCATTCTCTATGGCTTCCTAGATTCCCAGATCTTAGAATATGCAAGATCAAGCCTTCATTTCCCTCTAATGGACTCAACTAGCTCACTAGTGATCTGAGTAAAACTCAGTCCATTGAGCATAGGCATGCGGCTAAGTGAATCAGCCACTACATTAAACTTTCCCTTCCTATACCTAAGCTCATAATCAAACTCCTAAAGGGTCTCTTCCCATTAGGTCTTATGACCTTTAAGGTATGTTTGATTAGAGAGCCACTTAATGCTCTCTTGATCAAACACTATTGAGACTTTGGCACCATATAGTTAATGATGCCACTTCTTCAAAGCATGGATAATTGCATACAACTCCTTCTCATAAATGGAGTAATTCTTCTGAGTCGGTTCTAGTTTCTTACTTTCAAAAGCTATTGGTCGACCATCCTGAACTCAAACCACTCCTATTGCAAAATCACTCGCGTCAGTCTCAACCACAAAGGGTTTGTTGGGATCTAGTTTATGTAAAAGTGGAGTTGTAGCAATTGCTACTTTCAACTTCTCCATACTTTTCTTCTGTTAGTCTCCCCAATGAAAGGCTTTCCCTTTCCCTTTAAGTTGTTCTATCATCGGGACAACAATTTTGGTAAAATTCTTAATGAATGTTTGATAGAAACCTAATAAACCTGTGAAGATGTACAACTCTTCCAGGTTCCTTGGATGTGTCCATTCCATAATAGCCCATACTTTTTCAGGATCCATCTGGGTTCTATATTGGGAGACTATATCCCCAAGGTATCTAACCTCTGTTTTGAAGAATTCACACTTTGATTATGTGTACCTAAGTGTAGCTCAAGCGTAAGCACCACCTCCTTTACTTGTCAATCTGCGGAGACGTGAGGACCGGTCTGAAGACCACGAGCAAGTGAAAGCACAAGTGCGTGAGTGAAAGCACACAAACATGCACACACATACACACACACGCGCATAAGGTGAGATCAAAGAGAGGAACAATGGAAAGCTTCAATTGCAAAAGATTTCTCTTACAAAAGCTCTATTCTCTAAACAAGCTAACCTCAAAAATGAGCTCTCTAGCTCTTTTTATAGTTTTTTGACTAGTTTTGGCCCTGTCCAGACCTAGTGTCTGGCCTAGTTAAAAATTAGGTTCCAGGGCTTATTTGAGGGCTCAAACGAAGTCTAAAAATTATGAAAATTGGTACGATGGTACTTCTAATAATCCTCAAGCTCGAGGACTCCTCGGCTTGAACAAAATGGAATTATCTATTTACAAAGGTTTTTAGTGATGAAAATCACTATTTTTGTAGGGGATTCTTCTGAAAATTTGACATACACTTCTTGGAGCTCCCTACTTGCTCCCTCTTGTTCTATGTCCACTTCTTTGATGTGCTTCCATGTTTTATGCTTGACCTTGAGTTCCAACACTCCCCCCTCTTGAGTCTGTCGTCCCTGACAGACCCTTGTTGTAAGGGTTGTTCCATGTAGTGCTTTGAGAGGTGGTGTCCATCCTTTGTATGAGCTTGTTCCTTGGATTCCAGCAAGAATGTGTCGTTGTGAGCTTTCAAAATTGCAAGTTGCTCAAAAGAGGTTGTCAAGATTGATTTGGAGCAACTACTGGCTTCAATTTGCTTCCGAGATATGGATGTTGTTCCCATGACGTCCGCTAGCTCTTCCAAAGATGATGTTGAGAGCAGTCATGCCAACTACTCATAACCCATAATGAATGATGGGTAAGTGTGTTCGTGCCTGGGTTGAAAAAAGTATGTGCCTTGTGCACGGCCTTGTAATGTAGCCCTACGCATGCTTACTTGGAAAATGCATTGGAAGAAGTATGGTGCAAAAATTGCGGGTCTTGAGCTAAGTGCTCAAGGGTATGCTGACGAAGAGGTTTCCTAATCTATCATGGTTATGGTGTTTCCAGAGTAAAGATACTTACCGTGGTGAAGGGTTGATTGATGTCTATCTCTTCATGTAGTATACCCGGCATTTGTTATGGAACATTGTCGATGAATGTCCATGTTGCTGGTCCACCGAAAAGCTTTTTGAGTGCCTGGTTCTATCTTCTCTTTTCAAAGCAATGTTTGCCAAATACTGAGAATTGAATTTCTTTATATTCTTTGACAAACAACATTGGGTAACTACACCAAGCTTAGTTTCACATATTCTCTTTAGTTCACCATAAGCAGGAGTCTGCTCATCTAGTATATAGACAAGGATTTTCGGGGTACCAAACAAACTCTTGCAAATATCTCCTTGGATGCTCTCATACATACAGTAGTTAAGCATCACTCAAGTTGTGGACCTTCAAGATCTTCACTCCCACCATGGTAAGGGGAAACCATAGGTGTGGATGCCATGGTCATGCTAAGTTCTTGACATCTACCAGATAAGGCAGCAATTACATCATCTACTAGCCGAGACACACTTCTATCCAAACTGATAAATGCCCAATAATCGATGGTTCAATCTTCAACTAAGCATGACTCATTCATGTTCCATGAGAGAAACCTGGGAACAAGTTCTTTCCCTCTCTTTTTTTTTTTTTTTTTTTGAGGGATGTCACAAAACAAGAAGGCAAAGTTTAGTATCAAAAAGTGGTTTACATGTGTCAATGTGCTTTAGTGCATGGGACTCTCAGTTGTGTCTATGCACGGCCATGTAATGTGGCCCTATATAATGCATACTTTAGAAATGCATGACCTGAATGGTGCAAAAGACAAGGTTGTGCAAGGAGCACATGGTTGTCGCTCGTCGAGGCCTGATGTCACTTGCAGATGTTGGTGTCCTCTTTGTTGGAGGTATCCATTGGATCTCGAGATGACCACTGATCCTTCCTCTTCATAGGGATCCATTTTAGAACAGCCTTCGGCACTATAGAGATTACTTTAGGCGTCTTCCTCTTTGGATGCATTCTGAACTGTGGTATCCAGTGTGGTTGGCACTTTGGTTCGATGGAGGCTACTTGTACTTTTGGCTTCCAAACCCATATCCTTTTTGCACGTCTTCCTACTATTGTTGAAGAGCTGATTTGATCTTCTTTCGGTCTCTGTACGTGGTTCTTACCCTCTTCTCTTTTTGGCTTCTTTGTTGAGACCTTGCGCATGTGGGAGAACATAGGTTGTTGTAGATGTAAGAGCTTCTTAGGTACCCACATCTGTAATCGCCCTTGTTGGGCTGTAGCTAATTTCTTAGGCACCCAAACTTGTTGGATACCTTGTGATTGAGCTTGTCCGAGCTGCTTCCTTCGTCTTGGGACCTGGTTGGCTTGCCTGGATGGGATTCGTGGGGGCAAGGCTGGTGGTTTCTCTCCTTTGCGTACCCACATCTGCGTCATGCTCAGAACTGCTTTCTTATTGAATGGTGTCTTTCTATTTGATGTAGCAATTGTCGTGATCGGTTGTGTTTGCCTCTGTGGTGGACTGACTAGTGTGGCTACTTGATTCTTTGGAGAAGAAGAAAGATCCACCCACCTTCGAACCTGTTCTTCCACGATTGACTCCTTCTGCATCATAGAGCTTTTGACACAGACAACATCTTCTTCCATATGATTAGTCTTAGAAGAGCTAAGAGAGTGTGTGGTGCCATGATCTGGGAGCATGCAGTTCGCTAATTCTAATGTAATGCATTGTTCATGTACCCAAACTTGAAGAATTTGACTTCTTAGGTTTAAGTTGATTGCATTGTCATAAATCCAATCTTATCCTAAGACAAGTGGTTCTGTAAGGTTCTCATCTGGACACACTAGCACTTTGACTTTCATTGGAACATCTTGCAGGTAGATGGGAAGTTCCACCGCGCCCAAACAATGGGTTTCCACACCTCCCAATCCTATGAGATAAGCTTCTATGGGATTGATGTTCAACTGCAAGTCTTGGTAGTAGGAAAGTCTAACTGCACTACTTGCTGCACCTGAGTCAATCAATGCTTTCACCGTCCTTGCACCCTTCCCTTGTCCTATCTCTATGGTCACAAAGGGTCTTCGGTCAATGACCTGAGAAGTCGCTATGCCTGACTTTTGACACATATCCATGTGATATTTTGGGGCTTTTGAGTTGACATCTAGGCCTAATCACCTTAACTTATTTCACCTAATACGCTCTCTGGCCTCTACCTGTGCTTCTTCTCTCACTCTTAACTCTTCTTCTTTTCGCTTCTTAGCAGTGTTGAGTCTCATTAGCATATCCTCAGTAAGAGGTTCTTGATATAGCTTGACTCTACAGCCACTAATATAGTTTGGCAAGATATCTCCTTCTAGAGTGGCCAACTGAACTGCACCACTAGTGGAAATTCTATTAATGATCATGGGTCCATATCCTCTTTTTTCCAACTTACGGGCATGTTGTTTTAGTGTGTAAACCAACACTAGATCTCCCTCTTTCAATCCTTTATCCTTGATGTGTGCATCAAAGTATGCCTTTTGCCTCTTCTTTGCAGCGTAGATGCCTGCTGCCACTCGTAGCCTCGTCTCACCTAAGTGTTCGAGATCAAAGATCCTAGAGGACAATTCATGCCCATTCCGCTCATACTCTTGTGCTACTTTTAAGGCAAGGATTAAGAAATCTAATGGTAGCACAGCGTCCTGTCCGAAGACCATCTGAAATGGGGTGGCATTGAGTACCGTTTTGTAGGCAACTCGATAAGCCCAAACAGCATGATGAAGTTGTTTGTCCCAATCAGAGCGTTTATTATTTACCAGTTTTGTCAATACGTTACAGAGGATCTTATTGGTGCTCTCGGCTTGTCCATTAGCTTGTGGGTGATAGGGGGCAGACTTCTTATGTATCACCAAGAATTCTTGGAGAAGATTTTCAATGACTTCATTCAAGAAGTGTGTGCCTCTATCGCTCACTAACTCTATTGGTAGCCCATATCTCGTGAACACATTCTCGAATAAGAACTTAGCTGTAGTCTGAGCATCATTCTTTGTTGTGGCTTTCACTTCTACCCACTTTGTAAGTTAATATGTGGCTACAATAATATACTCTGCATGGGAGTTTCTGGCTGGGGGGTTAATAGGACCTATGAAGTCTATGCCCCATTTGGAAAATGCACGCCCTCCCATCATTGGCCTCAAGGGCATCTCGTCTTTTCTAACTGGATATTGTGCACGTTGGCATGTGTCACATTTCTTCACATAGGTATGTGCATCCATATGAAGAGTGGGCCACCAAAGTCCTGAGAATAGAATGGTCTTGATCACTCGTTCTGGACCAAAATGTCCACCTGCAACACCACTGTGTGCAGTTTCTAAGACCTTTAAATAGTCTGATTCATGAACGCACAGTCTTAAGTAACCATCTTTGCCTCTTCGGTATAGGTTCTCTCCTACTAAGGCATAGCCTTGAGCCTCTTGCTCCATGTTTTGTCTTCTTGCTAGACTAGCCTCTTTGGGTAATCTTCCCGACCTCATAAACTCTACCAATGGAGCACTCCAATCTGGAATTAATGACACTTGATAAAGGGTCGCATGCTCCACTGGGGGTCTCTCTCTGCACATTGGACAATTCTTAATCCACTCATGTATTTCTTTGTCCATGCTAGGCCAATACACTCCTAGACGCTTCAGATTCTGCAATGTTTGTTGTTTAGAATAGTGATTTCCTAGCAATCCTTCATGAGCTTGGTGCAACCACCTACTATGTTCATCATCCTCGACACAACAAGCTAATACATCCTCAGTATCTTGTTTGTACATGCTTCCTGCCAATATGTGATATTTTTGTGATCTTACAATTTCTTCTTGTGATGTTCTCACATTCTTATTTGCAGGGCTAAAGGTTAGGACTGGTACCAACTTATTTGCCCATTTGGGAGCAACTTCCAAATTGAACAGATAAGCATCAGGTAGTTCATCAGACACTCATTGCGGTGACTCTCCTGAAGTAATGCGAGAAAGGTGATCTGCCCGAAGGTGGGTTCTACCTTTCCTGACAACAACTTCAAAGTCATATTCCATTAGTAAGAGGAACCATCTTACTAAGCGTCCAGTATTGCAAGGTTTATTGACCAAATATAACAAAGCTTGATGATCAGTGAAAAACTTGAACTTGTTGGCCAATAAATAGTGTCTAAACTTCTTCACAGCATATACCATGCCTAAGCCCTCTCGCTCAGTTGTGGTATAGTTCCGTTTAGCTGCAGTGAGCTGTCTACTAGCATATGCTATGGGCAAATCTAAGTTTCCTTCACTTGTGGGTTGTGCAAGCACACATCCGATGGCATGATTGGATGCATCCACATGGACATGGAATGGTTTATTCCAATCAAGAGTGGTCAGTATTGGTGTTGTGCACAAACGTTTCTTCAGTTCGTTGAAAGAATTTTCGCATTCGTCGTTCCACTCAAAATTAGACAACAAGGCATAAAGGGGTCTAGCTATGATCGCGTACATGTGGATAAACCTACGGTAATATCCACAATGGCCCATAAAGGCTTGTACCTCTTTAACATTCCTTGGCCTTGGTAGCTCCACTATGGCTCGTACCTTATCTTCATCTGTTGAAATTCCATTCTTAGAAAATATGACCTAAGATTTTACCTTGACGCACCATGAACACACACTTTTCTGGGTTCAGACACACTCGATATTCTCTACACTTGTTGAAGATTTGTTTGAGCTCAGGGATGTGAAATCTTCTTTCTTGGGAATGAGCACATAGATCATCCACATACACTTCTAAGCTCTTTCGCAAGAACTCTTTGAAGACATGACACATGAGACTTTGGAATGTTGTAGGTGCATTGGTGAGCCCAAATGGCATCACACGAAATGCGAAGATTCCCCACTCTGTAGCAAAAGCTGTTTTGTGTTGATCTTCTGGGGAAATGGCTACTTGATTGTAACCTGAAAACCCATCAAGTAAGCTATAAACTTCCTTGCCTGCAACACGCTCCAAAAGGTGTTCCATGATTGGAAGTTGTTGGCAGCAGTCAGGGAACCGAAGGAGCCACAAGACGAAGAGAATCAGAGCGAAGGGACAGCATAGGCAGACATGGCAGTCAAAGAAGATCTGGCAAGTAGGCCAATAATTTTCTTCATAAAGAAGCAAGTATGAGCATTCACGCAGATCTAGCACTAAGGCAACCCGTTAATTTTTCAAAACCCTTACACCAATTAAAAGTGATTCTCATCACTAAACACCATTGTAAATACCATTTCATATTTTTGTAGCTCCATTTTGTGCAAGCCAAGGAGTCCTTGAGCTTGAGGAGCTTTAGAAGTATCTACCTACCAATTTTCGTATTTTTTAGATCTCGTTTGAGCCCTCAAATAAGCCCTGGAACCTAATTTTTAACTAGGCCGGACAATAGGTCTGAACAGGGCCAAAGCTAGTCAAAAACTATAAAAGGAGCTAGAGAGCTCATTTTTGAGGTTAGATTGTAATTGAAACGAACTTGTAAGAGCTTTTTGAAAGTAATCAAAGAACTCCATTGCTTCTCACTCTTTGTCTTGCCGTGTGTGCGCGTGTGTGTGTATGTGTGTGCATGCTTGTGTACTTCTCACTCACGCACTTGTGCCTCCACTTGTTTGAGGTCTTCATACCATCCTCACGTCTTCCCGGATTGACATTAAAGGAGGTGCTACTCAGCACTGAGCTACACCAAATTTTGGCGCCGTGCGTGTGATGGTAAGACGTAGATTGGAGACGTTGGCGTTGTAGGTAATTTCTTTACTTTTCCCATTTTTCTCTTTCTTACCTCACCACCATCATCACCATCATCATCATCACCATCTTCCACCTCCATTTCCATCATCGCAAAAATTTCAATTTTTTTGATTATATCACCATCTCCACCTCATTTCCCTCATTTCACTTGTGAGAGAGAGCGAGAGAGCGAAATTGCGTGTGCTGTTTTTGCATGTTTCTTGAGCTGTCTTGCAGGTACAGGTCACATCATCGTCCCCAGCACTCTGCGCAGGTACGGAATTCGAAGTAACTGTCTGTGTGTCGCCGACCTCTGTCAATCGCGACCGACAGAAAAAACACTCAAATCACCAAACAAAGTGCAAAACCATGATCTACAGGCCTAGAGCTTCCCAAAAATGTGTTTAGTTTCTTGAAATTCCTCAGATTTCTGTCAATTGCGATCGACTCATCAATCGCGACTGACAAACCACGACGGACAGACCTGTCAATCGCGATCGACACGTCAATCGCGACTGACAGCCCACGACGGCTCTGTCAATCGCGACCGACAGAGTCAACGAGCGATTGACCACGACCGACGAACCATACGTGTGACACGTGTCAATCGCAATCGAGCCATCAATAGCGATCGACTCATCAATCGCGACTGACAGCCCACGATGGCTCTGTCAATCGCGACCGACATAGTCAACGATTGTTTGACCACGACGGACAGACCCTCGCGACCGACCTGTCAATCGCGATCGACCCATCAATCGCGACTCACTGAGTCAACGACCCTTTGACCACGACTGATTGACTTTTCGTAACCCCTGTCAATCGCGACTGACCAGTCAATCGCGACTGACAGCCACGACGGACCTGTCAATCGTGTCGATCGCGACTGACCTGTCAATCGTGACCGACAGACTTTGCGAACACGTTAGAAGGGCAATTTAGGTCAAATTTTTAAGGTAAAAATAGTGGTCTAAATTTTGGCCAAGTGTGGGACAAACACAAGGGTGTAGTATTGCATTGTGAGGGCATGACTCAAGTAAACTCGAGAATTCCTGTTTGCCTGTTAACCTAGTTTAATCCGGTTTGAGTCCCAAAACCCTGAACTGGCATAACTTTCTCATACGAAATCCGTTTGCTGTGATTTTTGTTTTGTTGGAAAGCTCGTGGGGAGCACAACCAAAACATCGACTGGTTATAGTTAAATTAAGATCAGGAATATTAGATAGGGTATTTTGAAGTTGACCATACCTAGGGGGAACAAAGTTCAGGGGTCCCTAGAGTTGTGTCCAAAAAGTCAGAGTGCAAATTGGTGAAGTGTTACATGAATGAAAGTGATTGGTTCTATCTTTTGAATTTAAGTCTTGAGCTAACAGTGGGCCTTTTACAGGTCCTTTGAGAGCAGCGAAGGGTACGCAAAGCAAGAGTAAGTGCAGGCTTTGGAACACGCGTCCTGGGCACACCAGGGCAACAATACAAGGAAAGGGACTCAAGGTTGGAAAACCCGCAACACCCTCTGTCAATTCTTAATTTAGGCTAAGTGCGGGTAGTGTTAGAAGTAATTCCAGGCAACGATAGGCACGAGATAAATCAAAGACTATCTAAGAAATCAAGTGCAAGTCAAGAGATAACCTGTGTGTGTGCGAACGACACCCTTAAAGGAAAAGAGCCTAACGTGAAACGACCAAACTAAAGTGCGAAAGTAAACTCAAGTATTCCTGACAACGTGATATCAGACAAGAGTATAAACACGATAATCAACATAAAAAGAACCAGGTAACCGATACAAAAGGACTCAGAAACGTGGTTGCACCTGGAAAAAATTGGGTTAATCAGTTAGGCATATGAACCTTAGATCAGGACGACACCTAGTAAGAGAGAGACAAAGTCTTAGGCCTTCTGAGGCTAGTGTCAATCATATTGCAAGGTCTTGGGCCCAGCAGTTGAGTCACCACTCGCATTACCCTAGCTCGGATACCAGTGAATCAGAGATGTCTCAAGGCATGGACAGACCTACGGGAAGTTCCGGAGTGCCATACCTATATAGGGTAGAAGGCCCTTACAAAACGCAGTTGGAATACCTTAGGACCAACCGATTAGGTGCTAGCATCTATGAGGACGGCCTAGGAAGGTCTGTGGTACAGATTAAAAACCCTGACCAATCCATAGGACTAGAGCACCCAGCTGTCAAGTTTGAAAACGGTGCATACCTGGACAAAGAAGGAACCATATACGTAGTCACCAGTCACCCAGATAGGACATATGAATTTGGGAATGTAATCTCAGAAGCGGACTTAGGTGACTTGGAACAAGGAAACATGGGTGTAGAACCTAGAACCCCCCGAGGCAAATCTGTTCTCACTAGGATTATCACACCTGAGTGGGTTCCCCAAGACAACAAGAGCATAGATCTGCTTTTGAACTGAGAGACTGACGAAGCCTTTTGGAGGTATAAATTTGATCGGCCAATGGATATAGGAACTATCATGATCTATGAGCTTAAGGATCCTGATAACCCAGGTAGAGTGACCTACTTAGATCACGCTTCGGAGAGGATCTTTGTGGTGACAGAAAATGATAGGCATGCTTACACTTGGAAAGGTGAATTCGTTTTTCCCCAACCAAGATCGAATGTATCCTATGGTCACCCTGGAGCTGGAACATCCCAAACTCATGGAACTCAAAGAGACAGACATAGAGAAAGACAGGAGGTGAGCTTTGCTAACCCAGGAGGCAGAGAAAGAACGAGGACGGAAACAAATAGAGTAGAATCTGAGGTACTTAGAGCTCACAGAAATCAAAGAAATACGGATGAGTTCCCTCTACCACGACCTAGAGAGCACACAAGGACTTTGAGACCAACTCAGCTAGTTAAGTCCATGAAGAATTACTTCGATGGCACTGGAGATCCATACGATCATGTGGCCGAGTTTAGGCAAGTCTTGAGAGCTGAACAAGTGGAGGATCTATTCACGCAGTACAATGCCTTTGGTCTGACCCTTAGGAACACTGCCCTGACATGGTTTCAGCCACTAAATGAGAGGCAGTTCAGGAGCATAGACCAACTCCTAGAGGCTTTCATTATTGAATTCTCTAAGAGTGGCATAAGGCATAATACCTCCTCGCTGATTCACAGCTTCAAGCAAACCCCTCAAGAGACCGTGAGACTGGCAGGAAGGAGATTTAGGCAATATCTTGAAAGATGCCCTATTTCGGAGTTACCCACACCAGCCAAGCAAGTGGTTTTATTCTTGGATGGATTGCTAAGTACCAAATTGAGATCTTATGTGTACTTGAAGGACCCTAGGACCATAGAAGAGTGTGTACGCATGTGTATTGACATTGAAGACAACCTAGGGGAGGAGTTAGAGCTTTCCAAGATATACAAAGATTCGGATAGTGCCTCTAGCCTCTCTTCCACGCAATCCACATCAATCGAGGAACTTGCAGAGAAAGTAGCTCAAAAATTAGGTGTAACTAGCAAACAAATCCCAAGGTTTGCCCCTGTGAAAAGGTGCTATACTTGTGGTGGCGACCACATGGCGAACGTATGTCCCATTATGGCTCAACCCCAAGTAAATCCTAGTAGCCAGTACTGCACCATAGAACGGAGGTACACCAATCACACCGCACAAGATTGCCCCTACAATAAGCAAACAGTTAGGCAAACCTATCCTCAACCCTATCCACCACAGGGAAGATACCAGAACCAGTACCCTCCACAGCCATATGGCAGGCCACAACAACCTTATCAGCAACCATATCAAGCCCAACAAAGGCCTCAACCTGTGCTAGCACAACAACCCCTGCCCCAGCTAATGCGATCCCAGTAAAATATGCAGCTGCAGAAGAGAACCTGAATAGAGCTATTGTCCCTGTAACACCACTGCTTTCTGAAAGTGACCCCAGTGACCATAGCTTTGATTCTACACATGTCGATAGTCCCCATGCTTACTACATGCAATCTCCTGAGCATGGTGAGTCCTACTATAGTGAGGAGCCAAATGAACCTAGTTGGGAGTCAGATTACACAAACGTCATGTACGCAAACCCCAATCCTAGACCTCAACCTAGGTAGGTAAGACCCCCATTCCCTAGAGGACCGTGCTACAGATGCCAAGGAGATCACCTCATTCGTGATTGTCCCTTACCTCCACCTACACAACCCCAGTCAGTAACAATTCAGGGCTTCTGCCAAGAATGTGGGAAGGAACATCTCTTACGAGATTGCCCTAAGAATCCTAATAATATGCCGAAAATCACGCCTATTAACGTTATTGGGTTGGTGGTAGACTCCACAGGAAGTGTGACGTTGTAGCTCAGTGATGAGTAGCACCTCCTTTAATGTCAATCCGGGAAGACGTGAGGATGGTATGAAGACCTCGAGCAAGTGGCGGCACAAGTGCGTGAGTGAGAAGCACACAAGCATGCACACACATACACACACACGCGCACACACGGCAAGACAAAGAGAGAATCAATGGAGTTCTTTAGATTACTTTCAAAAGCTCTTACAAGTTTGTTTCCATTACAATCTAACCTCAAAAATGAGCTCTCTAGCTCTTTTTATAGTTTTTGACTAGGTTCTGGCCCTGTTCAGACCTAGTGTCCGGCCTAGTTAAAAATTAGGTTCCAGGGCTTATTTGAGGGCTCAAACGATATCTAAAAAATACGAAATTTGGCAGGTAGATACTTCTAATGCTCCTCAAGCTCAAGGACTCCTTGGCTTGCACAAAATGGAGCTACAAAAAGATGAAATGATATTTACAATGGTGCTTAGTGATGATAATCACTTTTAATGGGTGTAGAGGTTTTGAAAGATTAAGGTTGCCTTAGTGCTAAATCTGCGTGAATGTTCATAAGTGCTTCTTCCTGAAGAAAATTGTTGGCCTACTTGCCAGATCTTCGTTGACTCCCTTGTCTGCTTGTGCTTTCTCTCCCTTGTCCACTGCTAACACCCCCCCCTCTCTCGCGTCTGTTGTCCCTGACAGACCCTTGTTGAGAGGGTTTTTGGATGTAGTATTCGACGACGTCCTGCGCTAAATGATGTTCAGCAATTCGCAACCCTTTGGCCAAATCTGTCAGAAGAGCATCCCAGTCTACCGGCCCAGGGACCTCTGGATGTGGCATACGTAGCTTTTCGGAGTGGAGAGCTTGTTCCACTGCAAACAAATGCAAGAGATGGGATGGTCTGGGAATGAATATCTCGGAATGATATTCCCAGAATCCCGTGACAAACATCTCTTCGAACGTTTGTTTGAAACAGGCCGGTAGATATTTGATGCGAGCGTGCCATGCATACACAACATTGATCGATGGAGTTGTGCTCATGTCGTATACAAGATCCTGGCTCCCTTCATTAAATCCTAGTGCTGAGAGATGCGGTTCCTTGACATTTTTGAAGGTCCTGAAGGTGACCAGCATAAGTTCGAAAATTTTTAGGCACATCTGAGTCATGATATCAGGAACATTCTTGAAACGGGCCCCCCAATGCCGGATCGTTGAAATCATATAGCCAATTGTGGGTGCGCCTTTAGGGGGTGCGAAGTACACGTAATTTAGCCACTTCTCGCATCCTTTAATCGTCAGCACTGTATGTGTGTACTCCGGCCAGGATCTCCTTCGGAATACAGGGCAATAACATGGATTATATTTGATGTACAATGGCATGTTGTTCCATGTTCTTACCATTTCCGGATAGGTTTCGAGCAGTCGAATTCTCCATGTTGGTTGCCGGATATGTCCTTGCTTGGCACTCTCTGGGATGTCATCGGGTGCAAATTGGGTGGCAGAGGTGGGTTCCCTTGAGGTGTGGCGCTTGATCTCCGCATTATAATCCGCCATCAGTACGCAAAAAGGTACATACAGATCATCCGATGGGCCGATCCACCTATGGTGTGAAAGATTCTGGAAATAATCAGATTTGATTACCACCTCCTCCAATTTTGACATCAAGGCGATTTGGACTGCCACCCTGTCGTCATGTGTCGTGGCGACTTTCTCTAACTTTTGCATCCATTCCGGTGCCTCAATCTCAATCGTGTCCATGCCCTGTTCTGTGCGCTTACCGCCTGGTGTTGGCATTGGTACATAGGGATCCTCAAATGTTTCTTCTACCTCAATTGGCACCAGATCGTCAGGCTCGGGGTCTACCAGAGGGGAGGGCTGACGCTCATATTGCATAACCTTGCTACGTAATTCCTCAAGTTCAGCCCGGAGTTTAGTAACTTCTTCAGCTGTTTCTTCTGCTATATTCGGACTGGGTTCTGTCTGTCGGGTGGCCAACTGTCGTCGTAACTCGTCTCTCTCTTTTTCTAAAGCGGCATGGGCCTCCATTAGATCTGCATGAGTTTCTAACACCACCTGCATATTCTCAGAGGGAATTGCCTTGAATCGTTCTGGGTCAATCTCTTGGGGGGAACCCTCCATGGCCGCCTCCAGATTTTCTTCGTTCTGTTTCTGTAATCTTTTATTCTCCTCTAGCGCTGTAGACATATGCTTGCGGAGGAGGCCTAAATTCCGTCGAAGTTTCAGGTTTTCCGTGATCTGAGAATGGAGCAGCTCGTCCATATGTCGTCGTTCTTCATCATCTGTTTGAGGTGGGTTGGCTTCTAATTGTGCGTATTGCTCCTGTAATGTCACGTGCTGCTGTTCTAATTGCTGCTTCTGCTCTTCAAGATCCCTACATCTTGCTTGGAGATCCTCGTGGCGTTGGAAGAGCCTTGTATGTTGGTCGTCCAAGTGTTGGTAATGTTGCTGGAGTTGGGCCATGCATTGATGCATATTATTAAATAGGTTACCGAGAGGAATAGTATTGAATGCAGAGGGGTAGGGAAAGGGAAAGGGGGTTGTGAATGCAGTACTGGGGATGGGTGAGGGGGGAGGTGGGGGAATGGGAGAGTGTGGGTAAATGGGGGATGGGAGAGGTGCAGAGGTGGGTGATACCTCCATGAAAGTGGGGTTCGTGATGGGAGTGACTGTGAACATGGGGATTGTGGTAGCGGTGAGGGTTGTGAATGTGTACAGAGGTGTGTGTAATTGTGAACTTCTAGGAAGTGTGCTCGGGGTGGTGAGGTGTGTTTTCAGTGGGAGTAGAGTGTGTGGGTTGGCTGATGGATTGTGCGTTGGTGTGTGCAGTGGTTTCAGAGGTGGTGACAGTGGAGGTTACAGTGGTAGAGGGAGGTGATTGAGGTCGATGTGGGGGAGAAGGTGGCAAGGGAGGTGATGGGGGTGCACTCGATGTGTGGACTTCCTCGGTGTCGTGAACTGTGTGTGCCGTGCCAGTGGTTGTGGGGGTGCCTTGTGGTCCTGATCCTAATACATTCATTTGTTTTCCCGATCGTGGGGGGCGTCTTCCATATCTTCTCTCTGTTCTTCGTGAGTGCACAAGTGCTGTGTGCACAGTTTCCGATACTCCTAAAGCATCTGATATCATTTCCAAGGTGGCACGGTATTGCTCGTCCACACCTTCCTCCTCCAGAATCTGGTTCATGAGAGCTTTACCTGTAGCTAATGAGAGCCTGTGTTGCTCTTGAACTCGGTTCATTGTTTCGTAAAGCTTCTTTAATGCGCTAGTGTAGGCGGGGGCACCTTCCAGTACTTGTAGGGCTTCTGGATCATACTCTTGTTCTTCGGGTTCTGAATGTCCGCCCTGTGTCTCCCCATGAGCTTCTTCTTCAGTGTCCACGTTGACTACGTCTGGTTGGTTGGGCTGTGCTTGGTCTGGGGCAGTTTGCTGTCCACTGGCTTGCTCTTCTTCAACTTCTGCATTTACAGCTTCTATGATTCTTGCAACTTCTTCGTCAGTTAAGTCCTCTAGAGTGAACCCATGAGGGAACTCCAGATCAGTCGGTACTGGTGGAAATACAAGATTGGGGCCATCTGTGCTGTGCCTGGGTAGCCTGATAGTAAACGGTTGCACTCGTCGGGGGAGTTTTGGGGTTGTCTCAGGCGTCAGAGTTGCCCCGCGAGCTTGTGCACAAGGCATCTGGACGGTGCCTCGCATCTTCTTTGGGGGAGGCCCTACAGCTGACAATCTGCGTTGAAATTCCTGAGCTCTAGACTAGATCAGAGCCCTTTGCACCGGTACATCATAGGCGAGACATCTGTATACAATTCTTGTGAGTGCACAGCAACCATACAATACAGATCTTTGCTTCTTATACCATCTCTGATGAGCCATATGAATCTGATCGATAATCCAGTGGGGCATATTGATGGTCAACTCAAAAGCATCCGCCAGGTAGAGGCTAAACCAGATCTTTTTGGGCGGCATTGTAAACCTATCCTGCGCGGGGAAGGCGAAATGTTGCATGACCATACGTAAGTGGATGGCGATCGTGGGTGTCATTGCAACCATGTCCTTCAGCTTTGTCAGATTCCTGTTCTTCATGTTGTCTGGAACCATTGTCTCTTTCTCTGTTGGAATGTGCATTCCCTGCATGTCGAGTGCTTCTCTTACCAGATTGATAGTTAAGCGGAAACGCTTCAGCTCGTTGCCCCTCGTGAGTGATGGGAGCACAAAGGAGCTGTATCCTTTCTTGTCTTTGCTGGGGGTGAGGGTACTAATTAGATATGAGCATCTTAGGAAATCTGGCTTTGGTAGTTGGGACTTGAAGTAGTCATAAAGCCCTGCCTTCTTCCAGATCGGCTTCAGTCCTTCGTTATTTTGTAGTCTTTCAAATTCCCTGGTAAAGAAATGGTATCAGCCCCATCGTCCATTGAATTCGACTTCGGACTCCCACATATACGTGCCTTCACCCAGGGGGCCAGCAACGTCACTGAACCAATGTGAGGTTTTGCCCACCGGCATTGTGTGACCCTACGGAGGATTCTGAATTGGTATGGCGTGCAATGCCCGTAATGCCGCTGGTCTTTCCTTTAACTCCTCCTCGACTGGAAGACTTTCGATGTCCACCACTTGTGGGCTGGAGCCTACCTGGGAGCTAGTTCCTACTGTATCTGCCATTTTACTTCTTGCTGCTTGCTTCTGTGAGAATATACAAACATGTGTTAATATTGTACAGGGCAAGGGAGGACCGTGGTTGTTCCCATCACAATATTAACATGAGGGTCGGGAGCGAATAATGGGTTAGTAAGTGTTCGGTGCACGTGTGTGTAGTTAATGCTTGGGTAATCCTAGGAGACTAATGAAGTTAGCAGGTGGGGATGAATTTACAAATTGGGGTCGGGGGGTTTATTACAGGTCTTAGGCTGCCAATTGCAGTGGATGGGCTTTGCTTTCGGTTTCGTAGAGACTCTAGAGAGCTTTCTCGGTATCGCTGTTTGAAAATGAGGCCTTTTAGGAACCCATGTATAAGTGATTACATGCACGCTCTTGGGTCTTGGTGTGTTCTTGAGCATTGAGAACGAGTGAACACTGGTTGTACACGTAGTTGGGTTACGCTGCATAGGTTGTGGCCTTGGCGTAGCTACTTGTGCCCTCAGGCAAGCCTTAGGCACCCAAATTTGTCTTGATTGTGGGCTCGCCTTCATCGACTTCTTGGGCACCCAAATAGATTTTACTTTAGCAGAGGAATTTCTGAACGACTTCTTATTAGCGTCGTGTTGTTGGTTACTAATAAGAGGCTTTGCCCGTGTAGTTGACGGTGGTGCAACCGGTTGTTCGCCTTTCCGCACCCACACCTGGTTTATTTTCTGGGACATTTTGCTGCGCAGGTACTTTTGATCTCGGACATAGGTAGTACTCTTCTTCTTCTGCCTTTGATCCTCCTTTGGTTGCTGCCTCCTTCTGGCCTTTGGAAAAGAAGGGAGTTCCGTTGCATCCCTGACTCCCTTTTTGCAAATATCATTCCTCTGCAACACAGGGTTTTGAACAAGAACAGCATGGTCATCTTCATGTGTAACCCTGGAAGGACCAGGAGTTTGTGCCTTTCCTAGTTCCTTGAGTGCTCCATTGTCTAATTCTACTGTAACTCGACTATGATTGATCCAGACCTGGAGAAGTCCACTTCTTAGGTTTAAATTGACCGCTTGGTCATAGATCCAATCTTGACCCAAGACAAGAGGTTCAGTGAGATCCTCATCCTGATACACCAGTACTTTAACTGTCATTGCCTCATCATGAATGTAGAGGGGAAGTTCCACCTCGCCCATGCAAGGGGTTTCCACGCCTCCCAATCCTATGAGATATGCTTCCACAGGATTGACAGTTAACTGCAACTCTTGACAGTAAGACACTCTAATAGCACTAGTGGCTGCACCTGAGTCAATCAAGGCTCTTACGGTTCTTGCACTCTTTCCTCGTCCCATATCTATGGTTATGAAAGGACGTCTATCGATTATTCTATGCGAGCTTGTTCCTGCAACTTCACACATGGCCATGGGACATCCTTGATCTGCATAGTCATTTGCTCTCGTCTGATCTCGGCCTTGCCTTCGTAACTTCATCCTTCTGATGCGTTCTAAAGCTTCTGCTTGAGCCTCTTCTCGAATGCGCTTTTCTTCCTCTTTGCGTTTCTTAGCAGTATTGAGTCGGCTGAGCATTTCCTCCGTGAGGGGTTCCTGATACAACTTGACTCTACAACCGCTAATATAGTTAGGGAGAACATCACCCTCTAATGTGGCCAATTGTACTGCTCCACTCGTGGAGATCCTATTGATGATCATTGGTCCGTAGCCTCTCTTTTCTAGCTTCCTTGCGTGTTGTTTCAGTGTATAGACTAAAACTAGATCTCCTGCTTTCAAACCCTTATCTTTTACGTGGGCATCAAAGTATGCCTTCTGTCTCTTCTTGGCTGCATATATTCCTGCAGCGGCTCTCAGTCGTGTTTCTCCTAATCGTTCAAGGTCAAAAATCCTAGAGGAGAGTTCATGGCCTGTCCATTCGTGCTCTTGTGCTACTTTCAACGTAGGAATCAGGAAATCCAAGGGTAGCACAGCGTTTTGACCGAATACCATCTGAAAGGGGGTGGCTTGGAGTACCGTTTTGTAGGCAACTCGGTATGCCCAAACAGCATGGTGTAGCTGTTTGTCCCAATCAGAGCGTTTAGTGTTCACTAATTTCGTCAGTACATTGCATAAGATCTTATTAGTGCTCTCAGCTTGTCCATTAGCTTGAGGGTGATAAGGGGCAGACTTCTTGTGTATTACCAAGAATTCTTGGAGTAGATTTTCAATCACTTCATTCAAGAAATGGGTGCCTCTATCACTTACAAGCTCTATAGGTAGCCCGTATCTTGTGAATACATTCTCAAACAAGAATTTGGCAGTTGTTTGAGCATCGTTCTTTGTCGTAGCCTTTACCTCTACCCACTTGGTGAGATAATCTGTCGCAACAATGATGTATTCCGCATGAGAACCCTTAGCTGGGGGATTAATAGGTCCTACGAAGTCTATCCCCCACTTAGAGAATGCACGTCCACCCATCATAGGTTTCAGTGGCATCTCATCTTTGCGTATAGGATACTGAGTCCTCTGACAGACATCACACCGTTTCACATAGGTATGTGCATCCATGTGAAGGGTGGGCCACCAGAAGCCCGCAAATAGTATCGCCTTGATCACCCGATCTGGTCCAAAGTGTCCTCCTGCTACACCTTGGTGAGCAGTTTCCAAGATCTTGAGATATTCACTTTCATGGACACATAACCTCAGGTAACCATCTTTACCGCGTTTGTATAGATTATTACCAATGAGTGAGTAATCCAAGGCTTCTTGTTCTAAACTCCTTTTCCTAGCCAGAGTCATTTCTGGAGGGAATGTGTTTGTCCTCAGGAAGGATACGAGAGGTTCGCTCCAATCTGGTACAATGGATACTTGATAAAGAGTGGCGTGTTCCACAGGTGGCTTAGTGCAACAGATTGGGCATTCCTTACACAACTTTTGGACATCAGCTTCCATAGTTGGCCAATGTACTCCGAGTCTCTTGAGGGTCTGTAAAGTTCGCTGCTTTGAGTAGTGTTGCTCTAACGCACCTACATGTGCTAATTGCAACCATTTAGCGTATTCATCCTCTTCTACGCAACAAGCCAAGATCCCTTGATCTGTGTGCTTGTACATGCTTCCTGCCATGATGTGGTACTTTTGGGCTTTTACAACTTCTCTATTCCGAGTGTTTATCACTGGATGATTAGGCCCGTATGTCAATACTAGTACCAATGGCTTAGCCCACTGCGGTACAACTTCCAAATTAAACAAGTAAGCATCAGGAAGGTCATCTGACACTCCTTGTGGGGCTTCTCCCGATGTGAGCCTAGAGAGATGATCAGCTCTCAAATGAGTCCTACCTTTCCTTACCACAACTTCAAAATCATATTCCATTAGCAAGAGAAACCATCTCACTAATCTTCCTGTATTGCATGGCTTGTTTACGAGATATAACAATGCCTGATGATCAGTAAAAAATTTAAACTTATTTGCAAGCAAATAGTGTCTAAATTTCTTAACTGCATATACCATGCCTAATCCTTCTCGCTCTGTAGTGGTGTAATTCCGTTCAGCCGCATTCAATTGTCTACTGGCATAGGCAATTGGAAGATCCATATTACCTTCACCAGTAGGTTGTGCAAGCACACATCCAATGGCATAATTGGATGCATCCACATGAACATGGAATGGCTTATTCCAATCTGGTGTGGTCAAGATTGGTGCTGAACATAATCTTCGTTTAAGCTCTTGGAAGGAATTCTCACATTCATCCGTCCACTCAAAGTTTGTCAGAAGTCCGTACATGGGCTTTGCAATGACAGCATACATGTGTATAAATCATCGGTAATAACCACAGTGCCCCATGAAAGCTTGTACTTCCTTGACATTCTTTGGCCTAGGTAGCTCTGCTATGGCTCGCACCTTTTCTTCGTCAGTAGATATGCCATTCTTTGACACTATGTGTCCTAGAATCTTGCCTTGCCTGACCATAAAAACGCACTTTTCTGGGTTCAGGCAGACTTGATATTCTCTACATTTGTCAAAGATTTGTCTGAGTTCAGGAATATGGGTTTGTCTAACATTGGAATGAGCACAAAGATCATCAACATAGACTTCTAAACTCTTCCTCAGGAACTCCTTAAACACATGGCACATCAGCCTCTGGAAGGTAGCTGGTGCATTGGTAAGCCCAAATGGCATTACTCTAAAAGCAAAAATGCCCCACTCTGTGGCAAAAGCAGTCTTATGCTGGTCTTCTGGAGCTATGGCTACTTGGTTGTAGCCCGAAAACCCATCAAGGAAGCTGTACACTTCCTTGCCTGCCACTCTTTCTAAGAGATGTTCTGTTATGGGAAGCGGATAGTTATCTCGAATTGTGGCTGCATTAACCTTTTTCAAGTTAATGCACACACGCAGTTTGCCATTCTTTTTGGGCACCACTACGATGGGGGATACCCATTCAGTGTGCTCAATTTCATAGATAAATCCAGCTTCGACCAGTCTATCTATCTCTTCCTTGATCTTAGCAGCATAATTATCGTTATATGTATAAGGCTTTTGCTTAGAGGGTTTAGCATCTGAAGTCATAGGAATGGTGTGTGAGCATATGTCAGGGTCAACACCTTTCAAATCCTTGTAACTCCAAGCGAATACATCTCTGTATTCTCTTAGCAAGGCAATCAACTCTTGCTCTTCTTCTTCTGTCAAGTCATGGCCTATATACGTGCATCTCTCCTCTCCTTCTTCTATGGCCACTACTATTTTCTTAGTAGTTTCTTTGTTATCATAGGCCTCTCCTGATTGTGCCTCTCGTTTAGGCATTCTTATCATGACTCTCCTGTCATCTATCTCATACTTCTTAAAATTTTCGGGGACCTCAAACAAAGATTCTTCCTCTTCTGGTGAGGCTTCTCTCTTCTTCCGTTTTTTTCCTTCTTCCTTCGGGGTCACATGTGTTGCTAATCTTACATCATTTGTAAGCTCTCCATGCCTCTGGGGTTGAAATTCTACTTCATGGAAGTATTCTTCATCTGATGCAAATGGTGGGTCCATAATGATTGACTCTAGATCGGAGTCACTTGCATCCTCAAATGCATCAGGGCTAGGTTCGCATTCTTCTAAAACTGCCTCTCCCATGATTGGCTCTATGGAGAAGACTGAAATGTCATAGCCATCCTCATCACAGTGAAGTGTCCATTGTTCTTCGTTGATGGCTACATCCATGGTTGCTAAAATTTCCGCCCAGCCATGGGGTTCAAATTCCTCGTCAGGAAAAACTACAGGTGCATAGGCTGGGTCTTGAATGGGTCTATGGGTTTCGTTTGCACCTATTTCTCTGGCCTTTTCTCTCTTCTCTTCCTCTACTGCTACTTTGCACATCCATAAGTGGGTGTCTTCATGCATCCATGAGGATCGAGACCCTATGGAATGCACCGATTCTGTATCATCTTTGGCTCTATGGATGGGATTCCATTGGATAGGAGGGACATCTCGATGAGAATAATCCTTGAGATTGACTTTGGTTGTAACACCCAAGTGCTGTAGGTACAAAGAATTGGTTCCCCAGTCCTGTACCACTTGCAACTGTCGCATAAATGGTCTTCCCAAAATCATCTCATAGGCATGATTTTTGCTGAAGTCACATATAGCAAAACTATGCTCAAACTCGACACCACAAGTGGTGAGAGTTATTCCTTCGAGCAATCCTAGGGGTCTCTCAATATGACCATCGGCCATCTGCAATTTCATTCTCGTTGGCCTGAGTGCTGGCTTGCCCCAACGCTTCCAAAGGGAAGTAGTGGCAATTGCAACTCCTGCACCTGAGTCTAAAATTGCCTTGGTGGTGTACTCTTGGTAGGTGATGGGAAGATAGGTGTTCCCTTCTTCGCCTTCACACATATCTCCTATCTTATCCAAGGGAATTTCTGGCACTGTCCTATGGGATCCTACCCTGGAACGTGGTTTTGCAACTTCAGTTACTTGACTAGCTACATATTTCCGCGCTTTTGGTCTATCCTTAGGCAGTTCTTCCAAAGTGATATCGCGCTGCACCTTGGTGTTCTTTACTATCTCCGTGTTCCTTGATATGACTGAGTCATCGTTCCTTACCATGACTGTAGGTGTTCTCATACAGGTGGACTTAGCTTCCCATGGGCCTGTGAAGTGGGGCAGCTCTTGTATGGAATTAGACTCAAAGTCCAATCTCTCGTGCGACTGAGTACTCTCATGTTCCCCATAAATAGATGGGATGTCTTGTGGGAATTGGTCGTGTGCATCATCCACAAGTTCAAAAGGAGGGGCGACTTCACTTTCGTTATCCCATTTATCTTCTTGAATCTCTCGTAGGAAGTCTGGTGCAAACCGATTCATAGAAGAAGAAGTGTCTGGCTCCGTAGAATTAGGCACATAAGCAACCTGGGAAGGAGGGCTCATTCTATCGTTGGCTCTCTCCTCGTTCCCATAGATGGCTGGAGCACAAGCTTCTTGGGGAGGATTACTTATTCTATTACTTTTCCGAACAGGCTCATACGCTCTCTGAGAAGGAATGTGGGTCACCTGTGGAGGCATGCAAACTTT
The DNA here is from genome assembly GCA_020310875.1 of Ceratopteris richardii. Lineage (NCBI taxonomy): Eukaryota > Viridiplantae > Streptophyta > Polypodiopsida > Polypodiales > Pteridaceae > Ceratopteris > Ceratopteris richardii. Next base: position 160,841,838 of record CM035408.1, on the reverse strand, counting down.
CGAGGGAGGTTCCTCTGCCTTTTGAGGGGAAAGATAAGCTTCTTGAGGAGGCACATGGGCTTCCTGAAGAGGCTGGCTTATTCGTTCTCTTGCTCTTTCCTTTCTTTGAGGGGCAGGTTCCTTTTCTGATTGTGCAATTAACCTCTCTATTCTTTCTAGCAGTCCATCAAAGTGTAACTGCGTCTTAGCTGAACTAGAAATGTTAAATAGGCGGCTGGCCTCAAACATGGTCTGAGCCAATTCCACCATTTTGGCACAAATCTTAGTTCGTTCAAGCTCTAGCTCGGCTCTAGGGTAGCATTTTTCATGATCAGTTATGGTTGGCCCTTCTTGGATTCTGGCCTGATATGCTTTAAGCATCATGTTTAGGTCCTCGGGAGTGGGATCTGCTAGGACTGATCCTACTCTAGGGGGTGGTGGGATTTGATGAGGCGGTGGGAAAGGTGGTGGGTTGGATGGAGATAGGAGTGATGGAGGCGGGGTAATGTGAGAGGGAGTTTGAGCTGTGAGTTCAGTTATCCTCGCTTTGGTTTCTCTTATGCTTTCCTCAAGCTCACTCATCTTTTTAGCCCATTGTCTTTTCATTCTTTCTCGACTATCTTTCCATGCTCTAGTCCTTTTCTTTGTCACACTCTCGGTTTCACTAGCCTCTGGGCCCTTTTCCTGGCTTGCCTCTTGGTTTTGCTGCAATGCCTGAGCTCTAGTGACTACCTGTACGGGTGCAGTGGAAGTGACACTTCCTGAGGAGTCTACCACTAACCCAACAACGTTGATAGGGGTGAATTTTGGCATGTTATTGGGGTTCTTTGGGCAATCTCGTAAGAGATGCTCTTTTCCACAATCTTGGCAAAAGCCTTGGATCGTCACGGACTGATTTTGTGTAGGTGGAGGTAAGGGACAATCACGAATAAAGTGATCTCCCTGACATCGGTAGCATGGTCCTCTAGGAAATGGTGGTCGTACCTGCCTAGGCTGAGGCCTAGGGTTGGGGTTTGCATACATGACATTTGTGTAGTCTGACTCCCAACTAGGTTCACTCGGTTCTTCACTATAGTAGGACTCACCATGTTCTGGAGACTGCATGTAGTAAGCCTGGGGACTATCGACATGTGTAGAATCAAAGCTATGATCACTCGGGTCACTTTCTGAGATCAATGGGGTTACTGGTACTATGGCCCTATTCAGGTTTTCTTCTGCAACAGCATACTTCACCGGAATCACATTAGCTGGGTTTGGAGGCTGTTGAACTAGCACTGGTTGGGGTCTCTGTTGGGCCGGATATTGTGGTTGGTAGGTTTGTTGGGGTCTAGCATATTGTGGTGGTGGAGGGTACTGGTTCTGGTATCTGCCTTGTTGGTAGGGCTGAGGGTAGGGTTGCCTAACAGCCTGCTTGTTGTATGGGCAATCTTGTGCAGTGTGGTTTGTGTACTTCCGTTCTATGGTGCAATATTGGCTATTTGGATTGACCTGGGGTTGAGCCATAATGGGGCACACGTTTGCCATGTGGTCGCCACCGCATGTATAGCACCTCTTTGCTGGGGAAAACCTTGGGATTTGTTTGCTAGTTACACCTAATTTCTGAGCTACTTTTTCGGCAAGTTCCTCAATTGATGTGGACTGCGTGGAAGAGTGACTAGAAGCACTATCTGAATCTTTGTAGATTTTGGAAAGCTCTAGTTCTTCCCCTAGGTTATCTTCAATGTCAATGCACATGCATACACACTCTTCTATAGTCCTAGGGTCCTTCAGATACACATAGGATCTCAATTTCGTACTCAGCAATCCATCAAGGAATAAGGCTACCTGTTTAGCAGATGTGGGTAGCTCCGAAACAGGGCACCTTTCAAGGTATTGTCTAAATCTTCTTCCAGCCAATCTGACAGTCTCTTGGGGGGTCTGTTTGAAGCTGTGAATTAATGAGGAGGTATTGTGTCTTATGCCGCTCTTAGAGAACTCTACAATGAAAGCCTCTAGGAGTTGGTCTATGCTCCAGAACTGACGCTCATCCAATGGCTGAAACCATGTAAGTGCCGTATTCCTAAGGGTTAGACCGAAGGCATTGTACTGCGTGAATAGATCCTCCACTTGTTCAGCTCTCAAGACTTGCTTGAATTCTGCCACGTGATCATAGGGATCTCCTGTGCCATCAAAGTAATTCTTCATGGACTTAACTAGCTGAGTCGGTCTCAGGGTTCTTGCGTGCTCTCTAGGCCTCGGCAACGGGAATCCATCCACATTTCTTTGATTCCTGTGAGCTCTAAGTATCTCAGGTTCTACCCTATTCGTCTCTGTCCTCGTTCTTTCTCTGCCCACTGGGCTGGCAAAACTTACTTCTGGTCTATCTCTACTTCTGTCTCTTTGCATACCATGAGCTTGGGATGTTCCAGCCCCAGGGTGACCATAGGATACGTTTGATCTTGGTTGAGGGAAAATGAATTCACCCTTCCAAGTGTAAGCATGCCTATCATTTTCCGTCACCACGAAGATCCTTTCCGAAGTGTGATCTAAGTAGGTCACTCTACCTGGGCTATCCGGATCCTTAAACTCATAGATCATGATATTTCCTATATCAGTTGGCTGATTGGATTTATACCTCCAAAAGGCTTCATCAGTTTCCCGATTGAGGAGCAATTCTATGCTCTTGTTGTCCTGGGGTACCCACTCAGGTGTGATAATCCTAGTGAGAACTGATTTACCTCGAGGGGTTCTAGGTTCCGCACCCATGTTCCCTTGTTCCAGGTCACCTAAGTCCGCTTCTGAGATTACATTTCCAAATTCATCTGTCCTATCTGGATGACTGGTGACTACGTATATGGTTCCTTCCTTGTCCAGATATGCACCGTTTTCAAACTTGACAGCTGGGTGCTCTAGTCCTATGGATTGGTCAGCCTACTGGTGAAGGTAACATGGATCTTCCAATTGCCTATGCCAGTAGACAATTGAATGCAGCTGAACGGAATTACACCACTACTGAGAGAGAAGGCTTAGGCATGGTATATGCAGTTAAGAAATTTAGACACTATTTGCTTGCAAATAAGTTTAAATTTTTTACTGATCATCAGGCATTGCTATACCTCGTAAACAAGCCATGCAATACAGGAAGATTAGTAAGATGGTTTCTCTTGCTAATGGAATATGATTTTGAGGTTGTGGTAAGGAAAGGTAGGACTCACTTGAGAGCGGATCACCTTTCTAGGCTCACATCGGGAGAAGCCCCACAAGGAGTGTCAGATGACCTTCCTGATGCTTACTTGTTTAATTTGGAAGTTGTACCGCAGTGGGCTAAGCCATTGGTACCAGTATTGACATACGGGCCTAATCATCCAGTGGTAAACACACAGAATAGAGAGGTTGTGAGAGCCCAAAAGTACCACATCATGGCTAGAAGTATGTACAAGCACACAGATCAAGGGATTTTGGCTTGTTGTGTGGAAGAGGACGAGTAATATAAATGGTTGCATTTAGCACATGTAGGTGCATTAGAGCAACACTATTCAAAGCAACGAACCCTACAAACACTAAGGAGATTCAGAGTACATTGGCCAACTATGGAAGCTGATGTCCAAAGGTTGTGCAAGGAATGCTCAATCTGTTGCACTAAACCACCTGTGGAACACGCCACTCTTTATCAAGTGTCCATAGTGCCAGATTGGAGTGAACCACTAGTATCCTTCCTGAGGACAAAAACATTCCCGTCAGACATGACTCTGGCTAGGAAAAGGAGTTTAGAACAAGAAGCCCAGGATTACTCACTCATTGGTGATAATCTATATAAGCGTGGTAAAGATGGTTACCTAAGGCTATGTGTCCATGAAAGTGAATATCTTAAGATCTTGGAAACTGCTCACCAAGGTGTAGCAAGAGGACACTTTGGACCAGATCGGGTGATCAAGGCAATACTATTTGCGGGCTTCTGGTGGCCGACCCTTCACATGGATGCACATACCTATGTGAAACGGTGTGACGTCTGTCAACGAACTCAGTATCCTATACGTAAAGATGAGATGCCACTGAAACCTATGATGGGTGGACGCGCATTCTCTAAGTGGGGAATAGACTTCGTAGGTCCTATTAATCCCCCAACTAAGGGTTCCCATGCAGAATACATCATTGTTGCAACAGATTATCTCACCAAGTGGGTGGAGGTAAAGGCTACGACAAAGAACGATGCTCAAACAACTGCTAAATTCTTGTTTGAGAATGTGTTCACAAGATATGGGCTACCTATAGAGCTTGTAAGTGATAGAGGCACTCACTTCTTGAACGAAGTGATTGAAAATCTACTCCAAGAATTCTTGGTAATACATAAGAAGTCTGCCCCCTATCACCCTCAAGCTAATGGACAAGCTGAGAGCACCAATAAGATCTTATGCCACCTCCATCTCCCATACCCCCTCCACCCACAACTCCACTTGCATCCACATCATTCACAACTCCCTTTCCCACCCCCATTCCCCCTGCATCTTCACCCCTCCCAGCATCATTTAATGTAAATAGCATATTTCTAGCATTAAATCAGTGTGTATATCAGCTTCAGAATGAGTACAGAGCTCTGGACGGCCGGTATCAACAACTGACAACACATCACCAGAACTTACAAAGGCAATTTAAAATTCTACAAGAGGAAAATGCAGATGTGAATCAACGTTATACAACGCTTGAGCAGGCTCACCAAACACTATTGGAGGCACCCCAACCATCGACAGAATCAGGCGTCAAACAACTAGAAGCCTTGCTCGAAGTATACCAGGCCGATAACCTATGAGTCAGACGTAACTTGGCGCTACTCAGGAAACATATGGCCACAGCACTGGAGGAGAACAAGAGACTGCAAAAACAAAATGAAGAGAATCTGGAAGCGGCAATGGAAGGCTCTCCCCACGAGATAGATCCAGAGCAGTTCAAAGCAGTTCCCACGGAGACGATGAAAACCATTTTGGAAAGCTATGCAGATCTCCTGGAAGCCCATGATGACTTAGAAAGAGAACGTGACGCACTACAGAGCAGACTTAAGGAACAGGAAGAACAACCGAAAAGTGTCCCATCAACCTCTACCTCAGACGAAGTAAAGGCTTTAACTGAGCAGGTAGCAGAATTACAAAAGAGGTTACTGACATACGAGAGGCAGCCCTCTCCTGTGGTAGAACCAGAGCCAGAAGAGTTGGTCCCTATTGAGGTAGATGATTCGTACGAAGAACGGTATGTTCCTATGCCAATGCCAGGCGGGCGACAAACCTCAGAGGGACTAGACACCTTGGAAGTGGAAGCACCCGAGTGGCTTCAGACACTGGAAAGGACAGCGAACACCCACGAAGAACGGGTGGCCATTCATATCCAATCACTAGCGAACTTAGAAGAAACTGTCATAAAGTCAGAATATTTCAGAAGCATGTCTCATCATAGATGGATCGGCACCAATAATGACCAATATGTACCATACTGCATACTTTTGGCCGATTACAACGCCGAGATTCAACGACAATGTGGCAAGCCTCCCACATTTGCTACACAATTTGGTCCAGACGATATACCGGAAAGTGCTCAGTGTGGGTCCATCCATCAACCCACCTGGAGAATTAGGCTTTTAGAAACGTATCCTGAAATGGTCCGAACCTGGAATAATATGCCATTGTTTATTAAATATAATCCTTGTTACATTCCAGTTCTTCGAAGACGCACCTGGCCTGAATTCACTATTGCCGTTAGAGACATCAAAGCCTGCGCAAAATGGCTAAATTACGTTTACCTAGCACCTCCACGAGGACCCCCCACGGTGAACTACATGATTTCTACAATCCGTCACTGGAGTATTCGGCTACGCAATAATCCAGATGTGATGGCCCAGATGTGTATGAAAATATTCGAATTAATGCTGATCACTTTCAGGACGTTTAAGAACATTAAGGACCCCCACTTCTCAGGAGCAGGCTTTGTGACAGGAAACCAGGATTTAGTGTACGATATGAGTACCACCCCGTCAATTGAAGTAATATATGCTTGGCACGCCAGAATCAAATACCTCCCAGCCTGCTTTAAACAGACATTTGAGGAGATGTTCATCACAGGATTCTGGGAATATCACTCCAAAATCTTTATACCCAGACCATCACATCTCCTCCAATTATTTGCTGTGGAGAGAACTATTTACTCAGAACAATTGAGGGTGCCTCATCCAGATGTTCCCGGACCTGTGAATTGGGATGAATTGCTCACAGATCTAGCACGCGGCTTGCGACTCGAAGAACACCACCTAGCCTTCGATGTCGTCCAATATTATGTTCAAAAATCCTCTAGACAAGGGTCTATTAGGGGCGACAGACGCGAGAGTGGGGGGGGTGTTGGCAGCAGTCAGGGAACCGAAGGAGCCACAAGACGAAGAGAATCAGAGCGAAGGGACAGCATAGGCAGACATGGCAGTCAAAGAAGATCTGGCAAGTAGGCCAATAATTTTCTTCATAAAGAAGCAAGTATGAGCATTCACGCAGATCTAGCACTAAGGCAACCCGTTAATTTTTCAAAACCCTTACACCAATTAAAAGTGATTCTCATCACTAAACACCATTGTAAATACCATTTCATATTTTTGTAGCTCCATTTTGTGCAAGCCAAGGAGTCCTTGAGCTTGAGGAGCTTTAGAAGTATCTACCTACCAATTTTTGTATTTTTTAGATCTCGTTTGAGCCCTCAAATAAGCCCTGGAACCTAATTTTTAACTAGGTCGGACAATAGGTCTGAACAGGGCCAAAGCTAGTCAAAAACTATAAAAGGAGCTAGAGAGCTCATTTTTGAGGTTAGATTGTAATTGAAACGAACTTGTAAGAGCTTTTTGAAAGTAATCAAAGAACTCCATTGCTTCTCACTCTTTGTCTTGCCGTGTGTGCGCGTGTGTGTGTATGTGTGTGCATGCTTGTGTACTTCTCACTCACGCACTTGTGCCTCCACTTGTTCCAGGTCTTCATACCATCCTCACGTCTTCCCAGATTGACATTAAAGGAGGTGCTACTCAGCACTGAGCTACAGAAGTGGATAACTATCTCTGATAGTAGTAGCATTAACTTTTTTAAGGTTAATACACACTCACAACTTTCCGTTCTTCTTGGGCACCACTACAATGGGGGACACCCATTCAGTATGCTCAATCTCATAGATGAATCCAGCTTCAATCAACCTATCAAATTCTTCTTTTATTTTGGCTGCATAGGTATCATTATATGTGTAGGCTTTCTGTTTGGTGGGCTTGGCATCAGCAGTCATGGGGATAGTATGAGAGCAAATTCTTGGATCTACCCCTTTCAAGTCTCTATAGTGCCATGCAAAAACATCCCTATATTCCCTTAATAGCGCTACAAGCTCCATTTCTTCTCTTGCACTTAGGTCATCTCCTATATATGTGCATCTCTCTTCGTTCTCTTTGATGGTCACTACAATCTTCTTGGTCTTTTCTTTATTATCATATGATTCTCCTATGATGGCCTCTCTCTTAGGCATTCGTACCAAAATTTTGCGGTCGTCAACTTCATATTTCTTGAAGTTTTCTGGTACTTCAAACAATGATTCCTCCTCTTCTTGTTTCACTGCTTTTCTTTTCTTTTTCTTTTGACTACTCTCACTTCCATCCTTTGAATTTACTGTTTTAATACTTGTGAGAGGTTCTTCTTCTTTCTGGGTGAACACTCCTATATCTTCTAGATAGTGTTGCTCTGAGTTAAAGCAACTATCCATCACAATAGACTCCAGATCATCGTCATGAACACTGATATATCATAACCCTCCTCATCACAATGAGGTGTCCACTGTTCCTCATTGACAACAATGTCCATGGTGGCTAAGATTTCTGGCCAGCCATGAGGCTCAAACTCCTCATCTGGAAAGATCATCGATGTGTAGGCTAGGTCTCTAACTGGTCTATCTCCTGGCGAAGTTCCTTCTTCTCTTGCCTTCAAGCGTTTTTCCTCTTCCTCTGCGACCTTGCACATCCACAAATGAGTATCTTCATGCAACCATGATGGATCTGGTGAACTTTTAGAATGCAGAGAGATGGAATCTTCTTTCGCTTTGTGGATAGGATTCCACTGTAGGGGTGGTACATCTCTGAAGGAGTAATCCTTCAAATTGACCTTGGTGGTGACCCCTAAGTGTTGTAAGTACAAGGAGTTGGTTCCCCAATCCTGTACTATTTGCAATTGTCGTAGGAAGGGTCTTCCTAGGATCATCTCATAAACATTATTTTTCTCAAAGTCACATATAGCAAATGTGTGCTCAAACTCTACACCACAAGTGGTTAGAGTTATCCCTTCGAGCAATCCTAGAGGTCTTTCAAAATGGCCGTCAGCCATTTGAAGCTTCATTCTAGTTGGTCTTAATGTGGGTTTGCCCCATTGCTTCCACAAAGAGGTGGTCACAATAGCAACACCCGCACCTGAATCTATGATTGCTTTGGTTCTGTAACCTTGGTAGGTGATTGGAAGATAAGTATTACCTTCTTCACCCTCACACATGTCTCCTAATTGAGAGGTATCTCTGGAACTTTTTGCTTAGAGCCTGTTTTTGGCATATTGGAATCAAGTTCTGGAACCTGATCCTTCACATGATTCCATAGCTCGGGTTTTGCTTTGATCAGCTCTTCTACAGTGAGATGACACTGAACCTTAGTGTTCTTCACGACATCCGTGTTCCTTGGAACCACTGAGTCTTCATTTCTTACTAGTATTGTGGGAGCTCTAATCTGGAGAGATTCAGATTCCCATGGGCCTGAAAATTGAGGCAATTCTTCTAGGGTATTAGATTCAAAATCTAATCTTTCGTCTTCTTGTTGTTCTGCTTCATATCCGTAAATAGATGGAATGTCTTGGGGAAATTGATCATGAAGATCATCAATCTCAGGAATAGGAGGGGAGTTACCCTTCTCCTTGGCCCATTTCTCTTCTTGTATTTCCCGCAAGAACTCTTGAGAGTACTGTTGAATTGAAGGAGGCATTCCCACATCCGTGGAATTAGGAACATAAGCTCCCATTGGTGGTGAGCTTCCTCTCTCAATAACTAGTTGAGCCTGTGGAGGTAAAGAAACTTGTGGTTTGCTTACCAACTGCTCTAATCTTTCTAGTAACCCTTGAAATCTAGTTTGACAGAGTTTGTCTGATTTAACTTTTGACTAGTCTCAAGTATAGCTTGAGCTTGTTCTACCATTTTCATGCACATTTTCATTCATTCAATCTCTAAATCCGCTCTAGGGTAACTCTTTTCTAGATTTGCAGCTGTTGGCCCTTCTTGAAGACGAACCTGGTAGGCCTTGAACATCATGTCCAAGCCTTCTGGGGTTGGATCTGCAAGAAGAGACCCTGATTGCGGCCTATTTACAATGGGTGGTGGGGTGGGATGAGATGGAGTGGATGGAGTTTCGGCATGCGAGGGGCTTTGAGATGCAATGTCTTCTATTTTTTTTTGGCTTCTTTTAAGCTTTCTTCTAGTTCCGATAACTTTTTATTCCACTTGCGATTGGCCTTCTCTCTGGTATCCTTCCATGTTCTTGTTTTCCTCTTACTAGGCTCTCCTGATTCATTTGACTCTGATTGTTCTGCTGGTTTATCCTATTTTAAGGCTTGTGCCCTAGTGACAGCTTGTATAGGAGCCACATTGCTACTACTTGAACTTGAATCTGCCACTAAGCCTACCACATTAATGGGTGTAATCTTGGGTGCACTGGAGGGGTTTATTGGACAATCTCTGGGGAGATGGTCTTTGCCACAATCAGAACAAAAAGCCTGTATTGTGATAGCCTGTCCTTGACTCGGAGATGGTGGGTGGGGACAATCACGAATGAAATGGTCACCTTGACATCTGAAACAAGATCCTCTAGGGGCTTGTGGTCTCATTTGTCTCAACTGGGGCCTAGGGTTAGGATTTGTGTACATGACATTGGAGTATTCTGGCTCCCAATTTTGCTCCATAGGTGGTGCCTCATATTGATACGAGTAAATCTCACTATGTTCAGGTGACTCTGTGTAATAAGCATGTGGACTACCTTCATGGGAGTAGTCTGAACTATGAGCATGAGAGTCATTATCTGGTATCAATGGGGTTAGTGGCACCAAGGCTCTATTTGGATTTTCCTCTCCCACAGCATATTTGACTGGAATCACGTTGGCAGGAGCTGGTGGTTGGTTTCCCAAGACTGGTTGTGGCCTATATTGTGCCTGATATTGCTGTTGTGGTCTATAATATGGCTGTTGGTATTGGTTTTGATACCTACTTGGTTGGTAAGGCTGTTGATAATTTTTTCTAACAACCTGCCTATTGTAGGGACAATCTTGAGCCATATGGTTCGTGTATTTTCTCTCAATAGTGCAATATGGAGCATTCCTTTCTCTAATGTTTTGGTTTTGCATTGGGCATACATTAGCCATGTGGTCCCCTCCACAAGTATAACATCGGTTCAATGGGGTGACTCTTTGTGTTTGTCTATTTTGGACTCCCAGCTTCTTGGCAACTTGCTCAGCTATCTCCTCTATTTCCGTGGAGATTTTTGAAGTATGACTAGTAGAACTATCAGAGTCCTTATAGAGTTTGGACAATCCTAACTCCTCACCCAAGTTATCTTCTATGTCAATGCACGTCCGCACACACTCTTCTATGGATCTAGGCTCTTTCAAGTACACATATGATCTTAACTTTGTGCTCAGTAAGCCATCTAAGAACAAAGCCACTTGTTTGGCTGGTGTAGGTAACTCTGGAGTAGGGCATCTTTCTAGGTACTGTCTGAACCTTCTACCTGCTAGTCGCACTGTTTCTTGGGGTGTCTGCTTGAAACTGTGGATCAAGGATGATGTGTTATGCCTGATACCACTCTTGGAAAATTCTACAATGAATTCGTCTATCAGTTGACCTATATCGCGATAGTTGCGACTACTCAGTGGTTGAAACCAAGCTAAGGCAATGCCCTTAAGAGTCAGACCAAATGCCTCGTACTGGGTGAACAAATCCTCAACCTGTTCAGCTCTTAACACTTGTTTGAACTCGGCCACATGATCATAAGGATCCCCTGACCCGTCAAAATAATTCTTCATTGCCTTGATCACTTGAGTGGGTCTAAGGGTTCTTGGGTGCTCTCGGGTCTAGGCAATGGAAAATCATGTTCATCTCTTTGTTGCCTATGTGCTTGATGTCTCTCTCTTTCAGGCCTTTCATTTTCAAATCCTGCTCTATTTCTGCCCACCGTGTGTGCAAAACTTACCTCAGGTCTCTCTCTAGTTCTTTCTCTCTGGGCTTCATGAGCTTGGGATGATCCTACTCCTTGGAGGCCATGGGAAACATTGGATCTTGGTGGGGGGAAAATCAATTCATTCTTCCAAGTATATGCATGTCTATCATGTTCTGTTACCAAGAATATCTTCTCTGATGTGTTATCCAGGTAGACAACTTTTCCTGGTATCTCAAGATCTTTGAATTCATAGATGATAACTATGCCCAATTGGCTAGGTTGATTTGCCTTGAATCTCCAAAAGGCTTCCTCTGTTTCTCTATTCAAAAATAGTTCTATGCTTTTGTTGTCTTGAGGGATCCAGTCTGGACTGATCACTCTGGTCAAAACTGACTTGCCTCTAGGAGTCTGGGGTCCTTGTCCTACATTTCCTTGTTCTAGGTCTCCTATCTCATTCTTATGAATGATATTTCCAAACTCATCGGTCCTATCTGGTTGGTTGGTAACCACATGCATGGTTCCTTCCTTATCAATGTATGAACCCTCTTCGAACTTGACCACCGGGTGTTCAAGTCTAAAGAATTGATCTGGATTTTTGAGTTGGACCACTGATCGCCTCAGGCCATCCTCATAGATGCGAGCACCTAATCGGTTGGTCCGAATATATTCCAATTGTGTCTTATAGGGACCTTCTGGTGTTTGTAGATGGGCAGTCCCTGAGCCACCTGTAGGTTTGCCCATGCTAAAAGACATTTCTGAGTCACTTGTGTCTGAACTTAGTCCGTAAGGATGACCACTTAGTTGTTGTGCCCAAGACTTAGCTGTATGGTTGACACTGGACTGAGAAGATCTAATGCTTTGTCTATCCTTGCCTAGGTGTCTACTAGATCTCAAGTTCATAAGCTTTGGCTAAGAGTCCAAAATTTCCCCTTGGTATGGTTCAAAAATCCTTTGGAGTCCCCTTGGGTTCCAGGCAAACAGGCAAAAAATGGACTTTGGATGAAAAAGTTATGTCAAATCAGGCTCCTGGGGGTCAAAACAGGCAAACAGGACCTTTTGGGAAAAATCGCGATTTTGTGAAATCAAGAGAATCGCGATTTTGTGAACTTCAAGAGAATCGCGATTTTGTGAACTTCAAGAGAATCGCGATTTTGTGAACTTCAAGAGAATCGCGATTTTGTGAACTTTCAGAGAATCGCGATGCTGTGAAGTCAAAGAATCGCGATGTTGAGCACAAAATCGTGTTTTTGAAAATCGTGATGTTGAGCACAAAATCGTGTTTCAGAGAATCGTGGTTCACAAAATCGTGTTTTGAAAATTGCGATTTTGTACCTTGGATGAAAATCGTGTTTTTTAGAGAATCGCGATTTTGAGCACAGCCACAGAATCGTGTTTTTGAGAATCGCGATTTTGAGTAGAGAATCGTGTTTTCACAAAATCGTGGTTCACAGAATCGTGTTTTCACAAAATCATGATTTCACAAAATCGTGTTTTTGGAAATCACGATTTTAAGCACAGAATCGTGTTTCAGAGAATCGTGGCTCACAAAATCGTGTTTTAGAGAATCGTGTTCTAGAGAATCACGATTTTGTCTCAGAGAATCGTGATTCACAAAATCGTGTTTTTCACAAAATCGTGGTTCTCAGAATCGTGTTTTTGACATGAAAATCGCGATTTTGTCTTAGAGAATCGTGTTCTCACAGAATCGTGTTTTTGGCTGAAAATCGTGATTTGTGAGAATCGCGATTTTGAGCACAACCACAGAATCGTGTTTTTGACATGAAAATTGCGATTGCCAACAGAAAATCGTGTTTTCATAGAATCATGGTTTGGCTAAAAATCGTGATTTGTGAGAATCGCAATTTTGAGCACAACCACAGAATCGCGTTTTCACAAAATCGTGTTTTTGCTGCAAATCGTGTTTTTGCTGAAAATCGTGATTGGTGAGAATCGCGATTTTGAGCAGAGAATCGTGTTTTCACAGAATCGTTTTTTTTTTTGCTGAAAATCGTGATTTGTGAGAATCGCGATTTTGAGCACAATCACAGAATCGTGATTCTGAGAATGACCACAGAATCGTGATTCTTTCAGCCAACTTTTAGGCGGGAAAACAGAAAATCGTGATTTTTCAAAAAATTTTGAATTTTCACAGAATCGCGATTTTCATCACAGAATCGCGTTTTTTGGCGGGAAATTCAAATTTCTGAGCGCCGACAATGGCGAGCTCCGTATGAGCAGAAAATCATGAAAAAACACAGCGCTTGCTCTCCCTTGCACCTCCTAACTCCTTCCCACACAATAATGCATGAAAAATGGTATGAAAATGGTGAAAATGCACTAAAAAACAAGAAAGTTCTATGAAGAAGATGATGGAAGATGGTGGAGATGATGATGATGAAGAAGAAAAATCAGAAAATGAACAAAAATGACAGTTTTTTTACCTTCCAACGTTGCAAATCTATGATCTTACCATCACAACGCTCGTCCTCGAAGCTCTCTCCCCGGCAACGGCGCCAAAATTTGGTGTAGCTCAAGCGTAAGCACCACCTTCTTTACTTGTCAATCCGCGGAGATGTGAGGACCAGTATGAAGACCACGAGCAAGTGAAAGCACAAGTGCGTGAGTGAAAGCACACAAACATGCACACACATACACACACACGCGCATAAGGTGAGATCAAAGAGAGGAACAATGGAAAGCTTCGATTGCAAAAGAGTTCTCTTACAAAAGCTCTATTCTCTAAACAAGCTAACCTCAAAAATGAGCTCTCTAGCTCTTTTTATAGTTTTTTGACTAGTTTTGGCCTGTCCAGACCTAGTGTCCGGCCTAGTTAAAAATTAGGTTCCAGGGCTTATTTGAGGGCTCAAACGAAGTCTAAAAATTATGAAAATTGGTACGATGGTACTTCTAATACTCCTCAAGCTCGAGGACTCCTCGGCTTGAACAAAATGGAGTTATAAAAATAGATAATGGTATTTACAATGGTTTTTAGTGATGAAAATCACTATTTTTCTAGGGGATTCTTCTGAAAATTTGACATACACTTCTTGGAGCTCCCTACTTGCTCCCTCTTCTTCTATGTCCACTTCTTTGATGTGCTTCCATGTTTTATGCTTGACCTTGAGTTCCAACACTAAGTCATGAAGTCTTAGGGACTTGTGTCGATGAGACTAGACCTCAATCGCCCCACAAGTGCATATACTGGTGGATCAATACATGTTTAATTATCAATCCGAGGAACCATAAGAACCAAGTGTATGAAGACGTGTGTACACATGATGGAAAGTGAAGTGGCTAAGCTACAATGCATGTGAAAAGACTCAGCTACCTCTCTAACTCACTAATCCTTTGAAAATGTATGATGTGATACCACTTACAGCAATAAGCACAAAGTTGAGGTTCTCTCCTAGATCCGAACTCGGAATATGGGCAATACCAGGTTCATTTCAAAACTCTTGACGAGATGCACCTATTGATCAACTCAGATTTGACAAATGCTCTTCAATTTATGAGCGAAATAGTGAATGCCAGAATGCACCAACACTTTCTTCACAACTCCTAATGGCTCACACACACACACACAACAATAGTTCAAATGCGATGGGAAGGGATAGACAGCAATCCTACACACACATTCCAAGCATTACACACACACATTCCAAGCATTACACACACACACAAAAGATCATGGAGAAGGAGGAAATCAACAGGAAAGAAGCAAATTCGAAATTCTTCTTCAATTCTTCACTTTGGAAAAAATTTCTTTACAAGTTTCACAAAGTGACTTATATAGATGTGCCCTAAAAATGGTCCTTTCACACAAGAGAACGGCACTTTATTGTCTAAATCTAATTTCCTACTATTTTACAAGAGTTATGTTACAATGATTTGGGGTTTATTCATCTAGAGGACTCCTCTAGTGCATTTACATAACTTCAAGGGAGTTTCATAGGATTTTGAAGAAGAAAATTTATGCTCATTAATTTGAAAATTTTGGGGCTCCTTTTCTATGTAGCTTCTTTTCTCTGCAACCCTCTCCCCCTCTTTGTCTTTGTCGTCCCTTGACATGCTTTGCTTTTTGTCTGCACCTTGTCTATAGCTCCTTAGTACACGCACCCAGTGGTCGAAGAAGCGATAAGGATTGTTAGACAATTTGTTACTTTATCCGAACTAAGTTTTTTGCTTCTGTAGTCCCCTTGGTATTCCGTACATTCATAAATCTGGGTTGTTGTGTTAAGTCGGGCTACCACACACACCACCAGTGGCTAAGAATATGATATTCTTAGTCACCCTCTTCAACTTTTCAGCCTCTACCTCTTTCTAACTTTTGGTCCTCGGATATGTCTTTGTCTTCACACATCTGACCCTGTTGTATTGGTTGGAGCATGTTTACTTCTTTCCACCGCACACACCTGGTGGATGAGGAAGCTATGTGCAACCTCCCTTGAAACGTCTTGGATGCTATGTTTCTTTGTTTCCACTCTTTGGGATCTAGCCCTTTTGCATTGTAGCCTGATACGTGCCCCTGTGAGGCTTTGGGCAGAGGGTAATTCTTTCTTATTGAGCTTCTTCTTTATTAGCCATTTTGGTCTTTGATATTCTTCTTCTTCTTTTTTTGCTTGATTCTCCCTCCACACATCCCTCCTCCTGAACTCTGTCATCCCCAAGAGGGCTTTTGTAGCGACTTGCATAAGTTTGTATGACCTTTTGCTCTCTTTGATTAAGCGATTTTGCTTGACATATCATCAGTTTCTTCCATTGTGTGGATTTTACCCCATCGTCTAGTGCATGTCTATGATCTACAAAAAAGCTTAGTTCGTAGGCCACTAGTCTCGCATTCAGGCTCGAAGAAATCTTTACAAATATCTCCGAGTCCATCTCAAGAAACCCTCTAAAGAATGCTTCTTCAAATGTTTGCATATAGGGACTCAGTAGAAACATAAGTCTTGAGTATATTGCCATGATAGTTAAGCGACTCGGGATGGTGGATAGATAAAAAATCAATGCATCCACTCCTTGATTAATTCCGATGAAGTTCAAAAATGTGTATTGTGCGTGTTGAAATAATTTTAATATTGTAAGTAGCATGCTCAGAATTTTGTTTGTCATTTTGATGGCTAAATCTAGTATTGTGGAATATCTGGATAGCCAAAATACTATCGTCCGCACCATATATTCCTCTGTCAATAAGTAGTTGTGTGGCAGACTAGGTAATAGTGGATAATTTAGCCATTGGTTATTTAAGCTACCCTGGCACTATGCTTCCCAAAAAGCATCCAGGAGTGTCTTTTGGGGACCAGGCAAAAAGAGGGATTGACTTGAAGCACATACAGTGTTGACTCCCAGTGTACTCTTAGCATTGGATTCTTCTCCAAAACTTGCATCTCCACACAGGATGTGCTTTGTCAAATTCTTCTTGCGTATATGTGAATGTCTGCAGATTGAATTGCAGATTGTTATCAGATTCTTTATTGGTAATCTTCTTTATATACTGTCGTGTCTCTTCTTTGAGTAATCCGTAAGGTATATTGAATGGCTTCAAAATCTGGTCTAGGATCTTTCTTTCAATCTTTGCGTCTTTCATTACCTTGAACACCTACTCTTCAAACTATTCCGTAAGCTGGGACACCAGTAGTGACCTCTCATGTCGGCTCAGTTCTCAGTCTCCTCAGTAGCTGCTTGGGAGCTGGGACTACTGGTGTCCCCGTTGTTACCTGCTGTTCTATTTGAACCTTGAGCTTCTTAATGATTTCATCTCTTTCCTTGATTTCATCGGTGGCTCTCGTGATTGTTTCCTTGTTCTTCATGAGTTCTTCTCCTATGGCATCCATTCGATTGGCATCCATTCGATTGGCATCTTCATTACATTGTTCAATGAGTTTGTTCTATGCCACCTTCCATCTCTTCCTCAGTTCATTGGTGTCGTACATATATTTCTTCTCCCATTCTTCTCTTAGAGCTTGCTCTTGTTCTAGCTGATCTTCATACCTTGCAATTTGAGCTTCCAATGCTTTGGTATCATTTGTTGTTGCTTCTTGTGCTTCTATGGGTTGATTGCACAAGATGGCAGTCATAAGCTCTTTATTCTTGTTTCTTAAGTTGTGTGCTTCCTCCATATATACCTTTATTTGGGATTCAAGCAACTTACTTCTAGCATTTATTCTTGCTTTCTCAATTTTGCCTACTTCATATTTGCTTTGGATTTTTGTGAGTTGATCTTGGAGCTTTTGGTTTTCCGTTGTTAGCATGGTGCATTTGTCCTTGGCTTCCTAAGCTTCTACTTCCTTGGCCGAGAGTGTCCGTTGAGCTTGAATTAACGGTTGTGTACTTAAGTCACGAAGACTTAAGGACTTGTGCCAAAGAGACTAAATCTCATTTGCCACACAAGTGTGTATGGTGGGGAATTGACACACGCTTATTTGTCAATCCGATGAAATGACCTTACCAAGTGTATGAGGACATGTGCACACATGATGGGAAATGAAGTGGTTCAGCTTATATGCATGAGAAAAGACTAATCCACCTCTCTAACTCACTCAAATACTGAAAGTGTCTGTCGTGATACCACTTACAATAGTTTTCACTAAATCGAGGATTTCCCCCAGCTCCGAACTCCGAATATTGCCAGTAGTGGGTTCATTTCCAAGCTCTCAATGAGAGACATCTATTGGAAGTAGTTTCACTCGATTCTGACAACCATGCTTCAAGTTATGACCAAAACAGTGAATGGTGGGAAATATCCACACTCACTCCACAACTTGTACTAGCTCACCCACACACTACAATAGCTCAAAAACAGTGGGGAGGGGTAGACAACAATCCTACACACACATTCCAAGCATTACACATACATAGAAGATCAAAGAGAAGATGAAAATCTGCAAGAAAGAAGCAATTTCGAAAATCAAGAGCTCTCCTTCTTCACAATGGCAAAAAGTCTCTACAAAGAGTCACAAAGTAACTTATATACATATGCCCTAAAAATGGTCCTTTCACACTAGTGCCCGGCACTTTATTAACTAATCTCTATTTTCCTACTATTTTACAAGAAATATATTACAATGAGTTGGGATTATGCATGTACAGGACTCCTCTAGTGCATTTACATGGCTTGAGGGAATTTCCTAAGACTTTGAAGAAGAAAAATATGCCCATTAATTTGAAAATTTTGGGGCTCCCCTTTCGTGTCTCTTTGCTCTGCAACACTCTCCTCCTCTTTGTCTCTGTTGTCCCTTGACAGGCTTTTGCTTTATGATCTTCATTCTTTACTAAGCAGTTTTGGTCTTTGATTTTCTTCTTCTTCTTTTCTTGCTTGATTCCCCTTCCACACGGCCCTCCTACTGAACTCTGTCATCCTCGACATGCTTTTTGAGGCGACATGAGTACGTTTGTATGGCTGCTTGCTCTCGTTGATTAAGCAAATTAGCGTGATATATCATGAATTCTTTCCACTGGCTTGACTTCACTCCATCCTCATGTGCTTGTCGGTGATTTGCAAAAAAGCTTGTTTCATAAGCAATGCCTTACTGAAAATCTTATTGGTCATTTTGACGGCCAAATCCAGTACAATCGCATATCAAGCAATCCTAAAATCCATGGTTTTCACCATGTATTCTTCCGTCGGTAGGTAATTATGCGGTGGACTTGGTAATAGTGGATAATTAAGCCATTGATTATTTATGCTACCCTGGCATTGTCCTTCCCAAACTTGCAACCAAGGGTGTCTGCAGGGTACTGGACAAAAAGATGGATTCACCTGAAGTGCATATGGTGATGCTTCCCATTGTACTCACAGTGTAGGGTTCTTTTCCAAATGTTTTCGCCTCCATATCGGATCAGCCTTTTCGAATTCCTCTTGAGTATAGTTGAAAGTATTATTGCTGAACTAGAGGTTATTGTCAGGATCCTTATTTGCAGTGGTTTTTATGTATTGCCGTGTTTTCTCTTTAAGGAGTCCATATGGTACATTAAATGGCTTTAATACATGTTCCAAATTTTTGCTCTCAATCTGAGCTTCCTTCATGACCTTGATTACTTGATCTCCAAATTCTGCAGTGAGCTGGGACAACAGTAGTGCCCTCTCATGTCAGCTCAGTTCTGCAATATCCCAATGATGTAAGGGGGGAGAGAGAGGACGTACCTTAATCTCCTCGGTAGCCGCTGTGGATTTTGGAACTACTGGTGTCCCCTCTGTTGCTTGCTTCTCTAGCTGCTCTTGTAGCTGCTTTATCATCTCATCTTTTTGCTTGATTTCATCATTGGCCTTAGAAATCATGTCCTTATTCTTTCGGATTTCTTCTGCTACTATTGCGATTTGATCAACGTCTTCTTTACATTGCACTAAATATCGATTCTTGGCTTTTTTCCACTTTGTCCTTAGAGCCACAGTATCATCCATATATCTCTTTTCCCATTCGGCAATGATTGCCTGCTCCTGCTTGAGCTGATCTTCATACCTGGCTATCTTTTTCTCCATTTCCTTTGTGTTTGTTTCTGGTCTTTCCTGAATTTCTATGGGTTGATTACTCAAGAGAGCTTTCATCAACTCCTTGTTTCTGTTTCTCAAGTTCTCTGCCTCATCCATGTATATTTTGATTTGAAATTCCAATATTTTACTTCTCGCATTTATCCACGTCTTCTCGGTTTCACTAGCCTCATATTTCTTTTGTAACTCCTGT
This sequence comes from Ceratopteris richardii, assembly GCA_020310875.1. Classification (NCBI taxonomy): domain Eukaryota; kingdom Viridiplantae; phylum Streptophyta; class Polypodiopsida; order Polypodiales; family Pteridaceae; genus Ceratopteris; species Ceratopteris richardii. The sequence goes on along the minus strand of CM035408.1, from coordinate 160,821,963 downwards.
AGTTATTCTTTTAATTTCTCATTTTCTGTCTCTAAAGTTTTGCACTGCTGCTTAACCTCTTGAACTTCATGTTCTTTGTGTGTTATGTGCTCTTTTGTTAGCCTTAATTGTGCGGAAAGGTTCTTACCCATTTCCTGAAGTTCATGCTTTTCCTGCATAGCTTTGTCATAGTTCTCATCAGCCTCAAGCATCAATTGTTGCGTATCCATGGCAGTTCTGAATCATATACTGCACCACTGACTTGAGCTGAGCGACGTCGACATTCAACCACATTTTCGGAATTCTTGGAGCTTCTCCTATTTGTACATCCTTTCCGTGCTCCACATGTACAATTTCATTATGTGGTTGTCTGATTTGGAGTTGTACTTCCTTTTTTCATCCACATCAATAATTTTCGTGGCACTCCCTTGAAATGTAACATCCATGGGGGAGGGTTCTGCCACAACCCTTATCGGAGTGAAGGGTTCTGATTCTTCCACCGTAGTTTCTTTTGGTTCTTCCTTTGGATTATTGAGTGAGTCCTCTACTGTAGGTGTTGTCTCTTTGATTTGAATTTTTGAAGTCTCATTCATTTGGATGACATGTATCCCTTCTTGGTTTACCTCTTTGCCTGCTGTGTCTTGATCGGGGTGGACGGAGTTAATCTGCAAGAAAGCAACAATTTCGAAAATCAGGAGCTCTCCTTCTTCATAATGGCAAAAAGTCTATACAAAGAGTCAGAAAGTGATTTATATACATGTGCCCTAAAAATGGTCCTTTCACACTAGTAACCGACACTTTATTAACTAATTTCTATTTTCCTACTATTTTACAAGAAATATATTAGAATGAGTTGGGATTATGCATGTAGACGACTCCTCTAGTGCATTTACATGGCTTGAGAGAATTTCCTAAGACTTTGAAGAAGAAAAATATGCCCATTAATTTGAAAATTTTGGGGCTCCCCTTTCGTGTCTCTTTGCTCTGCAACACTCTCCCCCTCTTTGTCTCCATCGTCCCTTGACAGGCTTTTGCTTTATGATCTTCATTCTTTACTGAGCAGTTTTGGTCTTTGATTTTCTTCTTCTTCTTTTTTTGCTTGATTCCCCTTCCACAATTGTGCAAACAAGTTTTCACTTATTTCCTGGAATTGGCTTCTCTCTCATAGCCTTGTCATAGTCTGCATCAACTTCGATCATTTATTGTTGAATGTCCATAGCCGTTTGTATCATTTTCTTTATTACTGGCTTTAACTTAGCCACATCCACATTCAACCATGTTTTTGGGATACTTGGTTCTTCCCCTGTTTGTATGTCCTTTCCTTGATCCACATGTATAGTTGCATTGTGTGGTTTTCGTATTTGAAGATGCACTTCTCTCTCTTTTTCTTCTTCCTCATGTGTGGTTGATTTTGTAGCACTGCCTTGAAAAGTAGCAAATAATGGAGAGGGCTTTGCTACAACCTTGATCGGTGTGAATGGCTCAGGCTCGTCTAAGTCTTTCTGTTCTTTCTCTTCCTTTGGCCTCTTTAGTGTGGCTTCTCCATCCAAGTAAGTCTCTGTGATTTGAATGTTTGTCTCTTCCTTCATTTTGAGTATATGAATTTCTTTTTTAGATGATCCTTGCCTTTTTGTGTCCATGATTGTGTCTTCAGGGGTTTCATCTACCTTTGTACCTTCCACTCCAAAGGAATCTGTTACATGATTTAATTCCTCCCAATTTCCATCATCCTTGGAATCACTTTTGATGTCCACATTCATCATGGATTGCTCTTGCTCTTCTTGCATATCGGAAGATGAACTAGAGTTGGTTAATTCCAACTCTCTATATCTATGAACTTCTTTCAGCCTCTTTCTTTGCTTAGTGTCTTCATGAGACTATTGGTAATGATGCCCTTGTACTGTCAGGTTGACTTGACCTTCCATGTTGGTGGGTAGCCACCATTGCTTCGTTTAGCTCTTCGTGAGTACTTGGTTTGGGGTCTTGAATCTTTGTCCTTGGAAGCACATGTATCCTCTTTGAAGCAGGAAGTGCTTCTTCCACCTTCATCATTTCTCGTAGTCTCTTGGTTCCTCTCATTCTTGGTTGCGATCTAGTTCCGGATTCTTCCACCATTGTTACTCCCTTCTTTTTCCTTGGAACTATGGCTAATTTTGCATACTTAGCCAACTCCGAAGACGAGGGGCATCTCTTTTAGATGTTCCCGAATACCTAGTGCATGGTAGATAAGTATGGTCAATGCTATACTCCTGTTCAAGTACTTTTTATGGTTCCATTGCTTCTTAGCTTCAAAAAGATGCTCTTGGATGTATGGCGTCATGTTAACTTGATTACCGATCTGCTTAATAGCATGAGATAGCATCTGCACTATGATTTTCTATGGTGTTGTGTATTGATGCATATTTGAAAAACAAAAATGTTGATGTATCAAACTGACCTCTTCTCCTATATCTATGTGATTGATATCTGTGAATGTTCTGACCTTCATCCCTTGGATTCCATCTTTCAAGACTGTGTTTCCATCCTTTTCCCATCTGAAAGCTTCTTTGATCAAGTCATGGGTGAATTGGATGATCACTCATTCTCCTACCGCATCTAGAACTCTTGCTTCTAGCACTAATGGGTTGTGTAAGGCCGGTTGTGGGGTATTCATCACCTGCATGCATCGTTACAAGTTCGGCTTGTAACTTGGTAGTTCAAAGTATTTCTGAATACCTGCCTTTTTCATTATATCCACAGTTGATGGGAGTTGATGTATGACTTTGAAATCTTGTGACATGACCGGGAACTAATGTCCGTGTCCATAATCTTGATTGTTACTAGGAAAAGATCATCTTGAACAGGTTGGTCCTCTCGAAACCAATGACCTTTGGCTTTGGTCATGCTTTGTAATGGAAAATCCAACACTTCTTCTTGAATCATTGCTTCGGTATCCTCAGAAGCCATCTGCACTTGTAATAAAGAGATAATTAGCTTCTAGTAGAACCCAAGTCATGTGTTATGTGTGCTTCAGTATTATGTCGTTTCCTTCATCACTCCGTTCCCCCTTGCTTAAGTAAGTAAGATCTCTTACCACACTTCTTTTGATTTTTACTCTTGAAAGAAAACAAAAGTTAGTTCTAGCTAAAGAATTTATTTATTTACACTATAGGCTCATTCCTATGGAAGTAGAATCTAAGACCTATTCCAATGATGGAAATGTGCACCACTAGTTTTGTTGAATAGACAATGTGCCAAATGCATTGCCTTGTAAGGTGGCCCTGTCATGCATACTCTAGGTGCATTGGAATCTTCATGAATGCAAGTGGAATCTTGTTGAGGAGGTTGTTCTTGTCCTTGTTGACTTTTGGTCTCCACATCCACTTTGTAGTTGGCGATTTAAGCCTCTACATCTGCCTGGCTTGTTGTTCTTTGGTGCTTGTCTCCTTCTTACTTGTGGTCTGAGTATTTGATGTCGCATTCCTTCTTTACCCTTAACAAGTCCTTTTGGACTTCTTTGCTCAAGTCCCTTACATTCTTGACTTGCAATTTGTCTGACCTTCTTTGGGATCCATATATATTGCTCTATCTTCTGTGTCACGAGGAAGGAGATAAGGAAGATACCTCACACACACACTCTCACTCTCAAGGAGAAGCACACACACACACAGATTGAGGCAATGAAGAATGATCTCCTTCTGCTTCTTCTATTGCATAAAAAGGAGTGTACAAGAATGACCTAAAAACAAGAATACAACAAGTGCAATATTTAAAGATCAGTACATAAGGAAAAACCTAATGTTCGTGAATGAGTGAGCTGGCAAGGAACAAATGTGCCATCACTCTCAGTAGATAAATCTAATAAAGCTCAATGACGTATCCCTCACATATACCGGCGTGACCGCTATACATGTCAGAGAAACGAAAAATTGGTACGTGTCATCCTGGATCATCACATGTTGAGCTTGATATCTCAACACTCCGCCTCAAGCTCAATGCCATATCCTATAATCCAAGCATCTCCCAAAACTTCTTCAACTTCTCAGCTCCTAGTGCTTTGGTGAAAATATCAACAACTTGCTCATCAGTACCTCGATATGCTTTGTTCTAGCATGCAAAACAAGATTTTGTGCTAATTGTATGCTGGTAAGATTATCGCAATAAATAGTGATAGGCTTTCCCACTTCCACACCTAAATCTGCAAGTAGCATTTCTAGCCATGATGCTAGGTTAAATGGAGTAGTTCCAATGGTTGTCTTGTAAGCCACCTAGAAGGCCCAAATTGCATGGTGCAATTGCTTTTCCCAATCTGACCTTCAATTGTTGACTATCTTTGTCAACACCGTACATAACAATTTATTGGAACTCTATGCTTGACCATTGGCTTGAGGGTGATATGGGGCTGATTTTTTATGAATTTATGGGAATTAATTCATCAAGGACTCTATTACTTCGTTAATGAAGTGCGTTCCTCTATCACTTACTATCTCTATAGGTAGTCCAAAGCATGTAAAGATGTTCTCAAAGAGAAACTTGGCTGTGGTCTGAGCATCGTTCTTTCTAGGTGCTTTTGATTCTACCCATTTAGTTGGATAATTTGTCGCCACTATTATGTATTCACTGGTGGGTTAATCGAACCTATGAAATCAATACCCCATCTGGAAAAGGCTCTCCCACAAACCATGGGTCTTAAAGGCATATCATCTCTTCTGATAGGATATTTGGCTCTTTGGCATACTTCAGAGCTCCGTACATAAGTTTCTGCCTCCACATGTAGAGTTGGCCACCACAAGCCTGCAAAGAGAATCATTTTTACAGATCTTTTGGCTGAAAAATGTCCTCTTGCAGCACCTGCATGCGCCATTTCTAATATAGGTAAGTACTTCCTTCATGCATGCATAGTCGTAGCTGATTGTCCTTTCCTCTTTTGTATATTTGTCTCCCCAATATGACATAATCCTTGCTCATTTCCTCTAGAGATCGCTTTCTAGCTAGACTTGTGCCTTCCTCATGTTGTGTTTTTAAGAAAGTTACCAATGTCCTACTCCAGTCAGTTTCTATTGTAGAGAATTGTAACGAGGTATGATCTTTTGGAGCATTTTCTTGGCAATCTGAGCAATTGCTGACATATTCATGAACATCCTTAGGCATATCTCGCCAATAAACTCCTAATTGTTTTAATTCCCTCAGTGTTCCATGAGTTCCCTTATGCCTTCTCCATCTATTTACGTGAGCTTGCTGGAGTAAATTTTTTTGCTCAACTTCTTCCACACACCTTAACAATACACCATTGGTTTCTTTATAGTATAAACTTCCTTCCACAATGTGCAAGTTACACGATTGTAGAAATCTTTTCCTAACACCCTTGTTAATTTGATTTTGTGGTCCATGGGTGAGTATTAGAAATAACTTCTCTGCCCACTTAGCACATGCTTCCAAGTTGAACAGATATGTATTTGGTAGGTCATCCGCCACTCCGTTAGGTGGTTCTCCATGCGTTAACCTTGACAGATGATCAGCTCTTACGTGGGTATTTCCTTTTTTAATACCACTTTGAAGTCGAACTCCATTAGTAGCAGAAACCATCTTACTAGTCTTCCCATGTTATAGGGCTTATTGATTAAGTACAATAAACATTGATGGTCTATGAAGAACTTGAACTTGTTGGCTAGAAGGTAGTGTCTTAATTTCTTGACCACATACACCATTCCTAAACCCTCTCATTCTGTAGTCGTATAATTGCTTTCCGCTTGGTTTAATTGCATGTTGGCATACACAATAGGGTGATCCAATTTTCCTTCATCTGCAAGTTGAGCAAATATGCATCCTATTGTGTACTTGGATGCATCTACATGGATGTGGAATGGCTTATTCCAGTTGGGTATCTTCAAAGTTGGTGTTGTACTTAGTCGTCTTTTTAGTTCCTCAAACGCTTTCTCACGCTCATCCATCCATGTAAATTGAGTTAATAGTCCATATAGTGGCTTGGCAATTACGGCGTACATGTGAATAGATCTACAGTAGTATCCAGCGTGACCCATAAAAGCTTGCACTTCCTTAGCATTCTTTAGTCTTGGATGTTCTAGGATTACTTTAATCTTATCCTCATCATTGGAAATTCCATTCTTGGATAGGATGTGTCCCAAGATTTTTCCTTGTGTATGTGCATAAGTCGTCAACATATACCTCCATACATTTCCTTAGAAATTGTTTAAAGACGTGACACATCAGCCTTTGGAAAGTAGCAGGGGCATTTGTGAGTCCAAATGGCATTACTCTGAAAGCATAGACTCCCCATTCAGTTGCAAATGTAGTCTTATGTTGATCCTCCACAACAATGGCTACTTGGTTGTACCCCGAGAATCCATCTAAGAAGCTATAGACTTCCTTACCTATGAATCTTTCCAAGAGTTGATCAATGATAGGTAATGGATAGCTATCACACATTGTGGCTGCATTTACTTTCTTTAGGTTAATACACACTCTTAATTTCCCTTTCTTTTTCAGTACGAACACTAACGGTAACACCCATTCTATGTGTTCAATATCCTAAATGAACCTTGTTGCTAACACCTTGTCTATCTCCTCCTTAATTTTTGTTGAATAGACATGGTTATAAGTATAAGGGTGTTGTTTTGATGGTTTTGCATCAGGTTTCATTGGGATTCGATGAGAACAGACAGATGGATATACACCCTTGAGGTCCCTGTAGGTCCATGCAAACACGTCTCGATATTCTTGAATCAGTCTTATCAATTCCTCTTCCTCCTCTGGCAACACATCTTTTCCCATGTAAGTACATCTTTCTTCTCCATCTTCCATGGTCACTATTACTTTCTTCATTTGTTCCTTGTTGTCGTATGCTTCTCCTTGTCTTGCCTCAAGAATGTCTGATTGAGAATTGATTCTCACTTTGTGGAAGATCACGTGCCCATTTTTCTAACATGTCTGACATGGCAACGTCCTAATGTGTGCAGAGCTTTAGATGACGGAAAATGGGAAATTAGTGCATGTGGTTCCAACATGGTCATGGAGATCTTGCGACATTCTCTTGTGGAAGCAGACCGTATGCTCGACTACTACAACTGTCGGCCCCATGTTATGTTGCTGGTAGTGGTGCCATGTGTGCCCTTGTGGTTTACAGCCAGTCCGCCATATGGTACTCAAGCCACCTCCAGCACCAGTAGTAGTATGTTGCACTATCTGTCTTACCCGGGATGGACGCGTCTTTACAAAGCCACTTATCAAAATGGTGCTCTGCTCGCAACGCAAGTTCATGGTTGTGGGTAGTGAATTATGTTGCATAACAAAGAGGTATGTGCTGAATCAGCGGAAGGTGATGATGGAGATGAAGGAGGAGGGCGAGTTCAGCGAAGCTCGTGAGGATTTGGCAGTGTTGGAGAAGGACGGTGGCCAGTATGATAAGTATTGATGACTTCTCCTATTCTCTGAGGGATTGTCACACGCTTTGATTTTGTGTATTGTGTTATGTGATCTGTCAGCATCCTTTCTATCGTTTTTACATTTTCTATTATATGGTTATCTATGGCTGGCTCTATTGGGCTACTATATTGCTTCGACATCTCCTCTTTCCTGAATGATTCATGTCATTCACGCCTCATTCATGGAACCAAGATGAGTATTAAAGATGGTATTGGATGGCATTGGATTATTGGAAAATCTTTACATTTATTTTTTACATGAACCTATGCGATGCTATTCAAATTCATCAAAATTATATGATGTAAATGCATTCCACTTGCACTTTACTTGTAAATGCATATATAGGGAGGCAAGATCATGGGTTATGTGAGTGGTATTTGTGAACCTTGGATTAAGTTCCAGGCACTTCACTTTGCCTCTTACATTGCTCTTGGTTCTGGATATGTTATGAGCTTTACTTGCACTCCATACCATGTTCTAACCATGGACTTTGGTTTGCAAGTATTGTTCATAAGGGTAGAGCATAATTGTGAGCACATATAAATTTGGATTGATAGGTTGCTACTACATTGGTTATGTATGTGTAGTTGGACCACACTATTTCAAGAGTGGTGCTATCACTTTAGCACTATTAAGATATATACGGGGATTGTCTATTGGATTGAGTTCTCATGTTTAGAAAATTTATTTTAGTTAATCAGTGTGATGGTGACGGAGACCTACTACACAAAAGATGTGGAGGCTCACAGATTTAAGCACTTGTGGAGAAGGCTTAGAGAAGATATGCCTTAGCCTTTCTTTCTTATATGACATGTTGTATAAAGGTTCCCAGTCTACAAATGGTTTCCATGTAATTTTCATCTAGTTGAGGGGTATCACTTATCAAGGGATGTGGTAGTTCAAGTCCACCGTGCATGCCAGTGTCAAGGGCACATTTTCATTGTACTAAGGTTCATTTGGAGGGTTGAAAGAAGGTTGACTGTGAAGAGCCTTTAAAGGCAACTATCATTGTATAAAAATGGCTTCATGGTAATGAAAAAACTCTCTCATTTTTGCGTAGCCACTTATGGCTTTCGACATGTTGCTTTTGATTAGTTAGTTTTTATACTTTCTTGATATTCTTGAGATCCGTGCTGAATCATTTTCTTGTTCTGTTGTAGACTGTATGACTTTATGCTCTCTCTCTCTCTCTCTCTCTCTCTCTCTCTCTCTCTCTTCTCTGTTGCAAGAGCGTGTAAACATTCCTTGCAAACATTGTATTTCTATGCTTTCGTACTCCTCCTTCCATTCCTTTTCTAATACTTCTCCTACCTCTACTTCTTGAAGGACTACCATGTAAAAACTTACATCATAACCTTCTTCGTCCACACATTCGTTCATGGTTAGTACTCCTCATTCAGACACACATCTAATGTGGCTAAAATCTACATCCAACCGTGTGGTTCGAATGCTTCCTCCACAAAAATTTGAGGCATATACATAGGATCATCTATGGATCAATAATTTTGATGTCCAATAGGCCATATTTGAGTTCTTTTCTCTTCTTGTGTTGCTTCCTTACACATCCATAGTTGAGCATCTTTGTGTATCCATGATTGGTCACTTGAACCCCCACTATGAATTGAAAAATCATCCTCTTCCTTGTGTATGGGATTCCATTGTAGTGGGGGTACATCCCTATATGAATATGTGCGTAAATTGATCTCCGTAGTAGCTCCTTGATGTTGTAGGTATAACACGTCTCTTCCTCAGTCTTGTACTACCCTGAGTTCATTGGATATGATGAGAAGCAGATGGGCTATAGGTGGTGGAGTCCATCCAAAAAAAAATTTCTTGTATCAAAGGATGTTACATTTGATGAGCAAGGTACTTGGTATGCAGGTACAATCAATAATTATGTGGGTGATGAAGAAATTGTGCATCAAAAGAAAGGTAAATCAAATATTCAAATATTTGATGAAGAAGAGAACAATGAAGTACAAGTTGAAGAAGTGCCAAGATTTGATCCAGAATGTGATGAACCAGAGACTTCAAGAAGTGGAGAACTCAGGAGGTCATCAAGACACAAATGGCAACCTACAAGGTATAGCTATGACACTTCTTTTTTGACTACTAAAGACTATGCTTACATGGTGAAAGCACATGAAGACCCTTCTACATATGAAGAGACAAAAGGTAAGGAAAATTGGGAGAAAGCTATGCAGGAAGAGTATGATGCATTGATGGAAAATGAGACTTGGGATTTGGTTCCTAAACCAAATAGTTAGAAGATCATTGGATGCAAATGGGTTTACAAGACAAAGAGGTATGCAGATGGAAGTGTGTCTAGGTATAAAGCTAGACTTGTTGTGAAAGGGTATGCTCAGACATATGGTATAGATTATGATGAGACCTATAGTCCTGTGGCAAAGATTACAACTATCAGGACACTCATAGCAATTACTGCATGTAAAGGTTGGAGACTATGTCAATTAGATGTGAAAAATGCTTTTCTAAATGGTTATATTTCAAATGATGTTTTCATGTAGCAACCAGAAGGATTCAAAGATAAAGGTATTCAGAATATGTATGTAAGCTCAAGAGAGCTTTGGATGGTTTGAAGCAAGCCCCAAGGGTTTTGGAATTATACACTTCTGAAGTTTGTGAAGGAACTTGGTTTTCAAGTATGTAAAGAAGATAGTAGCTTGCTTGTCAAAGCAAGTGATGATGGGTTCATTTACATGTGCATATATGTTGATGACATAATTCTTACAGGTATAGATGAGAAGGGCATACACCCAATGGAAGTGAATTACAAATTGAACAAATATGGAGGAGAAGAATTGAAGGATATGAAGCTATATCAAAGTCTGGTTGGTAGTCTTATGTATGCTACATTAACTAGGCCGAATTTGTCATATGCATTTGGAGTGTTGTCTCAATTCATGCATTGTCCTAGGAAAGAACATTGGATTGGAGGACAAAGGGTGTTGAGATATATTAAGGGTACACTAAAGGAAGGTTTGTATTATGGGTTTATATCAGATACAAACATCAAGATATATAGTGATATAGATTGGGCAAATAATCCTTGATAGGAGATCAACATATGGATACTTGTGTTATGTGGGAGATAAGTTAATCTCTTGGTGTTCTAAGAAGCAACACACAGTTGCTTTATCATCTAAGGTATGGTTGAAGCTGCAAAGGAAGTCATATGGCTGAAGACTCTTATGAAGAGTTTTGACATCATTCAGAGTACACCCACTATTCATGGAGATTACATGAGTTCATTGTATCTAGCCGCTAACCCTTTTTTTCATGCCAAGACTAAACACATTGAGATTGAGTATCACTTTCTAAGAGAGAAGGTGATTGATAAGGAAATTGAAGCTACAAAGATTTAAAGACATAGTAGGTATAAAGAAGATAGAGAAAACCTCAATTGATGATTAAGGAGGAGTTGTTGGGTGCAAGTCAATCACCAATTGATGCTTTGGATAAAAGAATTGAAGTCGCTCACTTATACCTTTTGTATGGTCATGAGCCTCTACATATATGCCTATATATATAAGTAAAAAGTCAGGGCAAGTAAGAAAGAGCATGAGATTAGAAGAATTAGAAGTCATTAGACACTTTAGAAGTGAGGAAGATCTCTCTCTCATCTAGATGTAAAATTTTTCAGAGAAGAAGAAATATTGTGACCCATATTTTATTGAGTACTCCTTTTGTGTTTAATCTTTTGTGAAATGATTTTGTACAAGTCTAATTCTATAGTTCATTGACATCTGTACAAGTTTTTAGATCCTAACTGTGATCAGGCTGAGAAAATTGAGAGTAGGAACATTTACATGTGTAAATGTGAAGAAGTGAAGTTGTAACAGGTGCAAAATTTGATGCTAATTTTTTGGTCAGTTTTCCCTCCATAGTGTAAATTTTTGAGCAACCAAGCACTCATTCTTTAAGTTCAAAGGTAATCTACCTATGGCTAAAAGCATTTGAATAAAGGGGTTGTAGTTTAAGAGAACCATGCTTTAGAAGTTACAGGTGTCAAAGTCGACTATAGAAAAGTACAATTTTAGACATAGGTGAATTGTGAGGATCATTTCTCAAGACCTACTGAATCTTTTGGAATGATTTAACTTGGACAAGGTGCAAAATCTATAGAAAAAACATTGTGAAAAGTTTTATCAAATCCTTTACACATTTGATCAGTCAATGAGCAAATTATGTGTAGTAGACTTTTTGAGTATTAACTTTCTTCACAATTAGTTCAAGATTTTGATAATTGAGTATTGATCCTCCAAATTGGTAAAGGTTCTGAGTTATTCTTGATATAGAGGTGCTCTAACATCAAGGATAACTTGTTCTTTTGGAGATTAACACTCTCCATCAGATTCAGTAGTGTGACTAGTGTATTTATGCTCTATATGGCAATATAGATTGGGTCGTTGATGTTGGAGTTAGATGTCTGCGGAAGCACGCGAACAGCACAAGGAAGAAGAAGAAGCTTGGAGAACAAACACACAATACTGAATGTATTACTAGAGAATGTACAAAGATAAGTAGCCCATTAGGGCAATAGGCGTATATACAAGCCGGGGGAAAAAAACCTCCTAATGAGGGAAAAAAGTGCCCCGACGGTCCTAGTGTGTTCACACACATCACTACCTAAATATATCAACAAATCCCCCCTCGGAGTGATGCGCTGAACAAGGAGCTGGCACTCATGTATAAGGAAGTGCCAAGCTATGTGGAAATCACTCCACAAAAGGAAGTAAGCCCAAAGCTTTGCGGAAAGCTTCAAACTTCTCCCCAGGCAAAGCCTTCGTGAAAAGGTCTGCAATGTTCTCCTGTGTGGGCACATATGCCAAGCTGATCTCCCCAGCAGAGAACCTCTCTCTGACATAGTGATAATGCACCTCAATGTGCTTAGTCGAGCATGGAACACAGGGTTCTTCGCAACTGCTAATGTGCTCTAACTATCAGTGAAGATGGTGGTGGCAGAAGACTGGCCAACACCCAAATCAGCCATAAGGCGTCTGAGCCACACACACTCAACAGTCGCTGTGAAAGCTGCCCTATACTCAGCCTCACAATTGGAAGTGGCCACAGTAGGCTGCTTCTTGCTCAACCAAGATATACATGAGCTACCAAACATGAAGCAAAAACCACTAGTGGACACACGAGTGTCATAGCAACCAGCCCAATCTGAGTCAGAAAAAGCATGCAAATCTGGCGGTAGTGATCCCCCCTTGGGATAAAACAACCCAAGTAGCTGAGTACCACTCAAGTAGCGAAAGATGTGCTTAACCGCCTTCCAATGCGTGACTCCTGGGCAATGCATAAACCTGCTCATCTGTGACACAACAAACTGAATATCTGGCCGAGTAATGCATAAGTAAATCAAGCATCCAACAGCCTGCTGATAGAGAACAATATCAAATGCATCTCCAGCATCATGAAGACTCAATCGTAAACCTGTCTCCATAGGAGTGGCAATAGACTTACAGTCTTCAAGGCCAAAATGCTGCAATAATGTGTGAATATATTTCGTTTAACACAAAGCCATTCCACCATCAACATGCATAAACTGTTGGAGACCTCTTAATCTCCAAAGATTTGATCTATACTGACTTAAGAACACTTCTATGTCAGTTATAAACCAAACTTTACACAAATATTGTTCTTCTTTACCAAAACTTTCATCAACACTTCTCTGAGTGAAGAAATGTTTACTCCAGAAAGTCTGCTTCAGAAATCAACTTCATTACCTGCACAAAACTTCAAATTTCTTCAAGTAAATGATGCACAAGTATTCGCAATACCTTTGCGCAATCATACTAGTCATTAGTTCTCAAAACTAATCACCAAAAGTTTAATTTGATCCTTAAGATCAAAGATATGTCATAACTGTCTCTCAGAAGTAGCGCCTTCGACATAGTCAACTTCTTAAGTTGATTTCTCCCAATCTGAAACCTGTTTTGCTAAATGCTTTTAGCCATAGCTTCCTTATCTCCTAACTTAGATTTTAAGTGCTCACTCATCAAAAACTTTACAGTATACACTCAGATCTAAGCAAAACACTGAGACGGAAAAATGCGCTACTCTCAGACTTCAGTTTTCACATTTCACATATGAATGTTCCTATTGATCATTCTCACAGTAGAAGAGGAATTAGATTCTGAAACTCTAGACATAGCTTCATTAGCTTATCAATTAGATGTGTACAAAAGGAATTCTGATCCACATGATCAGACAGAGAGCACTCAGAGAAAAACCTATCGTCATTTTCTGGGAAAAAACTCTCTACACATCTCTAAGGAGTTTGTCATCTACAAAATGACTCTCATACATATTTCTTGTCATCATTAACTTATATATACATGACTTTAGACTTATCTCGCATCTATGACACTACTCCTTATCATCCTAAGATTTAATTCTACTCAGATTACAAGGATTTCCACATATATGTACATTCCTTTGCTTCATTCTGACCATAATCCTTCTTCAAGATCTCTATAATCACCAATTTGTGATTGGCTTGTTCCAACAGCTCCCCCTCAATCACTAATTGTGATTATTCCATTCTTCTTCACTCCTGCCATCTCTTTGAATCTCTGTAGTTTAGGTCCATCCAAGCTCTTTGTCATCATATCTGCCACTTGTTCTTTTGTTGGAGTATACATCACTTCAATCTCTTTATCAAGTACCTTTTCCCTCAAGAAATGATACTGAATCTCTATGTGCTTAGTCCTGGCATGAAAAACAGGGTTAGCTGCCAAATACAAAGAACTCATATTATCTCCAAAAATAATTGGAGTACTATAATCAGTTTCAAAACTCTTCATCAAGGTCTTCAACCATATCACTTCTTTTGCAGCTTCTACCATTCCTTTATACTCAGCTTCTGTGGATGATAGAGCAACTGTATGTTGCTTCTTTGAACACCAAGAAACTAGCTTATCTCCAATATAACATAGGTACCCATGAGTAGACCTTCTATCATCTGAGTCACCTGCCCAATCTGCATCACTAAACACTTTGATCCTTGTGTCAGAAGTGAAACCATAGTACAAACCTTCACTTAGGGTTCCTTTAATATATCTGAGTACCCTTTGAGCTGCAATCCAATGAGTCTTCTTTGGACAATGCATAAATTGTGACAACACACCTACTGCATATGATAAATCTGGTCTTGTCAAGGTAGCATAGATTAAACTACCTACCAAACTCTGATATTTCTTCATATCATTGAATTCTTCACCTCCATACCTGCTCAATTTATGATTTACCTCCAATGGTGTAGTTGAGGTCTTGCAATCCTCCATGTTAAACTTAACTAGAAGATTCTTCAAATACCTCTCTTGTGAAACATATACTCCATGTTGAGTATACACAATTTGCATTCCTAGAAAATAAGACAAGTTTCCCAAATCACTTATCTTAAACTCCTTCTCTATTTGCCTTTTGAGTTCATTGATTCCTTGAGCATCTGTTCCTGTGACAATAATATCATCAACATAAATGCACATATAAATGTATCCATTTTCACTTGCCTTCACTAGCAAGCTACTATCTGCCTTTGATGCTTGAAATCCACATTCATTCAAAAACTTGACCAATCTGTAATTCCAAGCTCTTGGGGCCTGCTTCAACCCATACAAATCTCTCTTGAGCTTACACACATAATCTGATTCACTTGAATTCATAAAACCTTCTGGTTGCTCCATGTATACTTCATCTGCAATGTATCCATTTAGAAATGCATTTTTCACATCCAATTGTGATAATTTCCATCCCTTACAAGCAGCAATAGCAATCAATGTTCTAATTGTAGACATTTTAGCAACAGGACTAAAGGTTTCATCATAATCTACCCCATAAGTTTGGGCATAACCTTTGACCACAAGTCTAGCCTTGTATCTAGACACCTTACCATCTGCAAACCTTTTTGTTTTATATACCCACTTACATCCAATGACTTTCTGATTCTTTGGTCTTGGTACTAATTCCCAAGTTTCATTTTCAAGTAGAGCATCATACTCTTTCTGCATTGCATTCTCCCAATTCTGTTTACCTTTGGCTTCTTCATAAGTAGTTGGATCTTCTTCTGTCTTCACAATGTAAGCATAATCTTTTGTTGTTAGAAAAGATGTATCATAACTATACCTTATAGGCTCTTTCCTTTCCCTTGTAGATCTTCTGATTTCTGCACTTCTCGAAGTTTCAGCCTCATTTGATTCTGGATCAAACCTTGGCCCTTCTTCTACATGATCCTGCAATCTACTTCTAAAGTCAACATCATCAATACTTTCTTCATACACTTTTACTTTTGCCTTTCCTTTTCTTTGTATCTCTTCAACACCTGCAAAATCATTTGTTGATCCTGTATACCATGTATTTTGTTCATCAAATGTCACATCTTTGGTAACAAGAAATTGCTTTGTAGATGGACTCCACAACCTGTAACCCATCTGTCTATCATCATATCCAATAAACACATACTTCTCTACTTTTGGTTCTAGCTTATGTCTTAATTGTGAAGGAACATAAGCATATGCAACACATCCAAACACTTTACAATGATCAAGAGTAGGTTTCTTACCCCACCATGCCTCATAAGGGGTTCCTCCATCCAAAGCTTTGCAAGGTAACCTATTCACAAGATATGTTGCAGTGTTAATGGCTTCTGCCCATAACTAATTTGGACAATTCTTTTCTTTCATCATGGCTCTTGCAAATTCTACAAGAGTCCTATTTCTCCTTTCTGCTACTCCATTCTGTTGAGGGGAGTACCTGCAAGTTACTTCTCTTTTGATACCTGCATTCCACAAATAATCATCAAACTCTTTAGAGAAATACTCTCCCCCTCCATCTGATCTTAACCTCTTAAGCTTTTGCCCTGTGATCCTTTCTGCATAGGCATGAAAATGTTTGAATGTCTTGAAAACTTCTGATTTATCCTTGATTACATATAAAGTAATCCACCTGGTTGCATCATCAACAAACAACACATAATATCTGGATCCATTTATGCTATAGTCCCTTGAGGGACCCCATACATCTGTATGAACCAATTCAAGCATATTTGAATACTTGTACCCTGATTTGTTGTAAGAACCTTTATGTGCTTTACCTAATTGACAAGCTTCACACTTGTACACCATATGTTGCCCTTCAACATTCGGCAATCCAAGCACCACCTGATTCTTTGACATTACCTTTATAGCTTTCTCATTGAAATGACCTAGCTTTTTATGCCATAGGTCTAATTCAGATACCTTTTGACTTCCATAAGTAAATAATGCATGTCCCACATTACCTTGGACTTTGAGAGTGAATAATCTTCCTTCCTTTTTCCCTGCAATTATGTTTCTATATCCCTGATTTGGATCTTGCACATAAACACCATCATTTGTGAATCTTACCTCATATCCTTTCTCCACAATTTGCCCTACACTTATCAAATTTTTAGGAATAGTAGGAACATAAAGTACCTTGCTCAGAAGTGTACTTCCACTCTTCGTCTTCACTGATCCAATGCTCTCCACTTTATGTTTGGTATTGTCACATGTTTGAACTGTATGTCCATTCACCTTTGCTTCCATATCAGTCATCAAGGATAGATTCCCACTCAGATGGTTACTACATCGTGAGTCAATATAAAACACTCTTTGATCTTCTCCCACTGATTCATGAGTTGCATTCAAGATAAGAGTCATATCATCTTTCTGATCTGATGCATAATTATAATAATTGTTGTTGTAGGACTAAGATTGGAAGTTTCTTCCACCTCCTCTACCATATGATGTCCTACCACCTCTTCCTCTGAAATTGCCTCTTTGGTTTCTGCCTCCTCTACCTCTTTGATTATAATTCTGATTATTGCTTCCACCATTTTGATTGTTATACCAACAATCATTTGCCAAATGATTTGTTCTGCCACAAATCCAACAAGCTTTAGCATTATCTTTGTTCTTACCTCCTCTTCCTTTACCTCTGAAATTCATCTTTCCTTTTGTGAAGTTAGCTTGACTTGAAGTCCCTTCATCATCAGTCGATTGCTTTCCTTTGCCATTCTTTTTCTTGTCTTTGGAGTACATAGCTTGGCTTGCACTTCTATCATTGTCTCCTTTAATGTCGTGCTCAAAAGTTAGCATGTGTCCTAGCAATTGATTAAGATCAGGAGTAAAGTGATCAAGTGACAACTCCATGGACAATATGAAAGGCTTCCACTTCTCATCTCCTCTCAGACCTGTAAGTATTTGTCTTACCAACTTTTCCTCTTCAATGTCTTCATCCACTGCTCCCAAGCTATCTGCAATATCCTTCATCCTTGCCACATAATCAGAAATTGATTGTGAGCTCTTCTTCTTGAAGGTTGTGAACTCAGCCCATAGTGAGGACTTCCTTGACTTGGTTGTATTTTGGAAATGCTCTTCCAAGGCATTCCAAACATCTGTTGCACTTTCCAAACCTCTAATGTGAGGTAAAAGATAATCATTTACAGCCATGTAAATAATACTCCTTGCTTGAGCATCCTTTCTCATCCAAGTCTTCAAAATTGCAAGCTCCTCCCTAGTTGGAATACTAGGATCTGAAAATTCAGGCTTTTCTTCTTCTCCTGTAATGAATGCCATCACGTCTTTGCTCATGAGGTGTGCCTCCATCCTCATGGACCATGCTGGATAGTTCTCCCTATCTAGCTTATCAATCTGCAAGCTTTCTCCCATCCTTGACCTTCTGTATCTGCAATTACTATGGTTTATGAGGATAAAGTGTACCTTTGATATAAGCTTTGTCCTTCTTGATTCTTTTCGAACTCGTGCTTTGAACTCCTGTAGGTTATCTTCAATAATTTGTCCTTGTCCTCCTTTGATTTGGAAGAACTCCAATATCTGCACCAATCGGAACTTCAATTGTCTTTTCTTCTCTTGTATTTCACCTTCAGCTCTGATACCACTGTTGGAGACCTCTTAATCTCCAAAGATTTGATCTATACTGACTTAAGAACACTTCTATGTCAGTTATAAACCAAACTTTACACAAATATTGTTCTTCTTTACCAAAACTTTCATCAACACTTCTCTGAGTGAAGAAATGTTTACTCCAGAAAGTCTGCTTCAGAAATCAACTTCATTACCTGCACAAAACTTCAAATTTCTTCAAGTAAATGATGCACAAGTATTTGCAATACCTTTGCGCAATCATACTAGTCATTAGTTCTCAAAACTAATCACCAAAAGTTTAATTTGATCCTTAAGATCAAAGATATGTCATAACTGTCTCTCAGAAGTAGCGCCTTCAACATAGTCAACTTCTTAAGTTGATTTCTCCCAATCTGAAACCCGTTTTGCTAAACGCTTTTAGCCATAGCTTCCTTATCTCCTAACTTATATTTTAAGTGGTCACTCATCAAAAACTTTACAGTATACACTCAGATCTAAGCAAAACACTGAGACGGAAAAATGTGCTACTCTCAGACTTCAGTTTTCACATTTCACATATGAATGTTCCTATTGATCATTCTCACAGTAGAAGAGGAATTAGATTCTGAAACTCTAGACATAGCTTCATTAGCTTATCAATTAGATGTGTACAAAAGGAATTCTGATCCACATGATCAGACAGAGAGCACTCAGAGAAAAACTTATCGTCATTTTCTGGGAAAAAACTCTCTACACATCTCTAAGGAGTTTGTCATCTACAAAATGACTCTCATACATATTTCTTGTCATCATTAACTTATATATACATGACTTTAGACTTATCTCGCGTCTATGACACTACTCCTTATCATCCTAAGATTTAATTCTACTCAGATTACAAGGATTTCCACATATATGTACATTCCTTTGCTTCATTCTGACCATAATCCTTCTTCAAGATCTCTATAATCACCAATTTGTGATTGGCTTGTTCCAACATAAACTGAATGCCCAAATAGTGATGCAAATGCCCCAAATTAGACATCTCAAATGAGGCATGCAAATCAGCCTTAAAATCAGCAATATGCTTCTCAATAGGACCAGTGAGCAGCATGTCATCAACATAGACAACAATGATCAGAAGCACATCATTAGCACGCTTAACATATAAGGTGCTTTCTGTTGGACTGTTCACAAAACCATGTGCAACCAGATAGGCATGTATCTTCTCATACCAAGCACGCATACACTTCTTCATGCAAGTCACCATTCAGAAATGCTATTTTAATATCCAACTGATGTACATTCCAACCATGATGGGCTGCATCATATAAGCCCATAATGGGTAGTTGGTACCATCCAACTTATCCTCAACAGCCAACATACGAAATACATCACTGCTTTCAGCCATGGCCGGTGACTAAAATACGTTGATGCAAAAAATTGACTGTATCTCAAAAAGTTGAACGGAACTGCCCAGACGAGTTCTACTAGACCTGTAGCAGACTTCAAGACGCTTAAACTGGCGAACAGAAATCGGTATATACCTTTGGCACAAAAAGACAAAATAGCCTGCAAAAGCGTTGCGATAGTGCGTTCGGAGGTTTTGATCTCGGAAACACGCTGAGTATGCTCACCAAAATTCGTGCGATTCTGAGAATACAAACGGAGGAGTGTCAACGGCGCCCTAGATGAAGCGACGGCCTGCTCTGATACCAATTGTTGGAGTTAGATGTCTGCGGAAGCACGTGAACAGCACAAGGAAGAAGAAGAAGCTTGGAGCACAAACATACAATATTGAATGTATTACTAGAGAATGTACAAAGATAAGTAGCCCATTAGGGCAACAGGCGTATATACAAGCCGGGGGAAAAAAACCTCCTAAAAAGGGGAAAAAGTGCCCCGGCGGTCCTAGTGTGTTCACACACATCACTACCTAAATATATCAACAGTTGAGGTGGCTACCTATTGTATGGGTAAGCATGAGGCATGCATATTCTTCCTCTTGCACACATGTGAGATGGGTGATCTCCACCGCATAGGGTGCATCATCGTAACATGGGTATTCTCATTGGTGGGTTCTGGTACTTCCTCTATCCATGAACTCCTAACTTCTTTGCTACTAGTTCTGTTAGCTCTTCCACATTACTAGAGTTAGATGTCATTGTACTTCTAGTGTCTTTTGAGTTAGTAGGGTTTGGTGTACTTTTGAGTTCATCATCTAGGTTGTCTTCTAGGTCAATACATTCTTGAAGACACTCGGTGAATGTTTGGAGCCATTTCACATACACTAGGGTTCTCAATGTCCCATTAGTCAATCTATCCAAGAATAGGGATATCATTTTTTGTTGGCAGGGTCTTTCTATTACTAAGCATCTTTCGACATATTGATTAAATCTTTGGGCCATTGTTTTTACAGTTTCATTTGGGTTCTGTTTGAAGCTATGGATTAAGGATGACGAGTTGTGTTTAATACCTCTCTTGGTGAATTCTCCAATGAAATCTTGGAAAAATTGCTCAATATTTCCGAATTGATTAGGATCCAATGGTTGGAACCAAGTCAAAGCCATCCTCGTGAGGTTACGTCCAAAGGATTCATACTGAACAAAGAACTCATCCACTTGCTCAGCTCATAGCACTTGTTTAAACTCTGCTATGTGGTCGTATGGTTCTCCCATTCCATCATAGTGGTTTTTCATGCACTTGACCACTTGAATCTGTCTTAGCCTCCTTATTAGTTTTGGTGGTTTGGGCATTACAGGAATTGCTGGTCTAAATGGAGGTATTCCTAGTTGCACACCTAGTTGTGGCCTTGGTCTAATGGGTGGGTGATTCATGTTGCCTATTTCTAGGTGGGTTTTGTTGTGTGACTGCACTCCTGGCATTGCAAATTGCACATGAGTTCGATTGGGAACACTTTGTTGGCTCGCTTGTCTCGACATTGTATTCTCTAGCTCCTGATGTGCTCCAAAAGGATTGTGGGAGGTAGTTGCATGTTCTCGAGGAGGGAATACATGCAATCCCGTATACTTTAATTGAGACCTATCAACAACGTCTACAGGACAATACCTTCTTTGGTTCTCGTCTAGGTATGTGACTCTAAACTCATCTTCAGGATCTTTCAACTCATAGAAAGTCATTGGGCTTACTTCCTATCCTCGTGTGGGTGAATCAATTTGTAACCATATGTTTGACCCGTGGATCAGGTATACATCCAATAGGTAGTCATCTTGAGGTATCACACTCGAGTCACTACTGACTTACCTCTTGGTTTCGTTACTTACTCTTCAGTGTCAGGTCTCCCCGAGTTTCCTTGTCCCTCCAATTCTCCTCTCTTGTTCATCTGATCAGGGTTTTCTGTCGATACGTAGATGTGACCTAATTTATCCATAAACACCCCTCCCTCATACTTGACAGTGGGTCTGGGCACTATTGCTGATTCGGTAGAGTTTACCATCCTTGCAACGAACCTATTTAAACCATCAAGGTAAATAGGGATCCCTTGTGGATTGATGGACATGTATTGCAGAGAGGTGCGGTATTCACCTTCCACGGTTGACATAAATTTCTCCCTAGGGGCAGAACCATGCATGTCCTTTGAGGCCATGGGTAGCTCCTCCTCTGACTCACAAGAGGTGTCAGTGTAGATCAAGTGCTGGCTTGCTTGGTTTGAACTTCCTACCAATGAGATGATGCTCCTCTGGCTACTTAGCACATGTCCTGATCCTAAGTTCATTCACCCCTTTGGGCTTATGCGGACTTCCTACTTCCCCTCAATTAGCTCCTCAATCACTTTAAATTTTACCCTCAAATGGCTTAATTGGTTTCGGATAATACCACTTTTGGTGATACCACACAGACGATACGATACCGGTTTTCACATGATACGATACCATATAGTGGCACAATACGATACCTCTGCATTCGACGATATGATACCAAGTTAGTGGATGATATGATACCTTACCACTACATGATACGATACCCGAAATCACACGATACGATACTGAATTGTTCATGATATGATACTAAGGTAATAGGTGATACAATACCAGAATTCATGATATGATACTAAAGGGTCAAACAATATGATACTACTTTTTGCACAATACAATACTAGAGCATGTGACGATACGACAACGAAAGTCTCAGTGACACGATACCACTCAGTCGATGATACGATACTGTGACAGGGACGATACGATACCATAGTGAACCGTGATACGATACCACCGGGCAACCGTGATCACGATGCCAACACTTGATGATATGATACCAGAATGGTATCACGATACCTCAAGTGGGTATGCAATGATACGATACCAGGCGAGTATCACGATACTAGGGAATTTTGGTATCGCGATACCAAAACTCAACCGATCACGATACTACAACCAAAGTTACTCAAAACTTAAATTTTTTATGTGCAATGTGTTTATTCCTCTCACCTCATCACTCTTCACCCCCTGTACCACTTAAAAGCTCTCAAAAAGACTCTCTGTTCTACCCCATGGTACCGAGAACCACGTAATTCACGTGCACATGTGTTTTGATGGTGTTTTTGGGATCAAAAAGTTCTATAACTCACCTTCTAGGATGCCTTGCCTAAGCTTTAGGCTCATTGGAACTTTTCCTTGCTTGCTATGCACGATACCATTGTTACAATACCAGTCTCTTCTCACATGATACTTGCTCTCACAAGTGCTCAACTAAACTGATTTTTTGGTTTTTATCGTTTTTGGGTTATCTAATGCCTAAATTAGACTAATTTGGACAAATTTTTTTGGGAGTTTTTTTCTTGGTGTAATCTACTTCTTCCTACTCCACTCCTCTCTCTTGCCTAACCCTAACTCTTCCCTTTCTTCCTCACTCCTAACCCTAAACTTAAAAACTCATTACACACACCTCAAGTGTGTGAAGTAACAAGTGCTAAAGTGCTTGACTACTTGCCACTAAACGAATTCACCTCTACAAGTACGATTCCTTCACTCTATAGCTATAACCAGAAAAAAGGCACCTTGGTTAGGTTTCTTCCCTAGCAATGGTGCCAAAAATGTGTGTAGCTAAGTCATGAAGTCTTAGGGAATTGTGTCGATGAGACTAGACCTCAATCACCCCACAAATGCATATAGTGGTGGATCAATACATGTTTAATTATCAATCCGAGGAACCATAAGAATCAAGTGTATGAAGACATGTGCACACATGATGGAAAGTGAAGTGGCTAAGCCAATATGTGGCGAAGTCTGTGTAGACGTGGTAATTCTTCTGGTATCCGTGTTGTCTTAAGTTGTCTGTAGTATCGAGGTTCAGGTTCCATATGGCCAAGTTTAAGTTACAATAAAGATTCCCTGGATTGTGTACTGAATCTTCAGTACGGTGTGTCTGAACATTGGGATTCTCTGTGTTTCTGGATATTGGACGGGGTGTGGTATCCATTCTTTGAAGGCTAAACGAATACTCTTGTTCTGATATGTTCAGTAAGTTTACGTGTAAATGCAACATAGCATCTTAGTGTATTCGGTACACGTGGTTGAGCTAAGACCGTGAACTGTAATGTCTAAGTACAACAGATTTCGATAGAGTCTCAACATTAGTATATTGCTGGGTGCGAGCAGTGAGTTTGGGAACTAAGTACAGGGCCTCTATCTAACAGACCCCTTCCACTCCCAAGAACCCAAGAATCACTTAAACGCACTTCTGACAGTTAGAAGAATAAACAACGTTTAACACTAGCACCGTCTGTGGGAAGGTGGCAACAGATAAAATTGTTGCAAACCTGTTGTGAAAACGTGACTATAAATTTTTAATCGACAGTAACAGTATGTGATTAGTACAAAAGATGATACATGCCGGTTACTCGATCCAATGAAACACATCCAAAGAACCGCCAGCCTGGGGTACTTATTTACTAAGAACGACTTTGGGAGGTAGAAGTACAACTAGGTCTAACCCAATTTTCAAGAAAGTAAAGAACGTTAGTAGTGATTCCGATCATATTCTGGTGGAACGTGTTACGCCTCTGGTAAATTCCGGTACTATTTCGGCACAGTCTGGCGAAGATATAGTTACTCTAGAATCTACCAGGACGCAGCCTGAAGTTAGTTTAACAACATTGGATAAAGATTCAAATCTGTTTACGACTAGAAACACTTTAGCCAAGGAAATTAGTGAAGGAGAAAAAACACCTTGTTTTGGCGAAGATTCGACACATTCTGGTGATATTTCGGTAAGAGTTGCTGAAAGATCGCAGTATTTCGATGACGGTTTACCATTTCTTGGTGAATCTTCAGCCCAGTCACCGCTATTGGGAGTAAGCTTCCCTACATTCGACATCAAGAAGGAAGGTAGCCTGTTCGAAACCGAGATTCGAAACATACTGAACAAGATTATCGAACCGGAAAGTGCACAGGCCGACGATACAGACTCCAATAGTTCAGATATTGAGCCCCGGGATACAGAAGATCGTCACAATACAACCATCAGAGCCATGAACGAGGAACAACAACAACAACAACAACAACAACAGCAGCAACAACAACTATGCCCACCAAGGTCGACTCCAGCCGGAGTAACGTACACCAAATTTGGTGGATTCCCTGGAGATGACCCGGATGCTCATGTACGCACATTTGAGATAAGTTACGCAGTGCTCAACCATCCACCTGATCCGGCGTATAAGGCTATTGTTTTCCAATCGACATTGGTCAACCAAGCAGCTAGATGGCTTACAAAATATGATATTAACCATTTCAGCACTTATGAAGCAGTAAGAGATGCCTTTTTGCAGAGATTCAGGCTAAAGAAGAATCCAGCCGAAATTTTTGACTACCTGCAAACCAATAGACAGAAGATAAATCAAACAGTATAGGAATACGCCACTCTATTCAGGACTCATTTGAGGCAGTTACCACGAGCACATGCCAACCTACCGGATGACGTTATTACTCAATGGTTTATCAATGGCTTGACTCCACAACTTAAATAGATTATGATCATACGCTGTGTAGGAGCTATGACACTAGATGTAGTGATTGCAATGGCTTTAGAGCTGGAAAACAAGGTTGGAGGATTTACAGAAGATCTGGAGTGGTTAAAAGCAAATAGAAATATCGTCAAAGACCCGACCAGATAGATGTACTACACTACATGCAAGAATTCAGGCCATACTAGTGCCACTTGTGCACTTAATCAGTTGTTTTGTGCTATCTGTAACACTACCGGACACACCACCAAAAACTGCGCATATAACGCCAAAGTGCAAGGAACAGCAACTGTCAATGCAATTATACAGGAACCAAGGCAGCTAGCCAATCACTATGTACCTCCGCAGATGAGAAACAACCAGCAACAAGGATATCAAAATTACAGAGGACAGAGAAATAATAACTACAATGCAAACCGCTGGCATGCCGGACCAGCACTGGAAAATCCTAATTTGCCACCACCGCGCTGTCATTTATGTGGTGAATTTGGTCACATTAGAAGATTTTGTAAGGATGCAGCTGAGTATGATCAGAGGAAGAAAGAACATCAAAACCCAATGGCTAATATGGTACAAATCACACTAGTAGAAAGGCACGCTGTAGTAATTCAGACCCGATCCGGTAAACAACTGCAACCAGCACCAGAAATATTTGAACCAGGCATACGCGAACAACAAAGGATGTACGATAAAGCTAGTCAATGGACCACCGCAGAACCTCCAGTCTTCCCAGATCCTATTCCGGTGACCCAGACTCCTTTAACCAAGGAAGGAACACAACAACAGGATTCTAATTCAGCAATAGACACATCATCTTCAGCAGGCGTATCATCTTCAGAATCTGTGGAAAATATAACCCAATCACAAAAGGCCTGGGAAATTTTATCTAAAGCATCCATCACTCTTCCTCTGGGCCAATTACTTGCACTAGTACCGGGAGTTCGACAACAATTCCAACAACAGTTCAGTCCTGTGCCTTCTTGTATTCCAGCAACAGCAACAGTGCAACCGGAACCTGATTCTACGGTCGATCGTTCAGTTCCTTTAATTATGGTATGGTATAAAAATCATAAAATCACATAGGTACTAATTGATGGAGGATCTGGTGTCAACATTGCTACTGCTGCACTGTGTAAAAAGTTAGGGTGGACCGAAATCGAACCAGTTCAGTTTTTTGTCAGAATGGCTGACCAGTCAAGAGTCCATCCCGTAGGACTTGTACGAAATGTACCAATAACTTTACAAGGTACAACATTTAAGATGACCTTTGTCATACTAGAATTACCGGAATCCACCCTTGATTATAATCTGCTTTTCGGCCGACCTTGGCTGAAGCACGCTAAGGTGATACAAGATTGGTCTGCACAGGAACTCACTTTCCAAGATAATAATCGTAAATACGTTGTAAAATTAGATGCTATACAACCTTGCGAGTTGCATGCTAGACCGTATTTTGCGGAACCAGTCCATATGCTAGATGGGTTGTCAAATGATGAAGAAGAAGAGTTTCTGAAAAATAACATTGACTTGATCTCCCTAGGAACTGTTGATCTACAATCTGTTGTAGATAATTGGAATCCTTCAGTTTGTACGGTGATGACTGTAATAGAAAAAGATATGAAAGAAGATAAGGCTACCATAGATGACACTGATCTACAACAACTTTTTAAGCCAGCTAAGAATACAGAGAAGCCTCGACAATTTTATGTTCTAGAAGATCAACTGACCACTTACAATTTGGGTGATGAAGAAAATCCACGACCTGTTAAGATAAAGGAGAGCTTACCATAATTATTTCAAGCAGATCTAATCCAACTACTTCGAGAATTTTCTGATGTATTTGCATGGGATTACAAAGATATGAAGGGTTTGGATCCGCGCATCTATCAACACAGGGTCATGCTGAAGCCAGAAGCAAAACCACTTAAGCAACCCAACTCCCGGATGAATCCAAACTATGCATCACAGGTAAAGGCAGAACTTGATAGGCTACTCAAAGTCGGATTTATTGTACCAATAGAGCATGCTGAATGGATCTCACCAATTGTTATTGTCCCTAAAAAGAATAAGCAGTTACGAATATGTGTAGATTACCGGAAACTGAACGCACCTACAGTGCCTGATCCATTTTCGCTCCCTTTTCTTGACACAACGCTTGATAGAGTAGCAGGACATGAAATTTATTCATTCTTAGATGGGTACAGTGGGTATAATCAAGTTAGAATGGCTGAACAGGATATACCGAAGATCGCCTTCATTACCAACTAGGGTGTTTTCGCATGTACTGTTATGTGGTTTGGATTAAGGAATGCCCCAAGTATGTTCCAAAGGTGTATGCAAGAAATATTTTCTCCTTACCTTACCTCTTTTATGCAAGTATATCTTGATGATTTTTCAATTTTTGGTAAGATGATAGCACACCTGTTCCATTTACAATGCTGCTTTGAAAAGTGCAGAGAATACAGACTCTGTCTAAACCCAAACAAATCCGTGTTTACGGTTTCATGTGGAAAGCTACTTGGTCACATTGTATCTGCACAGGGCATACAGGTGGATCCAGATAAAATCACAGCTGTGTTAGAAGCACCTGTACCCACTACACCTAAGGAAGTAATGCGCTTCATGGGCCAAGTAAGATGGCATGGTCGGCACTTGCGGTGGCTTGCTCATTTGGCAATACCACTGAACGGATTGATAACCAAGACCCCTGGACAATTTGACTGGACCCCGAACTATCAAACTGCCTTTGATCGTCTAAAGGGATTACTAACACAGGTGCCAATCTTACAGCCTCCTGATTGGGATCGCCCATTTCATGTATTTGTTGATGCTTCAGATATAGCAATAGGAAGCGTTCTAATGCAACAAACCAATAAGTGGTTCAGACCAGTGTACTATGCAAGTCGAAGATTAGCCCCTGCTGAAAAGAATTACTCTGTAACAGAGAGAGAATGTCTAGGTCTAGTATATTCTGTTAAGAAATTCAGACATTATTTGTTGGGCCGTAGATTTACTTTTCATGTAGATCATGTTGCACTTGTCTATCTAGTTCGGCAGCAGCATCTAGGTGGTCGATTAGCTCGATGGGTTCTACTATTACAAGAGTTTGACTACGATGTTATTCATCGTCCAGGCAGTTCACATGCCTTAGCAGATTTTCTGTCTCGCTTAGATTCCGGTGAAGCTCCGGTCGGTATAGATGACACAACACTGGCAATTTATATCTCTGAACCAACTAATGATGAAATTACAGACCCACCTATGCCATCTACATATTATGATCAGATCTCAACCTTCCTCACTGATGGATACCTTCCTACTCAGACTTCTCCTGCAACACGAAGGAAAATTTCAGTTTTCAATCGCCAATTTCGGTTGATTGCTGGGGAATTATACTATATAGATCACACTCGAGTTTTACTTCGTTGTATTCCACCACATGAAGCTAACTCAATCATTAATTTGGCTCACTCAATTCCTTCCGGTGGCCATTTTGCTACAGACTTAACACACCGGAAAATTCTGCAAAGTGGTCTCTGGTGGCCGCCATACTATGTACAGGGATGTATCACAGTTTGTCAAACAATGTGATAGTTGTCAGAGATCTGGACAGCCCCTGCAACGTCATCTTTTTCCTCTACAACCTGTCTTGCCATTAGAGCCTTTTCAGAAGTGGGATCTAGATTTCATTGGCCCTATTACACCACCAGCAATCCTCAGTAATAATCGTTATATTTTGACATGTACTGATTATGCTACTAGATGGGCAGAAGTCGGGGCTTTACGGTCTGCCACAGCTGTTGCGGTAGCTAAGTGTCTACTGAACGATGTCTTTCCACATTTTGGTTTACCACTAGAACTTGTTACAGATCAAGGCACTCATTTTGTCAACAATTTAATGAAAGTACTCACACATTCGTTTCAGGTCACACATAAATTTAGTTCATCATATTATCCTCGTGCAAATGGTTTGGCTGAGAGTACAAACAAAACTATGTTGAATATGCTTCGAAAACTCATTTTAGAAGCACCGGAAAGATGGGATCAACTGCTACCTGTAGTATTATGGGCATATCGGACTACATACAAGGTAACAACAGGATTAACCCCTTTCAAACTAGCTTATGGATTAGAAGCAATAGCACCGATGGAGATAGTTATACCAAGTTTACGAGTAGCAATCACTCAGAAACTGCTACCTGAAGAATCACTGTCATTTCGGTTGGATACACTCAGAGAATTAGATGAGCATCGATGGCACAGTTTTTTGACTATGCAGGAAGTATAGCTAAGACAAGCTCGAACACATGATCGATATCTAAATACTCCAATTTTTTCGGTGGGACAACTTGTACTCTTTTACAATGCAAAGTCGAATCGCTCTGCTAGCAAATTCAAGCTACGATGGTTTGGTCCCTACCAGATTTCGGAACAAGTGGGCCCAGCAACTTTTTGGTTGACTACGTTGACCGGAATTCCTCTTCCGAAAGTCATCAATGGTTTGAAGCTGCGGCCGTATCAACACACATCTAACCCACACTGAAACGTTTCACTTAGCCGCGTTTCACTTAACTAATTATGTCCACAGCCGCCCTGCCCTTACCAGCTACTCACGCATGCACACCGAAGTTAAGAATTATCATTTCAATACCGTGCGATGATTAGTCATCCTTGATTGCTCTCCATTGCAATGCATCTACTTAACCTTTTCTGTTTCGCCGAAAATCGCTATTGTGTTTTTGTGATTTGTGCTCTGTGTGCTTACCATGTGCTCTGCGTGCTTGTGCTTACTGTCTCTGTGTGCGCCATGGAAGCTTTGGCTAACTATGTCGCCTTTCGTGATGGACTCCCTGCCGACATAGGAGAGTTCCTGCGCATTCGTGGGCTTAACAACTTCACTGAACTGCCTTGGCATTCAGTGGAGTCCCACCCATTCTTTGCCCAGATCATTTTTGCCATCGCCAACACACCTGCCACCGAGCAGAGTTGGCCAATCACCTCCCTCCCATCCCATACACTTATCACCTTCCAAGCTTTTGCAGAAGCATTTAGACTCCCTTCACAAGGTCGAGAAAATGGCTCGAGTCTACCAGTCGCAAGAATGATAGAACTATTTCCTAGGTATTCCTCAAACGAGTATGCGATCCTGTGTCGATCGGAACCAGAAAGATCAGCCTTCCAATTCTTAGTCGCTATTCTCAATCTACAGAAACGCACCTATGGAATATCCCGTCCCTTCTACTCCGCCATAGATTTAGCTGCTCAAGAACCAGTAAACTTCGCATCATTTTTCTTCCACCGCATTCACCGAGAGTGCGTATCCATAATTAAACAGGTGAACAAAGGAGGCATGCCAAGGTCCAAGTTGCCGCACATCCTGTCCTTTCTTTTTTCGGCATACTCGCAGCAAAACCACCACCCCGAGGGCCTGTTCTAAGACATGAGGAATCTGTACAATTATGGGACGATGAGGAAGAAGATGAAGAGGAGCTAAACAAACTCTTCCGCAGAAAGAGGATCAAAATGAGTTCTTCTGAGAGTGAAGCACAGGGATCAGCCAAAGAAAACAAAGATGAAGAAGAAGCAAAACATGACGAAGAAACATTCCACGACACCGCAACATCGATGCAGCATGAATCCTCCGCACAATCATCTTCCCAGGAGCAACAAGAACAGGAAAATCATATTGAAGCTGACACAACTTCTACAGAAGAAGCATCCCAACAACAGTCTGAAAGGGAACAGCAAGCAGATCAGGAACAAGTTGCTAAAGAAGTGCTCGAAGAATTACTTAAGGCAGTTGACTCCACAGTCGAAGAAACTGCACAACAAACCAGCGATAAGGTACAACAATCAAACTCTGTTCTTCCCACTCCCCCACCGGAGCCGCCAATAGAGACCATTATCCCCATCCAACCCATTCACCCTGCCGAAACCACTGACTCCTCTTCCTCATCCCCGAACTACTCACCACCCAACTCCCAATAACTCCTCACCACGTCCGCATCTCCACCTTGCCAACATCTTCCACTTCCTTCGATTCCCGTAATCTCTGAATTGGCAAACATGGGTCAATTGCTCATCAACCTATCATAGCAATTACCAATCCAAATGACAGAAGTCACAGATAGCATCCGGAATGAGCTACAACACAAGGTGGACGTCCTAGAAGCAGACATCACGCCCTTGCAAGAAGAGATAGATGCGGTTAAAGCCGAAAACCATCAGCTCCACTCACAAATTACCCAACTCCAAGCTCAACTTGCAGAACAACAGAAAATTGCTGAACAAAGAGATGCCGCACTAGCAGATCTCAACCAAAAGGACAAGCTATTAAGTGAAGCACAGGCCGAAAACAGTCAGTTGAAGATCGAGCTAAAGGATAAAGAAGATGCCAGAATAGCATTACGAAATCTATTGGAAGAGACCAGAGTCCAACTCAACGAACTAGTGCAGCAAAACAAAGAACAGTAGAGCCAAGCTAAGCTAACAGAAGAAGAACTTCAAAGGACAAAAGAAAATCTATCAGATGTCAACAATATGCTCAAGCATTATTTGACCAAGGAAGCTCAGACACAGAAGCTAATTTCAGATCTCAGACACGAAAAAGAATCATACTCAAGGACAGTAAACTTTTGAATTCAAGAAATCGAAAGAAGAGAGAATCAGCTGGAAAATCAGAAGGAAAGAGTACAAAAGATGGAGCAACATGTTGCCGAAATGAAGACATCCAGAGATGCGGCACTGGCAAACGAATTTTACTTACAGGAAGCCTTTCTGCAGACCCAAGCAGAAATTTTGCTCAATGAAGCAATAGCTCTAAGTTCGGTACGAATAGATGCACAGTTAATAGAACTGGACACCCTAAAACAGTTATTA
Source organism: Ceratopteris richardii (assembly GCA_020310875.1). Lineage (NCBI taxonomy): Eukaryota > Viridiplantae > Streptophyta > Polypodiopsida > Polypodiales > Pteridaceae > Ceratopteris > Ceratopteris richardii. The sequence continues at coordinate 160,789,785 of CM035408.1, read as the reverse complement.
GAAACCCTAAAGAAAAAGATCGCCCGAACCTTTAGATTAGCTAGAAATATGTACTTAGAAGGTATTATCGATGAGCAATAGTTTTGTAAAACCTGCGGGTTCGAGTCCACCGTGCGTGCCAGAGTGTTAGCGGCCGCCGGATTGGGAATGTGTAACTGAATCTTGTTCGCACGAGTGAAAAGCTGTTACAAACAGTTTGTAAAAAAGTTATATAAATCAAAGAAAGGCGCTCCAGTGAGGGTTCCGTGATGGATCACCAGACTGTCTGTCTGGGTGACTGAGCGGGTTGTTACTATAGTGTCTGTTTGCATAATCTCCAGTATTCTGAGTTTCATGTTCATCTCTTGTCTTGTCTACCGTCGATATCTGTTTCTGTTTGTTAACTTCCTAGACGTTCGAGAGATCACCAGACTGTCTGTCTGAGTGATTGGTCTGTAGCGTTACTGTGTATCGAATCGAGTAATCCAGAGTATCTTGGCGACTTCTGAGTATTCTTTGTGTATCTGTGTTCGGCTTATCGGTTGTCTGATGGTATCCATGACGATTATGAGACTCAGCTAGTTCTTGCATCAGGTTGTTTCTTTCTTGAAATGTTCTGCAAATATGTGGCGAAGTCTGTGCAGACGTGGTAATTATTCTGGTATCCGTGTTGTCTTAAGTTGTCTGTAGTATCGAGGTTCAGGTTCCATACAGCCAAGTTTAAGTTACAGTAAAGATTCCCTGGATTGCATACTGAATCTTCAGTACGGTGTATCTGAACACTGGGATTCTCTGTGTTTCTGGATATTGGATGGAGTGTGGTATCCATTCTGTGAAGGCTGAACGAATACTCTTGTTCTGATATGTTTAGTAAGTTTACGTGTAGATGCAACATAGCATCTTAGTGTATTCGGTACACGTGGTTGAGCTAAGACCGTGAACTGTAATGTCTAAGTACAACAGATTTCGATAGTCTCAACATTAGTATATTGCTAGGTGCGAGCAGTGAGTTTGGGAACTAAGTACAGGACCTCTGTCTAACAGACCCCTTCCACTCCCAAGAACCCAAGAATCACTTAAACACACTTCTGATAGTTAGAAGAATAAACAGCGTTTAACACTCCTCATGCTAAGAAACACTCAGCCTATAAGGTGGCTTACAAATAGGGTTAGTGTTAGTAACTACCTTAATAGCATGGTGGTAGCCCTCTAGCTAAGTCAATGGGAAAAACATCTCTAAATTCAAACATAAGATCTTTAAACTTTTAACCGCACACTCTTGCAAGGAAGAATAATAAAAATTCATGTCCACATTTACATTTCTAGCATGAAAATATACATCAGATGAACTGTCTGTACAATGCTCGATGTCCTGACTATACAATAAAAAGATCTCCTGTACAAGCTGAAAATGACAAAGACTATACAATGCTAAAGATGAAATGAGAGGTGCACTAGGTACATCTCTCTCTTTCTCTCTCTCCCTATATACAAAATTTACTTCCATTTCTTTCAAACTCAAGTGTGTCTTTTTTATACTTGCGTTTAAGTGTGTCCCCCAAGCTCCATAGCCTCTCTCTTCCTAACACAAGGTCTATCCTCTCCATATTCATAATTTGGAAGTCCATGTGATTTGTATAACCCTGCATCTTGGCTTCCAAATTGGATACCATAATATCCGTATTCTCTTGTCTTCCCCTTGCATCATAGATACTATGTATTTATGTGCACTAGGTTGCTAGGGAATCTTTAGCTTTTTAACATACAACATGAAGCCACGAAAGTGAAATCCAAGCAATCTATGAAGCACAAAGGCACTTGTCTTCAATCCTCGCCAAGCGCAAATAAAAATTTGAAATGTCTGGTTGGCTTGAGGAGGTTCTAGTCACCAAAAACCAACAACAATGATGCCAAAATCATGTAGCAATAGCCCCAATTGGGCAAACTGCATCAAACTTAAGCACTTTTGAATTTTGACAGTCCTCCCAGTCCAAAAGATATAGACCAGCACTTGTACTTCAAATATATGAAGCTATCCCAAGTGAAAAAAATGGATTTTGATGTCAAATGATGAAAAACTAGGCCCAAAAGTGGTCGCCTAATTCTTGTTGAAACACTGCAAAGGGAGTTTGGTTGACCAAATCTTGTCCAAATCAAGCATCATCTATTGCAAGTGTAGCTTTTTAAGGTGACAAATATTTTTGAAATCAGATGTTGTATCACCAAGCTATGGTGTAGAGAAGATGCATATGTCAAGGATAGACTGTCAGAAAGCAAATCTTCATGAAGTAGTGACTTTGCGTGATCAAAAGTGAGAATCTAAAGCTTCTTTGAATATGCTAATGACCCATATCCCAAATCCACAACCCATATTACATGTGTGCATCATTATTTTCCCAAATCTTTGAATTATGGCATGGCTTTTCTTCCCCAAAGCTCAAATTGAAAGAGCTTTAGTTTACCTCCTTCCCAAGAACGTCTTTCCAAAATTTCACAAGTAGCAGTCGTGGAAACCGATATTATCCCATACATGGGGTTGCAAGGTGCCAAGGAGCAATATATATAAGCCACTTTAGTAACCTCCTTACATCCAAGAGGGAGGGAAGAGGGAGAAGAGAGAGGGCTAAGCTCTCTCGCACTCTGTCTTTGGTCGTTGCATGAGCAATCCCACTTCTGCATGTCGCTTGTGCTCTGAACACATGTTATCTGTTTGCCTATGCACACATCCATTCTTGGCTCGGATACCAATGTACAAAACTACTAATGAATCCCTCCATTTTTGAAGTAGTCGGTGCATGCAAATTGAGAGAGGAGGAGCACAGAGATCGAATCCTAAACAACCTAGCCGCATGGAGTTCTAATCTCTCTCTCTCTCTCTCTCTCTCTCTCTCTCTCTCTCTCTCTCTCTCTCTCTCTCTCTCTCTCCCCCTCTCTCCCCCTCTCTCTCTCCCTCCCTCTCTCTCTCTCTCCCCCTCTCTCTCTCTCTCTCTCTCTCTCGTTACCCATAAATGGCAATGCTCAAGCTATCTCATATGGGTGCCACTTGGCTCTCATGTGAGTATCATACTCAGCAAGTGTAAGAGGAGGTTGTCACCTCTAACTCATAACTAATATGTGATACTCCATGTGACATTGAGATTCCATTACTCGCTTCCATTGTCTTCTCGAAATCAACACATCTTTAATCTAATTCTTCCATAGATCAACGTCTGTGCCATGGAATTTTCCGATCTCAAAATGTTCTTTGCCTTGCATGTTATAGCTCCTCTTAGGAACACTCGCACTAGACCCTCATCCACCATATGTGCCTGAGAATTTTGATGCCATGATGATAGAGTTCGACAAGAATGAAAATGGAGCTAGAATAGTCCAAGCACCACTAAGGCTCAAGAAAGGATGACCGAGTGTTGCATTCTAGGGAAAAAGCAATATGCTCCCCAGAAAAATGGATTAATGAACAGTAATGGCCAATCAAAATTATGTGAGAGTGAATGTGCTCACATCCATAAGTGTATCAAGGAGTAAATTGACCACTCTATCTGGAAAATCTTTTCCATAGTCTCCTCTTCAAAATGCGCATATGACTAGTGTCAAAATATCATAAAATTGCAAGTACTAACATGGAAACTTGCATAGTGAATTGCTAACTCCACTACACATAATGAGTTGCCCAAAAGAATCCAACTTGTCTTATCAAACACCTATGAACAACTAGCATACACCTCCTATGGTGAGGCTGGGTAAGTCTTCCACATGCATCACCAAAGAGGCCCCTGACGTAGTTTGTTGACGATGCACCACAGTGCAATCTCCTTCTTGAGAGCTCCACAACAATACCCTCGGAGTAGAAAACCGAGATTCAAAAGTGTCATGCATCGGTATTCTCCACAGAGCTAAAAAATAAGCAAAAAACACAATACATAGGGAGCACAAACATAGACTTCTTAGGTGTTACAAATGCGGTCAAACTTAGAGTCTATGGCTCACTAGCCCACTATATGTTTTATTAAAGAACATATAAAAAAGTGTCTAGTGGCCATTCAACCTTTCACATGGACACTAATGGTAAAAATCTCCCACTAAAGGCCAATATGTCCAACCTACATATGGGAGGAAAAATGAAGAATGATAAAGAATACCTGAGTGTAAGTATACAAACTATACCTTCCACCTGATGGGCATGTTACACAATATACAAGTGACTATGTAAGATCATGAATCAAGTAACCGCTATCAAGTCACAATAGTGTCGAAAGCTATACTATGGTAGAGCTTTAGTCAAAGCATATGTAGCATTATCTCGAGTGTGAACCTTCTGAAGAATAATGTGCTCCGTGGCTACGCAATCTCTAATGAAGTGATACCTCACCTCAATGTGCTTGGTCTTTGCATGATAGACCAAATTCTTAGCCAAATCATTGGCACTCTGACTATCATTGAGCAATCAAGGTACATGCTAAGGTAAGCCCATATTACAAGCAAGATGAGAAAGCCACAATGCTTCCTTACATGCCTCACTTGCTGCAATATACTCTCCTTCTGTGGTGGAAATAGCTATACATTCTTGAAGATGAGATCTCCAAGAGATAGGACCTCCAACAAAATGAAAAATGTACCTTGATGTAGACTTACAATTGTCTACACAACGAGCATACTCAGAATCTATGTAACCAATAATGGATACTTTCCCTCTACCTAAGCAAAGACACTTGTCCTTGGTGCCACTCAGATATCTCAAAATCGTCTTGACCGCTTTCCAATGTTTCTTGCCACAATTAGACATATATCTACTCACAACTCCCACTGCAAATGCAATGTTTGGCCTCGTAGCTACCATAGCATACATGAGACTACCAACAACATACTGATAGGGAATTTTAGTCATGAATTCCTTTTTGTCATCTGATTTGGGGCAATCATCCTTGCTAATTTTCACATATGTGGTTAAGGGTGTACTCAATGCCTTTCCACCCTGCATATTGAATATGTGAAGTACTTTGGATATGTACTCACTTTTAGACAAGTATATGCATCCTTTACCCTTATCACGAGTAATGCACATGCCAAGAATATGTTTGGCATCCCCCAGATCCTTCATATCAAATGTATAACTCCACTTCTCTTTAAGAATTGACAAGTCATAAGAGGACTTCCCAACAATCAACATATCATTCAAATATAGTATCAAGTTGCCATCTAAGCATCTCTTTGTGTAGAGACAATGATCCTCATTGCTTCAAGAATAGCCTTGAGTCTTCATAAAAGCATCAAACTATTGGTACCATTGTCTAGGGGACTATTTAAGTCCATACAAGCTCTTCTTGAGCTTACAAACTAGACTTTCCTTGCTAGGAACTACATAACCCTCTGGTTGTTCCATATAGATCTCATCTACAAATCTCCATGCAAGAAAGCAGTTTTCACATCCATTTAGACTAGCTCTAAGTCCTCCATTGCGAGGAATCCAAGCAACATGTGCACGGTAGTCATCTTGACCACTAGAGAGAAGATTTCCTCTAAATCAACACCATGTTGTTGCTTAAAATTCTTTGCAACAAGTAGTGCTTTATACTTTGGAGAAGCACTATATGATGTGAATTTCAACTCATATATCCATTTACATGGTAAAGCTTTACTACTCTTTGGCAAAGGTACTAACTCCCAAGTACCATTCTTGTGAATAGAATACAACTCACTCTTCATGGCATGCTCCCACATGACATGATCCTCTATCTACATAGCCTCTTTGTAGCCAGAAGTCTCACCAACATTTGTTAGCATAACAAAATCTAAACCTGGAACATATCTATCAAGTGGACGTGAGACACGTGTAGAGTGTCTCAATGGTTGCTGAATAGGAACATTTGCAGACTGGTCTGATTGGACATTCTCTTGAGCGTGCTTGTGTGCAGCATTTTTATGCATGCTAACTGGAGGATTAGTATCCTCAAACACCATTCTTCTCACTTTAAACTCCTTAATGGGATGTTTATGCATCTTAGACTCATTGAAAATGATATCACTACTTCTAATCACTAGCCATGTTTTAGGATCCCATAAGCGATATCCAAATTTTCCTTCTCGACCATATCCAAGAAGAATGCATACCTTTGACTTATGGTCCAACTTTTTTCTAAGATTCTTGGGTATATGAACATATGCTTCACACCCAAAAACCCAAAGATGATCATAATATGGTGGCTTCCCTGTCCATAAATCTTGTGCCATTTTCAAACGCCTGGTAGTTCTAGGTGAAAGGTTAATCACATGAACTGCAGTCAATACTACTTCTACCCAGAACACTTGTGAAACGTTTGCATGATGCAGCATTGAGATTACTTTATCCCGAATAGTTCTACTCATCCTTTTAGCTACACCATTCTATAGTGGGGCATAAGGAGTTATAAACTCTCTATAGATTCCTCTAGACTGGCAAAAAAAACTAAATTCATGTGAGGTATACTCACCCCCATTATTTGAATGTAAAGCTTTGAGCTTAGTTCCTTTTTCCATCTCAATTAAAACAAGCTATTTTTTGAAAGTAGGGAATGCCTCATCCTTCAATTTGATAGGATATACCCAAACTTTTCTAGTAGCATCAACTATGAAAGTGACAAAGTAAAGAGAACCACCTAATGACCTTGTGGGCATAGGACCACACACATCTGTATGAACAAGATCTTAAGGCTGAATTGAAGACTCAATGTGCATTCTATGCACATTTGTTGTTTGCTTTCCATATTGATAATGCTCACAAAATGAAAAATCAAAGAAATCTAACATAGGTAAGTAGCCATAACAAGAAAGATTTTCCATTCCACTATGAGATATATGGACCAAACAACCATGCCAAATACAAACCATAGGTTGTTCAATAGCAGCTAAGAAGTGTTCTTTCTATGATACAAATTAAAGGATAAAGTGAGCCAACTTTGCTTCCTTTTGTGATAAACATATTGCCCTTTGATATGCAAAAGGACTGAGCATAGAAAACCACCTTGTAACCAAGGTCATCAAGTTAACCAACTTACATTAAACTACGTGATAATTGCGGTACATTGCGTACATTATGCATAGTAAATTTTGAACCATCAATGAATTGCACAACCACATCTCCAATCCAGACAACATCACACTAATAAGAATCACCAAGTCTAAAAGTACCAAGAGACTTTGCTGCATAAGTAGAGAACCACTCTCTATGTGGCATAACATGGAAAGAAGCACCAAAATCTAGCATCCATGTGTGGGAAAGAGAACTAGCCATAAGAACCTCAGTAGGCACAGTATTGTCAAGTTTCAACACATCAGCATCATTAGAAATATCAATGATTTCTTCAATCTTCATAGTTGAAGTAGATGGTGCAAGTAACTACTTAACATGCCCATCAACATTTTGCCCTTTACCTTTAGCATTCAGTAATGCATAACAATCTTTTTTCATGTGTTCTTTCTTATGAAAATAATGGCATTTGATATCCCTCTTCCTTGATTTACTTCTACTCTTATTTCGTTGACCATTCTTTTCCTTGTTCTTACTCCTGCCACGTGGTTCATTCTTTCCTTGGTAAGAATCACCAACATTATATGCATCTCCACTCTGAGTGCCAACCATAGATTTTCTAAAAATCTCCTCATTCAAGAGTGCTCCATATATGTCATCATAAACCAGTTTACCACCAGGTGCACTATTGTTAATAGCTGTGCAAAATGTATCCCATGAGGATGGCAAGGTGCATAGCAATAAGACTGCTTGTTACGTTTCTGCATAAAGCCTTTTACATTTGATAAAGAGGGTCATGGTGAGGTTTTATTAATTGGGAGACACTCAAATGTTGGGGTCTCTTCAGTGATGCCGGTGGAAGACTTACTCAGCCTTGCCATCGGAGATGTATGATAGTTGTTCATGTTGGAGTTAGACCTCTATGGAAGCACGCGAACAGCACAAGGAAGAAGAAGAAGCTTGGAGCACAACACACAATACTGGATGTATTACTAGAGAATGTACAAAGATAAGTATCCCATTAGGGAAATAGGCGTATATACAAGCCGGGGGAAAAAAACCTCCTAAAGAGGGAAAAAAGTGCCTTGCCGGTCCTAGAGTGTTCACGCACATCACTACCTAAATATATCAACAAATCCCCCCTCGGAGTGATGCGGTGAACAAGTGGCTGGTACTCATGTATAAGGAAGTGCCAAGCTATGTGGAAATCACTCCACAAAAGGAAGTAAGCCCAAAGATTTGCGGAAAGCTTCAAACTTCTCCCTAGGCAGAGCCTTCATGAAAAGGTCTGCAATGTTCTCCTGCGTGGGCAGATATCCCAAGCTGATCTCCCTAGCAGACAACCTCTCCCTGACATAATGATAATGCACCTCAATGTATTTAGTGCGAGCATGGAACACAAGGTTCCTTGCAACTACCAATGCACTCTAACTGTCAGTGAAGATGGTGGTGGCAGAAGATTGACCAACACCCAAATCAGCCATAAGGCATCTAAGCCACACACACTCAACAATAGCTGTGAAAGATGCCCTATACACAGCCTCACAATTGGAAGTGGCCACAGTAAGCTGCTTCTTGCTCAACCAAGATACACATGAGCTACCAAGCATGAAGCAAAAGCCACTAGTGGACACACGAGTGTCATAACAACCAGCCCAATCAGAGTCAGAAAAAGCATGCAAATCTGGCGGTAGTGATCCCCCCTTGGGATAAAACAACCTAAGTAGCCGAGTACCACTCAAGTAGTGAAAGATGCACTTAACCACCTTGAACAGAGCTGCCCAGATGAATTCTGCTAAACCTGTAGCAGACCGAGATGCTTATATTGGCGAACAGAAACTAGTATATACCTTTGGCACAAAAAGACAAAATAGCCTGCACAAGCACTGTGATAGTGGTTTCCGAGGCCAAAACAAGTATGCTTACCAAATTTCATGCGAATCTGAGACTGCAAACGGAGGAGTGTTGAGAGTGCCCTCGATGAAGTGACGACCTGCTCTGATACCAATTATTGGAGTTAGACGTCTACGAAAGCACGCAAACAGCACAAGGAAGAAGAAGAAGCTTGGAGCACAACACACAATACTAGATGTATTACTAGAGAATGTACAAAGATAAGTAGCCCATTAGGGCAATAGGCATATATACAAGCCGGGGGAAAAAAACCTCCTAAAGAGGGAAAAAAGTGCCCCGACAGTCCTAGAGTGTTCACACACATCACTACCTAAATATATCAACAGTTCATCGGTGCTCAATAAGCCTAGTTGGCTTCTTTGGGGTAACTCATTATATGCAATGCACTCAGTGATTCACTATGTAGGTAAACATGTCAATACTTCCAATTTGATGAGATTTTGACACTAGTCATATGCTCATTTTGTAGAGGATACTCTGGCAAAGTTTTTCAATATTTTTTTTTCTAGTTTTGTCAACTATACAGTGATCGATTTACTCCTTGATACAATTATTGGTGTGAGCACAATTATTCTCACATAATCCTTTTGGTCGGCCATTACTGTCCATCAAGTCATTTTTCTAGGAACCCTCTACTGAATTTTTCATAGAATATAACACTTGGTCATTCTTCTTTGAGCCTTAGTGGTATTTTAAAGCTCCTCTAGCTCTAGTATCATTCTATTTAGTTCGCTATCATCATGGCATCAGAGGTCTCATGCATGCCTAGTGGACCAGAGTCTAGTGCTAGTGTTCCGAGGAGGAGCTATAATTTGCAGGGCAAAGACCATTTTGAGATTCGAAAATTTGATGGCTCAAACTTTGCTCTATGGAAGAATCAGATTAAGGATGTGCTAATTCAGAGGAGGCAATGGAAGCTAGTAAATGGAATCTGAAAGAAGCCTACTAACATGGATGAAGATGATTGGAATGATTTAGATGAAATGGCTAGGTCTACCATTCGATTGCACCTGGCAGATAATGTTTACTTTATAGAATTGGACTGTGAAACTGCAGAGGAGCTTTGGAAGAAGTTATGCAATACATATGCAAAAGAAATGGCATCAAACAAAGTGTACCTCATGAGAAAGTTATATGATCTTCGCATGAAGGATATAGACAATGTTGCTGCTCATTTGAATAAGTTTGATGCTATATTCTCCCAGTTAGAGGCTCATTAAAACGTCTATATCAATGACCACATGGATGTACATAAGTGATATCCACAGAAGCATACATAGTGTGTATGTGCTCAATATATGTAGTAAAATGACACTCAAAGGCTGAATGCACAACCCAAAAACTAGCCAACAACACCTACAAGTGTCTATCAACTCCGTTGTTTAGGCTCAAAAAACTTGCATAAATTTGTAGTGGTTGCTCCCACCACAATTGAAAACCTTCAAGAAACCTATAGTTTTAAGAGTGTGGCTGAAAACATAGCCCCAAATGTGAATAATTATTTTTGGAGAAGTACAAAGAACACTCTTTTTGATGTTCTTGAACCTTTATGAAGAGACCTATGCACGAAAGTACTCCAAAATGGCTCCAAAAATCACCCCAAAAATGCTTCAAAAACAGGCTTTGAAAGCAACAAATGAAGCTTTGAGGGACCAAAACATGCTCAAGGTAATGTTAACATTAGTCTTTCCCCTTCTTCAGACACCACAAGAGTGTAGCTTAGTGGCAAGGGATTGCCACGGTTAAGCGAGCTCTGAGGGAAACAATATTGGGATGGGTGACCTCCTAGGAAGTACAACGAACCTCTATCTTCCTTGATCTTTGAGGTCCTCCCTTATGTGCAGCCCATGGTGTCAATGGTGACTTCGGTGACTTAGATGACAAGATATGCCAAGGTCTATGCCTTGGTCACCACCTTAGTCGTAAGCCTTGGAGAAAGCCTTGGGTGGGTGGGCAGGTGCTTGCTTCGCTTGCACAAAAGGAACAAATTTTTTGCATCAAAATGCTCTGGCACTAGTGAAGTTGTTTTCCTGGTGATGCACCATACTGCACTCTCCTTCCTGAGAGATCCATGATGATACCCTTGGAGTAGAAAATGGAGATCCAAAAGCACCGTGCATGGGTACTCTGCACAGAGCTATAGAATATGCAGAAAAAACAGTGCACATGGAGCATGAACAGAGACTTCTTAGGTGTTACAAATGCAATCAAACTTACAGTCTATGGATGACCAAGCCACTATATGTTTTATCAAAGAACATATACAAAAGTGTATGGTGGCCATTTGGCCTTTCACATGGACACTAATGGTAATAGCCTTAACATCTAGGTGTCTCCCAGTTAATAAAACCTCACCACAACCCTTTTTATCACGCACAAAAGGCTCTATGCAAAAAGATGTAATCACTGCATCGATGACCACATGGACGTACATAAGCGGTATCCACATAAGTGTACATAGTTTGTATGTGCTCAATATATGGAGTAAAATGGCATTGAAAGACTGAATTCATAGCCTAAACACTAGCCAAAAACACCTATAAGTGTCTCTGAACTCTAATCTTTAGGCTCAAAAAATCTACATAAACTTGTGGTGGCTACTCCCACCACAACTGAAAAGCTTTCAAGAAACATGTAGATTTACTATTGTGGCTAAAAACACAGCCCCAAATCTGAATATTTGTTGTCATTGAAGTACAAGGAACACTCTTCTTAATGTTCTTGAACCTATGTAAAGAAAAATATGCGTGAAAGCACTCCAAAATGGCTTCATAAAGCACCCCAAAAATTCTTCAAAATAGGCTTTGAAAACAAAGAATGAAGTCTTGGGGACCCAAAACATGTTCCTGGTAATGTGAGAATCTTTCCTATTCCTCCAACACGATAGCAGTTTAGTTTAATGACAAAATCTTTGTCGATTAAGCTAACTCTCAAGGGAACAAACTAGGATGGGTGACCTCCCAGAAAAAGTGGAACCTCCGTCTTCCTTGATTGTTGAGGTCCTCCCTCACACACAACCAACGGTGCCAATGGTGACTTTGGTCTCTCGGATGACAAGATATGCCAAGGTCTTTGCCATGGTTGCCACCTTAGTCATAAGTTGTGGGTGGGCGGGTGGGTGCTCGCTTTGCTTGCACAAAAGGAACAAAGCTTTTGCATTGAAATGGTCCAATAGCAGGGAAGTATTTCTCTGGTGATGCATGATGATGAATGATCCTTCTCGAGAGCTCCACAAAAATACCCTTGTAGTAGGAACCTTAACTCCAATGTTGCATCCAATACTCTACACAAGGGGTGCAGACTACACAGAAAAACATATACAAACGTGGTCAAATTTACAATGTGTGGCTGACTAGGACACTATATATTTATCAAAGAACATATACAAAAAGTGTTTGGTGGCCCTTTGGCCTTTCACATGGACACTAACCGTAACAATCTCTAAGCACCATCCCAATCTATTTGATGGGGCTGATGTGAAAACTAACTAAGAATGCTAGCTACATAGGCAATATTTGGTCTCGTGTTGGCCAAGTAAGGTAAAGATCCAACAAGCTATTGATAAGTATGCACATCTACTAGTGATGACGAGCCCTCTATGAGCTTCATGTTTGGATCAAGTGGTGTAGATATTGAGCAACACTTATCCATGTTTTTCTATAAAGTGGATAAGATTAGTACTCCTTTTTTTCAAAGGAATATGACTTCTTTTGTTTGCCACACTTTCATGCCAAAGAAAGAGTGAAATAGACCAAGATCTATCATGGAATACTCAAGTTGAAGCTATGTGATGATAAAGTGGATGAATTGGACGTGTTCTTCATATGAGCTTGTCAAAATCAATTCATCTACATAAAGGATGGTGATTTCAATAAGGGACTCTTTCTAGTATATGTATAGGTTAGCATTAGTTGTGCTTCTTTGAAATCCATCATCTTCAAAGAACTTGTGTATCTTTTCATACTAGGCCTTGGGACCTTGCTTGAGACCACACTGTGCTTTGTGAAGTTTGTATACATGATATTCCTTGCCTTTGATCTTGAAACCTTAAGTCTCTTCTACATATACCTTTTCTTGAAAATCACCATTGAGGAAAACACTTTTGATGTAGATTTGGTAAATGGTTCATTTGAGGTGTGCACTTGATGCAAAAATGACTCTTGTCATTTTAAACCTTATAGTAGGGGCAAAAGTATCTTCATACTGAATGTCATGCTTTTTTTTTATAAACCGTAGATACAAGTCTTGGTTTATATTTGTCCAAGGTACAATGTGATTTGTACTTTACTTTCTATAGCAAAAGTAATTCAAATAACTTGATGATTAGTAGGCTTTGGAGCAATTGTCCAAGTATTTTTCTTTTTTTATTTCATCCATCTCTATCTGCATAGCTTGTTCCCACTCTTGATCGCTGAGATTCTTTAAAGAAGGATCTAGAATTTACTAAAGTTGGTGCATAAGTGCATAATTGACATAGTGGTTTTGTTCTTATTGTTGCTTCTTGATGAGCCTTTGAGATCTCCTAGGTTGTTGAGGAGAACTTGCTTCTGAATTTGGCTTAGAAATAATTGTGTCCCCCTTTGAAGTGTAGATGGGTGGACCAAAACTTGAACTTGAGTATTTAGTTGAGTACGACAAAGCTTCATTAAAGAGGACATCTTTTGAAATTATGATCGAGTGATTTTCTATACCGTATAGTTTCTATGTCTTGGATTGTTCATCGTAACCAATGAATAGATGTTTCTTAGACTAAGATGCCATCTTATGTCAATTTTCCTTGGGCAATGTACATATTCTTCACTTTCAAACACTTTAAAGTAGTTGACATTTGGCTTTCGTACATGGTAGGCTTCAAATGGAGTTTTTTTGTGTAATATGCTTGTGAAACCTCTATTGATTATGTGAATTGTGGTGTGTATAAATTTGATCCAAAAATTGATTGGTAAGGATTTTTTCAAAGAATAGTGCATGCAATTTCTATTACACTATGGATCTTTCTTTCAGCTACTCCATTTTGGAATGGACTATGGGGCTCAGTAAGTAATCTCTTCATGCCCTTATGTTTCAATAAGTCTTCAAAGTCATGGTTAATGAATCCACCACCTTCATCAGATCTAATCATCCTTACTAAATTGGATGCTTTCTTCTCAACTTGATAGACCCACTCTCTGAACTTTGAAAATGTTTCTACCTTAAAATTGAGAAAATAGACCCATCTCGTGTGATCATCTACTAAGAGAAAGAAGTAGGGTGATCTTCTTAGTGATGGGGTATTCATTGGTTCACATAGATCCATGTGGGCTAGGGCTCGAGCATTCTTTGCTCAAGTGGAACCCTCTTTGGGAACACAAACCCTGTGTTTCTTGCCTTGGGTGCAAGCTTGATAGATATCATGTACTTATCCAATCTTGGGTAATCCCTTAACCAATTCAGATGATGCGATTTTGGTTAAGTAGGATATGTGTCCATAGCATTGGTGCCAAAGGGTGGAAATTGATTCCTTGGTGCGAAAGCAGGAAATGTTGTACAAGAATCTATCCTCAACACCTTGGGTTATGATGTCCTTAGTGCTAGGAACAATCACCTTCACTGATGTGGTATCAAAGAGAACTTGTTTATGATGATCGATAATTGCTTTGAAGGAGAGGAGATTCATGCAAAGCTTTGGTAAAAAACTATGTTTGATATCGCTTTGCATTCTCCTCTGTTATTCATAATTTTTACTTTGCCTTTTACTTCAATTGGAAGACTCTTGTTATTTCCTAAGTAACATTTGACTTTGTGGCCTTCTAGCTCTTGAAATGACTCATGGTCCTTGCACATGTGGCAAGTTGCACCACTATCAAATATCCATTCATGTGATGAGCTAGAAGTGATTAGAGCATTGTCCTCTATTGAGATAAATAGATCTTCACTCCAACAATGAGATCTATGTATAGAGGACTTATCTTGATTCCTAGAAGTAGAAGCTTTATGATTGTTCTTGTTTCTTATAATAGAACATCTCTATATAACCTGATTCTCCACAATAGTTTCATGTAAACTTCTTGGATAAGTTGCTAGAGACTTACTTAGGAATGTTTCTAGAGTGATTACTAGAGTTTTGAGCCTCGTTGAAGAAACCTTTAGCTTTCATGGCCGCTTCTTGTGATGTTCAATACTTTGCTCATGACTCATGGAGGAGCAAGAGTCTTCCAACTTCCTCCTAGGTTAACACTTGGCCTCCATTATAAAAGGGCATAAAATGTAGAGGGATTCATATCCTGATAGAGATCTTGAATTATTTCCAAGCCTCATGAGAATTTCTTCAAGAAGTAATATGCCATTCAGCTGACTCATTAGGCTCTAGAAATAGTTTTCCTAGGGCCCTCTTATCTTTTACATTCCAAACATTCCATGCTGCTATGTGACTATCCTTACCAAGCTCAAGTTCCATAGCAACTACAACTTCATATAAAACGTTTGTGTATAAATAAGTCTTAATTGTGTCCTTCCTTAAATTGTAGTTCATGCCATTCAACCTTTCATTGGACAAGAACATAGGCATGAATGATGGCAATTACAACATACTCAAAGATGTTGCATCTGAAATGGTAGACATTTTTACCATTGGAGAAAAATAGAACTTCAAAAAATGATTCACCACACTTGGAAAGAATCAACACCAAAAGTTGGGGTTGGATGAGGGGGGACTAGAGTATCCCTTTTGAAAATTTTGACACCTTAGGGGGCTTAGAATATCCCAATATTCATGATAGACACCTTTGGGGGACTTAGAGTAGCCTCCAAAAGCACACACACTCAATGAACTCCTCTTATGTTCTTGATGGCACAAAAGAGGGTACTTAGTGCAAAATGGTGTGCAAAGGAAAATGAAAGCCTTGGATACAAGTGCTTTGAGTAAGAATTACAATAAAGGTCACTTAGTGATTATAGTGATGAGAAGGTAACAAATAGATGCGAGAGATAAAGTCTCGATTTAATGCTTGCAATCAAATTTTATGTACCTTAACTAACTTCTAAGAATAAATTGGATATAAGATTGAGATAGGACTCATACAAATTTTACGTGATTATGGATTTGAACCTTAAAAGGGGATTAAAGTTGTATGTGATCCTCCTTCGCAAAGAAATACGGACAATGAAGTCGAAGGTGGTTGAATTATTCAAATTGAAAAGACCTATATTTCAAAAATGAGACTACTTCATATGCATGCAAAATTACTCACACAAACAAAAAAAAACATATTTGATGATGTCATAGGTAGATAGTATTTTGGAGAAGAGAGCACAAAATTCTAGTAGTCCTCATCAAGGATGGAAACTCAAATTATCTCTACGATAAATCTTCTTCTCATTGTCACCTCAGTTGGTGGATATGGTGGAGATGATGAATGTCAGTGCTCGTGTTCTCTCTCTCTCTCAAACTATCTCTCTGACTATCTAGAGAATCGGGGATTAAAGCACGTGTGCAATTGATAGGGGGTGCTCATGCTTTTTGCTAACGTGAAGATGAGGCATCAGAAGCGATCTCCACTATAGAAGTTGTGAAGGATGCTCCTGAAAGAATTGTTGTTGCAACTAAGGTTCAAGGGAAGTCGGTCCTAAAGATGTTGGTTACTAAAGGATGGAAAAGTCCATGTTGATTCATTCTTGGATGTTGAGCTCTCAAAGAGGTTTGTGCATGATTGCATACATGTTGCAATACATGCATATGACAATGCAAATTAGATGTATAGCAAATAGAGTCTATACACATGTGATTTGAATACAAGGCCATGTGTTAGTGCATTAGAGGTTGTCTCATTGGTTGATACACTTTACACAAATAATGAGAATTCTTATTCGCTAGTGTTATTGAGTTGCAAATACAAAATTGGTGGTAGATGATGCTCCCATGATTGCAAAAATCTATGAATAGCAACAATGAGATTTGGATCATTATGCACATTGGGGTAGGTGAAGAAAACCTTAAACAGCGAGTCGTAACAAACGAGAACTATGTCGTAAAAAGAGAACACTCTCGTCAAAAATTACATGTTTTCACCTCATTTTTGGAATTCCTTTACACCAGTATACATATATTCTCAAAATGAGGTGAAAACAAGCAATTTTTGACATTTTTTGTCATTTTCTCAAAAAAAAATGAGCTCAAAATGTAGTCAAAATTTCACTATATTAGGCATTGACGTGTCCCAAAATGTATATGATAAGACATTGACATGTCCAAAATCTATATGATAAGACATTGACATGTCTAATATATATATAAGAATGTAGAAATCAATAGTTTTTACACAAAAATAACATTTTAGACATATCTTTAATGGGTGGATATCTGATTGTTATTCAAAATTGCTACAAAACATGGTTTCATTAACCAAACTACTTTGAGGCATTTACATAAGCACTAAAAATGTCTGAGAGCTTCAATGCAACTCACAACTTTGTCGATCTATGTCTACACCGTCATCATCTGATGCACTTGATTCAGTCTCATACTGTTGAGAGCTCTCTTCTTCTTCTTCTATATCCACAAGAGCTCTATCTTCATCCACGTACATACCAAATTCTGCAGGATCATGCACAACTCTTCTTGTTTTCCTATGATTTCCTGTACCACGTACATCTGGAAGCTTTTGTTTTATCATGTTGATGGTTGCTTTCCTCAAGTGACCAGTCTTTGTCAAGGAAAAATCATAAACAAGAATATCTACATCATCCATTTTAAGAGTGGATGTGCTTCGAATATTCTTTTTCCTTTTTGAACCTGTTCGTTTAGTATCACACACCATTTCTAAGTTATATTTACCTGTGAATGCATTACTACTTTTAGTGTAATACCAATGCACCACCAAAGCCTCTATTCTTCTCTGATCAATATCTTTAGTTATCTCTAAAACCTTTGCAATCCAAAATGGCCTGGTAGCCTCATCACCATCAGCAAGTACTGCAATAAGCGTTCCAACATTTATCTCTATTAAATTTCCTTGCCATCTTGCTTCTGCCTGTTTTGTCGTCCTTGGGCCTACATAAATATTTCTTTCTGGTGGATGTATAAAACTTTGAAGTGCATCTGCATTACATGCTTGGGCCACATTCACGGATCTTTGTGTACAAAAATCCCATGTGAATGGAACATCAACTGGCCAGTGACCTACAATTGTATACTGTATAATCTCTTCTTGATGATTGAAAAAGTCCTCCCACCAAGATACATCTTGATCTCCAGCATATTTTTTTGCACGCTCAATATGTCTCTTCTTTTCAATGAGTGCATGCATCCAGCTTTTACTTTGATCAACCACACTTCCACATCTTTCTGTATTGTTTTTATCTTCATATGGTGATTGTTCTGCACCATACACTGTTACAGTAGACAAATTAGGCACCTGCAATAAGAATCTGCATCCATCTTTAGGCTCCCACCCAAGAGAAGATGAATACTGCTTTGCAAATAAAAGGGTTATTTCATCAACCCTCCTCATCAAGAATACATGGTTGAAACTAATATTGTGCAATGGAGCCAAAACCTTAGCACTGTTATCAAGGCCCATTGAGCAAAAGTGCTTAAAGTCATAAATCTGTGTGAGGTGTTGAACTTCTGGTTTTGGAGTATATGCTTCTGAAATCAGCTCAGATAAAATCGGAAGAGTAAAAGCATTGTTACGTGCCAACTTCTTAGAGAAAGTATTGAACATTTGATCAATGTGATCATGAGTGTGGCCAACCAAAAGAAAATTTACCTTAACCTTCTGAAATACCTGTTTTTCAACAAGCATGCTTAAATATCCAAAGACTGTAGAATTTTTATTCTCTCTTGGAGTATTATCTAGTTGCAAATATAGAGTTGGTGGCAAAAGACCCTTCCATGATTGCAAAACACGATGAATGACAGTAACTGTAAGGTTTGGATCATTATGCACATTCGGATATGTGAAGAAAACCTTGGACATTACAGTTCCATTGTATACCAAAGCGCCAACCAAATGCATTTGCACAAGGACTTCATCTCCAATGTCCTTAGGGATGCGATAAAAATGTGGCAAACACGTTTTTTTTTTATCCATACCATCGATCAACAAACACATATAACGCTCCGGATTTCTGAGTGCCTTACTTCGATGATGAATTGCTTTCTTTCTCTCTAATGCTTGACTGTCACGATGGTTGTTAAGAAGGTTTTTAAAATTATGCTTTTCCTGTGGTGTTGTAGCCCCTTTTGCCATGTTTTTCAAAGTGGCGCAAACTGAACATTCACCCATTCTAACTTTACGAGGAATAGAAACATTGTTAAACTCTTCCTTCCATAATCGAGTAAAGTGACGATACAACACATACTTCTCATTTCTATTTTCCATGTCTTCTCTATATATTTGAAATACCTCTCGACGAGTAAAGTTATCTGACAAGTGCAACCTTCCAATTGTAGGCATAACTTCACAATGCAAGCTAAAATAGTTCATCATCCAATTCATTGCATGACGTCCAACAAATCCTTTGGTCCCAACATGGAACGTATCCAAAATGAGATCCCCATTCAAAAACCCTTGTTGAACCCTATGTATTCTAAAATTTCCTACACCCATTGCAATTTTAAATGCAGCCCTACAGCATGGCATCCCTTGAGTAAAGAAATATTCAAAACCAACACGCGTTATTGACATGTTATCCTCAATCATTTGCATGCAAGAAACAAGGTATATATCTTGCCTTTCACTATCTAAATGGAGGAATTTTTCTCTTATGTGCTTTAGTTTCTTCATCCCTAAATTATACAAACATTTCAAACCACAACAATGCTTCACAATATCCAATGCAATCTGTCTATCTGAAGTAAGAAATTTAAATCTTTTTCGACTTACTTCACGAGACCTTCTTTTAAATCGTAGATTGAGCTTGCTTTTCTTTTTCGTTGCTCCACATGCACTTGAGTCAGAAGGGAGATAAATGGTTGGATCAGATGGGAGATCAAGAGGTGCATTTGGTTGAGCAGCATTGCACTGTGAATTGGATAACTTAAATGACTCAACAGAAAACATGGAATCATCAGCACGTTCTAAATCATAGGGATCATCACTTCTCTGGAAAGGTTCAACTGAGAACAATGAATCAATATGAGCAGAGGAAGCTGATGCCCAAGCATCCACTGAAAAGATTGAGCTCATCTTCACTGAGTTCACAGAAGACTGAAGATGAATGACCTTTTTAAATAAGTAGAAATCCGAGATCAAGTGAAGATATCACATCAAATGTCACATCAAGAAGATATGAAATCAAAAGCTTATTAAAGTACATTAACTAACATTAAACATCAAATTACATCAAATCACTTAATTACTCAAATATACACTAATAAGGGAACCAAAGATTTGATTCACTTTTGATTCAAATGAGAAACACAGTTGATTTCTAACTACATATGAGTCATTCAGTCTAAGCATTGTGAATGAATCAAAATATATCCAAGTTGAGTTCCAACAGGAATATATAATAAAATTGTTTGGAGAAATTTTACAAGAAGAAATTTTACAACTGGAATATATCCAAGTTGAGTTCCAACTGGAATATGCTATGCCATTGAACACTATACAAGAAGAAATTTTACATTTGGTTAAGATTTCAAGGATTAGGTTTTATTGTGGTCTTGGCTAGATATCAAAGAGGTAGATGAAAGTATATTGAAAAAGAATTATGTGTAAAAGAGGCACACAGAAAGTATATTCATACATTGATTTTCCATTTCAACAATGTGTTACAAGATAAATGTGAATATGAACTAAAGTGTGGAGGATAACACTATAAAGATGTCAATAATCTCACAACTTAGACCTAATTTTCTCCCAAGCAACAGACTCTAAGAAAAAACTTCTACATGAGATTGGAAATCCTCATGTACATACCATACTGTTGCCATTGAAGTTTAATTTCCATGCAAATGTATATAAATAGTTGCAAGGTTCTGTACTAGAATGTTTATTCATAGTGATTTTCCATTTCAATAGTGAGTTACAAGATAAATGTGAATATGAACTAAAGTGAGGAGGGTAATACTATAAAGATGTCATTAGTCTCCCACATTTAACACAACTTTGACTTGATTTTCTCCCAAGAAAGAGATTCTTAGAAACAAATATCTACATGAGTTTAGACATCCTCATGGACATACAATACTCTTGCCATTGAAATGTAATTTCTATGCAAATGTATATAAATAGTTGCAAGGGTCTATGAATATTTCATTAAAGTGGCTCTGAAACAGCCTATTTGTGTGGGTGTTATTCCCTGGTTAGATAAGTTGACAGATTTAGTTAGCAAGTGGACTCATTCAGTTAGATCCAGTTAGTCTCTGGTTCAAGTTACCCAATTGCCTATAAATACCAGAGGAGTAGATCATTCGCATTTTCAAAATCCACGAGCAAGAGAGAGCAGCAGAGCACAGACAGCCATGGAGCACAGAGGTCAGCATACCAGCAAGCCAAGTCTGATGGAGAAGAAGAATGTTGGCAAAAGTACCAAGAGGTAGACAAAATCATAACATAAATAAAGATTCCAAAAAGATTCCCTCTGTATGTCTGTGTAATTATCTGATTTCTAGGTATTTATTTTTCTTACCTCTAGAAATATGGATCCAAAGCATGTACAGCTCGATGCTTGGCATCGACTTTAAGGTGTAAGTCGATGCCAGGCATCGACTTAGGATTGCAAATCGATGCCAGGCATCGACTTGTCGGTGCAAGTCGATGCCTGGCATCGACTTGCAGCCCCACGTCGATGCCTGGCATCGACTTGGGGCTGCAAGTCGATGCCAGGCATCGACTTGGGCCCAAAAGTCGATGCCAAGCATCGACTTGCCGGCATCAACATGCACTGAAAAGTCGATGCCAGGCATCGACTTTAGGGTGCAAAGTCGATGCTTGGCATCGGCTTTTGGGCCCAAGTCGATGTTTGGCATCGACGTTTGGGCCCAAGTCGATGCCAAGCATCGACTTTGTGTGCAAGTCGATGCCTGGCATCGACTTTGTGTGCAAGTCGATGCCTGGCATCGACTTGCACACAAAGTCGATGCGTGGCATCGACATGCACTTAAACATCGATGCCTGGCATCGACCTGAAGCTCAAAATCGATGCCTTGCATGGACTTGGGCCTTTGAAACCACATTTACGTTTGATTTGATATTTCCAAGTGCCTTCAGGGATGCGGAGTACAAGGATGAAAGGCCCATCAAGAAGCTCAGAGTCACCATGGGCTCTAGTGACCAGCAACGTGACAAAGGCAGTGGTCACCAATCAAAGCCAAAGAAAATTATTGAACCATTATCCTCTGAGAAGGCCAGCAACCCACTAGGAATATCCTCAGGTGGACAGAGTAGCATAAAAATTCCTGTGGAGGATCCAAATATGAAGGAAAGGTCTAGGGAGACCGAGGTCATGAGGACAGATCGTCCACTTCGAGACATGACAAATCTCGAGTGGTGCCTTCAGTACGTTGAAGAGAAGAATGCAGTCCTCCTTGTGTTCGCAAGGGCCTATGGCAGAGGAAAGATCACGACAACACAAGGTTTTCAGTATGGACTTGTTTACAAACTGGATTATGAAGATGAAGATTCTGACAACCTGCTTTTCTTGGTGGAGACATCTAAAGGATTAAGAAATGTCATATGCAAGATGGATTTCTTGTGCCCAGAGTGCTGTGTTCCAGAAGGGCTAGCTTAGATATGCAGAGACTCAGTGAATTTCATCAAGGACCTGATGCCATGGATCCAGGGCAATGTCATGCCAACACAGCAGAAGAAGACGACCCCTGTAAAGGCAAGGGGTAAGCAGAGTGTGCAGAAAAAGCCCCAAAAGAAAAAGAAGATAATTTCAGAAGAGGAGTTTTCTGACTCAAGCTCTAGCTCTGCTGACATAATTGTTGCACCTGGTGGAGAGCTTGCATCTGGTGTGCTTGGCACTGAGCAGAATAAGATGAGGGAGGACATAGCTAGAAGAAAAGTTGTGAAGAAGGGGCAGTTGTTCCACCTGCCGATTAATATTATCCACAGGCCACCCGTGGATCCAGTCACAGGGAGGAGGCCCCTTGAGATCAGGGAGCCACATAATTTGCACGTCCAGAATCTTAAGAAGAAAATGAAAATAAATCCTCATGCTACTGTTGTGCCATTCCTTGTCATGGTGGATCCGAATGAGTGCAGCTGTGTGGAGGATTTCAATGAGGGTTTGTTTGAGGATTACACTTATTATGTGATTGGAGGTTCACACTCTGCAGAGGCTCGTAGACAGTTAGTGAAGGAGCACCCTACTACATTTTTCTTTAGGTATGCAGAGTGTAAGATATATGCTGGTCTTACAACTGAGGAAGCCAAGCTTCTTGCTTGGGATCACAACAACGACAATGACTACAGGCAGAAAATGTCCTCCATAGAGAGAATTCGGTTCTTCCACCATGAATATGAAGATTGTCTTGTGAAGGAAGCTGGAAGAATACATCCCAATCTACGAAAGCAATGCCTTATTGAGGTTGGAATTGCATTGGATGAGAATAGAAAGTCAGATGCTTTAAGGAAATATGATCCATGGTTTCAACTGGCATTCAGATCAGGTGAGATCTGGGATCTACAGGATAGAATTTTCACAATGTGGGAGCACAAGGAGGTCAAGGGCCAGAAGCAACGAAAGTCGAGGCCAGACCCACAAGTTGATCTGAAGGGAAAGGGAAGGAAAGTTGACCTTTCAATTGAAGAGGCTCCTGAGGACATGAAGCTGACCCCATGGAGGGCCCTTCAAGGAATCAAGGATGATACATTGATCATATCAACTTTGTCAAGGGTAATCTCGAAGGAGTTAAGCCTCGAGGAGATGGTGACTGAGCTCAATAAGTATGTATGTTATTCTCAGATCGTTTTTCCCTCCTCCCATGCTTCTTGTCTAACCTAGTCTCTTTTATATTTATGTGTCTGTAGTCATAAAGTGTACATGAAGACTCAGGAGGTGATGATGAAGAGGCTGGGTTGCTTTTCTTGGACAGAGGTCCAAGCAGACTATCCAACCACATCATCCTACAAAGCCTTATCAGAATATTTCATCTTGTTTCGTGATTGGGTAGGTTCTCTTATCAGAATATTTCATCCTAACCAATTTGATGCATTGCATGGCATCGACTTGGGGGCATAAGTCGATGCTTGGCATCGACTTGGGGGCATAAGTCGATGCCTGGCATCGACTTGGGGGCATAAGTCGATGCCTGGCATCGACTTGCAGCATAAGTCGATGCCTGGCATCGACCTGCAACAAAAGTCGATGCCTGGCATCGACCTCGTGGCAAAAGTCGATGCCAGGCATCCACTTAGGTCCCAAGGTCGATTCCAAGCATCGATTTTCAGTAGAAGGTCGATGCCTAGCATCTACCCCAACAAGAAATCGATGCGATACATCCGTTCTTTATGTTCTGTTTGCTGTACTGAAGAGCTCTTTTAATTGTCTTTCCAATTTGTTCTGCAGAAACCAAGGAAAAGTAAGTCTGCAGAGGTACTAGATGATTGCCCCCCTGCATTCCTTGCTCACATTCAAAGAGCAAGGCATGAGAAATCTAGACTGAAAGCGAAGGAGATGGATTTTGATGATGAACCTGATCTTAAATGTTTCTCCAATCCCCTAGACCCCCTTAGGCCTGTATATTACAATGTGTTCTGTAGTGATGTAAATAATATTTGTTCTGTTGTGCCTAGAAAACATTTCTCCCTTCTCATAGCGGACATACCCTATGGATTTAGGATGTTAGGATCAGTTAATGATGATGAACCCTTCAAACACCCTCAGATTCGGAAGATGGTCACTGATTTTGCAGAGTTGACTATGTCTCCTCTTTGGAGGATAGTAATTTTCCATAGCAGAGACCAGTCTTTCTCTATTTCAACTGCTCTGAAGGCAAGATGTCATGCTGTGGAGTGCCTCACTTGGTAAGTAATCTTCTTTCTATCTCCATGGCTTTAATGATGCCCTCTGTGACTCATAGTTCTTTTTTGCAGGGTGAAGACAAACGTAAATCACACTCCTTTGCATCGGTTTGTGAGCGCCACTGAATGCATTACAGTTGGCTATTATGATGAAGTAAGCAAAAGGAGAGTCAGGGAGCATTGCAATGAGAATGGGATCTCAAATGTGCTCATGTTCCCAGCCGTTACCAAGAAACTTCGTCATGTAGCTGGGGACATGACATTGGTTAACCCTTATCAGAAGCCACAAAAACTCATAATGAGATTGCTTCAGCTATTTTCCAATGATGATGACTGGGTCCTAGACCTTTTTTCGGGCACAGGTAATTTCAATTTTCACAATTTTCATTAGTCATGGTTGATTGAAGCCTCTAAGTGGTTTTCTGCTGTTTCAGGAACGACTCTGGCTTGCTCCTTAAAGATGTTCAGGCACTGCATAGCTGTGGAGAAGGATGATGCTCAAGTGAGCTTCATTAGAATGAGAATCAATGGGCTGAATGAATGCCCAGATGAAGACCAAGAGGTTGGAAGGAAGCACATTGCAAATACGGAGAGATTCCAACCAGCTTCAAGGGAGCCTGTTCCCCCACTTGCAGATGAACCTGGGGACATGGCTGACCTTGAAGAGCCAATCTTGGAGCAAGAGAGGCAAGATAGGTGTTCTAATGTGCCAGAGGATACCAATACCCTTGAGCCTGAGGAAAGCTATGATCAGCTTCTATTGTAGATTCACATAACTCTTGTAAAACACATGAAATGTAAAAGATCATTTTAATGGAAATATAATTTGGAGTTCTGCTTCCACTTGGTGTTCAGCTTGATTTATCTTGAGCATTTCTCTGATCATGTGTGAATGTTTCTTAGTATAATTTTGTTGAATATTATCTTCTCTTGGGAATGCTTTTGTGAAGTGTATTTCATATTCTGTTAATATGGCCAGGCATTCAATGGGGATCTTAACCATACAAAGGGGATGATCTTAATTGCCTTCTTAAAATGCTCTGATTTTTGCAACACATGTACTCTAATTTTCGAGTAACTTTTAATTAGCTATCATCTGTGCTTGTTGAGGTTATAGATGTAATGAAGGAGCTTCGCGAATTCTTACTTGTACCTTTTCAACTCTAATCTATTGTCCAAGATCATGATGTGGGATTCTTGGTCATGCTCAACAACTAGTTTTCATGGCAACAAGAATTTTAGTATATCTATCTTGACTACTCGGGATATGAGATCAAGCTTCTAAAGACAATATTTACAAGCAAGACTCGTGATGCTTTCTAGATATTGTAAAATGCCCACTTTTTTGCTTCATATAATGGTATTTAGGTAAAAAGAAAAAGAGAACATGTCTTTGTTCTCCTTTGTTGTGACTCAGTGTTCTTAGACCTTACATTTCCATTGTACACCAAAGCACCTACCAAATGCATTTGCACAAGGACTTCATACCCAATATCCTTGGGAAGGTGCACAAAAGGAGGCAAGCATGTATTCGTTTGACCCATAACATCAATCACAAACACATATAACACTTTGGATGTTTAAGTGCTTTACCTCTATGATGAATTGCCCTCTTTATTTCTAAAGTTTGACTCTTAAGATGCTCTATGAGCAGAACTTTAAAATTATATTTTTCTAAAAACATTGTAGCCCCGTTAGCCATGTTCTTCGAAGTGGCACAAACTAAGCATTCACCCATCCTAAATTTTCGAGGAATAGTAACATTGTTGAACTCTTCTTTCCACAATCTAGTAGAATGAGGATACTACAAAAACGTTTCATTTTTAGTGAGCATCTCTTCTCTATATACCTAAAATATGTCTTGACATGTATACTTATCTAAGAAGTGTAACCTTCTAGTTCTAGGCATAGCTTCACAATGCAAACTACAACAGTTCATCATCCAACTCATTGCATGACGACCAATAGATGCTCTTTTCCAATTCTAGAACAAGCTTAGAAGATGATATCGTCATTGATAAGTTTTTGCTAAACCTTATGGAGGCAAAGAACAAAGAGGTAGGAATGGCTACCATAGACACTGCGTCTTCTAAAATTGAGTCTTCCAACTTCGTGCAAAATAAAGAATGGGCATTTATTACATGATGTATTTTATGACGAATCAGCTCATGATCATTTTATGTCTGTTATGGATTGAAATCTTCAAACTCTGATTCTGGTGGAACCGCTATCACATGTCTTGACCCATGGCTTGTCCTTACATAAACTAGACTCATATATGAAAAAAATATGACTTGACTTACTTGAAATGGATAGGAATAAAGAGAAATGTTCTAAACTTTAAGCTATTAGGTGACTACACACACACACACCATGTAGTCAGATATAGTGGTCTTCTCCTTCACTAAGAACAACGTAGGGGGCTTGCTTTCTCACTTCTCTCAATGATCAAGGATTAATGATACAAGTGATCTTTAACCATGTATCCATGAATGCAAATTTGATTTTTCTTTACGAATAATAAATAGCTACTTCCTACATCTAAGGATCTAACTACCAAAAAATTAGTGCACTCTTTCCTAACCAGTAATTGATTGCTTTTAGGTGCAATTCAAATTGCTTGAATCTAATAAATTTGGCCCCCTCTTGTGATTGTTTGGGCTTATGCATCTAGAGGACTCCTCTAGTGCAATTAAATGGCTCCGAGGGAAGTTCCTAGGATTTTGAAGAAGAAATTTATGCCCATTGATTTGAAAATTTTGGGGCTCCTCTTTTGTGTCTCTTTTCTCCACAACATTTTCACTCATGATTTTTCAGTCAATCATGATGGACATAGGTGCCCATCATGATGGATGTTGTCAATCATGATTGATCGGCTATCCGTAGGGGTCTGTCGATTGCAATGGACAAGCTCTCCATCGCAATGGACATTGTCAATCGTGATTGATGCTCTCAATCATCATGGACAAAGAAAATGTAAATTTTTTTGAATTTTTTTAGTGGATGTGATGTGCAAGGCCTCTAGAGTGTGAATATGTGCTTAGTTTTACCAAAGAGTTGAATTTTCTATCCATTGCAATGGAGAGAGGTCAACGCCTCAAAGACTATGCAAAGCTTTTCTATACCTGCACAGTTGCTGGAGATTATGATACAGTCCAAAATCTGCAAGAAATGCTCACAAGCACACAAAAACAAGAAGCACACAAGGTCTCTCTTGCTCTCTCTCACAAGTGAAATGAGGGAAATGAGGTGGAGAAGGTGATATGAACAGAAACTAAAAATTTTGCAAAGGTGGAGATGGAGGTGGGAGATGGTGAGGAGGATGATGGTGATGATGACGGTGAAGTAAGAAAGAGAAAAATAAGGAAAAGTAGAGAAATTACCTACAACTCCAACATCATAACTCTACGTCTTACCATCTGATGCGGTGAACAAGGAGCTAGCTATCATATATACAGAAGTGCCAAGTTATATGGAATCAATCCACAAAAGGAACTAAACCCAAAGCTTTGTGGAAAGCTTCAAAATTCTTCCTAGGTAGAGCCTTTGTGAAAACATTTGCAATCTTCTCATGTGTGGGCACATATTTCATATTGATCTCTCCAGTAGAGAACCTCTCCCTAACATAATGATAGTGCACCTCAATGTTCTTAGTGGGATCATGGAACACAGGGTTCCTTGCAATTCTACATTGTTCATCTATAGTCTCTCTGTTATAGTCATTCATAATTATCAACTTGTGCTGCTCATATCCCAGTCAATTCTCCACCAATTTCAATGACCTGTAGCTTGTTGGAATCAGCTCCAAGTTATTTACATGCTCACAAATGTTTAAGGGAATCAATTTAGCCAATTTGGAGAAAAGCACGTTGAAGCACTCACTAGCCAAACTCTGCAGAGGTCTTAAAAAATCAGGGGTAATGATTCATTTGTTAAATTGATTGCTCTGTGTATAGTGCATCATTTCAAGTGTTCCACTTGGAATCATTAGCTTACTAAGCTAATTAGATACCTCTAAAAGGAATTTCTCTAATTCCTACTATATTGGAAGCACTAAACACAACAAGCAGCAGGTGTGTGATAAAAAATAGAAGGTTTTCATTGATCATTCTATTTAGAAGTAGTCTGTTTTGATTCAATCTTTTCATACATCATTTCCAAAGTACATAGGCACTTGTATAGTGTCATTGGAAAGCTAAGAGGGCCCACAACTCAAACCTGAAGCTACAAAGGGCTGGTACTAAGCATGATTTGGCAGTACCTACTCATTTCTTGGAGGGTCCATCCATCTATCCCAACAGTGGTATCAGAGAAAAGTTAAGCTAAAATGGGAGATGGTTTTCCTTCTTTCATTGATAAATTGGATAGGAACACCTATTTGGCATGGTCTTTGAGGATGAAGACATACTTACAAGGAAGGAGCCTCTATGGATACATCTCAGGAGATGAGGAGATGCCCATATTTAGAAGCAAAGGACAACCTACAAGAGAGGAGCATGAAAGACTCAACACATGGTGTACCAAGGATGCATCAGCAAGGTCCTACTTACTTAACTCAATCTCTAATTTTCTTCTTCCACATATCAGGAACTATAAGACATCCCAAGAGACTTGGGAAACATTGTCTTCTTATTTCTCTTCCAACAAAAGGGCTAGGAAGAACCAATTGTGGATTGAGTTTACCACTCAAAGAAAGCAACCTAAGCAAGGAATCTCAGAGTATGTGACCAAAGACAAAGATGTAGCAGATCAATTGGCAAGCATAGGAGAAGAAATTGAAGAAGAGTAGATTATAAGACAAGTAATCAATGGTATTAAAGTTGATGACAAATGGGAGAGCTTCACAACTGCCATTGACTTGTACATGGACATGCAGATTCCAGACCTTACAACACTCATGGGGCAACTACTTACCCATGAAGCCAAGCTCAACAAGAATGGAGATTCATCAAGAGGTAATAGCTCTTCTGCCCTATACACTGATAAAAGTAAATCCAAAGTGAAGGGGAAGAACAAAAAGGTTGAAGATGAAGGAACTACCTTCCAAGCCAACTATTCAAGGAGAGGTAGAACATCAAGAGGAAGGGGCAGAGGAGGTAAGCAAGGTAGGGGGAGAGCTTATAACTCCTCACCATGCAATATTTGTGGTTTACCAAATCATACTAGAGATCAGTATTTCAAGAACTTCAAGAATCAGAGAGGTAGAGGATATCAAAGAGGTGGATATACACAATCAAGGGGAAGATTCAATCATCACCAAGGATACAACAACAACTACAACAACAAGTACAATAGCAACTACCAAGGAGGATACAAATCCGGAAAAGATTACAACAACTACACAGAGAAGCAAGAATATTCTCTTCTGATTATGAACATGACTTCAAAAATAGGTATAAATGATGACCACCTTCAAAAATAGGTATAAATGTACCTCTTCTCTCTGACCTTGAGGAACCAAAGGGTAAGCATCAGGTACAAACAGGTGATGACACCCAACACTCAGTGATTAAAGTAGGGAATGTTAAGACCTCTGATGGAAACAAAAATCTATTGAGTAGGGTTCTATATGTACCAACAATTACCAAGAATCTGATGAGTATTGGAGAGATTGTGGAAAAGGGTTTGCAGGTTAGATTCAACCAATATGGAGCATTTGTGGAGGATCCCCAGCATGGGTTCAAGAGAATTTCCAAAGGAAAAAAGACACTTAGATTATTCACTTTTGAACTTGAGATACAAAGAATATTGCACTCTATAGCTACAAAGATCAAGCACTTTCAGAGCTTGAAATTTTGCACAAGAGATTAGGGCATGTTGATGAAGGAACTTTAAAACAAATTTGTAGAGACCAATGTGTGATTGGGATACCTAATGTATCCAAGCAACACATGATTTATAAATGTGGTGCTTGTCAGTTTGGAAAATCTCACATGTTACCCTTCTCAAGGAAAGGCTACATGCATGAGGACTACCTAGAGCTTGTCCATACAGATGTATGGGGACCAAGTAAGGATCCCTCAATTTCTAGATTAAGGTATTATGTATCTTTCATTGATGATTACAGTAGGTGGACTGTATTGTACTTTCTGAAGCACAAAGATGGAGGTGAGTACTTCTCAAATGAGTTTGATATATTCTTGCAAGACAGAGGAATCAAAAGAGAAATCACAATA
Organism: Ceratopteris richardii; assembly: GCA_020310875.1. NCBI lineage: Eukaryota > Viridiplantae > Streptophyta > Polypodiopsida > Polypodiales > Pteridaceae > Ceratopteris > Ceratopteris richardii. The sequence goes on along the minus strand of CM035408.1, from coordinate 160,758,757 downwards.
AGGTATACCCTTGAGCAAAATGGGGTGGGAAAAAGGAGAAATAAATTAATTGTTGAATCAGCTAGGTCAATGTTGAATGAGAAAAAATTACCTAACTACTTGTGGTCAGAGAGTGTATCCACTGCCACTTATCTTGTAGACAAGTTGCCATCCAAATCTCTTGATGGGATGACCCCATATGAAGCATGGCATGGTAGAAGACCTTCACTTGACCATTGCAGGATCTTTGGATGTGTAGCTTATGTGCATATTCGTTCTCAGATAAGAGGTAAGCTAGACCCTAAGGCAGAGAAGTGCATCTTCATAGGGTATGACTTGAATAAAAAAGGTTACAGGTTCTACAACCCTTCAAACAAGGGATTCATGGTCAATAGAAATGTTTTCTTTGATGAGAATGACTCTTGGTTTGATAGTGAATGCAGGAAAGTAAAGCTACCTTATGACTTGGAAGAAGAGTTTCCAAGCCTCAATAAAGAGGAGTCTACCCAGAAGGAAGACATCCACTTAGATGATGAGGACATCCTCAACCTAGAAGATGTTGGTGCATTTTGCCCAAGCCTACATGCTTGATATGCTTGATATTATCCTCATTTGTAAGTCACATGAGTAGTCATGTGAACACCTCTTGTAAAAGAGTACATTTTATCTCTTGTAAATGGAAAAAGAAAAAAGTAAAAGGATGGCTTACCTCATGCATGATGTAAAAGCAAATTCGTGGCTCCAACTACCAAAATCACGAATTTTTGAGCTGAGGGAATCTCTCCTAACTTTGGGGATCACTTTTAGGTGGAGCCATTCGAATTCGAATTCAAAACTCCCTCCAAGAATTGCTATAAAAGGAGCAAGAAGGAAGAGGCGATTAGCAAGCCTTGTACGTGACCACTTCATGTCATTTTGTAGAGATTGAAGAGCTTACTCCATAGCTCTATCATTCTACTCCCATTGTGCAAAGATTCATTGCCAATGTGGTTGTAATCATATGTGAATCTATACATTTACTATCATCTACTTCTCTGTTTTGTTCTCTGCTATACTCACTCAGAGCAGTAACTTCAGAAGGTCATATCTCGAGTTTTACTGAACCTTTTTCAGTGTTTTAAAGTGCGTTGGATAGCTCTCATTGTCTAGTTTTTACCTATAAATTTTCAAGGTCATTAGATTTATACTTTTGGAGATATCTGCATTTTACTGCTTATTGGTCTATCTCTGCAGAGCCCCGAGAATTGTGGGAATGTTCCAGAACTTGATGAAACTTGTTCTCAGTGCTCAGTCCATCATTTGAAGTGTTTTAACTTGGAATAGGAAGCTTGCTAAGTCTATTTGCTATGTCCAAAAGGAATTTTTCTAATTCCTTCCAGGTTGAGAGCACTGTTCATTTTTTCCAGCAGGTGTATGTCCAAAAATAGCAAGTTTTGGGAGCTAGTCATTTCGCAACTAGCCTGTCTTGACTTAAACTTTTGGGATACATGTTCCAAAGTACTTGGCTGATATTTTGGTGGATTTAGGAAGCTCAAAGGGTCTACTAATCAACTCTGAAGTCTCAGTTGGCTGGTGTGAAGCTGGTTGTAGCGGCACCTACTCATCTTTGGATTGCATCCACCATCTCTCTTCACAGTGGTATCAGAGCATAGTCAAGCAACATGGGAGATGGATTTCCATCAACAATTGACAAATTGGATCGAAACAACTACCCGGCATGGTCTCTAAGGATGGAGGCTTACCTTCAAGGAAGGAATCTATATGGATTCATATCCGGAGATGAAGCAATGCCAACCATGAGGAACAAAGGGCAACCATCACATGAAGAAGTGGAAGGACTTTCGAATTGGTGTTCGAAGGATGCACTTGCAAGGTCCTATATTCTAAACTCAATCTCTGATTTTCTTTTACCTCATGTCAAGGGATGCAAGACATCAAGAGAAACCTGGAATGCACTTGCTTCTTTCTTCTCTTCCAACACTCGAGCAAGGAAGAACCAATTGTGGATGGAGTTCACAACAATGAAGAAAAGCCCGAAGCAAAATGTGACTGATTATGTCACAAAGATGAAGGAGATTTCCGACCAACTTGGAAGCATTGGAGAGGTAATTGAAGAGGAGCAAATCATAAGACAAATCATGAATGGAATCAAAGCAGACGACAAGTGGGAGTCATTCACAACAGCCATGGATTTATACATGGATATGCATGTACCCGACCTCAACACACTCATGGGCCAACTCTTCACTCATGAAGCAAAGATTAGCAAAGGTGGTGAGTCCTCAAGAGGTAATCAAACTTCTGCCTTATATTCTGATAAAGCTAAGGTCAAGGACAAGTCAAAGAATAGAAAGAATGAAGATGAAGGAAGCTCTTTCCAAGCAAACTTTGCAGGTAGAGGACGAGCTAGAGGAAGAGGCAGAAGTGGAAAGCAAGGCAGGGGGAGATTCCAATCATCTCAACCTTGCAACATATGTGGCTTATCTAACCATACTACTGAAGAATGTTTCAGGAATCCAAGGAACTCAAGAGGAAGAGGATTCAATAGAGGTGGCTATGGATCAAATAGAGGTAGGTACAATGGAGGCTACAACAACAACAACTACTACAACAACAATTACAACAACAACAACAACTATCAAAGTGGCCATAGAGGAAGAGGAGATTACAATAACTATGCAGAGGACCAAAGTCAAGAAGATTCATTATTGATTATGAATCTATCAACGAAGAAGGGTAAGGATGATGATCACATATTTTACATTGATTCGGGATGCTCGAACCATGTAGCAGGAAATGTGGCTTTACTTTCTGATTTGGAAGATCCTCATAACAAGCATGAAGTGCAGACAGGAGATGACACAAAGCACTCAGTGGAGAAGATAGGTTAGATTCAATCGATTTGGAGCATATGTTGAAGACCCAAGGCAAGGCTTTCGAAGGATTGCCAAAGGAGAAAAGACAGGAAGGCTTTTCACTTTTGAAGTGGAAGATACAAAGAACATAGCTTTGTTTAGCTATGGATCTCAAACTCTAACAGAGTTGGAGATATGGCACAAAAGGCTTGCTCACATTGGTGAGAGGACACTCAAACAGATTTGCAGGGATCAAAGTGTACTTGGTTTGCCTAATATCACAAGGCAACACATGATTTATAAGTGTGAAGCTTGTCAACTCGGCAAGGCTCATAGACAACCTTTCAATAAGAAAGGATATATGTATCAAAATCCTTTGGATCTAGTGCACATGGATGTGTGGGGTCCAAGTAAGGAGCCATCTATATCAGGCTCAAGATATTATGTGTCTTTCATAGATGATTGTAGCAGGTGGACCATTCTGTTTTTCATGAAGCACAAGGATGAAGTGTTTAATTGCTTTAAGAAGTATATTGCTCTTGTTGAAAATCAAACAGGTAGGACTTTGAAAAGACTCAGATCAGATGGTGGAGGAGAATACTTCTCTTCTGAATTTGATGCCTTCTTGCATGAAAGAGGCATTAAAAGGGAAGTCACTACAAGGTATACACCTGAACTCAATGGTGTAGCAGAGAGGAGGAATAGAGCTATCGTCGAAGCTGCAAGGTCCATGCTCAACGAAAAGGGATTGCCGAACTACCTATGGGCAGAGGCTGTGTCGACAGCCACATATCTCATAAATAGACTTCCATCTAAGTCACTAGATGGAACCACTCCATATGAAGTGTGGAATGGAAGAAGACCTAGTCTAGAGCATTGTAAAATCTTTGGATGCTTAGCCTATGCTCACATTCCTTCTCAAGTAAGAGGGAAATTGGATCCCAAGGCAGAGAAGTGTGTATTCATTGGTTATGATCAAAACCAAAAAGGATATAGATTGTACAATCCAACCAATAAAGGATTTTCTGTGAGTAGAGATGTAATTTTTGATGAAAACAAATCATGGTTTGATGATGACAGGAAAGTGAAGCTGCCGTATGACTTGGATGAAGACTTTCCCTCACTTCAACCGAAGGAGCCAAAGCAGATTGAAGAAAGTGATTCGGAGATTGACCTAGAAGACTTGGAAAGACTAAAGCTATGGAAGAACAAAGGTAAAGCAAAGATGCAGGATGCTACATATGGACCCGAGAGCTCACATCAACCACTTAGAAGGTCTTCGAGGGAGAAGAAGAAACCAGAGAGGTTTGGTTATGATACTTCTTTGGTCACCAAGCACTCAATCTACATTGCAAAGGATTCAACCAATGAAGAACCTACCACATTTGAAGAAGCACAAAGCAAGAAAGCTTGGAGAGATGCAATGGATGAAGAAATGGAAGCCTTGAAGGAGAATGACACTTGGGAGCTTGTACCTAACAAGCCATCTATGAAGATAATCGGATCTCGATGGATATACAAAATCAAGAAGAATCCAGATGGAAGTATAAATAGACACAAAGCAAGGTTAGTTGCTAAAGGGTTTGCTCAAACCCATGGTATTGATTATGAGGAGACTTTATCTCCTGTTGCAAAAATGCCTACAATTAGGGTTCTCATAAGTCTTGCTGCATCTAGAAATTGGAATCTTTATCAACTTGATGTAAAGAATGCTTTCTTGAATGGATGGATTTCTGAGGAAGTGTATATGGCACAACCTCCTGGATATGAGGATGCACATCATCCTAACTATGTATGCAAACTAAAGAAAGCTTTGTATGGATTGAAGCAAGCTCCAAGAGCTTGGAATTTCAGATTGGTTACTTATTTGCAGGACCAAGGATTCAAAGCTAGCAAGGCGGATACCTCTTTGTTCATAAAGAGGAATGGATCTGAAGTGATCTATTTATGTGTGTATGTTGATGATATTATTATCACAGGCAATGATCTTGAAGGAATCAAACAGGTAAAAAGTCAAATGAAGGAGGAGTTCAAAATAAGTGACCTCGGACCACTCACTTATTTTCTTGGATTGGAGTTGATCTACACAGATTCAGGTATATACATCACACAAAGGAAGTATGTCCATGACATGCTCGTCAAGTTCAAGATGGAAAATACAAAGTGTGCAGGTACACCTATGGAGCAAAATCATAAGCTTAGTGCTTATGAAGGAGAGCCAATTGAAGACATCACAAGCTATCAAAGCTTGGTTGGAAGTTTGAACTATGCAACACTCACAAGGGTGGATATATGCTATAGTGTTAGCATATTGAGTCAGTTTATGCATAAGCCGAGAAGACCACATATGGAAGCGGCCAAGCGAGTCCTCAAGTACCTAAAGGGGACCATGAATGAAGGTTTGTTTTATTCATTTACTTCAGATATTGAGCTAAAGGTCTACTCAGATGCAGATTGGGCCGGATCTAAAGATGATAGAAGAAGCACATCAGGGTATATATCATTTGCAGGTTCAAAAATCATTTCTTGGTCATCGAAGAAGCAACCAACCGTGGCATTATCTTCTACTGAAGCAGAATATAGAGGTTTGGCTAATGCAACTCAAGAAATCATGTGGTTAAAATCTTTGTACACAGATCTTGGACTTCATTCTTCAACACCTCACATTTTTGGTGACAACACAAGCTCACTACATCTAGCAGCTAATCCGGTATACCATGCTAGAACCAAGCATATTGAAGTCCACTACCATTATGTAAGGGAGAAGCTAATGAGCAAGGATATTCAACTATCCTACGTCTCTACAGATATGCAATGTGCAGACATGTTGACGAAAGCTCTTGATGGTACGAAATTAAGTAGATTCAAGTTGATGATTGGTTTGCAGGAAATCAAGGACAATTGAAGACTTATTTGGAGGCCAAGCATGTTAGGCTTGAGGGGGAGCTGTTGGTGCATTTTGCCCAAGCCTACATGCTTGATATGCTTGATATTATCCTCATTTGTAAGTCACATGAGTAGTCATGTGAACACCTCTTGTAAAAGAGTACATTTTATCTCTTGTAAATGGAAAAAGAAAAAAGTAAAAGGATGGCTTACCTCATGCATGATGTAAAAGCAAATTCGTGGCTCCAACTACCAAAATCACGAATTTTTGAGCTGAGGGAATCTCTCCTAACTTTGGGGATCACTTTTAGGTGGAGCCATTCGAATTCGAATTCAAAACTCCCTCCAAGAATTGCTATAAAAGGAGCAAGAAGGAAGAGGCGATTAGCAAGCCTTGTACGTGACCACTTCATGTCATTTTGTAGAGATTGAAGAGCTTACTCCATAGCTCTATCATTCTACTCCCATTGTGCAAAGATTCATTGCCAATGTGGTTGTAATCATATGTGAATCTATACATTTACTATCATCTACTTCTCTGTTTTGTTCTCTGCTATACTCACTCAGAGCAGTAACTTCAGAAGGTCATTTCTCGAGTTTTACTAAACCTTTTTCAGTGTTTTAAAGTGCGTTGGATAGCTCTCATTGTCTAGTTTTTACCTATAAATTTTCAAGGTCATTAAATTTATACTTTTGGAGATATCTGCATTTTACTGCTTATTGGTCTATCTCTGCAGAGTCCCGAGAATTGTGGGAATGTTCCAGAACTTGATGAAACTTGTTCTCAGTGCTCAGTCCATCATTTGAAGTGTTTTAACTTGGAATAGGAAGCTTGCTAAGTCTATTTGCTATGTCCAAAAGGAATTTTTCTAATTCCTTCCAGGTTGAGAGCACTGTTCATTTTTTCCAGCAGGTGTATGTCCAAAAATAGCAAGTTTTGGGAGCTAGTCATTTCGCAACTAGCCTGTCTTGACTTAAACTTTTGGGATACATGTTCCAAAGTACTTGGCTGATATTTTGGTGGATTTAGGAAGCTCAAAGGGTCTACTAATCAACTCTGAAGTCTCAGTTGGCTGGTGTGAAGCTGGTTGTAGCGGCACCTACTCATCTTTGGATTGCATCCACCATCTCTCTTCACAGCAGAGTTCAAGGCATGGAAGTCCAAAGGCAAAGTCAAGATGAAGAAGTTGGAGGATATACTTGAATTATCCAACCAAGCAATCAGAAGATCACAAAGGGAAAGCAAGAAACCAATCAGATATGGGTATGATACTTCCCTTGTTACTAAGCATTCTGTTTATCTTGCAAAAGACTTCTCAATTGAAGAAACTACATCATATGAAGAGGCAAAGACCAAGGTAGAATGGAAAGAAGCAATGGATGAGGAGATTGGAGCACTCAAGGAGAGTGATACTTGGGAACTAGTACCAAAGAAGGAGTCTATGAAGGTAATTGGCTCTAGATGGATCTATAACATCAAAAGGAATTCTGATGGTTCAATAAGCAAGTACAAAGCTAGACTTGTGGCTAAGGGTTTTGCACAAACCCAAGGAGTTGATTATGAAGAAACCTTCTCACCTGTTGCCAAAATGCCAACCATAAGGGTATTGGTAAGTGTGGTTGCATCAAAGAATTGGAACGTGTATTAGTTGGATGTAAAAAATGCATTTCTAAATGGTTGCATTTCAGAGGAGGTGTACATGTCACAACCTCCTAGCTATGAGGACTCAAACAAGGTAACATATGTATGTAAATTGAACAAAGCTCTTTATGGATTGAAGCAAGCACCTAGGGCATGGAACCATAGGTTGACTACATACCTTCAGGATCAAGGTTTTGTCATGAGTAAAGTAGACACTTCTCTGTTCATCAAGAGAAGTAATTCACAGGTAATATACCTATGTGTATATGTTGATGATATCATACTTAGAGGTAATGATGCTAATGGCATCAAGCAGATCAAAAATCAAATGATGAAGGAGTTCAAAATTAGTGACCTTGGATCACTAAAATACTTTCTAGGACTTGAGTTAGTCTATACTAACTTAGGAATTTACATTACTCCGAGAAAGTATATACAGGATATGCTAAAAAGTTTCACTTGCAGGATGCCAAATTTGCAAGTACTCCAATGGAGGTAAACCTAAAATTAAGTGCTCATGAAGGTGATGTACTTGAGAACATTGCAGGTTACCAAAGCATAGTGGGAAGCTTGAGCTATGCTACTTTGACAAGGATTGACTTTGCTTATGGAGTAAGTGTTCTAAGTCAGTTTATGCACAAGCCTAGAGCACCTCACTTGGAGGTTGCCAAAAGGATCTTGAAGTATCTTAAGGGTACTCAACATCATGGACTATATTGCCCTTATACATCAGACTTGGACATCAAGATATATTCAGATGCAGATTGGGCAGGTTGCAAAGATGATAGAAGGAGTACCTCAGGATACCTATCTTTTGCAGATAACAAACCTATATCATGGTCTTTAAAGAAGCAACCTACTATTGCTTTATCTTCTATAGAGGCAGAGTATAGAGGATTGACCAATGCTACTCAAGAGGCCATATGGATCGGATTGTTGTATACAGAATTGGGTTTGCATACTACATCTCCAATGATTTTGGGAGATAATACAAGTTCATTACACCTTGTAGCAAATCCTATTTATCATGCTAGGACCAAGAATATAGAGGTCTACTATCATTATGTGCGAGAGAGCAAGGATATTTAATTGGCATATGTATCAACTATTATGCAATGTGCAGACTTGTTGACTAAAGCATTAGATGGTACAAAACTTTGCAGGTTTACATCAGTGATTGGATTGCAGGACATTCATGAAGATTGAAGATGAAGACCAAGCCAAAATGTTTGGCTGAGGGGGAGTTGTTGGTGCAAAGTCCAAGCCCACACATTTGGCTTGAAGTTCATAAACGCATGAAGCTCCATGGAAACCATTGCTATTAGAAATTTATCCTTTTACATTTGTAAAAGTCATTTATTTGACTTGAGAGAATATTTGCAATCACCTACCAAAAACTCGTGGACTGTTAGTTAGAAAAGAATCTAATTCATTGAGGGAATATTTCCTAGATTGAAGGATTATTTTTTAGAGAGAGACAAAAGTTGAATTCAAATTGAAATTTGAATGTAACAATTATATAAAGTGGCTTGAAAAAATCGCGGTTAGATGTGTCCAATCTCGAGCTCTCCATTGCCATTGTGTAAGAGTGTGAGGTCTACATTGTAGCCTACACTACTCTCCATCATTAGGCTATGATTTTAAAGCCTATGATCTTGTACAACACTGTTCATTAATACAATACATCTACATTGTTCATCTATAGTCTCTCTATTATAGTCATTCATAAGTGTCAACTTGTGCTGCTCATATCTCAGTCAATTCTCCACCAATTTCAATGATCTATAGCTTGTTGAAATCAGCTTTAAGTTATCTATATGCTCACAAATTTTTAAGCTAATTTGGAGAAAAACACATCGATGCACTCATTGGTCAAACTCTATAGAGGTCCTAAAAAATTGGGGGTAATGATTCATTTGTTAAATTGATTGCTCTGTGTATAGTGCATCATTTCAAGGGATTCCACTTGGAATAATTAGCTTACTAAGTTAAGTAGATACCTCTAAAATGAATTTGTCTAATTCCTACTGTACTGGAACCACTGAGCATAAAAAGCAGCAGGTGTGTGATAAAAAAAAGAAGGTTTTCATTGGTCATTCTATTTGGAAGTAGTCTGTTTTGATTCAATCTTTTCATACATCATTTCCAAAGTACATAGGCACTTGTATAGTGTCATTGGAAAGCTAAAAGGCCCACAACGCAACTCTCAAGCTAAAAAGGGCTGGTACTAAGCAGGATTTGAGAGTACCTACTCATTTCTTGGAGTGTCCATCCATCTATCCCAACACATATGTTGCACACATAAGAGCCTCAAGTACATAAGGTGTATGGTCAAAAGCTATACTTTTGACCATACACCTTTCCATCTCCTTGAGAGACATGTTCTTTGTTTTAACAACTCCTTTGTGTTGAGGTGTATACGAAACTGTACACCGATGCTTTATCCCTTATTCATCAATAAATGCATTAAAATCAGAAGACATGCATTCCCCATCGATCCAAATGGAGGGTGCCTAATTTACATGCTGATAGATTTTTAGCCATAACCAAAAATTGTTGAAGCATATAAACGCTTCAAACTTTGCTTTCAACTGATAAACCCATGCATCTTTGGAAAAATCATAAATAAAAGTCATGAAGTAAAGGTAGTCCCCAAAAGAAGGTGTCTACATAGGACCACACACATTAATATAAACAAACTATAATTTATGAGCAGATCTAACTGAACCATCTTTAGGGAAGCAAGAATGCTGCATTTTTTGCAAAATATAGCCTTCATAGACATGTTTACAAGGTGCATCAATCTCGGGCAAAGAGGAAACCATATCAGATTCCTACAAGTGTAGAAAACTAGCATAATTCAGATGACCAAATTGTGTATGCCAAAGCTTTTCATCTCAGATAGCCTAAGAATCTTGAAATGCACATGTTGAATCATTCATACATTTTGCATAGTCTATGATTTTATACAACCCATGACATAAAATGCTAGAAGCAATAATAACGACACCATTTGATAGATAATGAATTGTACATTTGTCATCAACAAATTCGACAACCAAGCCGATCTTGGATAATGTTGAAACTGGAAACATACTTTTCTTGATCCCTGGCATAAAGAAAGAATCTGAGAATGTGAAAGAACTACCATCAGCAGTAGTTAGAATGATCTTATCAACTCCCATTACAAGATAACAAGCGTTTTTAGCACATGTGATAGTATTACATGTAGGGGCAAGCTCAAGTGAACTAAAGAAATTACACTGCGAGGTAATATGTTTGGTTGTCCCACTACTAAAGTACCAAACATCTGAGTCTATTATAGACATGCAATGCTTATGAGAACATGGGTCACAGTTGTAAATAGTAGTAAACGCCCAGTTCTTCATTCTACACAAGATTAGCAAAATCTATTTTAGGTGCAGAGGCCTCTGCAAAAACCATTCTAGCCTCTTTAGTATTTGCCTCTTTTACAGCCAATTTTGGACAACTCTTTATAACATGATTATTTCCTTTATAGTATTTGCAGAATTGTTTTTGCGTTTCTCTTTTCTTCTCATCTCTGACTTCCTTCTTCACTTGTGTAGCATCATCATATTTCCACTTACTAGTAGATGAGCTCCATATACCTTTCCCTTTTGAATAGCTAAGAAAGCTTGATCTGTAACATGCATAATAGAACTATTCTCCCTAGAATGATTTTCGTGCAACAAAATAGAGACTAAATTCTCAAATATTAAGGCATTTGGATTGCCTTCCATTATCAATCGTAGAGTAGAAGCAAAACTCTAATACAAATCTAGAAGACCATTAAGAAAAGTTTGCACAAGTGAACTATCTAGTAAAACTTCATAAGCAAAAATCAATTACTCCTTCAAATCTTTGATCTTTGTCAAAAAACTATACAAGTCTCATTTCTTGCCTGATATAAGGTTGTAAGTGCATCCCAAGCATTCTTTGCTATTTTGCAAGATCGAATGTGAGGGATAATGGCACATTTGATAGAAAAAGCTATTCATTCATGTGAATGAGCATCTCTACCATCCCATCAAAGTTTCTCTATAGTAGATGCAACATGAATCACAACACGAATAGGAATTTGAAGATCATCATCTTCAATTCCATCTACACCACCTTGAATGCCATCTACATCACGTTCAATAAATGTATTCGTAGGTGTAGTAGGGCATTTTATTCATATGTGTAGTAGGGCATTTTATTCATAGGTGTAATAGGGTATTTTTCAATAGATTCCACAATATTCCATATCCCTTTTTGCTACCAATATGTGATGCATCATTGTTGCAGAGCACAGAAGAGCACTAGGCAGAGAAAATGAAGGGCCCCAAAATTTTTCCGATTTGGACACATAACTTTTGTATTATAACCACTCTTGTATATATTTTCCGTTGTAAATGCACTAGAGGAGTCCTCTAGATGCATCCCCACAAAAGATTAGAAGCTTACCCATGTAAATTAGTAGAGAAATTAGTCTTTTAGTGAATAAAGTGCCGGTCTCTTGTGTGAAAGGACCAAACTTAGGGCACTAGTATATAAGTCACTTTGTGACTCTTTGTAAGGACTTTTTGCCTTTGTAAAGAAGGAGCTCTACAGATTTTCGAGTTTGCCTCTTTCATGCTGATTTTGATCTTCATTTCGCTCTTGTATGTGTGTGTTATGCTTGAAATGCATGTGTAGGACTGTTGTCTACCTCTTCCCCTTGGTTTTGAGCTGCTGTAGTGCGTGTGCGAGCTAGGAGGAGTTGTGGTGCGGTGTTGGTGTCTCCCATCATTCACTGTTTTGCCATAACTTGAAGCAGAGTGGTCAGAATCGAGTGAAACCACTTCCAGTAGATGCGTCTCGGCGAGAGCTTCGAAACAAGTACCCTATTGCCTATATTCGGAGTTCAGAGCTGTGAGGAATCCTTGAATTTCTGAAAACTGCTGTAAGAGCCTTGCGGCAAACACTTTCAGTATTTCAGTGAGTGTGAGAGGTAGTAGTCTTTTCTCATGCATGCTAGCTAGACCACTTCATTTTCCATCACGTGTGCACACGTCTTCATACACTTGGTACGTCGTTCCATCGGATTGACAATTAGATGTGTGTTAAGTACCCACTATACGCACTTGTGTGGCAATTGAGGTACAGTCTCGTTGGCACAAGTCCTTGAGTCTTCTCGGCTTAGGTACACACGTTTTTGGCGCCGTTGACGAGGAACACTCAACCAAGGTGCCTTCGTGATGGTTATAGATCGAGTGTGATAGAATCGTACTTGTAGAAGTGAATTTGTTTTGTGGCAATTAGTCAATCACTTCAGCACTTGTTACTTCACATCTCAGAGGTGTGTGTGATAGGTTTTAGGTTTAGGCTTAGGAGGAGGGAAGAGAAGGAGGAGTTAGGGTTAGGTTAGAAGAAGTAGGTTTTAAATCACCAAAAATCCCCAAAATCACCAAGAAAATTAGCAAAATCCAAATTCTATCAAAAAAGGTATAAAAACCAAAAAAAAATTGGCTCATTTCACACTTCACTGCAGTCTGGTATCGTCTGCTAGTAGCGACCGGTATCGCGAGTGAAGTATCGTGGTTTTCAGGCTGTCAAAGCTAGGGGTTGAGTTCCAGGTGCAAGCAGAGCAATACACTGGTAAGATTTCACCAAGAATCTTAGCCAAAAACTCTCTAAACATGCATAAACACATGATTAAGGGCATGCGTAGTATCGCGGGGGGGGAAAACTGATATCAAAACAGATTTTTTGTGTGATACAGAGGCCTAGGAGAGAAGAGGGGAGTAAGGAGAGCAAGGAGGTGTAAAAATTTTGAAAATATCTTGCATTTTGGCTTGAGTATCGCGATCGGTTGAGGTTTGGTATCGCGATACCAAAACTCCCTTGTATCACGATACTCGCCGAAGTATCGTATCGCTTGATACCGACTTGGTATCGCGATACCGCACTGGTATCGTGGCCTCGAGTTGGTATCGCGATCGCGCACTGTTTTAAGTATCGTATCGCTGGGTATCGATCCTGGTATCGCGATACCATTTCGGTATCGTGTCGCCAAGATTGGTATCACGATCGTGCTTACCACGGTGATATCGTATCGCCTCCTACCAAAAATTGTATCGCGATACCATCTTGAGATCGTATCGCCTTGAGTCTCTAGTATCGTATCGTCGACCTTTGCCAGCATCATATCGCCGTATTTCCTAGTGAAGTATCGCGATACTATACCGGGTATCGTATCGTCGGACTTTTGAGATCGTATCGTATCCTTCTTGAGTATCGTATCGTGTCTCGTGAAATCTGATATCACGACACCACCTTGATATCGTATCGACCACTCACTTGGACAGTATCGCGATACTGTCATAAGTATCGTATCGTCTGGTCTCATAGGTATCGTATCGTACACGTGGTATCGTATCGCCTTCTCCTCGAGATCGGTATCGCGATACCACACTGATATCGTATCGGCATAAATTCCAGTATCGTATCACCTGAATCTTTTGAGATCGTATCGTGATATTCCTAGTATCGTATCGCCGAGATTTTGCGTATCGTATCGCGCATAGCAGAGGTATCGTATCGTCTGCTCTCCGAGGTAGTATCGCGACACCAGATTGGTATCGTATCATCTTGGTGTTTGGTATCGTATCGCGGGCAGTATCTAGTATCATATCGTTTGGACCTCTGGTATCGTATCGCGGTCAAAGCAGTATCGTCAGGAGGTGGTATCGTCCAGATTGACCCTTTCTTTTTGTCAGGCACTTTGAGTCATTAGGAGAGCTACCCAAGGAGAATCTCTGAGGCATAGAGAGAGACTTGGGGGGGTGAATGAACTTGAGATCAGGAAGAGTGCTAAGTAGTCGAAGAAGTGTCATATCTTCGGTAGGAAGCGCTGCCCAGGCTAGTCACCACTCCATCTACTCAGAAACCTCTAGTGATTCGGAAGGGGAACTACACATGGCTTCGGAAGACATGCAAGGTCCAACGCCAAATAGGAATTTCATGTCTACTGTTGAGTGAGAGAGAGATAGGCAGAGAAATAGAGAGATAGGAGAAGAGAGAAGGCCATCTCTCTTGTCCTTCAATTTATGGAAAGCCAATTTTCAGAAAGTACAGAGATTTATTTCTTCTCCTTTTCTTCCTTTCTTCTTCTCCCATCCCCTTCTTTAATTAAATGTTTTTCCCTCTCTCTCCCTCCCTTTCTCTGCCGGCGGCGCAGCTCTGCTGCGCGCGCAGCAGAGAGAGAGAGAGAGAGAGAGAGAGAGAGAGAGAGAGAGAGAGATTAAGAGAGAGAGAGAGAAAGGTACAGAGAGAGAGTGAGTTTTTTTCTTTTTCTTTTTTTATTTTGTTTTGTTCCCTCTCCCTCCCTTTCTCTACTGGCGGCGCAGCTCTACTGCGCGCGCAGCACAGAGAGAGAGAGAGAGAGAGAGAGAGAGAGAGAGAGAGAGAGAAAGATTAAGAGAGAGAGAGAGAGAGAAAGGTACAGAGAGAGAGTGAGTTTTTTTTTTCTTTTTCTTTTTTTTTTTTTTTTTTGTTCTCTCTCCTCCCTTTCTCCTCTGCCGGCGGCACAGCAGAGCTGCACGCGCAGTAGAGAGAGAAAGAGAGAGAGAGAGCAGAGCAAAGATAGAGATAAGAAGTTAGACAGAGAGATAAAGAAAGAAAGGGAGAGAGATTCGAGTTTTTCTTTTGTAATGTAGATTAATTATATAAATTTTTAGTAAGTAATTAATTAGTTTAATATTAAAGTTCTTTTAGGATTAAACTATTATGGTTATAAATTCTTTTTTAATATATATAGTAAAATATATACATGAATATATATATATGTGAACATATTCATATAATGTATGTGGAGCTATGTCATGAGTTTAAGAGGTAATATGGATACTTAGGTGATAGCGTAGGAACGTGATTTTAGTATAATTATTAAAGTGAATGTATGGATGCATATACATGAGCGCATGTGTATGCATGAGTAATAGTATGTTATGCATGTAATGTGCATATAGGAATGCATGAGCATGCATAAGTGTGATGTGATATGCATATATACATAATATGAAGTGCATGCGTATATATGTGAGCATATAGATACATATGTTAGTGTGTCTTAATGCATGTGTATACATATGAGTGAGGGATGATAATAGATGTATGTGAGCATGTGAGTGTCTATTAGCATATGCATTCATGTATGCATGGCCATGAAAGTGTATGATTATGCATATTAGAGATATGTTTATTTTTCATGATTGAGGATATGTATTAGAGTATAAGTTAGCATGAATATCAATTTTATGATGCTTATGTTTGGGTTTATCTTAAGTCCAAATTTGCAAGTGTAGGTTTAGATGTATGTTAGTATATGTGAAGAAATGTGTTAGCATAAAGACATGAATAAGTATATGTTGACATGTGAGTTAGCATAGGTAAGAATGTGTGTATATTAAAGCATATACATGAGTTATTGAATGTGTGCATGTTAATTAGTTTTTGGTGCACATTACTTACTGTTAATATACTTGTATGGTTATATGTATTTAGAAGTAGCATGCATGTGTGTTAGTATGTGTGTGTATTAGTATATCAATTAGCATAATTGAAAGCATGCGTAATATTATGTTATGCATGAACATGAGCATGTGTATGTTTTGATGTATGTGAAGAATGTCTTTTATGTTTTTCATTAATTTCTTGTTAGATTACTAATGTTCTAATGTTTCTTTGCAGAAACATTGAAGATTACAATCAATTAAAGTGAAGTGAAGACAATTGAAGTGAAGCGGCAGCCTAAAGATCCATTTAAATCTTATTTCTCATTTAGTCAACTATCCAATTGACTAGACATTTATCCAATTGTTTAGGCCTTCCAGTTGTATTAGATTTATTGATTAGAACCATTAGCATATCAATTAATTCATTCAAACAGTTTAGCATCATATTGTTTCATTAATTTTCCATTACGTTCCTTGATGTCTTCTAAGTTAGTTCATGAGTCTGAGCACAGTACTATTGAAAATATTGAAAATATTGAAAATGTTCCGCCAACTCTAGACAGACCAGAACCCTCTAGCTTACCTGAAAGTTTAGTAGAAGAACCCATTATGGAAGTTTCAATCTCATATCAGGAAGCTGTTGCTATGTACGAGGCTGCCCGTCCTTACGGTCCATAGCTAGTTAAAACTATTTACTTTTGATAAGAAAACTTTAGTTTCAATCATAGAAATAGGTAATTTAAATTATTTTATCATTAGAACCCTTATTTTCATAAGCCTGAGTTTGCTACAGACACCCCGCGTGTGCCGAACGATTTAGGCGGATGACTTGATCCTCCATCCGAGCATCTCTCACGACTCGACCACGGGTCTTGAGAGGAGATTTGATACCTCAAGATGATTACCTGTTGGAAGTCTATATGATCCATGGATCAGACCTGTTGCTTCAAACCGACTTACCGGCTCCAGGGAGAGAAGAAAGCCCCATGACATTTTATGAGTTGAAAGACCCAGATGATGAAACTAGACTTACTTACTTGGATAAGGATCAAAGGAGATATTGGCCTGTGAGTGCCTTAGACAGGGCTCGACTGAGATACATGGGTACGCCTGTATTTCCTCAGAAAGATCAGGCAACTACTTCACAAAATCCTTTTGGAAATCAACATGAAACGGAGCAGACCACATCAGGACAGACCAGTCAACGAAGTGTGCCCAACCATACTCATGTACAGTTTGCAACTCCAGGAGTGCACACACGCAATCAGGCCCACGCAGGGATAGGGAACCAGTACCGACCACCAGCAAGACCACAACCACCGGTTGGAAGACAGCCTGGAGTACCGCCATTACGACCAGTTATCCCAGTCTTCCCTGTGATGCCCAGACCACCTGAACCAATGAGAAGGATGAGACCTATCCAAGTAGCTAAATGTGTAAGAAACCATTATGATGGGTTGGGAGAGCCCTATGATCATATCGCAGAATTTAAACAAGTTCTAAGAGCGGAGCAAGTAGAGGACTTCTTCGTGCAGTATGAGTCTTTTGGGCTCACCCTCATAGGGACTGCTCTAACTTGGTTCCAACCTTTAGATCCCAATCAATTTGAAAACATGGAACAATTCTTTCAAGAATTCATTGGAGAATTCACAAAGAGAGGGATTAAACACAATTCTGCATCTTTAATCCATAGCTTTAAACAAAGCCCTAATGAAACCGTGAAGACTGCTGCCCGAAGATTCAATCAGTATGTGGATAGATGCCCAGTAGCTGAGAGACCCACTCAACAAAAGATGATTTCACTATTTTTAGATGGACTCACTAACGGAACCCTAAGAACACTAGTGTATGTGAAGAGATTACAAACATTGAGTGAGTGTCTTCAAGAGTGCATTGATTTGGAAGACAACCTTGCCGAGGATCTCAAAGGTACAACCGACCTCACTAAAACAGAAGATTTAAGGAGTACTATCACGTCCAACTCCAGTAACATGGAGGAATTAGCAGAATTATTAGCAAAGAAACTAGGAGTCCAGGGACAGAGAGCTTACCAAAACCCAGCGCAAAGAGTGCCTGTGCTACGGAGATGTAGTTTATGTGGAGGAGAGCACCCCACACACTTGTGCGTCCGAGGAGGGGCCGGTGCACAACCTACGTATCCATACTACAGACAGCAACAACAAGGGACGTCTTCATACTGCCACATCGAGCAAAAATACACCAATCACACCACTGAAAACTGTCCCTTCAATAGGCAAGCACGGCCTATCCAACCACCTCAATACTGACCATATGGATATCCACCGAGAGAGCCTGGTAGGGAGATGCCTAGATACAATCCTTATCCAACACCAGTAGGAGCACCAAGACAATATGAGCAAGCACCGTACCCACCACCACAACCAGTACTGGGACCCCAGCTATCACAACCTCAACTAGTACCAGTGAAGTATGCTCAACCAGAAGAAAACTTAGAGAGAGCCATAGTACCAGCATCAATAATGACCAATGTGGAATCAACCAACCCAAGGTATGAACCTCCACCAAGGAGTACTATCCATATGAAGCCAACATGATGGAATATGAACCAACATATGACGCGGCTTATTATGGTTATGAGGGCTATGATCAGACGTATGGAGCAGAAACAGCCACCTTAATGTATGCGGCTCCTAAAGCACAACAACCCATGAGACCTCCCGTTAGACCACCGGTGCAGAGAGGACCATGCTATAGATGCGGAGGGGATCACTTCATTAGGGAATGCCCTCGACCTTATAATCCACCACCACCCAGAGTTTGGGAAGGGTATTGCAGTGATTGTGGAAAGGAACATCTTTTTAGAGATTGCCCTAAGAACCCAGCCAAATCCCAAGACACTGCACCTATCAATGTGATTGAGTTCATGGAAGGATCCGGAAGTGATAAGGAGTACACTGTGCCACTAAAGGCCATTACAAGAGCCCAAACGAAACAACAAAAAGAACAGTACCCGGAAGAGAAACAAAAAAACAACAAAAAAATAAGCCCTCCAATTCAGATAGTGGAAGATTCTGAGGACCCATGTGAAAATCCCCAGAACACGAAAGTTCAAAAATGGAAGGAAAGACGAGAGAAATTCAAGGACAAATGGGCAAAAAATAAGACTATAAACAGTAAAAAGCAAACCAAAAACCCGAATAAGCACAGGAACAAGGGAATCCTAAGGAGACCCCTGAGCTACCCCGACCTAGCTCAGATAGGGAGAAGCCCGGATCAATTCTAGCAGACCCAAAGCAAGACGATTTAGACATGTGGTTGAAAGCCTATCGAGCTAGAATCAAGGTGGGCCCAAACGTCGAACAACATGAAAAAATCTACCCTCGAGGGGAAATAGAGAAAGAAAGACTGACCATATGCAGGAAACTCATAGAAGTAGCACAAGCAACCCTAGAAAAGCCTATCCCAATTCTACCAGAGACCAGGATTGCGCATAGTCTGTATGAAGAATGCTTAAAGTCCAATAGCAAGGAACCTAGGAAAGAAGATGACCAAAGCGGCCAGATAACAACCCAAGAGGAATCGATGTCAATAATCCCAGATTTAGAGGCAGATTGGCCAAAAGACTTATGGAACAGAATACGAGAGGAGCAATGGAAGAAGAATGGAGATAATACACCTCCTTTTGAGGAAATAGATGTGGAAGATTGTCAACTTCACCCCCACTTGGAGGAAGTATACGAAGAAGTATCAAGACTTGACAGAGGAAGAGAGGAAACCATAAGCATTTCAACATTGCCTAATTACATGGGAGAATACGAAAGGGAGTCAGTAATAATACGAGCACCCACAGTGCATGGAAAGGGAAAGGAAAAGGTAGAAGAGAGTTCACACAATCTAACAGAATTAAAGAAAACAAAAGTACGATGCAAATTGACGGTGGAAGAATTGCTTCGACTTAAACCACAATTATGGAAGCAAATGGCAAACCAATTAGAATCATAGCCAGAGATTGGAGGACCGAAAGAAAAGGAGAAGGAAAATAACTCCACAATACAAGTTCCAGTTGATAAAGTGGGAGAATTTAGTGAAGGGGATGAGGGTAATACTTGTCTACCAGTCACACACAATGGGTACATGACCAAGGCTATTCTAGATACGGGAGCCGGGGTAGGAATTGCCACCAAGGAAATCTGGGAAAAATGGGGAAAACCTGCCTTACGACCCACACGCATGAAACTCCAATTAGCAGACGATCATGTAGAAAAACCCTTAGGAATATTGGAAAGGATCAAATTAACCACTTGTGGTGTAGAATTCGAACACACCCTAGCCATCTGTAAATTCGAGAAAGCAAACAACTACGAGATGATATTAGGACGACCCTTCATGAGACAAATGCGGGTAGTATAGGATTGGGGAAGAGATTCGTTATACCTGCAACATCAAGGAAACACCACCAAAATAAATTTGCACACATTTGCTTATCGAGATGTCCCTCCACTACAATGGAATCCAGTACACCGAGAAGAAGATGACTTATCCATTCACAGTGTTGGATCAAGTGATCAATCTTGGATGCATGAAGATGCCCAGTTGTGGATGTGTAAGGAAGCCAAGAGAGAAGAGAGCAAAAGGCAACCATGGCCGATAGGAAATCCTAACCATAGATCAGTAGAGGACCCCACTTACACACCTCAAATTTTTTCTGATGAGATCTTTGAGCCACATGGATGGATGGAAATCTTGGCAACTCTAGATGTGTGTGTAAACGAGGAAGTTTTGACGGTGAATGAATGCATAGATGAGGAAGGCTATGATGTAAACCTCTATATGGTTGTCCTTCAAGAAGTAGAAGAAGGGGAAACCCTGGAAAAAGAATGGAAAGAGGAATATGAAAGCATAGAGATGGAACCAGAATTTGATTCCGAAGAAAGCTGCTTAAATACTATTCAGAACCAGAAGGAACAGGAACCAACAAAGATCTTAGCAATTGAAACTGCTACGGCAATACACAGGCAGGAGGAGAACAAGAGTAAGGTAGGGCCGGACCCAGATCTTTTTGAAGTTCCTGAACACTTTAAAAAATACAAAGTGGAAGAAAGAAAAGTGGCTATTCAAATGCCTCGACGAGAGGCACGAGACGGACAAGCGTATGACAACAAGGAACAAACGAAAAAAATTGTTGTGACAGTTGAGGAAGGAGAAGAAAGATGCACATATATTGGTAAAGATGTGTCTGAAGAAGAGGAGGAGGAACTCATATACCTTATCCGGGAGTACCGAGATGTATTCGCATGGACCTATAAGGATCTCAAAGGGGTAGAACCCACTATTTGTTCCCATCGAGTACCAATGACAGCAGATGCAAAACCCTCCAAACAACGTCCTTATACATACAATGAAGTCTACACAGCAAAGATTAAGGAAGAAATAGATAAACTACTAGCGGCAGGATTCATATATGAGATAGAACATACCAAGTGGGTATCGCCCCTAGTAGTAGTGCCTAAGAAAAATGGAAAATTGAGAGTGTGCATAAATTTGAAGAAGGTGAATGCAGCCACTATACGTGACAGCTACCCACTACCCATCACGGACCATTTATTAGAGAGAGTAGCAGGTAAGGAGGTCTATAGTTTCCTAGATGGATTCTCCGGATACAATCAGGTAGCTATTGCGACTGAGGATCAACATAAGACAGCATTCGCCACTGAATGGGGAGTGTATGCATTCAGAGTGATGCCCTTTGGACTCACTAATGCTCCAGCTACCTTCCAGAGATTGATGTGTCATGTTTTCAAGGAATTTCTGAAAAAAAGCATGGAAGTATATGTAGATGACCTGTGCACGTACTCCAATCAAAGACCCGATCACATTCCCGAGTTGAGGAAGATATTCAACAAATGTAGACAGTACAAAGTCTGCTTAAACCCAGAGAAATGTGTCTTCATGGTAAGGCAAGGGAAAATTCTAGGACACATAGTTTCGAGAAATGGAATATCTACGGATGAGGACAAGATTAAAGTCATCTTAGACTTACCAAGACCCAAGAATGCAAAGGAAGTGCAAGCTTTTATGGGACATTGTGGATACTACCGTAGGTTCATTCACATGTATGCCATAATAGCAAAACCCTTGTATGGTCTCTTAACTCAATTTACTTGGACAGAAGAGTGCGAAAAGGCATTCACCGAGTTGAAAAAGAGACTTAGTACAGCCCCAATTCTGAAATCACCCAACTGGAGCAAACCTTTTCACATTCATGTTGACACTTCTAACTATGCCATTGGATGTATCCTAGCCCAGCCGGCTGATGAAGGCAAGCTTGATCATCCAATTGCTTATGCGAGTAGACAACTGAATAAAGCAAAAAGAAATTATACCACTACGGAACGAGAAGGCTTAGGAATGGTATACGCAGTGAAGAAATTCAGACATTATCTTTTAGCCAACAAGTTCAAATGCTTCATAGACCATCAAGCTTTGTTGTACTTAGTCAATAAGCCTTGTAACACGGGAAGGTTGGTACGATGGTTTCTACTACTAATGGAGTTCGATTTTGAAGTAATAGTGAAAAAGGGGAACACACATGTGAGAGCAGACCACCTTTCTAGGCTAACACACGGAGAGCCACCAAGTGGAGTGCCCGACGATCTACCAGATGCTTATTTGTTCAATCTAGAAGTTTGCCCAAAGTGGGCAGAGAAATTGATCCCTATACTCACCCATGGCCCTCAACACTCAATCAATAGGAATAGCAAGAAAGAAATTCTTCAATCGAGGAACTTACACATTGTGTGAGGTAGTGTATACTACAAGGAACCCAACGGAGTGTTACTCAGATGTGTTGATGAGGATGAACAAACGCAACTAATTGAGCAAGCACATGTGAACAAATGGAGAACACACCAAGGGACTCATGGAACAATCCGAGAACTGAAAAGATTAGGAGCGTATTGGCCTGACATGCCCAAGAATGCTCACGACCACGTAAGTAATTGTGCAGAATGCCGAGAGATGGTTCCCGAAGATCATATGTCTCTACCTTTTTCGACCATAGCACCCAATTGGAGTACAACATTAGTGAAATTCTTAAAAACTCAAGAACATGAGTTAGGAACTAGTTTAGCAAGAAAGCGATCCTTAGAGGAAATGAGCAAGGACTACATTCTCATGGGAAGACAATTGTTTAGGCGAGGTAAAGACAACCAACTCAGATTATGTGTGCATGAAGGAGAATATTTACCCATATTAGAGATGGCACATGCAGGTGTTGCAGGAGGTCATTTTTCGGCTGAAAGAACTGTTAAAATGATTCTCTTTGCGGGCTTGTGGTGGCCAACTCTACATATGGATGCTGAAACGTATGTACGAAGTTGTGAGACTTGTCAGAGAACTAAATACCCAATGCGGAGAGATGACATGCCATTAAGACCCATGATATGCGCGAGAGCCTTCACAAAATGGGGTATTGACTTCATAGGACCTATCAATCCACCTTCCAAAGGATCACATGCAGAGTACATCATAGTAGCCACTGACTACTTGACTAAATGGGTGGAAGCAAAAGCCACTAGAAAGAATGATGCTCAAACTACCGCAAAATTTCTCTTTGAGCATATCTTCACCCGCTTTGGCTTGCCCATTGAGATTGTTCGCGATCGGGGAACGCACTTCCTCAATGAGGTAATCGAGTCATTAATGAACGAGTTTTTAGTGATTCATAAAAAATCAGCACCATATCATCCCCAAGCCAATGGACAAGCTGAGAGCTCCAACAAAGTACTATGCACGGTGTTGACTAAGCTTGTCAATAATGGAAGGTCTGATTGGGACAAACAATTGCATCATGCAATTTGGGCATTCCGAGTTGCATATAAAACGGCCATTGGAACGACACCTTTCAATTTAGTGTATGGGCAAAATGCAATTTTGCCAATTGACTTCTTAGTGCCAACGTTGAAAGTGGCCCAGCAATATGAATGGAACGGACATGAATTATCCCAACAACTAGATCAAATCGAGAAGTTACATGAGACTAGATTGCAAGCAGTAGCACGCATTTATGCTGCTAAACGGGGACAAAAGGCATATTATGATTGTTAGCAGCAGACAAGGAACTGAAGGACTAACGAGGCATGGCAGTCAGAGAAGAGAGTCAGAAGGGAGAGAAGGCACAAGCAGACAAGGGAGTCAACGAAGATCTGGCAAATAGGCCAATAATTTTCTTCAGGAAGAAGCACGTATGAGCATTCATGCAGATCTAGCACTAAGGCAACCTTTAATTTTTCAAAACCTCTACACCAATTAAAAGTGATTCTCATCACTAAACACCATTGTAAATACCATTTCATCTTTTTGTAGCTCCATTTTGTGCAAGCCAAGGAGTCCTTGAGCTTGAGGAGCTTTAGAAGTACCTACATGCCAATTTTCATATTTTTTAGATCTCGTTTGAGCCCTCTAATAAGCCCTGGAACCTAATTTTTAACTAGGCCGGACACTAGGTCTGAACAGGGCCAAAGCTAGTCAAAAACTATAAAAGGAGCTAGAGAGCTCATTTTTGAGGTTAGATTGTAATTGAAACAAACTTGTAAGAGCTTCTTGAAAAGTGATCTAAGAACTCCATTGATTCTCACTCTTTGTCTTGCTGTGTGTGCGCGTGTGTGTGTATGTGTGTGCATGCTAGTGTGCTTCTCACTCACGCACTTGTGCCGCCACTTGCTCGAGGTCTTCATACCATCCTCACGTCTTCCCGGATTGACATTAAAGGAGGTGCTACTCATCACTGAGCTACACCAAATTTTGGCGCCGTTGCCGGGGATCGAGCTTTGAGGACGAGCGTGTGATGGTAAGACGTAGAGTTGACGCGTTGGAGTTGTAGGTATTTTCTTCACTTTCATCTATTTTCTTGTTTTTTCTTCACCATCCTCATCACCATCATCATCATCACCATCTTCCACCTCCATTTCCATCATCGCGAAAATTTCAGTTTTTTGACTATATCACCATCTCCACCTCATTTCCCTCATTTCACTTGTGAGAGAGAGCGAGAGAGCGAAATTGCGTGTGCTGTTTTTGCATGTTTCTTGAGATGTCTTGTAGGTACAGGTCACATCATCGTCCCCAGCACTCTGCGCAGGTACGGAACTCGAAGTAACTGTCTGTGTGTCGCCGACTTCTGTCAATCGCGACCGACAGAAAAAACGCTCAAATTACCAAACAAAGTGCAAAACCATGGTCTACAGGCCTAGAGCTTCCCAAAAATGTGTTTAGTTTCTTGAAATTCCTCAGATTTCTGTCAATCGCGACCGACAAACCACGACGGACAGATCTGTCAATCATGATCGACACGTCAATCGCGATCGACAGCCCACGACGGCTCTGTCAATCGCGACCGACAGAGTCAACGACCGATTGACCACGACCGACGGACCATACGCGTGACACGTGTCAATCGCGATCGACTCATCAATCACGACCGACACAGTCAACGACTGTTTGACCACGACGGACAGACCCTCGCGACCGACCTGTCAATCGTGATCGACCCATCAATCGCGATCGACAAAGTCAACGACTGTTTGACCACGACGGACAGACCCTCGCGACCGACCTGTCAATCGCGATCGACCCATCAATCGCGACCGACAGAGTCAACGACCCTTTGACCACGACTGATTGACTTTTCGTAACCCCTGTCAATCGCGACTGACCAGTCAATCGCGACTGACAGCCACGACGGATCTGTCAATCGCGATCGACACGTCGATCGCGACTGACCTGTCAATCGCGACCGACAGACTTTGCGAACACGTTAGAAGGGCAATTTAGGTCAAATTTTTAAGGTAAAAATAGTGGTCTAAATTTTGGCCAAGTGTGGGACAAACACAAGGGTGTAGTATTGCATTGCGAGGGCATGACTCAAGTAAACTCGAGAATTCCTGTTTGCCTGTTAACCTAGTTTAATCCGATTTGAGTCCCAAAACCCTGAACTGGCATAACTTTCTCATACGAAATCTGTTTGCCGTGATTCTTGTTTTGTTGGAAAGCTCTCGGGGAGTACAACAAAAACATCGACTGGTTACGGTTAAATTAAGATCAGGAATATTAGATAGGGTCTTTTGAAGTTGACCATACCCAGGGGGAACAAAAATTCAAGGATCTCTAGAGTTGTGTCCAAAAAGTCATAGTGCAAATTGGTGAAGTGTTACATGCATGAAAGTTATTGGTTCTGTCTTTTGAATTTAAGTCTTGAGCTAACAGTGGGCCTTTTACAGGTCCTTTGAGAGCAGCGAAGGGTACGCAAGGCAAGAGTAAGTGCAGGCTTGGGAACACGCGTCCTGGGCACACCAGGGCAACAATACAAGGAAAGGAACTCAAGGTTGGAAAACCCGCAACACCCTCTGTCAATTCTTAGTTTAGGCTAAGTGCAGGTAGTGTTAGAAGTAATTCCAAGCAACGATAGGCACAAGATAAATCAAAGACTGTCTAAGAAATCAGTCCAAGTCAAGAGATAACCTGTGCGTGTGTGAACGACAACTTTAAAGGAAAAGAACCTAACGTGAAACGACCAAACTCAAATGCGAAATTAAACTCAAGTATTCCTAACGACGTGATATCAGACAAGAGTATAAACACGATAATCAACATAAAAAGAACCAAGTGACCGATACAAAAGGACTCAGAAACGTGGTTGTACCTGGAGAAATTGGGTAAATCAGTTAGGCATATGAACCTTAGATCAGGACGACACCTAGTAAGAGAGAGACAAAGCCTTAGGTCTTCAGAGGCTAGTATCAATCATACTGCAAGGTCTTGGGCCCAGCAGTTGAGTCACCACTCGCATTACCCTAGCTCTGATACCAGTGAATCAGAGATGTCTCAAGGCATGGACAGACCTACGGGAAGTTCAGGTGTGCCATACTTGCACAGGATAGAAGGCCCTTACAAAACACAGTTGGAATACCTTAGGACCAACCGATTAGGTGCCAGCATCTATGAGGACGGCCTAGGAAGATCCGTGGTCCAGATTAAAAACCCTGACCAATCCATAGGATTAGAGCACCCACCTGTCAAGTTTGAAAACGGAGCATACCTGGACAAAGAAGGAACCATATACGTAGTCACCAGTCATCCAGATAGGACGGACGAATTCGGAAATGTGATCTCAGAAGCGGACTTAGGTGACTTGGAACAAGGAAACATGGGTGTAGAACCTAGAACCCCCCGAGGCAAATCTGTTCTCACTAGGATTATCACACCTGAGTGGGTTCCCCAAGACAACAAGAGCATAGATCTGCTTCTCAATCGAGAGACTGACGAAGCCTTTTGGAGGTACAAATCTGATCAGCCAACTGATATAGGAACAATCATGATCTATGAGTTTAAGGATCCTGATAGCCCAGGTAGAGTGACCTACTTAGATCACGCTTCGGAGAGGATCTTTGTGGTGACAGAACATGATAGGCATGCTTACACTTGGAAGGGTGAATTCATTTTCCCCCAACCAAGATCGAATGTATCCTATGGTCCCCCTGGTGCTGGAACATCCCAAGCTCATGGAATGCAAAGAGATAGAAGTAGAGATAGACCAGAAGTAAGCTTTGCCAACCCAGTGGGCAGAGAAAGAACGAGGACGGAAACAAATAGAGTAGAACCTGAGGTACTTAGAGCTCACAGGAATCAGAGAAATGCGGATGAGTTCCCTCTACCACGACCTAGAGAGCACACAAGGACGTTGAGACCGACTCAGCTAGTTAAGTCCATGAAGAACTACTTCGATGGCACGGGAGATCCATACGATCATGTGGCTGAGTTTAGACAAGTCCTGAGAGCTGAACAAGTGGAGGATCTATTCACGCAATACAATGCCTTTGGTCTGACCCTTAGGAACACTGCCCTGACATGGTTTCAGCCACTAAATGAGAGGCAGTTCAGGAGCATAGACCAACTCCTAGAGGCTTTCATTATTGAATTCTCTAAGAGTGGCATAAGGCATAATACCTCCTCGCTGATTCACAGCTTCAAGCAAACCCCTCAAGAAACTGTGAGACTTGCAGGAAGAAGATTTAGACAATACTTAGAAAGATGCCATGTTTCGGAGCTACCTACACCAGCTAAGCAAGTGGCCTTATTCTTGGATGGATTGCTAAGTACCAAATTAAGATCATATGTGTACTTGAAAGACCCTAGGACCATAGAAGAGTGTATGCGCATGTGCATTGACATCGAGGATAACCTAGGGGAGGAGTTAGAGCTTGCTAAGATATACAAAGATTCGGATAGTGCCTCTAGCCTCTCTTCCACGCAATCCACATCAATCGAGGAACTTGCAGAGAAAGTAGCTCAGAAATTAGGTGTAACTCTCAAACAAATCCCAAGGTTTGCCCCTGTGAAAAGGTGCTATACTTGTGGCGGCGACCACATGGCGAATGTCTGTCCCATTATGGCCCAACCCCAAGTGAATCCTAGTAGTCAGTACTGCACCATAGAACGAAGGTACACCAATCACACCGCACAAGATTGCCCCTACAATAAGCAAACCGTTAGACAGACGTACCCTCAGCCATACCCTCAGCAAGGAAGGTACCAGAACCCATACCCTCCACAACCATATGGCAGGCCACAACAACCGTATCAGCAACCCTACCAAAACCAACAAAGGCCTCAGCCTGTGTTAGCTCAACAACCCCCTGCCCCAGCTAATGCGATCCCAGTAAAATATGCAGCTGTAGAAGAGAACCTGAATAGAGCTATTGTCCCTGTAACACCACTGCTTTCTGAAAGTGAGCCGAGTGACCATAGCTTTGATTCTACACATGTTGATAGTCCCCAGGCGTACTACATGCAGTCTCCAGAACATGGTGAGTCCTATTACAGCGAAGAGCCGGATGAACCTAGTTGGGAGTTAGATTACACAAACGTCATGTATGCAAACCCCAACCCTAGGCCTCAACCTAGGCAAGTAAGACCTCCATTCCCAAGAGGACCATGCTACAGATGCCAAGGAGATCACCTCATTCGTGATTGCCCCCTACCTCTACCTACACAAACCCAGTCAGTGACGATCCAAGGCTTTTGCCAAAAAGGACTAGAGCTTGGAAAGATAGTCGGGAAAGAATGAAAAGGCTATGGGCAAAGAAGATGAGTGAACTCGAGGAAAGCGTAAGAGAAACAAGAGCCAGAATAACCGAACTCACAACTCAAACTCCCTCTCATACTACTCCACCACCACCATTCCCATCTCCATCCAACCCACCACCTTCCAACCCGCCTCATACGACTCCACCACCCCCCAAAGTAGGATCAGTCCTAGCAGACCCCACTCCCGAGGACCTAAACATGATGCTTAAAGCATATCAGGCCAGAATCCAAGAAGGGCCAACCATAACCGATCATGAAAAGTGCTACCCTAGAGCTGAGCTAGAGCTTGAACGAACTAAAATTTGTGCCAAAATGGTGGAATTGGCTCAGACCATGTTTGAGGCCAGCCGCCTATTTAACATTTCTAGTTCAGCTAAAACGCAGTTACATTTTGATGGACTGCTAGAAAGAATAGAGAGGCTAATTGCACAATCAGAAAAGGAACCTGCCCCTCAAAGAAAGGAAAGGGCAAGGGAACCGATAAGCCAGCCTCTTCAGGAAGCCCATGTGCCTCCTCAAGAAGCTTATCTTTCCCCCCAAAAGGCAGATGAGCGTCCCTCGAAAGCTTACGTACCTCCACAGGTTGCCTACATTCCTTCTCAGGGAGCGTATGAGCCTGTTCGGAAAAGTAATAGAATAACTAATCTTCCCCAAGAAGCTTGTGCTCCAGCCATCTATGAGAACGAGGAGAGAGCCAACGATAGAATAAGCCCTCCTTCCCAGGTTGCTTATGTGCCTAATTCTACGGAGCCAGACACTTCTTCTTCTATGAATCGGTTTGCACCAGACTTCCTACGAGAGATTCAAGAAGACAAATGGGATAACGAAAGTGAAGTCGCCCCTCCCTTTGAACTTGTGGATGATGCACACGACCAATTCCCACAAGACATCCCATCTATTTACGGGGAACATGAGAGTACTCAGTCTCACGAGAGATTGGACTTTGAGTCTAATTCCATACAAGAGCTACCCCACTTCACAGGCCCATGGGAAGCAAAGTCCACGTGTATGAGAGCACCCACAGTCATGGTAAGGAATGACGACTCAGTCATACCTAGGAACACGGAGGTAGTAAAGAACACCAAGGTGCAGCGCGATCTCACTTTGGAAGAACTGCCTAAGGATAGACCAAAAGCGCGGAAATATGTAGCCAGTCAAGTAACTGAAGTTGCAGAACCACGTTCCCAGGTAGGATCCCATAGGACAGTGCCAGAAATTCCCTTGGATAAGATAGGAGATATGTGTGAAGGCGAAGAAGGGAACACCTATCTTCCCATCACCTACCAGGAGTACACCACCAAGGCAATTTTGGACTCAGGTGCAGGAGTTGCAATTGCCACCACTTCCCTATGGAAGCGTTGGGGCAAGCCGGCACTCAGGCCAACGAGAATGAAATTGCAGATGGCCGATGGTCACATAGAGAGACCCCTAGGTTTGTTAGAAGGAATAACTCTCACTACATGTGGTGTTGAGTTCGAGCATACATTTGCTATATGTGACTTTAGCAAAAATCATGCCTATGAGATGATTTTGGGAAGACCATTTATGCGACAGTTGCAAGTGGTACAGGATTGGGGAACCAATTCTTTGTACCTGCAACACTTAGGTGTTACAACCAAAGTAAATCTCAAAGATTATTCTCATCGAGATGTCCCTCCCATCCAATGGAATCCCATCCATAGAGCCAAAGATGATACAGAATCGGTGCATTCCATAGGGTCAGGATCCTCTTGGATGCATGAAGACACTCACTTATGGATGTGCAAAGTAGCAGTAGAGGAAGAGAAGAGAGAAAAGGCCAGAGAAATAGGTGCAAACGAAACTCATAGACCCATTCAAGACCCAGCCTATGCACCTGTAGTTTTTCCAGACGAAAGATTTGAACCTCACGGCTGGGTAGAAATTTTAGCAACCATGGATGTAGCCATCAATGAGGAACAATGGACACCTCACTGTGATGAGGATGGCTATGACATTTCAATCTTCTCCATAGAGCCAATCATGGGAGAGGCAGTTCTAGAAGAATGCGAACCTAGCCCTGATGCATTTGAGGATGCAAGTGACTCCGATCTAGAGTCAATCATTATGGATCCACCTTTTGCATCAGATGAAGAATACTTCCATGAAGTAGAATTTCAACCCCAGAGGCATGGAGAGCTCACAAACGATGTAAGATTAGCAACACATGTGACCCCGAAGGAAGAAGGAAAGAAACGGAAGAAGAGAGAAGTCTCACCAGAAGAGGAAGAATCTTTGTTTGAGGTCCCAGAAAATTTTAAGAAATATGAGATAGATGACAGGAGAGTCATGATCAGAATGCCGAAACGAGAGGCACAATCAGGAGAGGCCTATGATAACAAAGAAACCACCAAGAAAATAGTAGTGGCCCTAGAAGAAGGAGAGGAGAGATGCACGTACATAGGCCATGACCTAACAGAGGAAGAAGAGCATGCGCTAATTGCCTTGCTAAGAGAATACAGAGATGTATTCGCTTGGAGTTACAAGGATTTGAAAGGTGTTGACCCGGACATATGCTCACACACCATCCCCATGACCTCAGATGCTAAACCCTCTAAGCAAAAGCCCTATACATATAACGATAATTACACTGCTAAGATCAAAGAAGAGATAGATAGATTGGTTGAAGCTGGATTTATCTATGAAATTGAGCACACTGAATGGGTATCTCCCATCGTAGTGGTGCCCAAGAAGAATGGAAAGCTGCGCGTATGCATTAACTTGAAAAAGGTTAATGCGGCCACGATTCGAGATAACTATCCGCTTCCCATCACAGAACATCTCTTAGAAAGAGTGGCAGGCAAGGAAGTGTACAGCTTCCTTGATGGATTTTCGGGTTACAATCAAGTAGCCATAGCTCCAGAGGATCAGCATAAGACAGCCTTTGCCACAGAATGGGGCATTTTTGCTTTTAGAGTAATGCCATTTGGGCTTACCAATGCACCAGCTACCTTCCAGAGGCTGATGTGCCATGTGTTTAAGGAGTTCCTGAGGAAGAGTTTAGAAGTCTATGTTGATGATCTTTGTGCTCATTCCAATATTAGACAAACCCATATTCCTGAACTCAGACAAATCTTTGACAAATGTAGAGAATATCAAGTCTGCCTAAACCCAGAAAAATGTGTTTTCATGGTCAGGCAAGGCAAGATCTTAGGACACATAGTGTCAAAGAATGGCATATCTACTGACGAAGAGAAAGTGAGAGCTATAGCAGAGCTACCTAGGCCAAAAAATGTCAAGGAAGTACAAGCTTTCATGGGGCATTGTGGTTATTACCGACGATTTATACACATGTATGCTGTCATTGCAAAGCCCATGTACGGACTTCTGACTAACTTTGAGTGGACGGATGAATGTGAGAATTCCTTCGAGGAGCTTAAACGAAGATTATGTTCAGCACCAATCTTGACCACACCAGATTGGAATAAGCCATTCCACGTTCATGTGGATGCATCCAATTATGCCATTGGATGTGTGCTTGCACAACCTACTGGTGAAGGTAACATGGATCTTCCAATTGCCTATGCCAGTAGACAATTGAATACAGCTAAACGGAATTACACCACTACAGAGAGAGAAGGCTTAGGCATGGTGTATGCGGTTAAAAAGTTTAGACACTATTTGCTTGCAAATAAGTTTAAATTTTTTATTGATCATGAGGCATTGCTATACCTCGTAAACAAGCCATGCAATACTGGAAGATTAGTAAGATGGTTTCTCTTACTAATGGAATATGATTTTGAGGTTGTGGTAAGGAAAGGTAGGACTCATTTGAGGGCAGATCATCTCTCTAGGCTCACATCGGGAGAAGCCCCACAAGGAGTATCGGATGATCTTCCTGATGCTTACTTGTTTAATTTGGAAGTCGTACCGCAGTGGGCTAAGCCATTGGTACCAGTATTGACGTACGGGCCTAATCATCCAGTGGTGAACACACGGAATAGAGAGGTTGTTAAAGCCCAAAAGTACCACATCATGGCAGGAAGCATGTACAAGCACACAGATCAAGGAATCTTGGCGTGTTGCGTAGAAGAGGATGAGTACGCTAAATGGTTGCAATTAGCACATGTAGGTGCGTTAGAGCAACACTACTCAAAGCAACGAACTTTGCAGACCCTAAAGAGACTCGGAGTGCATTGGCCGACTATGGAAGCGGATGT
Organism: Ceratopteris richardii; assembly: GCA_020310875.1. Taxonomy (NCBI): domain Eukaryota; kingdom Viridiplantae; phylum Streptophyta; class Polypodiopsida; order Polypodiales; family Pteridaceae; genus Ceratopteris; species Ceratopteris richardii. The sequence goes on along the minus strand of CM035408.1, from coordinate 160,725,594 downwards.
CCAGAAGTTGTGCAAGGAATGCCCAATCTGTTGCACTAAACCACCTGTGGAACACGCCACTCTATATCAAGTGTCCATTGTGCCAGATTGGAGTGAACCTCTAGTATCCTTCCTGAGGACAAACACATTCCCTCCAGATATGACTCTGGCTAGGAAAAGAAGTTTAGAACAAGAAGCCCAGGATTACTCACTCATTGGTGATAATCTATACAAGCGTGGTAAAGATGGTTACCTGAGACTGTGTGTCCATGAGAGTGAATATCTTAAGATCTTGGAAACTGCTCACCAAGGTGTAGCAGGAGGACACTTTGGACCAGATCGGGTGATCAAGGCAATACTATTTGCGGGCTTCTGGTGGTCTACCCTCCACATGGATGCACATACCTATGTGAAGCGATGTGATGTCTGTCAGAGGACTCAGTATCCTATACGCAAAGATGAGATGCCACTGAAACCTATGATGGGTGGACGTGCGTTCTCTAAGTGGGGAATAGACTTTGTAGGTCCTATTAATCCCCCAGCTAAGGGTTCTCATGCGGAATACATCATTGTTGCAACAGACTATCTAACTAAGTGGGTAGAGGTAAAAGCTACGACAAAGAATGACGCTCAGACAACTGCTAAATTCTTGTTTGAGAATGTATTCACGAGATATGGGCTACCTATAGAGCTTGTAAGCGATAGAGGCACTCATTTCTTGAACGAAGTGATTGAGAATCTACTCCAAGAATTCTTGGTAATACACAAGAAGTCTGCCCCCTATCACCCTCAAGCTAATGGACAAGCTGAGAGCACTAATAAGATCTTATGCAATGTACTGACAAAATTAGTGAACACTAAATGCTCTGATTGGGACAAACAGCTACACCATGCTGTTTGGGCGTACCGAGTCGCCTACAAAACGGTACTTCAAGCCACCCCCTTTCAGATGGTATTTGGCCAAAACGTTGTGCTACCCTTGGATTTCTTAATACCTACGTTGAGAGCAGCACAGGAGCACGAATGGACAGGTCATGAGCTCTCCTCTAGGATCTTTGACCTTGAACGATTAGGAGAAACAAGACTGAGAGCAGCTGCAGGGATTTATGCAGCTAAGAAGAGACAGAAGGCATACTTCGATGCCCATGTGAAGGATAAGGGTTTGAAAGCAGGAGATCTAGTTTTAGTCTATACACTGAAACAACACGCAAGGAAGCTAGAAAAGAGAGGCTACTGACCTATGATCATCAATAGGATCTCCACGAGTGGAGCAGTACAACTGGCCACATTAGAGGGTGATGTTCTCCCAAACTATATTAGCGGTTGCATAGTCAAGTTGTATCAAGAACCCCTCACGGAGGAAATGCTTAGCCGACTCAACACTGCTAAAAAACGCAAAGAGGAAGAAAAGCGAGTTTGAGAAGAAGCTCAAGCAGAAGCTTTAGAACGCATCAGAAGGATGAAGTTACGAAGGCAAGGTAGAGATCAACCTAGAACGAATGATTATGCTGATCAAGGATATCCTATGGCCATGTGTGAAGTCGCAGGAACAAGCTCGCATAGGATAATTGATCGACGTCCTTTCATAACCCTAGATATAGGACAAGGAAAGAGTGCAAGGACCGTAAGAGCCTTGATTGACTCAGGTGCAGCCACTAGTGCTGTTAAATTGTTTTACTGTCAAGAGTTGCAGTTAACTGTCAATCCTGTGGAAGCATATCTCATAGGATTGGGAGGCATGGAAACCCCTTGCATGGGCGAGGTGGAACTTCCCCTCTACATTCATGATGAGGCAATAACAGTTAAAGTACTAGTGTGTCAAGACAAGGATCTCACTGAACCTCTTGTCTTGGGTCAAGACTGGATCTATGATCAAGCAGTCAACTTAAACCTAAGAAGTGGACTTCTTCAAGTATGGGTCAATCATAGTCGAATTACAGTAGAGTTAGATAATGGAGCACTCAAGGAACTAGGAAAGGCACAAACTCCTGGTCCCTCCAGGAGTACACATGAAGATGACCATGTTGTTCTTGTCCAAAACTATGTGTTGCAGAGGAATGATATTCCCAAAAAAGGAATCAGGGATGCAACGGAACTCCCTTCTTTTCCACAGGCTAGAAGGAGGCAGCAACCAAAGGTGGATCAAAGGCAGAAGAAGCAGAGTACTTCCTATGTCAGAGATCAAAAGTACCTGCGCAGCAAAATGTCCCAGCAAGTGAAACAAGTGTGGGTACGGAAAGGCGAACACCCGGTTGCACTCAAGCCAACCACACAGGCAAAGCCTCTTATTAGTCACCAACAACACGATACTAATAAGAAGTCTTTCAGAAATTCTTCTGCTAACGTGAAATCTATTTGGGTGCCCAAGAAGTCGATGAAGGCTAGCCCACAATCAAGACAAATTTGGGTGCCTAAGGCTTGCTTGCGGGCGCAAATAGCTACACCGAAGCCACATCCTATACAGCGTAACCCATTCACTCGCACAACCAGCATTCACTCATTTTCAACACTCAAGAACACACCAAGGCCCATGAGCATGAACATAATCACTTGTAAATGGGTCCCTAAAAGGCCTCATTTTCAAGTCGATACACCGATAAAGCTCTCTAGAGTCTCTACGAAACCAAGAGCAAAACCCATCCACTGCAATTGGCAGCCTCAGACTTGTAACAAACCCCCGGACCCCTTTTGTAAATCCATGATAACTTACTAACCACATCACTATCACACTACATCATTCCACTTAACTCTTAGGTCTAACGAACGGCTAACCGCACACACACTCACACCGAGCACTTACTAACCCATTATTCGCTCCCGACCCTCATGTTAATATTGTAATGGGAACAACAACGGTCCTCCCTTGTCCTGTACAATGTTAACACATGTTTGTATATTCTCACAGAGACAGGCAGCAAGAAGTAAAATGGCAGATACGGTAGGAACTAGCTCCCAGGCAGGCACCAGCCCCCAAGTGGTGGACATCGAAAGCCTTCCGGTTGAGGAGGAATTAAAGGAAAGACCAGCGGCATTACGGGCATTACATGCCATACCGATTCAAAATCCTCCACATGGTCACACAATGCCGGTGGGCAAAACCTCACACTGGTTCAGTGACGTTGCTGGACCTCTGGGTGAAGGCACATACATGTGGGAGTCCGAGGTAGAGTTCAATGGACGTTGGGGCAGATACCATTTCTTTACCAGGGAGTTTGAAAAGCTATAGAATAATGAAGGACTGAAGTCGATATGGAAGAAGGCTGGGCTTTATGATTACTTCAAGTTCCAACTACCAAAGCTAGATTTTCTAAGGTGCTCATACTTAATTAGCACCCTCACTCCAAGCAAAGACAAGAAAGGATACAGCTCCTTTGTGCTCCCATCACTCACAAGGGGCAATGAGGTGAAGCGTTTCCGCTTGACTATCAACTTGGTAAGAGAAGCACTCGACATGAAAGGTATGCATATTCCAACAGAGAAAGAGACTATGGTTCCAGACAATATGAAGAACAGGAATCTGACGAAGTTGAAGGACATGGTTGCGATGACACCCACGATCGCTATTCACTTACGCATGGTCATGCAACATTTCGCATTCCCCGCGCAGGAAAGGTTCACGATGCCTCCCAAAAAGATCTGGTTTAGCCTCTACCTCGCGGATGCTTTTGATTTGACAATCAATATGCCCCACTGGATTATCGACCAGATTCATATGGCTCATCAGAGATGGTATAAGAAGCAAAAGTCTGTACTGTATGGTTGCTGTGCGCTAACAAGAATTGTGTATAGATGTGTTGAGAGCAGTATGGGCATCCAAGGACTGACTAGACAAAGAAGCCAGCGGAGAGAGTCAGAACAAAGTGAAGGAGTAAGTAGACAAAGTAGTCGACGCAAATCTGGCAGATAGGCCCTTCAATTTTTTCCAAATCTACATCTTGTAACAGTGATTCTTATCACTAACAATCATTGTAAATACCATTTCATATTTTTGTAGCTCCATTTTGTGCAAGCCAAGGAGTCCTTGAGCTTGAGGAGCCTTAGAAGTACCTACATATCGATTTTCGTATTTTTTAGACTCCGTTTGAACCCTCAAATTGGCCCTGGAACCTAATTTTTAACTAGGCCGGACACTAGGTCTGGACAGGACCAAAACCTAGTCAAAAACTATAAAAAGAGCTAGAGAGCTCATTTTTGGGGTTAGATTGTAATTGAAACGAACTTGTAAGAGCATTTTGAAAGTAATTGAAGAACTCCATTGATTCTCACTCTTTGTCTTGCCGTGTGTGCGCGTGTGTGTGTATGTGTGTGCATGCTAGTGTGCTTCTCACTCACGCACTTGTACAGCCACTTGCTCGAGGTCTTCATACCATCCTCATGTCTTCCCGGATTGACATTAAAGGAGGACAAGTCTCCCAAGTCACTTATTTTGAACTCCTTTTCCATTTTCTTCTTGAGTCTTTGTATTCCTTCTTCATCATCATTGAGCTACACCAAACTTTGGCGCCGTTGCCGGGGATCGAGCTTTGAGGACGAGCGTGTGATGGTAAGACGTAAAGCTGAGGCGTTGGAGTTGTAGGTATTTTCTTCACTCTCATCGATTTTCTTTTACTTTCTTTACCATCTTCATTTCCATCACCATCTCCCACCTCCATCTCCATCATCGCGAAAATTTCAGTTTTTTGACTATATCCCCATCTCCACCTCATTTCCCTCATTTCACTTGTGAGAGAGAGCGAGAGAGCGAATTTGCATGTGCTGTTTTTGCATGTTTTCTGAGCTGTCTTGTAGGTACAGGTCACATCACCATCCCCAGCTTCCTGCGTAGGTACGGAACTCGACGAAACTGTCTCGCAGTCGCCGCCTTCTGTCCATCGCGATTGATAGAAATTTTCACTTGTTGGTAAATCTGAGTGCACCACAGTGGACTAGAGACCCTGCACACCACCTTTCCACCAAAATTTTTGGAAATCTTGCAAAATTTCAGTCCATCGCGATTGACAGCTCTGTCCATCGCGATTGATTGGGTGTCCATCGCGATTGACTGAGCCCCTGTCCATCGCGATTGACTGAACCCCTGTCCATCGCGACTGACTGCCTGTCCATCGCGATTGACTGCCAGTCCATCGCGATTGACTGAACCCCTGTCCATCGCGATTGACTGAACCCCTGTCCATCGCGACTGACTGCCTGTCCATCGCGATTGACTGAGCCCCCTGTCCATCGCGATTGATTGGGTGTCCATCGCGATTGACTGAGCCCCTGTCCATCGCGATTGACTGAACCCCTGTCCATCGCGACTGACTGCCTGTCCATCGCGATTGACTGAGCCCCCTGTCCATCGCGATTGACTGAGTGTCCATCGCGATTGACAGCCCTGTCCATCGCGATTGACAGCCAATTTTAGCCAAATTTTTTTTAAGGATTATTAATTGAAGAGTTGGGCTAATTTTGGGCACAAATATTATGCTCTTGAGCACATGGGGAAGCCTTAGGAAAACAACTTGGGGAAAACCTGTTGCACAGTGATCCTGTTTGAACCCTGTCGTAACCGTAGAACCCTGAACGGTCACAACTTTTTCATACGAGATCCATTTTTTGAGCTCTAGGGCTTGTTGGATCAAAGTCAGGGGTCCTTAGGATTGTTTTCTTGAAAATCACTATGCAAGTTTGTGTTTGTGCTACATGAATGAAAATAATTGGTTCTGTCTTTGGAATGTAAATTTCAAAGCTAACTTTGAAACTCTTACAGAGCATCGAGATGCGTTCTAAGCAAGTGTAAGTGTGAGCTTGGGAACACATTTCCTGGGCACTCAAGGGCAACCGAGCAGGAAACAAAAGGTTGGACACTTTTAACCCCCTCTGTCAATTCATAGCTTAGGCTAAGAACGACGAGAGGTAGGAGTAAGTCAGAGCGACGATAGGCAGTTATCCAGTTGAAGACTACCTAAAAACTCAAGTTCAAGCTAAAAATTTAATCTCTGTACTGTCGATAACATAAAGGAAAAGAACCTAACGTGGAACGATCAATTGCAAGTGCGAAACAACATTCAAACATTCCTGACGACGTGATATCAGACAAGAACTCAAACGCGATAAAATAACTAAAAAGAATCAAGTGACTGATACCAATTGAGCGGCAACGAGGTTGTACTCTGGGCAAAGAATTGGGCTACTTAGATAGGCATATGAACCTTAGATCAGGACGACATTTAGCAAGGGAAAGACAAAGCCTTAGATCTTCAGAGGCTAGTGTCAACCACACTACTAGGTCCTGGGCCCAGTAGTTGAGCCACAACTCGAACTACCCTAGCTCTGAGACCAGTGAGTCAGAGATGTCTCAAGGCATGGACAGACCTACGGGAAGTTCAGGTGTGCCTTACCTGTACAGGGTGGAAGGCCCTTACAAAACACAGTTGGAGTACCTTAGGACCAACCGATTACGTGCTAGCATCTATGAGGACGGCCTAGGAAGATCCGTGGTCCAGATTAAAAATCCTGATCAATCCATTGGACTAGAGCACCCAGCTGTCAAGTTTGAAAACGGTGCATACCTGGAAAAAGAAGGAACTATATATGTAGTCACTAGTCACCCGGATAGGACAGATGACTTTGGGAATGTAATCTCAGAAGCGGACTTAGGTGACCTGGAACAAGGGAACATGGGTGCGGAACCTAGAACCCCTCGAGGTAAATCAGTTCTCACTAGGATTATCACGCCTGAGTGGGTCCCCCAAGACAACAAGAGCATAGAGTTGCTCCTCAATCGAGAAACTGATGAAGCCTTTTTGAGGTATAAGTCTAATCAGCCAACGGACATAGGAAATATCATGATCTATGAGTTTAAGGATCCGGATAGCCCAGGTAGAGTGACCTATTTAGATCACACTTCGGAACGGATCTTTGTGGTGACAGAAAATGATAGGCATGCTTACACTTGGAAGGGTGAATTTATTTTCCCCCAACCAAGATCAAATGTATCCTATGGTCACCCTGGGGCTGGAACTTCCCAAGCTCATGGTACGCAAAGAGACAGAAGTAGAGATAGACCAGAAGTAAGTTTTGCCAACCCAGTGGGCAGAGAAAGAACGAGAACGGAGACGAATAGGGTAGAACCTGAGATGCATAGAGCCCACAGGAACCAAAGAAATGTAGATGGATTCCCTCTGCCGAGGCCTAGAGAGCACACAAGAACTTTGAGACCCACCCAGCTAGTTAAGTCCATGAAGAATTACTTTGACGGCACAGGAGATCCCTATGATCATGTGGCGGAGTTCAAGCAAGTCTTGAGAGCTGAACAAGTGGAAGATCTGTTCACGCAGTACAATGCCTTCGGTCTAACCCTTAGGAACACAGCACTTACATGGTTTCAGCCATTAGATGAGCGTCAGTTCAGGAGCATAGACCAACTCCTAGAGGCATTCATTGTAGAGTTCTCTAAGAGCGGCATAAGACACAATACCTCCTCATTGATTCACAGCTTCAAACAGACCCCCCAAGAGACTGTCAGATTGGCCGGAAGAAGATTTAGACAATATCTTGAAAGGTGCCCTATTTCGGAACTACCCACATCTGCTAAACAAGTAGCCTTATTCCTTGATGGATTGCTGAGTACGAAATTGAGATCCTATGTGTATCTGAAGGACCCTAGGACTATAGAAGAGTGTGTACGCATGTGCATTGACATTGAAGATAACCTAGGGGAAGAACTAGAGCTTTCCAAAATCTACAAAGATTCAGATAGTGCATCTAGTCACTCTTCCACGCAGTCCACATCAATTGAGGAACTTGCCGAAAAAGTAGCTCAGAAATTAGGTGTAACTAGCAAACAAATCCCAAGGTTTGCCCCTGTGAAAAGATGCTATACATGCGGTGGTGACCATATGGCGAATGTCTGCCCTATTATGGCTCAACCCCAAGTAAACCCTAGTAGCCAGTACTGCACCATAGAACGGAGATACACCAATCACACCGCACAAGATTGCCCATACAACAAGCAGGCAGTTAGGCAACCCTATCCGCAGCCCTACCAACAAGGCCGATACCAGAACCAAAATCCACCACCACAATATGCTAGACCCCAACAAACCTATCAGCAACCATATCAAAACCAACAAAGACCTCAGCCTGTGTTAGCCCAACAACCCCCAGCTCTAGCTAATGTGATCCCGGTAAAGTATACTGCTGCAGAAGAGAACATGAATAGAGCCCTCGTCCCGGTAACATCGTTGCTTTCTGAAAATGACCTCAGTGACCACAGCTTTGATTCTACACATGTTGATAGCCCCCAGGCTTACTACATGCAATCTCCAGAACATGGTGAGTCCTACTATAGTGAAGAGCCGAATGAACCTAGTTGGGAGTCAGACTACACAAATGTCATGTATGCAAACCCCAACCCTAGGCCTCAACCTAGGCAGGTACGACCACCATTTCCTAGAGGACCATGCTACCGATGTCAGGGAGATCACTTCGTTCGTGATTGTCCCTTACCTCCATCTACACAAAATCAGTCCATGACGATCCAGGGCTTTTGCCAAGATTGTGGAAAAGAGCATCTTTTACGAGATTGCCCAAAGAATCCCAATAATATGCCAAAAATCACTCCTATCAATGTGATTGGTTTGGTTGTAGATTCCTCAGGAAGTGTCACTTCCACTGCACCAGTACAGGTAGTCACTAGAGCTCAGGCATTGCAGCAAAACCAAGAGGCAAGCCAGGAAAAGGGCCCAGAGGCTAGTGAAACTGAGAGCGTGACAAAGAAAAGGACTAGAGCGTGGAAAGATAGTCGAGAAAGAATGAAAAGACAATGGGCCAAAAAGATGAGTGAGCTTGAGGAAAGCATAAGGGAAACCAAAGCTAGGATAACTGAACTCACAACTCAAATTCCCTCTCACATCACCCCGCCTCCACCACTCCCATCTCCATCTGACCCACCACTTTCCCCACCGCCTCATCAAATCCCACCACCCCCTAGAGTGGGATCAGTCCTAGCTGACCCCACTCCTGAAGACCTAAATATGATGCTGAAAGCATATCAGGCCAGAATCCAAGAAGGGCCAACCATAACCGATCATGAAAAATGCTACCCTAGAGCCGAGCTAGAGCTTGAACGAACTAAGATTTGTGCCAAAATGGTGGAATTGGCTCAGACCATGTTTGAGGCCAGCCGCCTATTTAACATTTCTAGTTCAGCTAAGACGCAGTTACACTTTGATGGACTGCTGGAAAGAATAGAGAAGCTGATTGCACAATCCGAGAAGGAACCTGCCCCTCAAAGAAAGGATAGGGCAAGAGAACGGATAAGCCAGCCTCTTCAGGAAGCCCACGCGCCTCCTCAAGAAGCCTATCTTCCTCCCCAAAAGGCAGATGAGCCTCCCCCGAAAGCTTACGTACCTCCACAGGTGACCCACATTCCTTCTCAGAGAGCGTATGAGCCTGTTCGGAAAAGTAATAGAATAAGTAATCCTCCCCAAGAAGCTTGTGCTCCAGCCACCCATGAGAACGAGGAGAGAGCCAACGATAGAATAAGCCCTCCTTCCCAGGTTGCTTATGTGCCTAATTCTACGGAGCCAGACACTTCTTCTTCTATGAATCGGTTTGCACCAGACTTCCTACGGGAGATTCAAGAAGACAAATGGGATAACGAAAGTGAAGTCGCCCCTCCCTTTGAACTTGTGGATGATGCACATGACCAATTCCCACAAGACATTCCATCTATTTACGGGGAACATGAGAGTACTCAGTCTCACGAGAGATTGGACTTTGAGTCTAATTCCATACAAGAGCTACCCCACTTCACAGGCCCATGGGAAGCAAAGTCCACGTGTATGAGAGCACCCACAGTCATGGTAAGGAACGATGACTCAGTCATATCAAGGAACACGGAGGTAGTAAATAACGCCAGGGAGCAGCACGATCTCACTTTGGAAGAACTGCCTAAGAATAGACCAGAAGCGCGGAAATATATAGCTAGTCAAGTAATTGAAGTTGCAAAACCACGTTCCCGGGTAGGGTCCCATAGGACAGTGCCAGAAATTCCCTTGGATAAGATAGGAGATATGTGTGAAGGTGAAGAAGGGAACACCTATCTTCCCATTACCTACCAGGACTACACCACTAAGGCAATTTTGGACTCAGGTGCAGGAGTTGCAATTGCCACCACCTCCTTATGGAAGCGTTGGGGTAAGCCAGCACTCAGGCCAACGAGAATGAAATTGCAAATGGCCGATGGTCACATAGAGAGACCCCTAGGATTGCTAGAAGGAATAACTCTTACCACTTGTGGTGTCGAGTTTGAGCATACCTTTGCCATATGTGACTTCAGCAAAAATCATGCCTATGAGATGATTTTGGGAAGACCATTCATGCGCCAGTTGCAGGTGGTACAGGATTGGGGAACTAATTCCTTGTATTTGCAACACTTGGGTGTTACCACCAAAGTCAATCTCAAATATTACTCTCATAGGGATGTACCTCCTATCCAGTGGAATCCCATCCATAGAGCCAAAGATGATACAGAATCGGTGCGTTCCATAGGGTCAGGATCCTCATGGATGCATGAAGACACTCACTTATGGATGTGCAAAGTAGCAGTAGAGGAAGAGAAGAGAGAAAAAGCCAGAGAAATAGGTGCAAAAGAAACTCATAGACCCATTCAAGACCCAGCCTTTGCACCTGTAGTCTTTCCTGACGAGGAATTCGAACCCCATGGCTGGGCAGAAATCTTAGCAACAATGGACGTAGCCATCAATGAAGAACAATGGACACCTCACTGTGATGAGGATGGCTATGACATTTCAGTCTTCTCCATAGAGCCAATCATGGGAGAGGCGGTTCTAGAAGAATGCAAATCTAGCCCTGATGCATTTGAGGATGCAAGTGACTCCGATCTAGAGTCAAATCATTATGGACCCACCATTTGCATCAGATGAAGAATACTTCCATGAAGTAGAATTTCAACCCCAGAGGCATGGAGAGGTTACAAATGATGTGAGATTAGCAACGCATATGACCCCGAAGGAAGAAGGAAAGAAACGAAAGAAGAAAGAAGTCTCACCAGAGGAGGAAGAATCTTTGTTTGAGGTCCCAGGAAATTTTAAGAAGTATGAGATAGATGACAGGAGAGTCATGATAAGAATGCCTAAACGAGAGGCACAATCAGGAGAGGCCTATGATAACAAAGAAACCACCAAGAAAATAGTAGTGGCCCTAGAAGAAGGAGAGGAGAGATGTACGTACATAGGCCATGACCTGACAGAAGAAGAAGAGCATGAATTGATTGCCTTGCTAAGAGAATACAGAGATGTATTCGCTTGGAGTTACAAGGATTTGAAAGGGGTTGACCCGGACATATGCTCGCACACCATCCCCATGACCTCAGATGCCAAACCCTCTAAGCAAAAGCCTTATACATATAACGATAATTACGCTGCTAAGATCAAGGAAGAGATAGATAGACTGGTCGAAGCCGGATTTATCTATGAAATTGAGCACACCGAATGGGTATCCCCCATCGTGGTGGTGCCCAAGAAGAATGGCAAGCTGCGTGTGTGCATTAACTTGAAAAAGGTTAATGCCGCCACGATTCGAGATAACTATCCGCTTCCCATCACAGAACATCTCTTAGAAAGAGTGGCAGGCAAGGAAGTGTACAGCTTCCTTGATGGATTTTCGGGCTACAATCAAGTAGCCATAGCTCCAGAGGATCAGCATAAGACAGCCTTTGCCACAGAATGGGGCATTTTTGCTTTTAGAGTAATGCCATTTGGGCTTACCAATGCACCAGCTACCTTCCAGAGGCTGATGTGCCATGTGTTTAAGGAGTTCCTGAGGAAGAGTTTAGAAGTCTATGTTGATGATCTTTGTGCTCATTCCAATGTTAGACAAACCCATATTCCTGAACTCAGACAAATCTTTGACAAATGTAGAGAATACCAAGTCTGCCTGAACCCAGAAAAGTGCGTTTTTATGGTCAGGCAAGGCAAGATTCTAGGACACATAGTGTCAAAGAATGGCATATCTACCGACGAAGAAAAAGTGAGAGCCATAGCAGAGCTACCTAGGCCAAAGAATGTCAAGGAAGTACAAGCGTTCATGGGGCATTGTGGTTATTATCGACGATTTATACACATGTATGTTGTCATTGCAAAGCCCATGTACAGACTTCTGACAAACTTTGAGTGGACGGATGAATGTGAGAATTCCTTACAGGAGCTTAAACGAAGATTGTGTTCAGCACCAATCTTGACCACACCAGATTGGAATAAGCCATTCCATGTTCATGTGGATGCATCCAATTATGCCATTGGATGTGTGCTTGCACAACCTACTGGTGAAGGTAATATGGATCTTCCAATTGCCTATGCCAGTAGACAATTGAATGCGGCTGAACGGAATTACACCACTACAGAGCGAGAAGGATTAGGCATGGTATATGCAGTTAAGAAATTTAGACACTATTTGCTTGCAAATAAGTTTAAATTTTTTACTGATCATCAGGCATTGTTATATCTTGTAAACAAGCCATGCAATACAGGAAGATTAGTAAGATGGTTTCTCTTGCTCATGGAATATGACTTTGAGGTTGTGGTAAGGAAAGGTAGGACTCATTTGAGAGCTGATCATCTCTCTAGGCTCACATCGGGAGAGGCCCCACAAGGAGTATCAGATGACCTTCCTGATGCTTACTTGTTTAATTTGGAAGTTGTACCGCAGTGGGCTAAGCCATTGGTACCAGTATTGACATACGGGCCTAACCATCCAGTGGTAAACACACGGAATAGAGAGGTTGTAAAAGCCCAAAAATACCACATCATGGCAGGAAGCATGTACAAGCACACAGATCAAGGGATCTTGGCTTGTTGCGTAGAAGAGGATGAGTACGCTAAATGGTTGCAATTAGCACATGTAGGTGCGTTAGAGCAACACCATTCAAAGCAACGAACTTTACAGACTCTAAAGAGATTCGGAGTGCATTGGCCAACTATGGAAGCGGATGTCCAAAAGTTGTGCAAGGAATGCCCAATCTGTTGCACTAAACCACCAGTGGAACACGCCACTCTTTATCAAGTATCCATTGTGCCAGATTGGAGCGAACCACTAGTATCATTCCTAAGGACAAACACATTCCCTCCAGACATGACTCTGGCTAGGAAAAGAAGTTTAGAACAGGAAGCCTTGGATTACTCACTCATTGGTGATAATCTATACAAACGCGGTAAGGATGGTTACCTGAGACTGTGTGTCCATGAGAGTGAATATCTTAAGATCTTGGAAACTGCTCACCAAGGTGTAGCAGGAGGACACTTTGGACCAGATCGGGTGATCAAGGCGATACTATTTGCGGGCTTCTGGTGGCCTACCCTTCACATGGATGCACATACCTATGTGAAACGGTGTGATGTCTGTCAAAGGACTCAGTATCCTATACGCAAAGATGAGATGCCACTGAAACCTATGATGGGTGGACGTGCATTCTCTAAGTGGGGAATAGACTTCGTAGGTCCTATTAATCCCCCAGCTAAAGGTTCACATGCGGAATACATCATTGTTGCAACAGATTATCTCACCAAGTGGGTAGAGGTAAAGGCTACGACAAAGAACGATGCTCAAACAACTGCCAAATTCTTGTTTGAGAATGTATTCACAAGATACGGGCTACCTATAGAGCTTGTAAGTGATAGAGGCACTCATTTCTTGAACGAAGTGATTGAAAATCTACTCCAAGAATTCTTGGTAATACACAAGAAGTCTGCCCCTTATCACCCTCAAGCTAATGGACAAGCTGAGAGCACTAATAAGATTTTATGCAATGTACTGACGAAATTAGTGAACACTAAACGCTCTGATTGGGACAAACAGCTACACCATGCTGTTTGGGCATACCGAGTTGCCTACAAAACGGTACTCCAAGCCACCCCCTTTCAGATGGTATTCGGCCAAAACGCTGTGCTACCCTTGGACTTCCTAATCCCTACATTGAGAGTAGCACAAAAGCACGAATGGACGGGTCATGAGCTCTCCTCTAGGATCTTTGACCTTGAACGATTAGGAGAAACAAGACTGAGAGCCGCTGCTGGAATATATGCAGCCAAGAAGAGACAGAAGGCATATTTCGATGCCCATGTGAAGGATAAAGGCTTGAAAGCAGGAGATCTAGTCTTAGTCTATACATTGAAACAACACGCGAGGAAGCTAGAAAAGAGGGGCTACGGACCTATGATTATCAACAGGATCTCCACAAGTGGAGCAGTACAATTAGCCACGTTAGAGGGTGATGTTCTCCCTAACTATATTAGCGGATGCAGAGTCAAGTTGTATCAGGAACCCCTCACGGAAGAAATGCTCAGCCGACTCAACACTGCTAAGAAACGCAAAGAGGAAGAGAAGCGAATTAGAGAAGAAGCTCAAGCAGAAGCTTTAGAACGCATCAGACGGATGAAATTACGAAGGCAAGGTAGAGAGCAGCCTAGGACAAATGACTATGCAGATCAAGGATATCATATGGCAATGTGTGAAGTCGCAGGTACCAGCTCACCTAGGATAACTGATCGACGTCCTTTCGTAACCCTAGATATAGGACAAGGAAAAAGTGCAAGGACTGTAAGAGCCTTGATTGACTCAGGTGCAGCCACTAGTGCTGTTAGAATGTCTTACTGTCAAGAGTTACAGTTAACTGTCAATCCTGTGGAGGCATATCTCATAGGACTGGGAGGCGTGGAAACCCCTTGCATGGGCGAGGTGGAACTTCCCCTCTACATTCATGATGAGGCAATGACAGTTAAAGTACTAGTGTGTCAAGATGAGGATCTCACTGAACCTCTTGTCTTGGGTCAAGACTGGATCTATGACCAAGCAGTCAACTTAAACCTAAGAAGTGGACTTCTTCAGGTATGGGTCAATCATAGTCGAATTACAGTAGAGTTGGATAATGGAGCACTCAAGGAACTAGAAAAGGCACAGACTCCTGGTCCCTCCAGGGGAGCACATGAAGTTGACCATGCTGTTCTTGTCCAAAACTATGTGTTGCAGAGGAATGATATTCGCAAAAAAGGAGTCAGGGATGCAAAGGAACTCCCTTCTTTTCCAAAGGCCAGAAGGAGGCAAAAACCAAAGGTGGAGCAAAGGCAGAAGAAGCAGAGTACTACCTATGCCGGACATCAAAAGAACCTGCGCAGCAGAATGTCTCAACAAGTGAACCATGTGTGGGTGCGAAAAGGCGAACACCCAGTTGCACCCACGCCAACCGCACGGGCAAAGCTTCTTATTAGTAACCAACAACACGTCACTAATAAGAGGTCTTCCGGAAATTCTTCTGCTAACGTGAAATCTATTTGGGTGCCAAAAAAGTCAATGAAGGCTAGCCCACAATCAAGACAAATTTGGGTGCCTAAGGCTTGTTTGCGGGCTCAAATAGCTACACCAAGAACACACCCTACACAGCATGATCCATTCACTCGCACAGCCTACATCCACTCGTTTTCAACACCAAGGCACATAAGCACGAACAGAATCATTTGTAAATGGGTCCCTAAAAAGTCTCATGTTCAAGTTGACACACCTATAAAGCTCTCGAGAGCCTCTACGGAACCACGAGCGAAACCCATCCACATCATTTGGTAGCCCAAGACTTGTAACAAACCCCCTGACCCCGATTGTAAATCCATGACCACCTACTAACCGCTTCACTCTCACATCACATCATTTCACTTAGCTCTTAGGTCTACCTAACTCCTAACTACACACACCAGCACCGAGCACTTATTAACCCCTAACCACTCCAGAACTTTAAGTTAATGTTGTAACAAGGGACACCATGTCA
This sequence comes from Ceratopteris richardii, assembly GCA_020310875.1. Taxonomy (NCBI): domain Eukaryota; kingdom Viridiplantae; phylum Streptophyta; class Polypodiopsida; order Polypodiales; family Pteridaceae; genus Ceratopteris; species Ceratopteris richardii. Next base: position 160,709,795 of record CM035408.1, on the reverse strand, counting down.
TTTTTGTGTCCATTGCAATGTTAACATTTATTCATATATTCTCACAGAATCAGCTGCGACATTTTCAACATGGCGGAGGCAGCAGGAACTAGCTCTCACACAGAAACAAACCCGCATGTGGTCGACTTGGACAGTTTACCCGTTTTGCCTGAGACAATTGAAAGACCAGAAGAATTGCAGGCCGTCAAAATCATACCTATTGCGGACCCTCCGCGTGGCCACACCATGCCTGTAGGCAAGACTTCCCATTGGTTTACCGAGGTGGCAGGACCCTTGGGGGAAGGAACGTATCTATGGGAATCAGAGTTGGACTACAATGGAAAGCAAGGAAGATACCATTTCTTTACAAGAGAATTTGAGAAATTACAAAATGCGGAAGGTCTACGACCGATATGGGAAAAAGCAGGATTGAGTGCCTATTTCAGTGCCCGACTCCCAAAACCTGACTTCATGCGATGCTACTATCTCATCAACACCTTGACTCCAAATCAGAACCCAAAAGGTGCAAGCTCATTTGTGATTCCATCTCTGACAAAGGGGAATGAGCTCAAGAGGTTTAGGCTATCAAACAATTTGGTGAGAGAAGCTCTAGATATGCGCGGAATGCACATTCCTACAGAAAAGGAAACCCTAGTACCGGATTACATGAAGAATCGAAGTCTCACCAAGCTCAAGGACATGGTATCCATGACGCCTAATATTGCCATACACCTTCGCATGTGCATGCAACACTTTGCTTTCCCGGCGCAGGATAGATTCACCATGCCGCACAAAAAGATATGGTTTAGCCTGTATCTGGCAGAGACACAGAGCCTCACCATCAACCTACCCCACTGGATAATTGATCAGATACACTTAGCTCACAAACGCTGGCCGCGGAAACAGGTTTTATATGGTTGCTGTGCTCTGACAAGAATCATTTATAGGTGTTTGGCTTATGACATTCCAATCCAACGAGCCCTGATGTGGAATCGGGTAGAGCAGTTCCGAGGAAGGACATCCACTGGACCCCCTTCTAAGAAGATGAGAGGCACGGTCCAAGTCCCATGTGCTCAACCACATGGAGCCACCCTAACACCAGATGTCACCCCGCCACCCCGAAGAGTCCGACCATTCACACTCCGACTGCCAAGACGCAGCACCGATGGTTCCACTTTGATATTCCCTCCCATCCCAACAGATCTCGAATTTCCTAGTGGTGCACCGTTGGAAGAACTCACTAATGAAGACTTCGAACAACTATTACAAGATGTAGAGCTGGAGGCAGAAGAGGCACAACAAGCGGAGAATGTACAAACGCAGGCCACAACCTCCCAAGCACCTGTCACATCTGTTGAAGTGGATGCAGAAGATGACGGAGATGAAGAACGGGAGGATGATGAGGAGGAGTATGATCAAGAGCACCAAGAGGAGCAACAAGAAGTGCCAGAACTTGTAGGTGCACCTGCATATACAGCTCAACTACGAAGGCTATACGACACTATCAAAGCAGTACAAGAAAGGCATCAGCTCTCTCTGGTATCAGGTCAAGCTTTGATGCAAGAAATGCTATCAGATGAAGGAGTGGACCAACACTTCATTGACACCCTCAAATTAGTGTCAGACTCTTTAGGAGTTCCAGAGGCTGTCCACACCGCAGTCCGCCAGTCCGTAAGGTATGACAAACGCAGAGTGGACACGTTACCACGAGCAGGTAAGACTATCAGAATACCCGTCACAGAACCAGAAGTACCCATCGAGACCACAGCCACCCCGATAACCACCACTGACCTCTCCGCTGAAACCTTCGTTCAGACATCACCCATCTCACCCCAGCATCCTCCATCACCACCTTCTCCACCCCCACCACCACCTCCCACCTTGGAAGAAACGACAGTCATCACCTCTACCTTCACTTATAACCCATCCTCATTCACATCATTCTCATTTCGAGAACCCACCTCACAAGACACCCTCTTCTCCTTCGTCACCAATCCCTTGTACACTTCGTCCCGTCTATCCTCTGAACCCATGACTGGCCATCCCATAATTACAAGTGTAGTTGGAAACCCAGCACCCACAGAGGGAACCCTGTGTTTCCCGACCTATCCCCCAATACGAGTACCTCCATTCCACGACCCTCACTTCCCAGCTGACCCCTACACCTCTTTCAACCGGACCTCACCACCCCAATACCCGTCCTTTGTGGAGCAGTTCTTCCGCTCTCCAATGTTTCAAAGGCACCTTTCCCCGATGTTCGCAACGACATCAATTTACACGAACACCACACTCACCTCACCTACCATACCCACCTACATGGTAGCCCCTATACACACCACTCTGTCTGACCCAATGGACATTTCACCCACCACAGCACCTCTCCCCACAATTCCACCCTCTCCCCCTCCACTACCCCCCACCTCACCACTCACATCATTGGCACACACAGCATTCACTACCCCCCTACCCAATCCCTCCTCCCCTGCATTTCAAACTTTTCCCCTTGCATCTCATAATGTAAATAGCACGTTCAACACATTACTTCAGTGTGCACATCAGCTACAACAAGACTACCATCAATTGGAAGAACGCACTGCTACCCTCCAGGCAGAATCTCAACGTCTGCAAGCTAGAGTCACCACTCTTGAAGCTGACTACCAAACGCTCCTAACCGAGCATATGTTGGAAGCAGTCAGAGGCACAGACGCCATGGAAGCATGTGAAGACGAAGCAGGGAGCCAGTCGGACCATTTTTTCAAAACAATTATATTTTTATTACTTCTTCAAACATCCAACAGTGATTTTCATCACTCTTGTAACATATGTAATATAGACAAAACCCCATTTTTGTAATCCATAGCTCCATTTTGTGCAAGCCGAGGAGTCCTCGAGCTTGAGGAGCTTAGGTAGAATACTCGTACCAAATTTCGTTATTTTTAGACATCGTTTACCCTTCCAAATAGCATCTAGGACCTATTTTTTAACTAGGCCAGTCACTAGATGTGAAACCGGTCAAAACTAGTCTAGAAACTATAAAAAGAGCTAGAGAGCTCATTTTTGAGGTTGGTTCATTGTAGCTTGTTGGAGATTAGAGTTCTTTTGAGCTTGTAAGAGTATTCTTGAGCAATAGAGCTAATTTTCTCACCTTCCATTGTGTCTTGCTTGTCTCTTCATCGTGTGTGTGTATGTGTGTGTGCATCTTTGTGCTTCTCACCTTCACTCTCACATCATCTCACGTTCACGATCTTCATATCACTCCTACCTCTCCCTCGGATTGACATTAAGGAGGTGAAGCTTCTTAACGTGGTTCTCACCATTGTGCTAGAGCAACATCAAATTTGGCGCCGTTGCCGGGGATCGAGTCTAGGACGAATGTGTGATGGTAAGAGTATAGCAAGAAGAGGCGTTGGAAGGTAAAAATTTCAGTTTTTGTTGTTGTTTTTACTTAGTTTTTAGTGTTTTTCACCTCTCCCACACTCCATCTTCATCATCGCATCATCATCTCCATTTCCAAAAAAATCAGAAAATTCACCATATCCACCCATTCACCTCATTTCCCCTCATTTGTGCGTGCGAGAGAGCGAGAGAGAGTTTTTTGCGCTTGTATGCACTTGTGTTTTCTTGAGTTTTCTTGCAGGTACAGAGCTTCAGGGCATCAGGAAAGCTTCCAAAAGGTAAAAATTTCAGTTTCTGTCAGAAATTTCCGACTGTGTCAGACCATCGCGATGGTCCGCCAAGTTCGGAATTTGGAGAAGGCGACCACACCAGCGTGAAGAGCACACCTGCGCCACTAGGAATCCATACTCGCATCCCAAAAATTCGTCATTTGGTGGACCATCGCGATTGGCTCGGACCATCGCGATTGTGTCGCACCATCGCGATAGGCTCACGCCATCGCGACGGCTCGGCCGGACCATCGCGACGGTTCGCCTTTTCGGACCATCGCGACGGTTCACTTGAGCCATCGCGACGGTCCACTTGGACCATCGCGACGATTCAGCTGACCCCGGACCATCGCGATTGGCTTATGCCATCGCCACGACAGTGCCACGTGTCACGATAGACCATCGCGACGGTTCGTTTTTCGGACCATCGCGACAGCCCAAAATCGGACCATCGCGATTGGCTCAAGCCATCGCATCGCGGACCATCGCGACGGTTCACTTCGGACCATCGCGATTGTCCACCATTGACCGTTGACCGCGCCATCGCGATTGTCCGCCTGATCACGCCATCGCGACGGTTCATTTTTCGGACCATCGCGACGGTCCATTTCCACGCCATCGCGATCGTTCATTTCGGCCCATCGCGACGGTTCGACCTCACGCCATCGCGATCGTTCACTTCGAGCCATCGCGACGGTTCGTTTTTCGGGCCATCGCGATTGTCCAAATTTCACGCCATCGCGACGGTTCACTCGGACCATCGCGACGGTCCCAGACCATCGCGATTGCCCACCCCCATCGCAAATTTTGGACTTCAATTTTTGACCAATTTTGGGGGTATTTTTGGAAAATTTTTGGACCATTAGACTCATAGGAGACCCCTTAGCTCATATTTGAAGGAAAATTGGATTGTCAGTTTTTACCCCCCCAGGGCCTGAACGCGTGTAACTTTCTCATCCGAAGTCCGTTTTTTGAGCTTAATAGCTCGTTAGAAAGCTCGTGACGAGTACTACGTGACCTCAACTGTTTTTTTCATAAATTATACGTCTATTTTTGGATAGGCTAATTTGAGGTTCACCTAAGTCTGGGACTAGGAAGTCAGGGGGCACACATTGAAAATTTGAGCTAAAAAGGTGTATATACTCAAGTGTTTAATCATCTTGTGAATTGGTCTAACATTGGAATTTTCCAGGTCTAGCAAAGGCAATCAAAAGCAAGCAAGCAAGGCAGTGGAGACAGCAGAGCTTGGGAAGCACGACTTCTTGGGCAACAGGACACCAGAGCAACAGAAAAGTCGACTCGAGGTTGGAAGATTACTCAACCCCCTCAGTCAATTCTTAGCTTAGGCTAAACGTTAGCATTGTGGATTTAAGTCGATAGGAACGCCTCAAGTTCAAGATACCTAATTCTATCAAATTTAAGACTTAAAGTAAAGGTGTGTGTGACGCGAAAACCTAAAGAAAAGAACATAAGCCTGACGGAACGAAAACTTAAAATCATCACGAAAGTCGAATTCCTGACGCATAAATTAAGACAAGAATCCAAAGAAAAATTAAAAAGAACCAAGAATTAATCACAAAGAACCATTGACGATCTAAGTGTGTAATTGAGCGAGCAAGGAAGAAAATTAATGAACCTTAGATCGGGTAAACATATAGGTAAGTCGGACAGACGAAGCCTTAGATCATCAGAAGCTAGTGTAAGAACTACCGCTCGATCTTGGGTTCAGCAGTTGAATAGTAGTCATCCTTACGAGTTGAGCTCAGAATCAAGTGAATCAGAAATGGCATTTAGCACTGACAGACCAGCAGGAGGGTCTCATGTAGCATACCTAGAAAAACCTGAAGGACCCTATAGAACGCAGCTAGAGTTTCTCCGAACCAACCGATTAGGTGCTCGCATCTATGAGGATGGTTTGCAGAGGCAAGTGGTGCAACTGCACAACCCTGATCAACCCATTGGATTGGAAAGACCAGTGGTGAAGTTTGAGAGAGACGCTTACATAGACAAAGAAGGAACCATGTACATCCTAAGTACACAGCCCAACGATACGAATGAGTTTGGCACAAGTCAATTAGAGACGGAAGCGAAATTTCAAGGAAAAGAACCGTTAGAAGAACCTAGGACACCTAGAGGGAAATCCGTATTAACAAGAGTACTCATCCCAGAGTGGATCCCTCAAGATAACAGAAGCACAGAGTTGTTCGTAAATAAAGAGACAGATGAAGCCTTTTGGAGGTACAGAAAGGAAAACCCCAGTGAGGTAGGCATCATTACAATCTATGAATTCAAGGACCCAGATACACCTGGAAAGGTTGTATACCTGGATGAGACTTCAGAAAGAGTCTTTGTGGTGCCTGAGCGCGCTAAAAACACATACACATGGAGAGGTGAATTGATATTCCCTCCATCGAGAACGAACATGAATACAAATCAACAAGGGGCAGGAACATCCTCAGCCCATGGAAATCAAAGAGAAGGAAATCACGAGAGACCGGAAGTAAGCTTCAATCACCCCATAGGGAGAGATAGAACAACCACGAACACTAATAGGACGGATAGACAAAGAGAACATGGAATACCAGGTGGTAGAGATGATTTTCCTCTACCTAGACCACGTGAACACGCAAGAGTATTGAGACCCACACAGTTGGTAAAATCAATGAAAAATTATTTTGATGGGACAGGGGATCCCTATGACCACGTTGCAGAATTCAAGCAAGTACTAAGAGCAGAACAAGTCGAAGATATGTTCACGCAGTACAATGCATTTGGACTAACGTTAAAGAATACCGCTTTAACTTGGTTCCAACCACTGCAACAAAGGCAATTTAGAGACATCCATCACTTTTTAGAGTCATTCATTACTGAATTCTCTAAAAGTGGGGTTAGACATGACACGTCTTCGTTGATTCATAGTTTTAAACAAACCCCTCAGGAAACAGTAAGACTGGCAGGTCGTAGGTTCAGACAATATGTTGAACGATGTCCAATGCAAGAGCTACCCTCACAAGCCAAACAAGTATCACTGTTCCTGGATGGCTTGTTGAGCGCTAAACTACGCTCCTATGTGTACCTAAAGGAACCCAGAACGCTAGAGGAGTGTGTAAGAATATGTATAGACATCGAGGACAACCTAGGTGATGAGTTAGAACTCTCAAAGGTCTATAAGGACTCAGATTGTTCTTCTCTAGCATCCACAAAATTGTCTAATTCGATAGAGGATCTAGCAGAAAAAGTGGCCCAAAAACTAGGAGTTTCTAGTAAACAGGTGCCCAAGCTACCTACAAATGTACGTTGTTACGCTTGTGGTGGAAATCATTTGGCAAACATGTGCCCCAATGCACCTCAACCTCACGCCAACCCTAGCGGCCAATATTGTACAATTGAGAGAAGATACACGAATCATACGGCTCAGGACTGCCCATACAACAAACAAATCGTGAGACAGAACTACCCGCAAACATACCAGCAGCCAGGTAGGTATCAAGGCCAATACAATGCTCAGCCTTATTACTATAGGCCTCCCCAGAACTACCCATACCAGGCTCAACAGAGACCTCAACCCGTCTTAGCTCAACAGCCACCCCCACCAGCGAATGTCATCTCAGTCAAATATGCGGCTGCAGAAGAGAACCTAAGTAGGGCCTTAGTGCCTTCTTCACCCCTGATCACCGAAAGTGACCCGAACTCAAACAGTTTTGACTCTACTCATGTAACTAGTCCACCCGCTTATTACACGGAGTCACCAGAACATGTGGAGACATATCATTATGATAGTCCTCCAATGGAACCTAGTTGGGAGCCAGATTATGCTAATGTGATGTACGCAAACCCAAACCCACGGCCCCAATTGAGACAACAGAGACCACAGGGCCCTAGAGGACCATGCTTTAGGTGCCAAGGGGACCATTTCATAAAGGATTGTCCACATCCCCCAATAGCAAGGCAATCACAGTACTACAGCATCCAAGGCTTTTGCGCCGATTGTGGCAAAGAACACATAATCAAAGATTGTCCTAAGAACCCAGTTAACACTTCAAATGTGACGTCGATCAACGTGATAGGTATTGTAAACAACACAGATGCATCCAACCCTACGTACGTGCCTATCCAAGCTATAACCAGAGCCCAGACACTCTTACAAAACCAACAGCATAATCATGAGAAAGTAGCCGGAACTAGTGAAGTTGCAGAATCGAGTAGTAAAAAGACAAAATCTTGGAAAGATTCTAGAGAAAGGATAAAGAGAAAATGGAGTAAAAAGATAAGTGAGTTGGAAGGAAGTTTAAGGGAATCTAGAGCCAAAATACAAGAATTGGCTTCACAAGAATCAAACCAAGAAATCCCAGCTCAGAAATCAGGATCAGTCTTAGCGGAACCCATACCGGAAGATCTAGACATGATGTTTCGTGCATATCAGGCTAGAATAAAAGAAGGACCTCAAGTAACAGAAATGAGTAAAAACTACCCTCGAGCTGACCTAGAGATTGAGAGAACTAAACTTTGCATGAAGATGGTAGAGTTAGCACAAGCCTTGTTCGAAGCCTCTCAATATCTTAATTGGAACAACATGGCAAAACCAGAACTACACTTTCAAGGACTAATGGAGAGGCTAGAACACTTGATTGAAAGCAAAGAGAAAAAGGATCAGCATAGGAACCCTGTTATCCCAGAGACACCGAAAAGGAATCCACCATCCCTGTCTCAAGTACCCAATACAGAGAGTCAAGATAACCTGTCTTCCATACATAGGTACTCACATGAATTTTTGAGGGAGATCCAAGAAGAGAAATGGAGAAAAGAACAAGGAACTCATCCTCCTATTCAAGAAATAGACGATTTGCAGGAACAATTTCCCCAAGACATCCCCTCTATATATGATGATGTGGAGGTGGAACGACTGAGTGAACCCACAGGATTTGAGTCTAATTCTCTACAAGAATTACCTCAGTTCACAGGGCCTTGGGAAGCTAAGTCTATCAGTATGAGAGCACCTACGATAATAGTGAGGAAGGAAGAATCAGTGATCCCTAGAAATACGGAAGTGATCAAGAATACTAAAGTACAGTGTAATCTCACTCTGGAGGAACTATTAAAGGTAAAACCAGAATTGTGGAAGCACGTAGCAAATCAATTCCCTGAGCTAGCTACCACACCCTCTCAGATAGGATCACAGAAGAAGGTACCAGAGATACCCATGGAAAAGATTGGAGACGTAAGCGAAGGAGAGGAAGGTAACACATATCTTCCAATAACCCATCAGGGCTACACCACGAAAGCCATCTTAGATTCAGGAGCCGGAGTAGCTATCGCTACCACCGCTTTATGGAAACGTTGGGGTAAGCCAGCACTCAGACCCACCAGGATGAAGCTACAAATGGCTGATGGACACATAGAAAAACCATTAGGCTTACTAGAAGGCATATCCCTCACCACTTGTGGTGTAGAATTTGAGCATACCTTTGCCATTTGCGACTTTGCGAAAAACCGTGCTTATGAGATGATATTGGGACGACCATTCATGCGCCAGTTGCAAATTGTACAAGATTGGGGAACTAATTCTTTGTACTTGCAACATTTAGGGGTGACTACCAAAGTCAATCTTAAAGACTATTCACATAGAGATGTGCCCCCAATACAATGGAATACCATCCATAAGACACCAGTAGAGACGGAATCCGTGCACTCATTAGAATCAGATCCTTCTTGGTTGCATGAGGATACCCATTTATGGATGTGTAAAGTAGCCAAACAAGAGGAAGAACGGTTAGAAGCCAGGACCTTAGGTGCGGAACAACATCCACGAACCCTTCAAGATCCGGCCTATGCACCTGTAGTATTCCCAGACGAGGAATTTGAACCCCATGGTTGGGCAGAAATACTAGCAACCATGGATGTAGCCATCAATGAAGAACAATGGACACCCCACTGTGACGAGGATGGCTATGACATTTCAGTTTTCACGATAGAGCCAATCATGTGCGATGCAATTTTAGAAGAGTGCGAACCAAACACTGATGCATTTGAGGACGCAAGCGATTTTGATTTAGAATCAATTATCATGGACCCACCCTTTGCATCAGAGGAAGAATATTTCTACGAAGTGGAGACTCACACTCAGAGACACGAGGAAAGTACGAACGAGGTAAGGTTAGCCACTCAAGTGACTGATAAGAGTGAAGGCAAGAAAAGGAAGAAGAAAGAAACCATGTCAGAAAAAGAAGAATCTTTATTTGAAGTACCCGAGAATTTCAAGAAATACGAAATCGACGATAGAAGAATCATGGTACGAATGCCCAATAGAAAAGCGAATGATGGACAAGCATATGATAACCGAGAGAAAACCAAGAAAATAATAGTTGCCATAGAAGGAGAAGAAGAAAAGTGCACATATATAGGGCATGATTTGACGACTGAAGAAGAAGAAGAGTTAGTTGCCCTATTGCGCGAATATAGAGATGTTTTTGCTTGGAGTTACAAAGATTTGAAAGGAGTAGACCCGGATATATGTTCTCATAGAATCCCTATGACTCCAGATGCAAAACCGACAAAACAAAAACCTTACACGTACAATGATAACTACGCTGCGAAGATTAAAGAGGAGATAGATCGCTTGATAGAAGCAGGATTCATTTACGAAATTGAGCACACCGAATGGGTATCCCCCATTGTGGTTGTGCCCAAGAAGAACGGAAAATTGCGTGTGTGTATTAACCTTAAAAAAGTTAATGCCGCCACGATTAGAGATAGTTATCCTCTTCCTATCACGGAACACCTATTGGAAAGAGTTGCGGGCAAGGAAGTTTACAGCTTTCTTGATGGATTCTCAGGTTATAACCAAGTAGCCATTGCTCCAGAAGACCAACACAAGACGGCTTTCGCCACAGAATGGGGCATATTTGCATTTCGTGTAATGCCATTTGGCTTGACAAATGCACCCGCTACTTTCCAGCGACTCATGTGTCATGTTTTTAAGGAATTCTTACGCAAGAGCTTGGAAGTTTACGTCGATGACTTATGTGCTCATTCAAATGTAAGGAAGACACATATCCCAGAGTTAAGACAGATATTTGACAAATGTCGAGAATATCAGGTTTGTTTGAACCCAGAAAAATGCGTTTTCATGGTCAGACAAGGCAAGATTCTAGGACACATTGTGTCAAAAAATGGAATCTCTACGGACGAGGAAAAGGTGAAGGTAATTGTAGAATTACCTAGACCAACTAATGTGAAAGAGGTACAGGCATTTATGGGCCATTGCGGTTATTATAGGAGATTCATACACATGTATGCAATCATAGCCAAGCCTCTGTACTCTCTTTTAACCAATTTTGAGTGGACAAATGAGTGTGAAAATTCATTCAAAGAACTTAAACGACGTTTGTGTTCAGCACCCATATTGACAACCCCAGATTGGAGTAAGCCATTCCATGTACATGTGGATGCATCCAATTACGCCATAGGATGTGTGTTAGCACAACCCACGAATGAAGGTAACATAGATCTCCCCATAGCTTACGCTAGCAGACAACTGAACGCAGCAGAAAGAAATTATACCACGACGGAACGAGAGGGATTAGGGATGATCTACGCAGTAAAGAAATTTAGGCACTACTTGTTGGCCAACAAATTCAAGTTCTTTACAGATCATCAAGCCCTATTATATTTAGTCAACAAACCATGTAACACAGGACGATTGATACGCTGGTTTCTATTACTCATGGAGTATGATTTTGAAGTGGTAGTTAGGAAGGGAAAGACGCATCTTAGAGCTGACCACCTCTCAAGATTAACCTCGGGAGAAGCTCCTCAAGGAGTAGCTGACGATCTACCAGATGCATACTTATTCAACCTTGAGATAGCACCAGAATGGGCTAAGCCGTTAGTCCCTATTCTGACATACGGGCCCAAGAGTCCTAGGATAAAGATCAAAGAAGGAGAGATTACCAAATCCCAGAGATATCAAATAATGGCAGGAAGCATATATAAACAGGATAATCAAAAGATTCTTGCTTGTTGTGTAGATGAATCAGAACATGCGAATTGGTTGCAATTAGCACACTTAGGTGCAGTAAAGCAACATCATTCAAAACATAGAACATTACAGACTCTGCATAGGTTAGGAGTATATTGGCCTACGATGGAAGCAGATGTCTACAAGTTGTGTAAGGAATGCAGTGTTTGCTGTGAAAGACCACCGGTAGAGCATGCGACGTTATATCACGTGTCTCTCACACCAGACTGGAGTGAACCTTTAGTGACTTACTTGAGGACGAACACATTCCCTCAAGGCATGACTTTAGCTCGACAACGCAGTCTAGAGCAGGAAGCTCAAGACTATTCACTTATTGGCGATAACTTATACAAAAGAGGACGAGATGGATATCTAAGACAATGTGTTCATGAGAGCGATTATCTGAGAATACTAGAGACTGCACACCAAGGTGTAGCAGGAGGTCATTTTGGACCAGATAGGATAATCAAAGCCATCCTCTTTGCAGGATTATGGTGGCCCACTCTTCACATGGATGCACATACCTATGTAAAGAGATGTGACGTGTGCCAAAGAACTCAGTTTCCTACTCGCAGAGATGAAATGCCATTGAAACCCATGATGGGCGGACGTGCATTTTCTAAGTGGGGTATAGACTTTGTAGGACCCATTAACCCCCCTGCAAAAGGTACACATGCGGAATACATTATTGTTGCTACAGATTATTTAACCAAATGGGTAGAGGCAAAAGCCACAAAAAAGAATGATGCTCACACGACTGCAAAATTCTTATTTGAAAATGTCTTTACAAGATATGGATTGCCTATAGAGTTGGTGAGCGATCGAGGCACTCACTTTCTAAACCAAGTCATTGAATATCTGTTACAAGATTTTATGGTGATTCACAAGAAATCTGCACCATATCATCCTCAGGCCAATGGTCAGGCTGAAAGCACTAACAAGATACTTTGTACCGTACTGACGAAACTCGTGAACAATAAACGTTCAGATTGGGACAAACAGCTACACCACGCTGTTTGGGCATATCGAGTGGCCTACAAGACCGTACTCAATGCAACTCCCTTTCAGATGGTTTTTGGTCAGAATGCAGTGCTTCCTTTGGACTTCTTGATACCGACCCTTAAGGTTGCACAAGAACATCAGTGGACCGGCCATGAATTATCAGCGAGAATAATGGACTTGGAACGATTAGGAGAAACAAGGCTGAGGGCAGCAGCAGGAATATACGCTGCGAAGAAGCGACAGAAAGCATACTTTGATGCACATGTGAAAGATAAAGGCCTAAAAGAAGGAGATTTAGTTCTAGTATATACGCTGAAACAGCACGCACGGAAGTTAGAAAAGCGAGGTTATGGACCTATGATCATTAACAGACTCTCGACGAGCGGAGCAGTACAGTTAGCCACCTTAGAAGGAGATATAATGCCTAATTACATTAGTGGCTGTAGAGTCAGGCTATATCAAGAACCTCTTACTGAGGATATGCTTAGACGACTCACGTTGGCAAAGAAGCGTAAGGAGGAAGAAAATAGAATACGAGCAGAAGCTCAGGCAGAAGCCATAGAACGCATTAAACGCATGAAACTAAGAAGACAAGGACTAGGGAAAGAACATTATAACCATTTGGAAACATCACCCAGATATCCCATGGCCATGTGTCAAGTAAAGTCAACCACTCCTCCGAGCATAGTGGATAGGAGACCATTCATTACAGTGAGGCTAGCGCACGGTAACCATAGCCAAGAACTCAGGGCCTTAATTGACTCAGGTGCTGCTACTAGTGCGATTAGATGGTCCCACTATAAGGATTCAGGAATAGAAATGCGGCCAATTGAGGCATACCTCATAGGCATAGGAGGCATGGAAACCCCTTGCATGGGTGAGGTGGACCTTCCTATCCTCATTAAGGATTTGACGACGACAGCGAAGCTACTAGTGTGCCATGATGACGACCTGATAGAACCCCTAATCCTTGGCCAAGATTGGCTATACGATCACTCAGTGGACCTAAATCTTAGACAAGGCTCCTTACAGATTGGAACCTTAGAGCAGAAGCGAGTGATACCGCTTGACTTCCCTAACCGCACTCCGCTTGACGGTTGTGACCCTAGACCCTATGAAACGCATGCGACGGAAGACCGGAAGATCTTTAATCAGACCAGTCACGTTACGTCTACACCAACCCACTCGGGCTTGGCTATAGATAGTTGTCAATTAGAAGGACGACAGGAGATCTTCCCTGGGACTTCCTGCAAACTAGAAGAGACAGTTACCCAACAGCAAGGGCAGAAGGGCACAATCAGAGGTCAGGTGGGTTGCATCAGCGGCCAAATGAGCACAACACCCTACGGTGCTCACCCTTCCAAGCTTGTTGCGGACTGGCCTAGATTAAAGTTACAAAAGGCATCACTTCCTAATGGGCAGGTCACGCAAGTGTTGGAACTCCCTTCTTTTCCAAAGCAGAGTGTCCATCCGACCTCTCAACCTCAACAACAACAGAGTCAACTGCGGCAAAAGAACCCAGACCGACGACAGTATCAGAGGAAACAACATGGAAAGCAGTTTAGGCCTCCCAAAGGAAGTGGCACCAAACAAATATGGGTGCCTAAAGGACAAAAAGCACCGAAGGACTCCAACCAAGCAGAGATCAACAAGCAAAAGGCAGAACAGAAACAGAATCGATATCCACCATCCCCTCGACCTCCTTCTATAGGTCAGACCATTCGACAGATATGGATCGCCAAGAAGTATCTTATCAATCGACCCACACCCACGCAGATTTGGGTACCCAAACCATGTATCATAGCTCAACCCATATGCCATGTAATATATAATCCTCACAAACCTTTTCATCCCTCGACACCACCACACCCGATACCACCTTTTACCCCTCAGCAGAAACCCACCACCCACTCCAAGATCTTTAGGAAATGGATACCGAAACGTGTCCAACCGTCTTCCCCTAACCCATTGTCTAACTACCCCCCGACTAACATACAACCTTGTACTCAATTACTAACCTTTCAACCTTGTATAAGTTCACACACCATCATCACACACCACTCGTAATCTCACCTCATCAAGAAATGTATGCATGATCTGAAACGTATAGGTGTCTAGAGACCTGCACTAGTGCTGCAAGAAACATTGCATCCATCACATCACAACACTTGGCTACACGGGTTACGCATCAGTTATGGAAAGGGATTGCGGTCTCACTTTAATGGGATCATGATTAATTTCCATGCTAATGTGTTAATCTTTTGTAGCAGATCTTTCTCACTAGCGCACCAGCCACCATGCAAACTGACGAAGGAACATCAGGAGCAGGCCCCAGTGTAGCAGCAGTACCACTCAACGTGCTACGAGCAGAGTCCCACCCTACTGCTCCACCGCCGGAATTTCAGGGATTTCCAGGACCCATGCCTATCGATAACCCCCCTATGGGCTACACCGAAAAGATACACAGGAACTCTCATTGGTTTCAGGGCCTGGCAGGACCCCTCGCGGACGCAGACTTTATATTTGAATCCTCTCTGACTTTTGATGACCGCACGTGGGGAAAGTACCAGTTTTTCTCCAGAGAATTCGAAGCCCTACAAAACACCCAGGATTTAACTCATGTTTGGGCCAGAGCCGGCTTCACAGAATACTTCAGTGACCCTTTACCCAAACCAGATTTTTATAGATGCTATTACTTGATCACTACCTTACTGGCATCAGAGAATAAGGACATCCCAGGAACCTTCATCTTGCCTACCCTAGTGGATGATCCACCTTACAAGAGATTTTATCTCTCTAAGGACCTAATCAGAGCAGCCATCAAGATTCATGGAACCCACACTCCCACAGACCGAGAGAGATTAATTCCAGAACCGATGAAACGTGGGGATGTCACAAAGTGGGAAGAGATTTCGGCCATCACACCTGAGTTGTCAAAGCCACTAAGAATATGCATGCAACATTTTGCATTTCCAGCTCAGGACAGGTTTACCATGCCACACAAAAGAATATGGTTCGGACTATATTTGGCATGTACGGGACCTCAAACAGTTGATCTGGCAAGCTGGATCATAGATCAGATGTACCTGGCACAGCACAGATGGGAGCGTAAAAAAGTGCTTAACGGATGTTGTGCCCTCACAAGAATTGTGTATATGTGTTTGGCTTATGACTTGCCCATCGAGCGTGCATTAACAGGAGAGGAATTGAAGGCATTCAAGAGCACAGCGAAGAAAGCTAGGAAGCCCAGTAGGACACGGGCTGGTAAGCGCATGCGAGGCACCATCCCCTGCCTTCAAGTGCCAGAGTCGCCATCACCACAACCCTCTCCCGAACGACCACAGACAGAAGTTGAGCCCACTGTACAACCTATTCGCATACGGTTGTCCAGACCAGTAATTACGGAGGCCACCACGAGTACCGCTGCACCTCAGGCAGCTACCACCTCAGAATCCCCCACCACAACTGCAGAAGCTCCCACCACTATTGGTGCGGAAGCGTTTTCTTTCCCGATACCACATATGGAGGCCGACCCCATAAACACGACATTCGATTTTGAGATGCCTGATGCATTTTCAAACGAATTTCAGTATTCAGAAGCACAACTGTTCTCCCAGGAATATGAACGGCCCAGCTACCCCACTACGCCGCGAGACTTGCCACAGGGACAAGCTGTGTCGGGCTCTGAAGAAGAAAGAACTGAAACAGACGACGATCAAGGCGACGATGAGGCCAGCCAGGGCTCACAAGAGGAACAGACAGAGGGCCAAGGCCAACAGACTGACACCCACGGCGACACCAGCACATATGAAGATGAAACTTTCGAAGCCGCAGCATACACATTGGCCATCAAGAAATTATATCGTACCATGGAGAAAGTCTGGGCACGAAAGAAGTTAACTGAAGAGGAGAGCCAGGCATTAATTGAACAGGAACTCATCTCAAGAGGATTCGAAGACGCCTATATCAGAGGGTTCCGAGAGTTAGTCCAATCAGTAGGCTCCCATGAAGCACTCAGATTTTTACAAAGAAAGCAACTACCACAGTTCGATCCCCGCCGAGTGCGACTACTCTCAAAACCCGGGGAGTATATTCGTGTACCAACAGGAGCCCAATCTTCAGCACAAGCCAGGGAGGCACGCCTCGCCCCCGAACGTTCAGTAACCGCAGAAACCATTCTTGTAGATTCGCCACCCCGTACCACCATTGTTCATACCACTACAATCCTCGAAATAACCTCCACCCCTTCGACTCCTCTTTCACCTCATCTTTCACCAACCCATCCTGTATCACCCGCACACCCACCTGCTTTCCCCACATCCACACCTGTACAAAGCAATATAGCCCCAACCTCTTCCTTACCCATTCATACCACCAGGCCCACACCCAGCCCTCTGCATCCCTATATTAACCCCTTCACCCCTTCATCCTTCCCAGCGTTTCCCCCACCTCTAAGACCCCCATTTCCCTTCCTAACCCCACTAACCTTCTCACCAGTCTCACCTCCCCAACCTACCCTAACACCTATTTCCCCGTTTCACCAAGCCGCTCCAACAATCCCCCCTGTAAACTACTCCACGTTTGTAAATCCCGTATTCACACCTACGCAACCACCCACAATCACACCACTTTTCGCAGTCACAACATTAAACACGTCCAATGGCATGGACATATCACCACCCACCTCACCACCACCCACTCCACTCACAGCACCCTCATATTTAGGCACTTCACAATTTTCCACAATCACCACTGCATCCACAGTCCCAACCCCGATTCCCATTCCCACTGCATCTACTATCACTGCATCCTCATTTAGCACTTCACTACTACTATCGCCCACCATCGACACAGCATTTCAACACATGTTCGCATGCATGACGCAAGTCCGAGATGAGTTTGCATCACTCGGCACTAACTATCAACAGCTGCAGAAAACGACGAACAACTTACAAACGCAGCTTAATTTGTTGTCAATTGAGAACGCCTCACTGAACAGCCGGTACCAAGAGTTACGAGAGGCTTATCACAAGTTAGAAATAGAAAGTGAGGAAAAAAGCAAGGAGGCCACCGCGGATTTAGATAACCTACTTAGAGCCCAGACTGTCCGTAATGCAACGCTCACTAGAAATATGGGCTTACTAAGAAGACACTTAGCCGCAGCAAAAGAGGAGAACCAGAGACTCCAAGAGCAAAATAGAGAGAACTTGGAGGCGGCTTTAGATCATCCAGAACAGCCACTAAGTCCGAGCAGATTCAAGGCAATCCCATCTGAGTCGATGCGGATGTTGCTAGACGACCATGTTAGATTGCTCGAGGACTATGATCGTATGAACGAGGAACATCAAAAGTTAAAGGAAGATCATAAACTGCTACAGCTCAGAGAACCAGCAACACAACAAGTACATGTAGCAGCAGAATTACCAGCACCTGTGGACCCTGCTCCTGAAATTTTAGAGGAACTCAACGCACTCCGGGCCCAGGTAGTGAATCTTGAATCTCGAATCGCCATCTATGAAGCACCACCAAGGCCAGACTCCCCACCTGAGCTACCAGCTGAGGAAGAAACAGTCACTATCCCGGTGGAGGAGACCTTCGAAGAGGCTTATGAACCAATACCCATCCCAGGCGGACGTGTCACGGCCGAAGGCCAGATGACCTACGAATTACCTACCCCCGCGTGGATGAAGACAGTAGAAGAACTCGGAACGACACACTCGGCCAGAGTAGAGGCACAGCTACATGCCATGGCCATAATTGAAGAAAAAATTTTACAATCACCATTCTTTGCTCAAATGGCCCCGCGACGATACATATCCGGGCATGAGCTTCAGTATAAACCATACTTTATGTTAATGGCAGAATATCAGTTAACCATAGAGAAAGAAACCGGCATGAAACCAACGCATGCCACTCAATTCGAGCCAGAGGACTTGCCACCCAGGGCGCAGAGAGGTGAAATCCTTCAACCAGACTGGCGCAAAGATTTACTGCAAAATTATCCAGAGATGATGAGCACGTGGGTAAAAGCGCCTCTTCACTTAAAATTTAATCCGTGCTGGGGACCAGTACCACGACGCCGCTCTTGGACTGCCTTCGCTATAAAGCTACAGAACAATAAGCAGTGCCAAGACTGGTTGAACTACCCCTACTTCAAGCCACCAGTCGCGTTACCCACAGTTGGCTACATGATGGCGACGATCCGCCACTGGCTCCCTCGATTAAAACCTATGGATGATATAGCCGCGCAAATGACTGTCAAAATCTTTGACATGATGCAGATGGTCTTTAAAGTCTTCCGGCGCATCAAGGCTCCCCATGTCAACACCCCGGGCTTTGAGCATGGCAACTTGGATTTAGTCTATGATATGAGCACAACGCCATCGCTACGGGTGTGTTACGCCTGGCACTGCAGGCTCAAATATCTACCGGCATGTTACAAGCAAACATTCGAAGAAATGTTCACCACCGGTTTTTGGGAGTACCATTCCGAAGTATTCATAAGCAGGCCGACACACTTATTGCAATTATTCGCCTGTGAACGAATGGTGTACTCCACACACTATCAGCTCCCACCACCAGACGAACCGCAACCTATCGACTGGGAGAAACTCGAGGCTGATCTAGCCCGAGGTATTCGTGTATCAGAGCACACCCTCGCTCAAGACCTCCTACAGAATTACATCCGGCAGACCTCACAACAAGGTTCTGTCAGGGACGACAGAAGCGAGAGGGAGGGGGGTGTTGGAAGCAGTCAGAGGCACAGACGCCATGGAAGCATGTGAAGACGAAGCAGGGAGCCAGTCGGACCATTTTTTCAAAACAATTATATTTTTATTACTTCTTCAAACATCCAACAGTGATTTTCATCACTCTTGTAACATATGTAATATAGACAAAACCCCATTTTTGTAATCCATAGCTCCATTTTGTGCAAGCCGAGGAGTCCTCGAGCTTGAGGAGCTTAGGTAGAATACTCGTACCAAATTTCGTTATTTTTAGACATCGTTTACCCTTCCAAATAGCATCTAGGACCTATTTTTTAACTAGGCCGGTCACTAGATGTGAAACCGGTCAAAACTAGTCTAGAAACTATAAAAAGAGCTAGAGAGCTCATTTTTGAGGTTGGTTCATTGTAGCTTGTTGGAGATTAGAGTTCTTTTGAGCTTGTAAGAGTATTCTTGAGCAATAGAGCTAATTTTCTCACCTTCCATTGTGTCTTGCTTGTCTCTTCATCGTGTGTGTGTATGTGTGTGTGCATCTTTGTGCTTCTCACCTTCACTCTCACATCATCTCACGTTCACGATCTTCATATCACTCCTACCTCTCCCTCGGATTGACATTAAGGAGGTGAAGCTTCTTAACGTGGTTCTCACCATTGTGCTAGAGCAACAGCATACCACACTACAACAGGCTCACTCCGAACTGGAATCAAAGACATCAACAGTAGATGACCAAGCAGTCAAAGAACTAGAAACAGTGCTTCAAGCGCAAATGATCTCTAACGCTACACTCAGACGCAATATTGGGTTATTAAGGAAGCATATGGCCGCAGCACTAGAAGAGAACAAACGACTTCAACAACAAAACCAAGACAACTTTGAAGCGGCTATGGAAGGAACCGTCGGAGCAACCGTTAGCCCTACCAGATATAGAGCAGTCCCATCGGAAGACATTCGCATTTTACTTGAGGAGCATGCAAATTTCTTGGAGTCATATGAAAAGCTAGAGACTGAATGTGCAGATCTTAAGAAACAGATTGCCAGTGTGCCCACAACTCAACAGGAGTCGGTAATCTTGCAGCACTCTACCGAAGAAATGGAGACCCTCCGGAAACAGGTGGCAGAACTCCAAGCACGCCTCCTCCCATATGAACGACCACCCTCGCCCATTGAAGAACCAGAACCTGAAACAGTAGTGGAAATCCCCGTCGATGACAGCTATGAAGAGCCATATGAGCCTATGCCGACGCCTGGTGGTCGAACTACAGAAGAAGGACAAGACACATTAGAAATTCAAGTTCCAGATTGGGTCAAAAGGGTCGAGAAAGTGGGTAAGACACATGATGATCGTGTGGCCATGCAAATGCAATCTCTCACAAATCTGGAAGAAACTGTCCTTCGGTCTTCCTACTTTCAAAATTTATCCCATCAACGATTAATCACAACATCAGAATCGCAATATATGCCTTATTTTGTCTTACTACATGATTATAATGCAGAAGTCAAAAGACATACAGGGAAGGAGCCCACGTTCGCCACTCAATTTGAGATAGGGGATTTACCGACAGATGCACGTGCTGGCTCGATCTTCCAACCTAATTGGCGTGCACGTTTACTCACCGATTACCCAGAGATGATGAGTACCTGGGCAACCATGCCACTATACATCAAGTATAATCCATGCTATTGTCCAGTGGTACGTCGCAGATCCTGGCAAGCATTTGCAATCAAGGTAGGCAACAATAAAGAGTGCTCGGCTTGGGTTAACTATCCATATTTTGCTCCACCTCAAGGACCTCCAACCGTAACCTACATGATATCAACAATTCGACACTGGTCTACACGCCTAAATAATGTACCCGACATCGCGGCGAAAATGTGTATGAAGATATTCGAGCTCATGACCATTGTCTTCAAAACCTTTCGGAACGTCCAAGCTCCATACATCTCTGCCCCTGGCTTCTCTCAAGGCAACAAGGATTTAGTCTACGACATGAGCCAAACCCCCTCGGTCGCTATCATCTTTGCTTGGCATGCACGAATAAAGTACTTGCCCGCATGCTTCAAGCAGACATTTGAGGAAATGTTCTCTACGGGATTCTGGGAATACAATTCCGAAATTTTCATTCCCAGACCCACACATTTGCTACATCTATTCGCAGTAGAACAAGCGATCCATGCAGATCAGTTACGTCTGCCACATCCGGACATTCCAGGACCAATCGATTGGGATCGTATGATGACAGATTTGGCCAGAGGACTACGCTTACAAGAACATCAGCTTGCCACTCAGGTTGTGGAATATTACATCCAACACCCCCAGCAACAAGGGTCTGACAGGGACGACAGACGCGAGAGAGGGGGGGGTGTTGAGAGCAGTATGGGCATCCAAGGACTGACTAGACAAAGAAGCCAGCGGAGAGAGTCAGAACAAAGTGAAGGAGTAAGTAGACAAAGTAGTCGACGCAAATCTGGCAGATAGGCCCTTCAATTTTTTCCAAATCTACATCTTGTAACAGTGATTCTTATCACTAACAATCATTGTAAATACCATTTCATATTTTTGTAGCTCCATTTTGTGCAAGCCAAGGAGTCCTTGAGCTTGAGGAGCCTTAGAAGTACCTACATATCGATTTTCGTATTTTTTAGACTCCGTTTGAACCCTCAAATTGGCCCTGGAACCTAATTTTTAACTAGGCCAGAGACTAGGTCTGGACAGGGCCAAAACCTAGTCAAAAACTATAAAAAGAGCTAGAGAGCTCATTTTTGGGGTTAGATTGTAATTGAAACGAACTTGTAAGAGCATTTTGAAAGTAATTGAAGAACTCCATTGATTCTCACTCTTTGTCTTGCCGTGTGTGCGCGTGTGTGTGTATGTGTGTGCATGCTAGTGTGCTTCTCACTCACGCACTTGTACAGCCACTTGCTCGAGGTCTTCATACCATCCTCACGTCTTCCCGGATTGACATTAAAGGAGGTGCTACTCATCATTGAGCTACAAGATGTCTCGCATATGATGTACCGGTGCAGAGGGCTCTCATTTGGACCAGAGCACAGGAGTTTCAATGCAGATTGTCAGCTGTAGGGCCTCCCTCAAAGAAGATGAGAGGCGCTGTCCAGATGCCTTGTGCACAAGCTCGTGGTGCAACCCTAACGCCTGAAACAACCCCAAGACTTCCCCGACGAGTACAACCATTTACTATCAGGCTACCCAGGCACAGCACAGATGGCCCTAACCTTGTGTTTCCACCAGTACCTACTGATCTAGAATTCTCGCATGGATTCACTTTGGAGGATCTCACAGATGAAGAAGTTGTTAGAATCATCGAAGCTGAAAATGCGGAAGTTGAAGCAGAGCAAGCTGGTGGACATCAAACTGCCCCAGACCAAGCCCAGCCCAGTCAACCGGACGTAGTCAATGTGGACGATGAAGAAGAAGCACATGAGGAGGCACAGGGTGGACAATCAGAAGAAGAAGAACAAGAGTATGATCAGGAAGCCCTACAAGTACTGGAAGGTGCCCCAGCCTATACTAACGCATTAAAGAAGCTCTACGATACGATGAACCGAGTTCAAGAGCAACACAGGCTATCATTAGCTGCAGGTAAAGCCCTCATGAACCAGATTCTAGAGGAGGAAGGTGTGGACGAGCAATACCGTGCCACCCTGGAAATGATATCAGACGCTTTGGGAGTACCTGAAACGGTGCATACTGCACTAGTGCAATCACGAAGGACAGAGAAAAGATATGGCAGACGCCCCCCACGAACGGGAAAACGAATGAATGTATTAGGATCAGGACCACAAGGCACCCCCACAACCACTGGCACAGCACACACTGTTCACGACACCGAGGAAGCCCGCACATCGAGTGCACCTCCATCACCTCCCTTGCCACCCTCTCCCCCACATCCGCCCCATTCACCTCCTTCTACCACTGTAACCTCTACTGTCACCACCTCCGAACCCACTACACACACCGACGCACAAACCATCAGTCAACCCACATACTCTATTTCCACTGAAAACATAAGTCTGACCACAGCCACGGTAAACCCCACTACTCCGATCACACTTCCTGGGAGTTCACAATTACACACACCTCTATACACGTTCACAACTCTCACCGCAACCACAATCCCCATGTTCACAGTCACTCCCATCACGGCCTCCACTTTTGAATCCATGGAAGTGTCACCCACCTCTGCACCTCTCCCACCCCCCATTTACCCACAGTCTCCCATTCCCCCACCTCCCCCCTCACCCTTCTCCAGTACTGCATCCACAATTCCCTTTCCCTTTCCCTTCCCCTCTGCATTCAACACCATTTCTCCCACCATTCCTCTTAATAATGTATTTAATAATATGTATCAATGCATGTCCCAACTTCAGCAACACTACCAACACCTTGACAACCAACATACAAAGCTCTTCCGAAGCCACGCAGATCTCCAAGCACGATGTATGGATCTTGAAGAGCAGAAGCAGCTACTACAACAGCAGCACGTGACATTACAGGAACAATATGCACAATTAGTAGCCAACCCACCCCAAGCAGATGATGAACGACGACACATGGACGAGCTGCTACATTCTCAGATCACGGAAAACCTGAAGCTTCGACGGAACTTGGGCCTCCTACGCAAGCATATGTCTACAGCGCTAGAGGAAAATAAACGATTATAGAAACAGAACGAAGAAAATCTGGAGGTGGCCATGGAGGGTTCCCCACAGGAGATTGACCCAGAGCGATTCAAGGCAATTCCCTCTGAGAATATGAAAGTGGTGTTAGAAACTCATGCAGATCTAATGGAGGCCCATGCCGCTTTAGAGAAAGAGAGAGATGATTTGCTAAGGCAGTTGGCCACCCGACAGACATCACCCAGCAAGATCACGACCGCAGAAGACACATCTGAAGAGGTCACTAAACTCTGGGCAGAACTTGAGGAATTACGTAGCAAGGTCATGCAATACGAGCGTCAGCCCTCCCCTCTGGTAGAGCTCGAGCCTGACGACCTTGTGCCAATCGAAGTAGAAGAAACATTCGAGGATCCCTATGTCCCGATGCCAACACCCGGGGGTAAGCGAACAGAACAGGGCATGGACACAATTGAAATTGAGGCACCTGAATGGATGCAAAAGTTAGAGAAAGTAGCCACGACACATGATGACAGAGTGGCAGTCCAAATCGCATTGATGTCAAAATTGGAAGAGGTTGTAATAAAATCCGATTATTTTAAGAATCTCTCACACCATAGGTGGATCGGCCCATCGGACGACCTGTATGTTCCTTTTTGCGTTCTAATGGCGGATTATAATGCGGAGATCAAGCACCACACCTCAAGGGAACCAACCTCTGCCACCCAGTTTGCACCTGACGACATCCCAGAAAGTGCCAAGCAGGGACATATTCGCCAACCGACGTGGAGAACTCGGCTGCTTGAAACCTACCCGGAAATGGTAAGAACATGGAACAACATGCCATTGTACATCAAATATAACCCATGTTATTGCCCTGTATTTCGAAGGAGATCATGGCCGGAGTACACACAAACAGTGCTGACGATTAAAGGCTGTGAGAAGTGGCTCAATTATGTGTACTTTGCACCCCCTAAGGGTGCACCTACAATTGGATATATGATTTCGACGATTCGACATTGGGGGGTCCGGTTCAAGAATGTACCTGATGTCATGACTCAGATGTGCCTGAAGATTTTCGAACTTATGTTGGTCACCTTCAGGACATTCAAAAATGTCAAGGAACCGCATCTCTCAGCACTAGGATTTAATGAAGGTAATCAGGACCTTGTATACGACATGAGCACAACCCCATCGATTAATGTTGTGTATGCATGGCACGCTCGCATCAAATATCTACCGGCCTGCTTCAAACAAATGTTTGAAGAGATGTTTGTCACAGGATTTTGGAATATCACTCTGAGATATTCATTCCTAGACCATCCCATCTCTTGCAGTTGTTTGCGGTGGAACAAGCTCTCCATTCCGAAAAGCTACGTATACCACATCCAGAGGTTCTCGGGCCGGTAGACTGGGATGCTCTACTCACAGATTTGGCCAAAGGATTGAGAATTGCCGAACATCACTTAGCACAGGATGTCGTCGAGTACTACATCCAAAAACCCACACAACAAGGGTCTGTCAGGGACGACAGACGCGAGAGAGGGGGGGGTGTTAGCAGCAGACAAGGAACTGAAGGACTAACGAGGCATGGCAGTCAGAGAAGAGAGTCAGAAGGGAGAGAAGGCACAAGCAGACAAGGGAGTCAACGAAGATCTGGCAAATAGGCCAATAATTTTCTTCAGGAAGAAGCATGTATGAGCATTCATGCAGATCTAGCACTAAGGCAACCTTTAATTTTTCAAAACCTCTACACAAATTAAAAGTGATTCTCATCACTAAACACCATTGTAAATACCATTTCATCTTTTTGTAGCTCCATTTTGTGCAAGCCAAGGAGTCCTTGAGCTTGAGGAGCTTTAGAAGTACCTACATGCCAATTTTCATATTTTTTAGATCTCGTTTGAGCCCTCTAATAAGCCCTGGAACCTAATTTTTAACTAGGCCGGACACTAGGTCTGAACAGGGCCAAAGCTAGTCAAAAACTATAAAAGGAGCTAGAGAGCTCATTTTTGAGGTTAGATTGTAATTGAAACAAACTTGTAAGAGCTTCTTGAAAAGTGATCTAAGAACTCCATTGATTCTCACTCTTTGTCTTGCCGTGTGTGCGCGTGTGTGTGTATGTGTGTGCATGCTAGTGTGCTTCTCACTCACGCACTTGTGCCGCCACTTGCTCGAGGTCTTCATACCATCCTCACGTCTTCCCGGATTGACATTAAAGGAGGTGCTACTCATCACTGAGCTACAATGATGCACATATAAAAGACAAGGGACTTAAAGAAGGTGACTTAGTCTTAGTGTACACCCTAAAACAACATGCCAAGAAGTTACAAAAACGCAGATACGGACCTTTGATCATAAATCGAATCTCTACTAGTGGTGCAGTCAATCTCGCCACGCTAGACGGAGACATTCTTCCCAACTACATCAGTGGATGTAGAGTGAGACGATTCATGGAGCCCTTGACTGATCAAATGCTAGCACAATTGGTAGGTGCCCAAAATAGGAAAAAGGAGGAAGAGCGAATTAGAGAGGAAGCTCGACAAGAAGCACTAGAGCGCATTAGGAAACGGAAAGAATGGATGAGGCAAAGAGATGAATGCTATCTCCAAGGAGAAGAGCCCATCCCTATGGCAAATTACCAAGTCGAAAATCATGATACAACGGGTATGTGTAAAACGCAACCTTACCTAAACCTAGGGATTGGCAACACAGAGTACAAATTGATAGATGCATTGATAGACTCAGGAGCAGGACTTAGCTGCATGCGCAAGATAATAGCAAAAGATCTGCAATTAGATTTGAATCCCACAAAAGCCCGATTAATAGGAGTTGGAGGTCACACCCTAGAATGTATTGGAACCACGAATGTATCCCTCCACCTAGGAAACTCCTCCATGGAACAGAGAGTCTTAGTGTGCAATGATGAGGACTTAATAGAAGACTTAGTTCTAGGACAAGACTGGATCATTGAGACTGAGGCGTGTATCCATCTAGCTCAAGGCTATATTTCGGCTAAGATAGGGCATAAGGAGATTTTCAGCTTACTTGAAGAGAAACCTTGTATTCAAACAAATATAATACAAAGTTCAGCGGAAGTTCAGAAAACGACATTAAAAAGTATCAACAATGCTCACAATTCAGAAACCAAACGCATAGAAGCTGAAACTTCAATCCTAGCGACGTCAGCAGTAGAGTCGAAGTCATCCAATGCAGTTGAGGGAAAGCCAACCGTTAAGGAGACTTGCTCTCCTACACCTGCTCAAAACATCAAAAGATCGCACTATTGGAAACCAACAAGCAGATACTCATATCAAGGCCCACCCAAATATAAGTGGGTACGCAGGGATCAAAGGCAGAATCGAGAAACGTCCGCACCCACTCTTAAGAAGGAAACAAGAATCACCAAACCAGCTTCACAGAAGTACATACCAGAAGAATCAGTGCTCGTATGGATCCCTAAGCCCTTGCTTGAAGCTCAAAGATCGCGACATCAGATGTGGATTCCCAAAAAGCTCACGCAAGCAGCTAAACAGGCTTTAAAGACAAAGGAAGAGGTACTACATCAGACAAGGCGAAAGACATCAACACATAAGAGTCATCCGAGAAACTGGAAAAGCAATGCCAATTTCACTCGGACAATGGAGAAAGCAAACAGAACACAAGAAGCTGCAAGGATCAAGGAAACGAAACGACCTCTCTTAGTGTTCATGAAATGGATCTGGAAACCAAAGCAACCACGAGGAGCGGAGGATCGAAGAGATAAAGCTTCCCATTGCACTCATGAAGTTTTTAATGCACCTCAAGTAAGCATGATAGGGCCACAATACCAGGCCAAGCATTCGGCACAAGATGTACCTTATCAAACTAAGTGGTGCACATTCTCCAAACAAGAGTAGATCTTAGCTTCATTCTAAATAGGAATGGACCTACTATGTATATAAATAAATGCTTCGGCTACACTGACTTTTATTTTCTTTCAGCAACAAAAACCAAATTGAAAAAATGTGTGGTAAGAGATCTCACTCATGGATTAATGGGGAGACGGAGTGACGACGACAATAATCACTACAATGCACTACATCATTGTATACAGTTATGTGACGCTAATGCACTTTTACGTACAAGTGCAGATGGCTTCCGAAGATTCTGAAGCAACCGTACAAGAGGAAGTGATGGATTTTCCTCCCCAGAGTATCACAAAGGCCAAGGGACACTGGTTCCGCGAAGACCAGCCTGCGGGGGACTACCTGTTCCTTGAAACGATTAAAATCATGGACACAGATCATCTGTTTCCAATAATGTCCCAGAAGTTTCGAGTGCAACATACACTCCCTTCTCTTGAAGAAACCATGAAGAAAGCAGGCATACATAAGTATTTTGAACTGCCAATCTATAAGCCTGATTTGCAACGATGCACTCAAGTCATGAATACACACAACCAGCACTACATGATCCTTTGGTACCAGAAGCTAGAGTAATGGATAAGACAGGCGAATGGGTGATTATTCAATTCACACATGAGTTAATCAAGGAAGCCTTTGGATGGGAGAAGGATGGGGTCACAATAGTGAAAGAAGAAAGTAAAGGTGCAAAGACCAGAACCTTCACCGACATCAACCGAGTGGACATAGAGGATGAGGTCAGATTGATCCACCAACACTTCTGTTTCCCGAATATGCACAGATACACGGCTCCACAAAAGATCATTGTGCAATTATTGTCCCATGCCATCAAGCAAATTGGGAATCAAATCAATTTGACTCCATATGTTCAAGAGAGATTGTTCGAGGCCAAGAAGCAATGGAAGAATAAAAAGTTCTTAAATGGCAGTGTGGCACTAACCATCCTAATCTACCACGCCTTAGGAATGAGGGAACATTTACAAGAAATGCCATCATCAACCGTCCTGGCTCAATATGCCAAAGTTGCGACCGTTCCTAAGAAAAAGAAAGGAGCAAATATTGTGGAAGTGGTAGAAACAAGCTCTCAACCTAGAATGAGAGGCACCAAAAGACTCCGGGAAGCCAAGCTACATGAAGAAGACACACCAACTACCAAGAGGATCCATGTACTCCCAAAAACTACTATTGAAGGAAGGAAAGAAATAACGGCAAAAGACTTGACAAATGCTCTGGAAGAGACCCATCGATATACAGAAGGACAAGTCAACTTACCGGTCCAGGGTCATCACTATCAACAGTCACAACAAGCAACAGACCCGAGAAGCAAGCTCACAAAAGTCCACAGATATCGGGAGATCGGCTTGGATAATTCTAGTTCTGTGTCAGAGCAACAAGAAGAACCAGAAAACTCATTACTAAATGTCGATATTCCAAGCGAATCAAAAGATGATGGACAATGGGCAGAACTCAATGACGTGGACTATAATGAAGAGCAAGGGGGCCTCATGACGAAGAACCAAGCCACACATGGGGAACAAAGTATATCAAGCAAGAATGTTGAACAAGAAGGTATGCATTGTATGAAACTTAATGAAACCTCCAACATCCAAATCAAGGAGGCCACACCTGTCTGAAAAATACACTTGAAGACACCAAAGAAGGAGTTTCAGGAAGAACAAAAAGAAGACGAAGAACCCTTTACTCCAATAAGGGTTGTGGCAGAACCATCCCCCATGGATGTAACATTTCAGGGAAGTGCCACTAAAACTATGGATGTGGATAAAGATGAAGACGAACCACAAGTACAACTACAGATCCGACAACCACACAATGAAACGATCCACGTCGAAAAAGGAAAAGATGTACAAACAGGAGAGACCCCAGATATACCAAAGACATGGCTGAATGTGGATATAGCTCAGCTCAAGCCCGTGGTGCAGGACATGATCAGAACTGCCCTAGATACACAGCAACTTATGGTTGATGCTGATGAAGATTATGACCAAGCCATGCAGGACAAAATCGAACTTCAAAAATGGGGTAAGAATCTCTCTACTGAGTTAGAGACAGTAAAAGAACAGGTAGTAGAAAAAGAAACTGAACTGAAAGAAATCAAAAACAAATACAGCCTGCTAGAGAGAGAGAATGAGCAATTAAAAGAACAACTCCAAGAATTCACCAAAAAACTACAAGCAAATGAGGCTGAAAAGGCACGAATGGCATCAAGAAGCAAAATTCTGGAATCTCAGATTAAAGGGTACATGGATGAAGCAGAGGCGTTAAGACAACGGAACAAAGAGCTTATGGCCGCTCTTTTAAGTGATCAGCCAGTCGAAGTGCAAGCCCAACCGGAAAGGGACATCAGGGGATTAGAAGAGAAAGTGATTATGTATGCAGATCAGCTCAAAAAGGAGCAAGACACAATTGCCGAATGGGAAAAAAGATACATGGATGACACGGCTGCCTTGAGAGCCAAATGGAAGAAAGCTGAGAATGACTATCTGCGACAATGTAAAGAAGATACAGATCAGATGGACATTGTAGTACAAGAACTTCTCAAACACAAAGATATGATTGCCAAGGCCACTGAAGAACTCAAACAAAAGAATGAATGTATTAAGGAACTTCAGGAACGACTGGGACAAAAAGGAAAAGAGGGGACACCAGTAGTTCCAACTTCTGCAGAGGCTACTGTGGAGACTGAGGTATGTCCTCTATCTTCCCCCTCATATCATTCACCGGTAAAGGAGGAAAAGGAGGTTCACATTGAACCTAACACTCGGGAAATTGCAGAACTGAGCAGACCAGAAAGGGCACTACTGGTGTCCCAACTTACGACAGAATTTGAAGATCAGATCATCAGGATCATGAAAGAAGATCAAATAGAAAATAAACAATTAGAACAAATTTTGAAGCCCTTTAATGTACCATACGGACTACTTAAAGAACAAACTCGATATTATATAAAGTCTGCAACGAATAAAGATCCGGACCACAACCTTCAATTCAGGCATGACACTTTCAATTACACTCAAGAGGAGTTCGAGAAGGCGAATCCAATATGGCGACGAAAGATTTTGGAGAAGCATCCAACGTTGCGGGTATAGTGGGAAGCATCACCATATGCACTTCAAGTCAATCCATCTTTTTGTCCTGTACCCCGTAGACGATCTTGGACGCAATTTTGGGAAGGACAGCGCCAAGGCAATATCAATAATCAGTGGCTCAACTACCCTTTACTACCTAGTCCGCCACATAATTATCTACCAACCGAAGAATACATGGTAAAGACAATGGAATTTTGAATTTCCAGATACGCTTCAGTCCCGGACTTAGCCGTCAAAATGACTAACAAAATATTCAGTATGCTACTAACAGTGCTAAAAGTGTTCCAACATGCCAAATATACATTTTTGAATTTCATCGGAATTACTCAAGGATCGGAAGCACTCGTTTTTTATTTATCCACTATCCCGAGCAGACTAACTATTATGGCATATTATTCTCGTCTCATGTTCTTGCCATCGACATATATGCAGACTTTTGAAGAAGCATTCTTTACAGGCTTCTTTGAAATTGATTCAGAGATTTTTGTTAAAATGACTTCCAATTTGAATGCAAGACTGGTGGCCTATGAAACAAGTTTCTTTGTTGATCATAGACAGGCGCCAGAGGACGGAGTAAAGTCTCAGCAATGGAAGGAGTTCATGCTATATCACGCTAATCTTCTAAATCAAAGAGAGCAACACGCCATCCAAACCTACACACATCGCCACAAAAAGCCTGTCGGGGATGACAGAGTTCAGAAGGAGGGACGTGTGGAAGGGGAATCAAGCAAAAAAAGAAGAAGAAGAAGATCAAAGTCAAAAACAACTCAATAAAGAATAAAACAATGATATTTGAAGACATATCTCGGCAAGAAGCCCCGCAGGGGCGCATTACCCATCTCTGCACAGAGCCCCGCAGGGGCACACACACCAAGGAAAAGCAAACAGGCTCAAAGCAATACAACAGGGTCAGATGTGTGCAACCAGGATAAATCAGAGGACCAAAAGTTAGAAAGGGGTAGAGGCTGAAAAGTTGAAGAGGGTGACTACGAACATCACATTCCTAGTCACTGGTGGCGTGCGTGGCAACCCAAATCAACAGGCAAGACCAATGCAGCAGGCTCTGGTGTAGTAGAGCTTGAATCAAGAACAGGCCATCAAAGTTGCATGTCTGTTTAACTACAGACAAAACTGACCAAGAGATGCGTGCGGAGAAACGAAGCAAACAGCCGACGAAAAGCTAAAGCCTATCAAGGGACGACAGAGACGAAGAGGGGGAGAGTGTTGCAGAGCACAGAAGAGCACTAGGCAGAGAAAATGAAGGGCCCCAAAATTTTTCCGATTTGGACACATAACTTTTGTATTATAACCACTCTTGTATATATTTTCCATTGTAAATGCACTAGAGGAGTCCTCTAGATGCATCCCCACAGAAGATTAGAAGCTTACCTATGTAAATTAGTAGAGAAATTAGTCTTTTAGTGAATAAAGTGCCGGTCTCTTGTGTGAAAGGACCAAACTTAGGGCACTAGTATATAAGTCACTTTGTGACTCTTTGTAAGGACTTTTTGCCTTTGTGAAGAAGGAGCTCTACAGATTTTCGAGTTTGCCTCTTTCATGCTGATTTTGATCTTCATTTCGCTCTTGTATGTGTGTGTTATGCTTGAAATGCATGTGTAGGACTGTTGTCTACCTCTTCCCCTTGGTTTTGAGCTGCTGTAGTGCGTGTGCGAGCTAGGAGGAGTTGTGGCACGGTGTTGGTGTCTCCCGTCATTCACTGTTTTGCCATAACTTGAAGCAGAGTGGTCAGAATCGAGTGAAACCACTTCCAGTAGATGCGTCTCGGCGAGAGCTTCGAAACGAGTACCCTATTGCCTATATTCGGAGTTCAGAGCTGGGAGGAATCCTTGAATTTCTGAAAACTGTTGTAAGAGGCTTGCGGCAAACACTTTCAGTATTTCAGTGAGTGTGAGAGGTAGTAGTCTTTTCTCATGCATGCTAGCTAGACCACTTCATTTTCCATCACGTGTACACACGTCTTCATACACTTGGTATGTCGTTCCATCGGATTGACAATTAGATGTGTGTTAAGTACCCACTATACGCACTTGTGTGGCAATTGAGGTACAGTCTCGTTGGCACAAGTCCTTGAGTCTTCTCGGCTTAGGTACACAATCATATATGACCATAATGTGTAATTGGTACCATCGAAATTATCCTCAAGAGCCAACATACAGAATACATCATTGATTTCAGCCATGGCCACTAACTAAATACCCTGATGTAGGAAAATGAATGTATGTCGAAATGTTGAAAAGAACTATCTTGTCAAGCTTTGCTAAATCTGTAGCAGACTTTGAGCCGCTTGTACTTGCAAACTAAAACATGTGGATATGTTTGGAAAAAGAGGGTAAAATTTCCTGCACAAGCACTGTGATAGCACATTCAAAGCCCAAAATAAGCTCATATCAAAATTTGGATGCCACAAAGTGAAGCTATTTTGAACTCCTAATTGCCTTGAGTATGCTCACCAATGTTTGTGCGATTCTAAGACTATGACTAGAGGGGTGTTTGATGACGTGCTAGATGAAGTGACGACCTACTCTGATACCAACTGTTAGAGTTCAAGGTCTTCGCAAGCACATAAAAAGCACAAGGAAGAAGAAGAAGCTTAGAGCACAACAACACTAAATGAACTACCAAGTGAATGTACAAATATTAAGTAACATGTTAAGGTTATAGGCATATATACAAGCCAGGGGGAAAAACATCCTAATGAGGGAAAAATAGTGCCCCCATGGTTCTAAGTGTGTTCACACACATCAGTATCGAAATATATAAACAATAATTTTCCTATAGAATGTTAATGAGGCTAGTGTAGAGGGGGCTTGCCTCTTCCACAAGTTTTGGGGGATTTATCCCCTCGATCCATAGGTCTGAGATGGTAGGACTTGTAGTCGTGGAGATATCATCGGATATTATATTTCTTTGACTATATTGTCCCTCACAACTATGTTTATCTATATTGAATCCCATTGTAAAATCTATATAAGTATGGCCTATGCAAAGCTCTATACACTATTGTGCACTAGTGAGACCATCTAGGGTCAATCTAGATCTCCATATAAGCTCCATATTGGGAGTGCACGATTGGAAATCATAATCTTTGTAGCAACATTGCTCTTGGAAATTTGAGAATTTGAGTTCTCTATCTCTTAGTTTGCATATCTCTCTGTCTGCATTTTTCTCAACTCTATCTATTGGTTTATTCCATTGTGGTATTATTTCTTACATGGCATCACAACCCAGGAGGCTCTCAGCATTGGAGAAGAAACACAAAGTTTTCAATGAAAAAGGAGAGAAGATGTCAAGCGATGCATCATCATCTATGATTGAGAATCAAGGTGTTTTATCAATAGGAGTAGGTGGAGCATAAGCAAGAGTACTAATGATGTCGATCATCCCAACGTTGTAGATACGACCACTAGCCTTCACAAAAGGTAATCTTGATGGTACAAATTACACCATATGGACATTTAAAATGACTTCTATCCTTGATTCATATGAGCTTCTGGAGATTGTTCTTAGCACTGCTCATGAGCCTCAAAAAATACCTAATCCAAATAATCCCGATCAAATGATTCCGCCTGATACTGATCTTCTACATGCTTGGATCATATAAATATAGATGCACTTTTTTTTTCTAGTTACAAGTACTACTGATAGTGTTTTGACTTTGATTCAACATACCACCAAGTCTTTTAAAGCATGAAACATATTGAGAAATCAATATGAAAATCCTAATTAGATATGGATTGATAACTTGGAGAATCAACTAAAAAAAAGAAAGGTTTGCAAATGGGGAGACTATAGAGATTTCCATGACTCATGTCTTGAATTTACTTGTTCAAATGGTGAAAGCAAGTGCATAATAGTCAAGAGAAAAGCTTGCTTGGCATTTTATTTGAATGTTTCCACCAAAGTTTGACAGTTTGATAACTGCTCTTAATACTCAAATCCTACCTCAACCTCTAATGTTTGAAGAATTAAGTGCCTTACTAATGGAGCATGAGCTATTTCTCAAGGCAAGGAGTTGCAACAATGAAGAAGGTGCTACATTTAAAGCAACTTTGAAAGGAGAAAAATCAAAATCTTTAGAAGATGGAGACAAAAAGAAGTTCAAGGAAGAATGCTTCCACTACAAGAAGAAAGGCCACATTATTGAAGACTATCGCATCAAGAAGGAAGAAGAGAAGAATAGTTCTTCAAAAGGTGGCAAGGGTAAGATGGGTTCCAAAACTATACAAATGTAGCTTGAGTTATTTGTTACAATAGAGGAGGTATGCTCCTTGGTTGAAGATTCAAGAACAAAGCTACTCATGGGTGTTTGATAGTGAGAGGCTACAAAGCTTGAGTTATTTTTATGATAGAGGAGGTATGCTCCTTGGCTGAAGATTCAAGAAAAACCTACTCATGGGTGTTGGAAAGAGCTGCCTCTCACCACATGACAATTAGAAGAACTTTTTAGTTCCTTACAACACCTATCACAATAAAGGTAGGGAATAATGAAAGATGTCTTCTAGAGGGTCAATGTACAATTTCTTTCACTAATTCATGGGAATATCAAAAAGATTTCAAATATGTTGCATGGTCCATAAATATATATATTTTTTGCTTTCAATAACTTTTATAATTGATCAAGGTCATGAAGTGTCCTTTAGTAACACTAGATCCAATATTATGAGCAATAACAACAACATTGTCGGGAATTTCATAAGGAGGAACAACTTGTATGAGTTGTTTTCTCTTATAGCCACTACATGCATGGGCATTAGTAATCTATGTTATGAGAGATTCACCCATATCTGATACCATCTACTAAAGGAGATGCATCACAAGGGTATGTTTGTACACCTAACATTTTTAAAGATATGCAGGTGTGAAGCTTCCATGATGGGCAAGCAATAGAGGAAGGAATTCTACAAGAAAGCAAGAATAGAGCAAGCTATCCTTTGAGGTTAATGTATGTTGACTTGTGTGGAGAAATGCCTACACAAGCCTTGGGTGGATCTTCCTACATGTTAATCATTGAGAACTATAGTAGGAAGATGTGGATATAATTTTTTTGGGACAAAGCTCAAGCCTTTGGGAAGTTTAAAGTATGAATTCAACTTGTTTAAAATAAAATAGGGAAGAAGATGAAGAAATTAAGGAGAGATGGCGGTGATGAGTTTACATCAATAGATTTTTAAGACTTCTAGAATAATAAAGGAATCAAGCATCAACTCAAAGTGGCACATATCCCTCAACAACATAGTGTTATAGAGAATCAAAATCTGACCATCATGGAGATGGTAAGGTGCAGGTTGAAAGGAAAAGGTTTTCAAAATCAATTTTGGACAAAGGCTTTCAACACTACTATCTACATTGTGAATCTAAGTTATGCCAATCCCTTCATGGGAAACTTCACAAGAGAGCTACACTAGTAAAAAGCCATCTGTTTCCATTTCAAAGTATTTGGAAGTGAATGTTATGTAAATATCCTAGATAAGGAGAGAAATAAGCTTCAACCAAAAAGCATTAAATGTATCTTGTTAAGGTATAGTGAGGATAAGAAGGCTTATGGGATTTATGACCGTGAGGCTAAGAAATATCATGGCGAGTGATGATGTGATGTTTTAAGGAGCAAAAAATACATGCAGTTCAAGAGGCAAATAGAGCTTCCACTTTATAATAAGGTGAAGGGGTAATCCACTTTGAACTTGGCCCAAGAGCTTGCCCTTCTATTCAAGACAAGGAAGCATCATCCTTAGATGATGAGTCCAAAAGTCACCAACATATCATCACTAGGTCAAAAAAATACATTTCCATGTTGAGTGAGGTTGCTCTATGATCTTGAAAACCCCATCCCACACTTGGTAGGATAGATTGCAAATAAGTCGATCATAGGGAATACAAGAGCAGAGACGTTTAATCGCTCATATTGTAAACACAATCTTGATGGCTGAACCCATTCAAGACAAGAAAAGGAACCAACAAACGTGGAAGAGGCACTCCAGGATCCACATTGGAGGGATGCCATCCAAACAGTTCCACAATGCTATTATTTCTTACATTTTTCACCTTTGGCATAATCACAAGCAATAGATTTATCCTATACTATCCTTGTGTCCTATGAAAATCTATCATTTTATTTTAGAAAACCTTGTTTTGTCATCCGTATGTTGATTTGACACAGATATTTTCAAAGAGTCATTATTAACATTATAATATGGACTCTAATCTTTCTCTTCCACTTAGTTTTCCATAAGAATCTAAAAACATTCATTTGTGAAATTTAGATAATCCATAGGTATCAATCTTCCTAAATGATGCTATGTCATCATCCTCATGAATCAACATCGAATAAGAGAATGTTCCTGGGGTCATATTTATCCACATTTCCTCCAACTTTGAAATGAAAAGATAATTATTCTACTTCCAATCTCCAGCGACAATAACTAGAACTTCCTCATCTAGTCGAAGACCATCTTTGGAAATAGTCATAACAAATTCTCATCTAGAATTTTTAGATGAGACTCAACCTAACCAATACGAATAATTGATATCCTTATTCCATAGAACATGATAGTGCTATTCCTATGTTAGGTAATCTAAAAGATAAAATCTTTATGTAGATTATTCCTCGAAGAGCAAGCTATACTTGCTCTACAAACAAATACCTACCATGATATATCTATACAAGAAAACTAGGCTTACTTCCATTAACGTGATAATCTAAATTAAACATTTCTATTCTTTAAGAAATATTAGATTTTGTATCATAGTGCTAATAAGGACTCTTCTAATAGAGATAAGACCAATAAAAACATCGATGACAAACCAAGTTTCTTCGAAATAAAATGATGGATTTTCATAGGGCACAAGGATAGTTTACGATAAATCTATTGCTTGTGATTACACTCAAGGTTAGAAAGTCCACAGTGATATGAAGGCACATCTGTTATATTGGTTCAAGATAGTTTTGAAATAATTTTATAGGGCTATGTTCTATGTTTATAGAAAAATATCGTTTATTATATCCATTGATATATGGTCAAGTTTAGTAAGCTTGGCATTTCACACTTGAATTGCACATTATTACACCATTAAAGGAACATATGGACTGAGGCCACTTGATTGATGATTGATTTTATGAGAGTGATATTTTGGAAGTGAAGTGTATATGGGCAATAGTATTTACTTTAAGAGATGGTTTTCCACTTTTTTTTTGGCCTTGCTAAGAGTCTTCTTAAGGGGAAGGATAATGGAAAATAACACATATAGACTATTGTATGTTGTATTGTATACAGGGGCAGGTGGGAGCAACCATTAGAGAAACTTTCCTAGATGCCTTCGAATGCCATTTAAGGAAAAATGAAGCTAATGGGTAGGAAATGTTATAAAGTAAGGTTTAAAACATTAGAGGCTTAATGAGAGGCAATGATGACTTATCTTATAATCCATACCTTATCTTGGTAAATGTAAGTGGGAAAGGAGAGGCGAAGTTAGTTCTCTACCCACTTGCAAGATGTATATATCAATGGTTGCATAGAGAGGGTAGTGATCTTTCTCCTCTTGTATGTTGTGCTCTTTGGGAGATCTCATGTGTGGAGTCATCAACATCCATCAAATTCTTCTTTTGCAAAACTCTCTTCTTGGATGGACTTACAAGTGAAGAGTTTAGAGCCCTAGTGTAAATCAAGCAATTGGAAAGTAACTTTGCATATCTCATCAATTGATTAATTGGCTTGCCTACTAGTCAAGAAGACATGATTAATTGGATCACCTACTAGTCCAATAAAGCATCACAGAAACAATGAGCTCAAGTGGATTTGAGTATGACCTTAAGGCTTTTTGACTATGGTGGTGATCATCCCACTCAAGTGTGCATAAGAGGAGCATCTCAATTTCCACCTAAGAATTATGAATGACCAATGCAATTTTATCCAAAGAAAAAATGGATAGAAAATAGCACAACAAAGTCCAATTATAATAGACAACATGTGAGGTAACCATCTCCATATCAACCTAGACATTATCAATATCATCTTAGAGACCAACTTAAGGAAGTGCTTAGATATCCTCAATACCAAGCCCCATATTAGGATGGAGATCAACCTTTGATCAACAAAAGTATCAACCTTCATGACCTTTTTTAGCCCAATAATCTCCTCATCATCAAAATATAATACTTGTGAAATATAATACTCTTGAGGAGAACTCTCAAAAAATAGCAGTACCAATATTGAACTCTAAAACAACAAATGAAAAATCATTGGGTTATGAGATCCACTATTCCAATCAATACTATTATGAAGAAACAATTTTAAACTATAATAGAATATATGGAAAACTATGCTATGGTGACAAATGTATTGGATTGCTCAAGGATATAAATACAAGTCCAATGTATACTAATCTAGAACTTCATCTAGACCAAATCAAAGAACACTATGTCTAAAGAGACCATGCTATAAATGCACAATAAGTAATCTCATTAGGGATCACCCAATACCAAATCCATCTCCAAGATGATCCCATAATACCCAAGAAACCACGCGATTGAATATTATAGAAATAATGGAGCTAGAATGAGTGAGCCAATGACCACTGTTCCTATAGAGTCCATGATCATAGCACATGTAAGAAGACAAGAGAGGGAGGTAATGAGAAAGCATAGGATATCAATAAAAAAGGAACCTTTTCTAGGTATAGTAGAAGTCTTAATAGAGTGGTAAGCAAGGAAAGAAAGAGTCTTTCAAATGTGGGCTAAATTAGAATATTTGGAGAAGAGTTTGAGAGAGGAATATGTTAGATAAGCAAGGAGCGAAAGTGAGAAATCCTTACAGGAATCTGTAAAGGATACGATGTACCAAAGATTGCAGTGTCACAATAAGAGAACATGAAGCACTAGGTAGGTTATATTCTAGTTTATCCCAAGCATCAAGATCTAGATATGCTTCTAAAATCTTATAAATCAAGAATATCAATATGATATAACCTTGAGAAAAATGAAAATTGTTATCCAAAAGGGAAATTGAAGAGAGAAATATTATGTATGTGCAATAAGATGATAGGATTTACGTATTCTATGCTAGAAAATTACCCTCCCAATCTATGCAACTAGAATTCCAAACATTACCTTTCAAGAATGTATATAGGATGCAAAGACGTTCAAAATCTAGTAATGGATCAATCACCTAAGAAATTAGTACTCAAGAGAACAATAGAAGAAGAAGGAAATGGATCTTTGATTCCAAAGTTAAATGATACATGTCCATAAGAACTATGAGATAAAGTTGAAGAGCCTAGATGGAACAAGTCATGTCAATATCAACCATCTA
The DNA here is from genome assembly GCA_020310875.1 of Ceratopteris richardii. Classification (NCBI taxonomy): domain Eukaryota; kingdom Viridiplantae; phylum Streptophyta; class Polypodiopsida; order Polypodiales; family Pteridaceae; genus Ceratopteris; species Ceratopteris richardii. Next base: position 160,669,434 of record CM035408.1, on the reverse strand, counting down.
TCCTTACGACAGATGTAGATAGGGATCAATCCCCATGGGTTTATTAACAATGCTAGAAGAAATTGTATGTCAGCATACTGGAAGAAGAAACCATGAGCTTATAAACCATACCCAGATATGCTGAAGCTTACAATAGAGAGCCATACTTCCACAATGCTCCTACTTGAAACCTCAAAAGACCTAGCAAAGAAGATAAACCTAATTTACTTTAGGAAATCAAGAAAACTAAATGCACATAACTTCATCTTTGGAAACAATTATCTCATCATTTTAAGATAAAAATCTACCCAAAATAAGAGAATAAATTTGTCAAAACACTCTCTAAATCAGCACATCTTTAATATGATTCTTCCAAGAGAAAAGTTTGTGCCACATTCATATATGCTCACTTTTTGGGGATTTGCTTTCCAACTCTATAGAGACTCAAAATAACATTTTGCACACTTAAGCTAAACTGTGAGATCTATCCAAAAAGCTTTGAATCAAGGCAAATGGAGGTTCCGATTATCATAAAAATCCACTTCAAGATAAGGTATCTATCTACAACACTTTGTGGCTATGTGCAGAGATATAGGTTCACAAACTTGGTAATTTCTTATGATTCACTCAGTAGAAAACCTTGAAACTTTGGCACACTTTGGGATGTGAGAGATCAAATGAAGCTTGAAATCAACAAATACAAGTACAATGAAAGAGAAAACAACACTCTGAAATTCGGTACAAAAAATTTGTGAAAGCTTGACTACATCTCTAGATAAAGAGGAGCAAAATCATGCAAAAATGAGATAAGCAAGCAAGGGGGATGCTTGGTAGAGTTTGATACTTCACTAAAATAAGAAGGAAACTTGTGTAACTTAACACCTCAAGAAAAAAGGTGAAATGATGCTTATATAGAAGTTTTACTTTTCCTAGAATCTAGCTAAATGAGAATATTTGAATTTGATTGATTTTGGTGGAGCTTTTAACTTGATTCCACAACTTTGTGCCCTCCTTTTTTATTGATCCACTTGAAAGACTCTTGGATGATCCCTTTTGTATGTTTGAGACTTGATTTTCAAAAAACCATTTTTAGGAAAAGAAGCATGCCACATTGTAGAATGTTTGGATGGTGCCTCAAGTTGAGGGAAAGAGGATAACGTATCATATTTTTACACATGTAGAAAAATAACAAAATTGAGATGAAAAAATGTGCATGCTAGAGTTTTGCATCTAAAATGGACTACAAATCCTATACTACTTATGCATAATCATCCATTCTTTTCTTCATAATTTGCAAGCACAACACATGACACAACATAATAGACACAAGCTTTTTTTCTTCATTACAAAGGTCATGAACTATATACATCTAATCAAAAAATTTTATACCAAGAAAATATTTTCTAGTACCAACTTTGATAAGAAATTTATTGATCCATGACACATAAAGTAGAATTATCTTTCATGCAATATCATAGCACATTGAGATACACTTTCATTTCATTAGGTAGAAACTAATTTAAGGAGAAGTAAGGGTAAATCACGTGATTCAAAAGGAGTAATATGTGTTGGTGCATTTTTCCCAAGCCTACATGCTTGATATGCTTGATATTATCCTCATTTGTAAGTCACATGAGTAGTCATGTGAACACCTCTTGTAAAAGAGTACATTTTATCTCTTGTAAATGGAAAAAGAAAAAAGAAAAAGGATGGCTTACCTCATCCATGATGTAAAAGCAAATTCGTGGCTCTAACTACCTAAAACCACGAAATTTAGAGCTGAGGGAATCTCTCCTAACTTTGGGGATCACTTTTAGGTGGAGCCATTCGAATTCAAATTCAAAACTCCCTCCAAGAATAGCTATAAAAGGAGCAAGAAGGAAGAGGCGATTAGCAAACCTTGTACGTGACCACTTGATGTCATTTTGTAGAGATTGAAGAGCTTACTCCATAGCTCTATCATTCTACTCCCATTGTGCAAAGATTCATTGCCAATGTGGTCGTAATCATATGTGAATCTATACATTTATTATCATCTACTTCTCTGTTTTGTTCTCTGCTATACTCACTCAGAGCAGTACCTTCAAAAGGTCATATCTCGAGTTGTACTGATTTTTTTTCAGTGATTTAACGTGCGTTGGATAGCTCTTACTGTCTACTTTTCTCATATCAATTTTCAAGGTCATTGGATTTATAGTTTTGGAGATATCTGCATTTTACTGCTCACTAGTCTATCTCTGCAGAGCCCCGAGAATGGTGGGCATGTTCCAGAAATTGATAAATCTTGTTCTCAGTGCTCAGTCCATCATTTGAAGTGTTTTAACTTGGATTGGGAAGCTTGCTAAGTCTATTTTCTATGCTCAAAAGGAATTTTTCTAATTCCTACCAGGTTGAGAGCATTGTTCATTTTTTCCAACAGGTGTATGTCCAAAAATAGCAAGTTTTGGGAGCTAGTCATTTCGCAACTAGTCTGTCTTGACTTAAACTTTTGGGACACATGTTCCAAAGTACTTGGCTGATATTTTGGTGGGTTTAGGAAGCTTAAAGGGTCTACTAATCAACTCTGAACTCTCAGTTGGCTGGTGTGAAGCTGGTTGTAGCAGCACCTACTCATCTTTGGATTGCATCCACCATCTCTCTTCACAGTGGTATCAGAGCATAGCCAAGCAACATGGGAGATGGATTTCCATCAACAATTGACAAATTGGATCAAAACAACTACCCAGCATGGTCTCTAAGGATGGAGGCTTACCTTCAAGGGAGGAATCTTTATGGATTCATATCCGGAGATGAAGCAATGCCAACCATGAGGAACAAAGGGCAACCATCACATGAAGAAGTGGAAGGACTTTTGAATTGGTGTTTGAAGGATGTACTCGCAAGGTCCTATATTCTAAACTCAATCTCTGATTTTCTTTTACCTCATGTCAAGGGATGCAAGACATCAAGAGAAACCTGGAATGCACTTGCTTCGTTCTTCTCTTCCAACACTCGAGCAAGGAAGAACCAATTGTGGATGGAGTTCACAACAATGAAGAAAAGCCCGAAGCAAAATGTGACTGATTATGTCACAAAGATGAAGGATATTTCCGACCAACTTGGAAGCATTGGAGAGGTAATTGAAGAGGAGAAAATCATAAGACAAATCATGAATGGAATCAAAGCAGACGACAAGTGGGAGTCATTCACAACAGCCATGGATTTATACATGGATATGCATGTACCCGACCTCAACACACTCATGGGCCAACTCTTCACTCATGAAGCAAAGATTAGCAAAGGTGGTGAGTCCTCAAGAGGTAATCAAACTTCTGCCTTATATTCTGATAAAGCTTAGGTCAAGGACAAGTCAAAGAATAGGAAGAATGAAGATGAAGGTAGCTCTTTCCAAGCAAACTTTGCAGGTAGAGGAAGAGCTAGAGGAAGAGGCAGAGGTGGAAAGCAAGTCAGGGGGAGATTCCAATCATCTCAACCTTGCAATATATGTGGCTTATCTAATCATACTACTGAAGAATGTTTCAGGAATCCAAGGAACTCAAGAGGAAGAGGATTGAATAGAGGTGGCTATGGATCAAATAGAGGTAGATACAATGGAGGCTACAACAACAACAACACTTACAACAACAACTATCAAAGTGGCCATAGAGGAAGAAGAGATTACAATAACTATGTAGAGGACCAAATTCAAGAAGATTCATTATTGATTATGAATCTATCAGTGAAGAAGGGTAAGGATGATGATCATATATTTTACATTGATTCGGGATGCTCGAACCATGTAGCAAGAAATGTGGCTTTACTTTCTGATCTGGAAGATCCTCATAACAAGCATGAAGTGCAGACAGGAGATGATACAAAGCACTCAGTAGAGAAGATAGGTAATGTGAAGACATCAGATGGGAATATGAACCTCTTAAGCAAAGTCTTGTATGTCCCTACAATTACCAAAAATTTAATAAGTGTTGGACAGATTGTTGAAAAAGGATTGCAGGTTAGATTCAACCGATTTGGAGCATATGTTGAAGACCCAAGGCAAGGCTTTCGAAGGATTGCCAAAGGAGAAAAGACAGGAAGGCTCTTCACCTTTGAAGTGGAAGATACAAAGAACATAGCTTTGTTTAGCTATGGATCTCAAACTCTAACAGAGTTGGAGATATGGCACAAAAGGCTTGCTCACATTGGTGAGAGGACACTCAAACAGATTTGCAGGGACCAAAGTGTACTTGGTTTGCCTAATATCACAAGGCAACACATGATTTATAAGTGTGAAGCTTGTCAACTCGGCAAGGCTCATAGACAACCTTTCAATAAGAAAGGATATATGTATCAAAATCCTTTGGATCTAGTGCACACGGATGTGTGGGGTCCAAGTAAGGAGCCATCTATATCAGGCTCAAGATATTATGTGTCTTTCATAGATGATTGTAGCAGGTGGACCATTCTATTTCTCATGAAGCACAAGGATGAAGTGTTTAATTGCTTTAAGAAGTATATTGCTCTTGTTGAAAACCAAACAGGTAGGACTTTGAAACGACTCAGATCAGATGGTGGAGGAGAATACTTCTCTTCTGAATTTGATGCCTTCTTGCATGAAAGAGGCATTAAAAGGGAAGTCGCTACAAGGTATACACCCGAACTCAATGGTGTAGCAGAGAGGAGGAACAGAGCTATTGTCGAAGCTGCAAGGTCCATGCTCAACGAAAAGGGATTGCCAAACTACCTATGGGCAGAGGCTGTGTCGACAGCCACGTATCTCATAAATAGACTTCCATCTAAGTCACTAGATGGAACCACTCCATATGAAGTGTGGAATAGAAGAAGACCTAGTCTAGAGCATTGCAAAATCTTTGGATGCTTAGCCTATGCTCACATTCCTTCTCAAGTAAGAGGGAAATTGGATCCCAAGGCAGATAAGTGTGTATTCACTGGTTATGATCAAAACCAAAAAGGATATAGATTGTACAATCCAACCAATAAAGGATTTTCTGTGAGTAGAGATGTATTTTTTTATGAAAACAAATCATGGTTTGATGATGACAGGAAAGTGAAGCTGCCTTATGACTTGGATGAAGATTTTCCATCACTTCAACCAAAGGAGCCAAAGCAGATTGAAGAAAGTGATTTGGAGATTGACCTAGAAGACTTGGAAAGACTAAAGCTATGGAAGAACAAAGGAAAAGCAAAGATGCAGGATGCTACATATGGACCCGAGAGCTCACATCAACCACTTAGAAGGTCTTCAAGGGAGAAGAAGAAACCAGAGAGGTTTGGTTATGATACTTCTTTGGTCACAAAGCACTCAATCTACATTGCAAAGGATTCAACCAATGAAGAACCTACCACATTTGAAGAAGCACAAAGCAAGAAAGCTTGGAGAGATGCAATGGATGAAGAAATGGAAGCCTTGAAGGAGAATGACACTTGGGAGCTTGTACCTAACAAGCCATCTATGAAGATAATCGGATCTCGATGGATATAAAAAATCAAGAGGAATCCAGATGGAAGTATAAATAGACACAAGGCAAGGTTAGTTGCTAAAGGGTTTGCTCAAACCCATGGTATTGATTATGAGGAGACTTTCTCTCCTGTTGCAAAAATGCCTACAATTAGGGTTCTCATTAGTCTTGCTGCATCTAGAAATTGGAATCTTTATCAACTTGATGTAAAGAATGCTTTCTTGAATGGATGGATTTCTGAGGAAGTGTATATGGCACAACCTCCTGGATATGAGGATGCACATCATCCTAACTATGTATGCAAACTAAAGAAAGCTTTGTATGGATTGAAGCAAGCTCCAAGAGCTTGGAATTTCATATTGGTGACTTATTTGCAGGACCAAGGATTCAAAGCTAGCAAGGCGGATACCTCTTTGTTCATAAAGAGGAATGGATCTGAAGTGATCTATTTATGTGTGTATGTTGATGATATTATTATCACAGGCAATGATCTTGAAGGAATCAAACAGGTAAAGAGTCAAATGAAGGAGGAGTTCAAAATAAGTGACCTCGGACCACTCACTTATTTTCTTGGATTGGAGTTGATCTACACAGATTCAGGTATATACATCACACAAAGGAAGTATGTCCATGACATGCTCGTCAAGTTCAAGATGGAAAATACCAAGTGTGCAGGTACACCTATGGAGCAAAATCATAAGCTTAGTGCTTATGAAGGAGAGCCAATTGAAGACATCACAAGCTATCAAAGCTTGGTTGGAAGTTTCAACTATGCAACACTCGCAAGGGTGGATATATGCTATAGTGTTAGCATATTGAGTCGGTTTATGCATAAGCCGAGAAGACCACATATGGAAGCGGCCAAGAGAGTCCTCAAGTACCTAAAGGGGACCATGAACGAAGGTTCAAAAATCATTTCTTGGTCATCGAAGAAGCAACCAACCGTGGCATTATCTTCTACTGAAGCTGAATATAGAGGTTTGGCTAATGCAACTCAAGAAATCATGTGGTTAAAGTCTTTGTACACAGATCTTGGACTTCATTCTTCAACACCTCATATTTTTGGTGACAACACAAGCTCACTACATCTAGCAGCTAATCCGGTATACCATGCTAGAACCAAGCATATTGAAGTCCACTACCATTATGTAAGGGAGAAGCTATTGAGCAAGGATATTCAACTATCCTATGTCTCTACAGATATGCAATGTGCAGACATGTTGATGAAAGCTCTTGATGGTACGAATTTAAGTAGATTCAAGTTGTTGATTGGCTTGCAGGAAATCAAGGACAATTGAAGACTTATTTGAAGGCCAAGCATGTTAGGCTTGAGGGGGAGCTGTTGGTGCATTTTTCCCAAGCCTACGTGCTTGATATGCTTGATATTATCCTCATTTGTAAGTCACATGAGTAGTCATGTGAACACCTCTTGTAAAAGAGTACATTTTATCTCTTGTAAATGGAAAAAGAAAAAAGGAAAAGGATGGCTTACCTCATCCATGATGTAAAAGCAAATTTGTGGCTCTAACTACCTAAAACCACAAAATTTAGAGCTGAGGGAATCTCTCCTAACTTTGCGGATCACTTTTGAGTGGAGCCATTCAAATTCGAATTCAAAACTCCCTCCAAGAATAGCTATAAAAGGAGCAAGAAGGAAGAGGCGATTAGCAAGCATTGTACGTGACCACTTGATGTCATTTTGTAGAGATTGAAGAGCTTACTCCATAGCTCTATCATTCTACTCCCATTGTGCAAAGATTCATTGCCAATGTGGTTGTAATCATATGTGAATCTATACATTTATTATCATCTACTTCTCTGTTTTGTTCTCTGCTATACTCACTCAGACCAGTACCTTCAGAAGGTCATATCTCGAGTTGTACTGATCCTTTTTCATTGATTTAATGTGCGTTGGATAGGTATTACTGTCTAGTTTCTGCATATCAGTTTTTAAGGTCATTGGATTTATAGCTTTTGGAGATATCTGCATTTTACTGCTCACTGGTCTATCTCTGCAGAGCCCCGAGAATGGTGGGCATGTTCCAGAAATTGATAAATCTTGTTCTCAGTGCTCAGTCCATCATTTGAAGTGTTTTAACTTGGATTGGGAATCTTGCTAAGTCTATTTGCTATGCCCAAAAGGAATTTTTCTAATTCCTACCAGATTGAGAGCACTATTCATTTTTTCCAGCAGGTGTATGTCCAAAAATAGCAAGTTTTGGGAGCTAGTCATTTCACAACTAGTCTGTCTTGACTTAAACTTTTGGGATACATGTTCCAAAGTACTTGGCTGATATTCTGGTGGATTTAGGAAGCTTGAAGGGTCTACTAATCAACTCTGAAGTCTCAGTTGGCTGGTGTGAAGCTGGTTGTAGCAGCACCTACTCATCTTTGGATAGCATCCACCATCTCTCTTCACAATATGTGGACATGTTTAAGAGGTGCATTGACATGAAAGTTCTAGGTTGAAGCTTAAGGGAGAATGTTAGATTTTAAGCTCCAACCTCAAGGAAATACAAGGCACATTGAAGAACAACTGTAATATATTTCTTGTAAAATAGCAGGAAGTTAGAGATTAATCAATAAAGTGCCGGTCTCATGTGTGAAAGGACTATTTTTTACGGCACATGTATATAAATCACTTTGTGACTCTTTGTAACGACTTTTTGCCATTTGTGAAGAAGGAGAACTAAAATTTCGAATTTGCTTCTTCCCTGCTGATTTTCATCTTCGCTATGATCTTTTCTGTGTGTGTGAAGCTTGGAATGTGTGCGTAGGACTTTCATCTACCCCTCCCCATCACTTTTGAGTGACTATAGTGTGTGTGTGAACCAGTACAAGTTGTGGAGTGAGTATAGATGTTTCTCACCATTCACTATTTTGGCCATAAATTGAAGAGTGTTTGTCAAATTGAAGTGAAAATACCACCAATAGATGCGTCTTGTCAAGAGCTTCGAAAAGAACCTGCTACTGGCCATTTTTGGAGTTTGGAGCTAGGAGAAACATTTGAATTTGTGCTTACTGTTGTAAGTGGTATTGCGGCAGACATTTCCGGAGATTGAGTGAGCTGGAGAGGTAGTTTAGTCTTTCCATATGCATTATAGCAGAACCACTTCACTTTCCATCACCTGTGCACATGTCCTCATACACCTTTTTCATGTGGTTCTTCAGATTGATAATAAAACGTGTCAATCCACCACTATACGCACTTGTGGGGCAAATGAGATTTAGTCTCTTTGACACAAGTCCCTAAGGCCTCGTGACTTAGGTACACATGTTTTTGGCACCGCTGTGAGGGAACAAACTCAACCAAGGTGACTTCGTGATGGTTATAGCTGTGGAGTGAAGGAATCATACTTGTCGAAGTGAATTCGTTTAGTGGCAAGTAGTCAGACACCACCACTTGTTACTTCACATGCTTGAGGTGTGTGTAATGAGTTTTTAGGTTTAAGGTTAAGAGTGAAGGAGAGAAGGAAGAGTTAGGGTTAGGTCAAGGAGAGAAGTGGAGTAGGAGGAAGTTGGAATCACCAAGAAAAAAATCTCAAAAAAATTACCAAAATTAGTATAGAATAGGCTTCAAGCATCCCAAACTATAAAAACTAAAAAAATTAGTTCATTTGACACTTGCTCTAGAACTGGTATCATGTGCAGACAATGATCGGTATTGCCCGAGTAGTATCACACCCTTCAAGCCCAAAAAGCTACCTTGTGAGATCAAATCTTAAGCAAGAAATCCTTCATATCTGATTTAGGGTCTTCCATAGCCTAAAATCAGATGAGGGTTTGTTGATTATCAGTTTTAGACTGATCCTTCCTCTTTCTGTCACTCATATTCACTCTTCTACAACCTATTAGGTCACACATCTCATATATATTCAGATTTTTGTCCATACATCTGAATATGTTTGTTACATTTGTATTTTCACTCATCCATCTATTTTTGTTCACATAGAGTGGTTGAGAGTTTTGCTCCCACATTGTAATTTGAACAATTGTATATATGAGTGTGAGTAAGCGATGGCTTACATAACACTTTACACATGTTGTCTAATCTTTCTCTATCTTTGTCTCATCATTTTTATGATTAAATGTAATATGTTCATGTTTTGTCAATATCGGAAGATTGTTGGAATCTGTGTTGTAGATGTTGGACCTATGGAACCTTGGACCTGTGGTATTAGTAATGGGCCTACTAAATTTTCCAACATACAATGATTATCTTAAAACCAAGGACCAAAAACCAAAAGAGAGGGATGATAAGGAAGAACTACTGAATACCCAGGACAAGTCCATGTCCATAGTCCTTGATTTAGAGGCGGATTGGCCAAGAGAGTTGTGGTCTAGAATTTGAGAGGATCAATGGAAAAAGAATGGAGTTACAAAACCGCCTTTTGAGGAGTTGGATGTGGAAGACTATCAACCAACACCAACCATGGAGGAATTATATGAAGAAGTTTCTAGGTTAGACCAAAATGGGGAGGAAGCACGGAGCATTTCCACCCTACCAAACTACATGGGAGAATATGAGAAGGAATCCATGATCTTTCGTGCTCCCACAGTACGAGGAAAAGAAAAGGAACCTTCAGACAAAACCTCACACAATCTATCTGAGCTCAAAAAGACCAAAGTACAATGTCAGTTGACTGTGCAAGAATTACTTCGTGTCAAACCACAATTATGGAAACAATTAGCGGGACAGTTGAAGTTAGAGTAGGAGAAGAACAAAAAGGAAAGCAAGGAAACTGAAAAACCCCTCTACTATACAAATTCCAATGGATAAGGTTGGAGAATTTAGCAAAGGAGATGATGGCAACACATGTTTACCCATCACGTACAATGGGTACATGACCAAGGCCATATTAGACATGAGAGCAGGAGTATGTATTGCTACCAAAGAGATTTGGGAGAAAGTGGGAAAGCCAGCCCTACGACCAACTCAGATGAAGCTTCAATTAGCAGATGGCCATGTCAAGAAACCCCTGGGAATATTGGAAAAAATTAGATTAACCACCTGTGGAGTCAGGTTTGAGCATACATTAGCTATATGTCGAATTGGAAAGGCAAATAATTATGAAATGATATTAGGACGACCTTTCGTGAGACAACTCAGGGTAGTGCAAGACTAGGGACGAGACTCATTATACCTTCAACATCAAGGAAACACTACCAAGATCAATTTGCATACCTTTGCATATATGGATGTACCCCCATTGCAATGGAATCCCATACACAAGGAAGAAGATGATTTGCCTATCCATAGTGCCAGATCAATTGATTAATCATGGACGTCTAAGGAAGCAAAGAGAGAAGATAAAAAACTTCAACTATGGCCCATAGGGCATCAAAATTATCAACCTGCAGAAGATCCAATGTACATGCCTCAAGTTTTTCCTGATGAAACATTTGAACCACATGGTTGGATGGAAATCCTAGCAACCTTGGATGTATGTGTGAATGAAGAAGTACTGACCATGAATGAATGTGTTGACAAAGAAGGTTATGATATAAGCTTGAACATGGTAGTCCTCCAGGAGGTAGAGGCAGAAGAAGTATTAGAAAAAGAATGGAAGGAAGAATATGAGAGCATATGGATGGAACCGGAGTTTGATTCAGAGGAACGCTATTTAGAAACCATTCAAGTCGAAGACAAGTGTGGAACACCCAAAGTGTTAGCAATAGAAGCAGCCCCTATAGTACCGAACCATGAGGAAACCATGAGTAAGACCGAACCAACCCCGGATCTATTTGAAGTTCCAAAACGTTTCAAAAGATACGAACTTAGAAGAAAGGAAAATAGCTATTCAGATGCCTAAGAGAGAGGCGAGAGAAGGAGAAGCATATGAAAACAAGGAATAGACGAAAAAATCATAGTGAGAGTAGAAAATGGAGAAGAAAGATGCACATTACATAGGAAAGGATGTGTCTCTTGAGGAAGAAGAAGAATTGATAAGACTAATTCGAGACTATCGAGATGTGTTTGCATGGACCTACAAGGATCTCAAAGGTGTGGAACCCTCCATTTTCTCTCATCGGATACCAATGACACCTGATACAAAACCATCAAAACAATGCCCATACACATATAATGATGTTTATGCAGCAAAAATTAAAGAAGAAATAGACAAATTGTTAGCAGCCGGATTCATTTACGAGATAGAACACATCGAATGGGTGTCACCATTAGTAGTTGTGCCCAAAAAGAACGGGAAACTAAGAGTGTGCATCAATCTAAAGAAAGTCAACGTAGCCACCATCCGTGATAGCTACCCATTACCTATCATTGATCACCTTTTGGAAAGAATTGCAGGTAAGGATGTCTATAGCTTCTTGGATGGATTCTCTGGATACAACCAAGTAGCTATTACTACCGAGGACCAACATAAACTGAATGGGGGGGTCTATGCTTTCAGAGTGATGCCTTTTGGACTCACTAACACCCCTGCCACTTTGCAAAGGTTGATGTGTCGCGTTTTCAAAGAATTCCTAAGGAAGAGTATGGAAGTATATGTAGATGACCTATGTACCTACTCAGATGGCCAAAATGACCTCCTGCAACACCTTGGTGTGCAGGCTCTAGTATGCTCAAATAATTGCTTTCATGAACACATTGTCTTAAGTATCCATCTCTCCTTTGTACAGATTGTCACCAATAAATGAATAGTCTTGAGCTTCCTGATCTAAACTTCATTGTCATGCTAAGGTCATTCCTTGAGGGAATGTTTTCGTCCTCAAGTATGTCACTAACGGTTCACTCCATTTTGGTGAGAGAGACATGTGATATAATGTAGCATGTTCTACTATTGGTCTTTCACAATAGACAGGGCATTCTTTACACAACTTGTAGACGCCTGCTCCCATAGAAGGCCAATATACTCCTAGTCTTTGCAGATTCTGCAATGTACGATATTTTGAATGATGTTGCTTTAATGCACCTACATGTGCTAATTGCAACCAATTCGCATGTTCAGATTCATCTACACAACAAGCAAGAATCTTTTGATTATCCTGTTTATATATAGTGCCTTCTATTCTTTGATATCTTTGTGACTTGGTAATTTCTCCTTCCTTGATCCTTATCCTAGGATTCTTGGGTCCATATGTGAGAACAGGGACTATCGGCTTAGCCCATTCTGGTGCTATCTCAAGGTTAAAAAAGTAGGCATCGGGTAATTCATCTGCTATTCCTTGAGGAGCTTCTCCTCTGATTAATCTTGAGAGGTGATCAGCTCTGAGATGTGTCTTTCCCTTCCTGACTACTACCTCAAAGTCATACTCCATGAGTAATAGAAACCAACGTATCAGTCGTCCTGTGTTACACGGTTTATTGACTAAGTACAATAACACTTGATGATCTGTAAAGAACTTGAACTTGTTTGCCAACAAATAATGTCTGAATTTCTTTACTGCGTAGATCATTCCTAATCCTTCTCTTTCCGTAGTGGTGTAATTTCTTTCTGCTGCATTCAACTGTCTGCTCACGTAAGCTATGGGGAGATCTATATTTCCTTGATTTGTGGGTTGTGCCAACACACATCATGTGGCATAGTTGGATGCATCCACATGTACATGGAATGGCTTGCTCCAATCCGGGGTTGTCAATATAGGTGATAAGCACAAACGTCATTTAAGTTCATTGAATAAATTCTCACATTCATCTGTCCATTCAAACTTGGTCAAAAGAGAGTACAGAGGCTTGGCTATGATTGCATACATGTGTATGAATCATCTATAATAACTGCAATTATGACCCATAAATGCTTGTACCTCTTTTATGTTATTTGGTCTAGGTAGATCAGTAATTACTTTCACCTTTTCTTCATCCATAGAGATTCCATTCTTTGACACAATGTGTCCTAGAATTTTTCCTTGTCTGACCATGAAAATCCACTTTTCTGTGTTCAGACAAACCTCATATTCTCGACATTTGTCAAACACTTGCCTCAGTTCTGGGATATGTGTCTGCCTTACATTCGAATGTGCACATATGTCATCGACATAAACTTCCAAATTCTTGCGTAAGAATTCCTTAAAAACATGACACATAAGTCGCTGGAAAGTTGCGGGTGCATTTGTGAGCCCAAAAGGCATCACGCAAAATGCAAAAATGCCCCATTCTATGGCAAAGGTTGTCTTGTGTTGATCTTCTGGAGCGATGGCTACTTGATTATAGCCTGAGAAACCATCAAGAAAGTTATAAACTTCCTTGCCCGCAACTCTTTCCAATAAGTGTTCCGTGATAGGAAGAGGATAATTGTCTCTAATCGTGGCGGCATTAACTTTTTTAAGGTTAATACACACACGCAATTTTCCATTCTTCTTGGGCACTACCACAATAGGGGATACCCATTCAATATGCTCAATTTCGTAAATGAATCCTGCTTCTATCAAACGATCTATTTCCTCTTTAATCTTCACAGCGTAGTTATCATTGTATGTGTATGGTTTCTGTTTCATAGGTTTTGCATCTGGAGTCATAGGGATTCTATGGGAGCATATATCCGAGTCTACTCTTTTCAAGTCTTTGTAACTCCAAGCGAACGCATCTCTATATTCTCGCAATAGGGCAACTAACTCTTCTTCTTCTTCATTCGTCAAATCATGCCCAATGTATGTACATTTTTCTTCTTCTCCTTCTATGGTGACTATGATTTTTTTGGTTTTCTCTCGGTTATCATATACCTCTCCAACGTCAGCTTTTCTTTTAGGCATTACTACCATGATTCTTCTATCTTCTATTTCATACTTCTTGAAGTTCTCGGGAACCTCAAACATAGATTCTTCTTCTTCTGACATGGTTTCTTTCTTCTTTCTTTCCTTACCTTCACTTTTGGCAGTCATTTGTGTGGTTAACCTCACCTCATTCATAATTTCTTCGTGTTTTTGAGGGTGAGTTTCTACTTCGAAGAAGTATTCTTCATCTGATGCAAAAGGAGGGTCCATAATAATTGACTCTAGATCGAAGTCGCTTGCATCCTCAAATGCATCAGTGCTAGGTTTGCATTCTTCAATAAGGAAATCACACATGATTGGCTCTATTGTGAAGACTGAGATGTCATAGCCATCCTCATCATAGTGAGGTGTCCATTGTTCTTCATTGATGGCTACACCCATTGTTGCTAATATTTCTACCCAACCATGAGGCTCGAATTGTTTGTCTGGAAATACTACAGGTGCATAAGCTGGGTCTTGAAGGGTTCGTGGATGTTGTTCCGAACCTAAGGTTCTGGCTTCTAACCGTTGTTCCTCTTGTTTGGCTACTTTACACATCCATAGATGAGTATCCTTGTGCAACCATGAGGATTCTAATTCCAAAGAGAATATCAATTATGTTTCTTCTTGTGTCTTATGGATGGTATTCCATTGTATTGGGGGTACATCTCGATGGGAATAGTCTTTAAGGTTGACTTTAGTAGCCACTCTTAAATATTGCAAGTACAAAGAGTTAGTTCCCCAATCGTGTAGAATTTGCAATTGTCGCATGAATGGTAGTCCTAAAATCATCTCGTAAGCATGACTTTTTGCAAATCACAAATGGCAAAAGTATGCTCAAACTCCACACCACAAGTGGTGAGAGATATGCCTTCTAGTAAGCCCAATGGTTTTTGTATGTGTCCGTCGGCCATTTGTAGCTTCATCCTGGTAGGTCTTAATGCTGGCTTACCCCAATGTTTCCATAAAGCTGTGGTAGTGATGGCTACTCTAGCTCCTGAATCTAAGATGGCTTTCGTGGTGTAGCCCTAATGGATTATTGGAAGATAAGTGTTACCTTCCTCTCCTTCACTTACATCTCTGATTCTTTCTACGGGTATCTCTGGTACCTTCTTGTGTGATCCTATTTGTGAGGGAGTAGTAGCAAGCTCAGGGAATTGAGTTGCTACATGCTTCCAAAATTTTGGTTTAACCTTCAACAAATCCTCTAGAGTGAGGTGACATTGTACCTTGGTGTTCTTTACCACTTCTGTGTTTCTAGGGATTACTGATTCTTCATTCCTCACTATTATCGTGGGTGCTCTCATGCTAATAGACTTGGCTTCCCAAGGTCCTATGAACTGAGGTAATTCTTGCAAAGAATTGGATTCAAAACCTGTGTGTTCACTCAGTTGCTCTTCCTCTACATCATCATAGATAGAGGGAATGTCTTGAGGAAATTGTTCCTACAAGTCATCTATTTCTTGAATAGGAGGATGGGTTCCTTCTTCTTTTCTCCACTTCTCTTCTTGTATTTCTCTCAAAAACTCATGTGAGTATTTATGTATGGAAGACAGGTTGTCTTCACCCTCTGTGTTGGGTATTTGAGACAGGGATGGTGCATTTCTTTCATGTGTCTCTGAGAAAATAGGGTTCCTATGCAGATTCTTTTTCTCCTTGCTATCGATCAAGTATTCTAACATCTCCAATAGTCCTTGAAAGTGTAATTCAGGTTTTGCCATGTTGTTCCAACTAAGATATCGAGAGGCTTCAAACATTGTTTGTGCTAGTTCTACCATCTTCATGCAAAGTTTAGTTCTCTCAATTTCTAAATCTTCTCTTGGATAGTTCTTACTCATTTCAGCTACCTCGGGTCCTTCCTTTATTCTCGCCTGATATGCACGAAACATCATGTCTAAGTTTTCTGGTATGGGTTCCACTAGAATTGATCTTGATCTCTGAGCTAGGTTCTCCTGACTAGGTTCTTGAGAAGTCAATTCTAGGATTTTGGCTCTAGATTCCTTTAAACTTCCTTCCAATTCAATTATCTTTTTACTCCACTTTCTCTTAATCCTTTCTCTTGAATCTTTCCAGGATTTTGTCTTTTTATTACTAGACTCTCCAACTGCACTAGTTTCGGCTGTTTTCTCAGGGTTAGGTTGTTGATTTTGTAAGAGCGCCTAGGCTCTTGTTATAGCTTGGATAGGCACATATGTAGGGATGGATCCATTTGCATTGTGTACAATACCTATGACGTTGATGGGTGTCACTTTTGAAGCATTAGCAGGGTTCTTGGGACAATCTTTTATGACATGCTCTTTACCACACTCGACACAAAAGCCTTGTATGTTATAGTATTGTGATTATCCTGCTATCGGAGGATGTGGACAATCCTTTAAGAAATGATCTCCTTGGCACCTAAAGCATGGTCCTCTAGGGCCCTATGGTCTTTGTTGTCTCACTTGGGGCCGTGGATTAGGGTTGGTATACATCATGTTAGCATAATCGGGCTCCCAACTAGGTTCCAATGGTGGACTATCGTATTGATATGTTTCCACATGTTTTGGTGACTCCGTGTAATATGCGGGTGGACTATCTACATGAGTAGAGTCAAAATTGTTTGAGTTCGGATCACTTTCTGTGATCAAGGGTGATGAAGGCACTAAAGCCCTATTGAGGTTTTCTTCTGCAACAGCATATTTAACTGAGATGACATTAGCTGGTGGGGGTGGCTGCTGAGCTAGAACAGGTTGAGGTCTCTGTTGAGCTTGATAAGGATAGTTCTGAGGAGGCCTATAGTAATGAGGCTGAGCATTATATTGACCTTGATACCTACATGGCTCTGCGTATGCTTGCGGGTAGTTCTGTCTTACTGCTTGTTTGTTGCATGGGTAGTCTTGAGCCGTATGATTCGTGTATCGTCTCTCAATCGTACAGTACTGGCCACTAGGGTTGGCTTGCGGTTGTATTGAATTGGGATACACATTTTCCATGTGATCACCACCACAGGTGTAACAACACTTGTTTGTTGTTAACCTAGGCATCTGTTTACTAGAAACTCCTAGTTTTTGGGCCACTTTTTTTGTTAGGTCTTCTATCGAACTAGACAGTTTTGAGGAAGCTAGGGATGAACAATCTGAGTCCTTATAGACCTTTGAGAGTTCCAACTCATCTCCAAGGTTGTTCTCAATGTCTATACAAATTCTCACACATTGCTCTAGCGTTCTGGGTTCCTTCAAGTATACATAAGAGCATAGTTTAGAGCTCAAGAGGCCGTCTAAAAACAATGACACTTGCTTGGCTTGTGAGGGTAACTCTTGCATTGGGCATCTCTCAACATATTGTCTAAACCTACGTCCTGCGAGTCTGACTGTTTCCTAAGGGGTTTGTTTGAAGCTATGAATCAACGAAGATGTATCATGTCTGATTCCACTTTTAGAGAATTCCGTGATGAAAGACTCTAACAAGTGATGGATATCCCTAAATTGCCTTTGTTGCAATGGTTGGAACCAAGTTAAAGCCGTGTTCTTTAACATTAGTCCAAATGCATTGTATTGCGTGAACATGTCTTCTACCTGCTCTGCTCGTAGCACTTGCTTAAATTCTGCAACATGATCATAGGGATCTCGTATCCCATCAAAATAATTTTTCATTGACTTTACTAACTGAGTGGGTCTTAGTACCCTAGGGTGTTCACATGGTCTAGGTAGAGGAAACATCCTCTCTACCACCTGGCATTCTAGGTTCCCTTTGTCTTTCCACTCTATCGGTGTCCGTGGTTGTTCTAACTCTCCCTAAGGGATGAGTGAAACTTACTTCCGGTCTCTCTTTGTTCTTCTCTCTTTGCATGCCATGGGCTGAAGATGTTCTAGCACCTTGATGACTTGTGTTTCCATTTGCTCGAGATGGAGGGAATACTAAATCACCTCTCCATGTGTAGGTATTTCTCGCATGATCTGGTACCACAAATACTCGTTCTGAAGTCTCATCTAGGTATACAACTTTTCTAGGTGTATCTGGGTCCTTGAATTCGTAGATAATGATGGAACCTACCTCACTAGGTTGTTCCATTATGTACCTCCAAAATGCTTCATCAGTTTCTTTATTCACAAACAGTTATATGCTTCTATTGTGCCGAGGGATCCAATCCGGGATTAGTACTCTTGTCAGTACATATTTCCCTCTAGGTGTCCTAGGTTCCTCTCCTAGTGGTTCTTTTCCTTGGGCTTTAGCTTCCGTTTCTAATTGAATTATGTCAAACTCATTGGTATTATTTGGCTGAGTACTTATGATGTACATTGTTCCTTCTTTTTATATGTATGCATCTCTCTCAAATTTCACCAGTGGACATTCCAATCCAATGGGTTGATCCGGATTGTGCATTTTTACCACTTGTCTTCGCAAACCATCCTCATAGATGCGAGCACCTAAGCGGTTGGTTCAGAGAAATTCTAATTGAGTTCTGTAGGGTCCTTTGGGTCTTTCCAGATATGCTATGTTTGACCCTCCTTCTAATCTTTCCATGCTAAAAGCCATTTCTGACTCACTCGTATCTGAGCTCAACTCGTAAGGATAACTATTCAATTGGTGTGCCCATGAACATGCAGTAGTTCCTACACTTGCTTCTGATGACCTAAGGCTTCGTCGGTCTGACTTACCTATATGCTTGCCTGATCTAAGGTTCATGAATTTACTTCGCGGCCCTCTCTAATCGTCAATGTTCCTTGTTTTTAATTGCTTGGTTCTTTTTTAATTTCTTAAGATTCTTGTCTTGTATCCAATGTATACGTCAGGAATAGACTTTCCATGGTACTTTTGAGTTCTTGTTCCGTCAGACTTTAAGTTCTTTCCTTTAGGTTTTCGTATCGCTCACTCTTACTTTAATCTTGGACTTGAAGAATTTAATCTCTTCAACTTGATGCATTCCTATCGTCATTAATCCACAATGCTACCGTTTAGCCTAAGCTAATAATTCAATGAGGGGGTTGAGTATTCTTCCAACCTCAAGTCAACTGCTTTGATTGCTCTGTTGCCCAAGAAGTCGCAACTTCCCAAGCTTCGGGTTCTTCACTGCCTTGCTTTGTTTGCCCTTGATAGCCCCTGCAAGACCTGTAAAAATCCAATGTTTAGATCACTTTTCAGATTGAAGATCAAGCACTTGAATATATACACCTTTCTGGTCCCTTCTTTCCTTTGCCCAAAATTTTAATGCCCCCTGGCTTTTCTAGTCCCAATAATGGTCAACCTCAAATTATCCTATCTAAAAAACAATGTTTCCTTTTTGAAAACAATAGTTGAGGCCACCATAGTACTCATAAAGGGCTTTCTAACGAGCTATCAAGCTCAAAAAACGGGCTTCAGAAGGGTAAAAACTGACAATTAGATTTTTCTTCACTTATGAGCTAAGGGGTCTCCTATGAGCTTAATCACCCAAAACTTTGCTTAAAATAGCCCCAAATTTTCCCAAAAAATCAAACCCTAAAATTGGCATTTGGGGTGGACAATCGCGATGGTCTGAGACAATCCTGATGGTCTGGGACTGTCGCGATGGCTCAAGTGAACCATCGCAATCGCGTGGCACAATCGCGATGGTTCAATGGCTCACACCATTGCGATGGCTCGCATTCGCAAACCATCGCGATGGCGTGAGCCCGTCGCGATGGTCTAATCGACGAGCAATCATGATGGCATGAATGAACTGTCATGATGGTCTAATCGATGAGCAATCTCGATAGCATCGGTCAACGGTCAATGCAACCGTCGCGATGGCATGAGGCCATTGCGATGGTCACGAGGCGCGATGGCTTGATCCAATCGCAATGGTCCAACTTTCGAGGCATCACGATGGCGTACCTGGTATTGTCGCGATGGTCTGGCTTGACACGTGGCAGTATCGTCGCAATGGCATGAGCCAATCGTGATGGTGTGGGGTCGACAGGATTGTCCCGATGGTCAGTGACCATCGCGATGGTTCAAGTGAACCGTCACGATGGTGTGAGACCGTCGCGACAGTCTGGCCGAGCCGTCGCAATGGCCTGAGCCAATCGCGAGGGTGTGACACAATCGCGATGCGTGAGCCAATCGCGATGCGTGAGCCAATCGCGATGGTCCACTAAAAAGAGAATTTTTGAAATGCAACAATGCATTCGTGTGTGCGCTACTATCGCCTATACGGTGGTGAACTCGCTTACCAAAAATGCCAAAGTTGGCAGACCATCGCAATGGTCAGACACACATGGTAGATTTCTGACAAAAAGTGATTTTTTATCTTTTGGAAGCTTTCCTGATGCTCTGGAGCACTGTACCTGCAAGAAAACTCAAAAACACACAAGTACATACAAGCACAAAAGCTCTCTCTCTCTCATGCACAAATGAGGGTAAATGAGGAGAATGGGTGGATATGGTGAATTTTCTGATTTTTTTGGAGTGGAAGAAGATGACGCGGTGGTGGAGAAGGAGTGTAGGGGAGGTGAAAAACACAAAAAACTAATTGAAAACAACAACAAAAACTGAAATTTTTAGCTTCCAATGCCACTTCTTGCTATACTCTTACCATCACACATTTGTCCTAGACTCGATCCCCGGCAACGGCGCCAAATTTGGTGTTGCTCTAGCCCAATGGTGAGAACCACGTTAAGAAGCTCCATCTCCTTAATGTCAATCCATAGAAGAGATAGGAGTGATATGAAGATCCTGAATGTGAGATGGCATGAGAGTGAAGGTGAGAAGCATAGAGATGCACACACACATGTAGGAGACAAGCAAGACACAATGGAAGGTAGGAAAATAGACTCTATTACTCAATATCTCAATTACAAGCTCAAGCTCACTCTAGCTCATACAAGTCTACACTAGTTAACCTCAAAAATGAGCTCTCTAGCTCTTTTTATAGATTCTAGACTAGTTTTGACCGGTGTCACATCTAGTGATCGGCATAGTTAAAAAAATAGGTTCTAGGTGCTATTTGAAAGGGTAAACGGTGCCTAAAAATAGCCAAAATTGGTAGGCTCATTCTACCTAAGCTCCTCAAGCTCAAGGACTCCTCGACTTGCACAAAATGGAGCTATAAATTACAAAAAGGGTTTTTCTATGTTACATATGGTACAAAAGTGATGAAAATCACTCTTGGAGGTTTTTGAAAAGTATTTGTAAAACATATTTATTTGAAAAATAATTCGACTGGCTTCCTGCTACTTCATTGTGCTCTTTCTTTACATGCTTCCGCGTCATCTATGCCTCTGGCTACTGCCAACAATTGTCTTCATATTTTTCTTCTAATAAAAGAGCAAGAAAGAATCAATTGTGGATTGAGTTTACCACTCAAAGGAAGCAACCCAAGCAAAGTGTTTCAGAATATGTGACCAAAGTCAAAGATGTAGCTGATCAATTGGCAAGCATAGGAGAGGAGATTGAAGAGGAGAAAATTGTGAGAAGTGATCAATGGCATCAAGGGAGATGAAAAAACTGCTATCATTCTTATTTCCTTGGGTGCTAGTTTTTCTAATTCAACTGTGATGCGATTTTGATTTACCCATGCCTAAAGAATTCCACTTCTTAGGTTTAAGTTGATTGCATGATCATAGATGTAGTCTTGATCCAAGACCAGAGGTTCGGTGAGATCCCTGTCTTAACACACTAGCATTGTGACTATCATTAGAACATCTTGAATGTAGAGGGGAACCTCCACCTCGCCCATGCAATGGGTTTCCACACCTCCCAATCCTATGAGATTATGCTTCTATAGGATTGACTTTTAATTGCAATTTTTGACAGTAAGAAAATTGAATTGCACTAGTGGCTGCTCCTGAATCAATCAAAGCTCTTACTGTTCTTGCACCCTCTTCTTGTCCTACCTCTAGGGTCACAAAGGGTCGTCGATCAACTATCCTATGGGAACATACACTTGAGGCTTCACACATGGCCATGTGATAACTTGGAGCTTCGTGAGTGTCTGAACTAGGCTATTCTCTACCTTTTCTTCTTAATTTCATGCATTGGATACGTTCTAAAGTTTATGCCTACACTTCTTCTCGAATTCGCTTTTCTTCTTCCTTAAGTTTCTTGGCAGTGTTGAGTTGTTTTAGCATTTCCTCCATGAGAGGTTCTTGATATAATTTAACTCTGCATCCACTGATGTAACTAGCTCGGATGTCACCTTCTAGAGTAGCTTATTGGACTCCTCCACTTGTGCATGTTCTATTGATAATCAAGGATCCATAGACTCACTTCTCAAGCTTTCTTGCATATTTCTTCAAGGTGTACACTAGGACTAAATCTCCTAGTTTCAAACCCTTATCCTTCATGTGGGCATCAAAGTAAGCCTTTTTCCTTTTCTTGTCCACATATGTTCTTGTCGCTGCTCTTAGTCTTGTTTCACCTAAGCGTTCTAGATCAAAGATTCTAGATGAGAGCTCATGGCCGGTCCATTGATGCTTGTGTGCTAATTTTAATGTGGGTATCAAGAAATCTAATGGTAGCACCGCATTTTGGCCAAACACCATCTAAAGGGGTGTGGCTTGGAGTACCGTTTTATAGGCAACTCGATATGCCCAAATAGCATGATGTAGCTACTTGTCCCAATCAGAGCATTTACTACCAATTTAGTCAGTACATTACATAATATCTTGTTTGTGTTTTCAGCTTGTCCGTTAGCTTGTGGCTTGTGGATGATAGGGGTCAGACTTCTTATGTATCACCAAGAATTCTTGGAGAAGGTTTTCAATCACTTCGTTCAAGAAGTGTCTGCCTCTATCACTTACTAACTCTATTGGTAACCCATGTCTGGTGAATACGTTCTCGAATAAGAACTTAGCCATCATCTGAGCATTGTTCTTTGTTGTGGCCTTTACTTCTACCCATTTGGTGAGATAGTTTGTGGTGACACTAATGTATTCAGTATGTGAACTCTTAACTAGGGGATTAATAGGGCCTACAAAATATATTCCCCACTTAGAGAATGCACTTCCTCCCATCATGGGTTTCAGTGGCATCTCGTCCTTACATATTGGATACTGAGTTCTTTGACAAATATCACACCTCTTCACATAGGTTGGCCACCAAAGACCTGCGAATAGAATTGCCTTAATCACACAATCTAGTCCAAGGTGTCCTCATACCAGACCTTGGTGAGCAATCTCAAAGATCTTTAGATGTTTGCTCTCATGGACACATAATCTAAGATATCCATCTTTTCCTCATCTGTATAGATTATCACCTATGAGTGTGTAATCTAGAGCCTCCTGTTCTAAACTTCGTTGTCTCTCCAGTGTCATTTCCTGAGGGAATGTTTTCATCCTCAAAAAATTCACCAATGTTTCACTCCAATCTAGTATTAGAGACACTTGATATAGTGTAGCATGCTCCATAGGTGGTCTAATACAACAGACTGGGCATTCCTTGCACAAATTATGGACATCTGCTTCCATAGTTGGCCAATACACACCTAATCTTTGTAGGGTCTGGAGGGTTCTATGTTTGGATTAATGTTACTGGAGTGCACCTAGATTTGAAGAACTAGATGAAGAAGGATGCTCAAGTTAGGAGCATCATTTACATGGTTGTAAATGATTATCTTCTACCTCATATTAGAGGATTAGAAAGTGCAACAGATGTGTGGAATGCTTTGGAAGAGCATTTTCAAAATACAACCAATTCAAGGAAGTCATCATTATGGACTGAGTTCACAACCTTCAAGAAGAAGAGTTCACAATCAATTTTTGATTATGTGGCAAGAATGAAGGATATTGCAGATAGCTTGGGAGCAATAGATGAAGATATTGAAGAAGATAAGTTGGTAAGACAAATACTTACAAGTCTGAGAGGAGATGAGAAATGGAGACCTTTCATATTGTCCATAGAATTGTCATTAGATCACTTTACTCCTGATCTTAATCAATTGCTAGGAAACATGATAACTTTTGAGCAAGACATTAAGCGAGATAATGATAGGAGTGCAAGTCAAGCTATGTACTCCAAGGATAAGAAAAAGAATGGCAAAGGATAGTAGTCAAGTGATGATGAAGGAACTTCAAGCCAAGTTAATTTCACAAGAGGGAAGATGAATTCAAGAGGTAAAGGAAGAGGAGGTAAGAATAAAGATAATGTCAAAGCTTGTTGGATTTGTGGAAGAACAAATTATTTGGCAAATGATTGCTAGTATCACAATCAAAATGGTGGAAGTCATAATCAGAGTTTCAATCAAAGAGGTAGAGGAGGCAGAAATCAAAGAGGTAACTTTAGAGGAAGAGGTGGTAGGACCTCATATGCTAGAGGAGGTGGAAGAAGCTTTCAACCTCAGTCCTACAATAACAACTATTGTAATTATGCATCAGATCAGAAGGATGACATGACTCTCATCTTGAATGCAACACATGAAGCAATAGGAAGATCAAAGGGTAATCTATATTGACTCAGGATGTAGTAATCATCTGAGTGGCAACATATCATTGATGACTGATATGGAAGCAGAGGTGAGTGGACACATAGTTCAAATAGGCAATAACACCAAGCATAAAGTGGAAAGCATTGGATCAGTGAAGACAAAGAGTGGAAGCATACTCTTAAGCAAGGTACATTATGTTCCTACTATTCCTAAAAACTTGATAAGTGTAGGAAAAATTATGGAGAAAGGATATGAAGTCACATTCACAAATAATGGTGTTTATGTGAAAGATCCAAATCAAGGATATAGAAGCATCATTATAGGTCAGAAAGAAGGAAGAATTTTTACTCTCAAGGTCCAAGGTAATGTGGGACATGCATTGTTTACTTATGGAAGTCAAAAAATGTGTGAGTTAGACCTATGGCATAAAAGGTTAGGTCATTTCAATGAGAGAGCCATAAAAGAACTGTCAAAGAATGATGTAGTTCTTGGATTGCCAAATGTTGAAGGTCAACACATGGTATACAAGTGTGAAGCTTGTCAAGTAGGTAAAGCACACAGAAGTCCATACAATAAACCAGGATAAAAGTATTCAAATATACTTGAGTTGGTTCATACAGATGTGTGGGGTCCTTCAAGGGGCTATAGCATAAATGGATCCAGATATTATGTATTGTTTCTTGATGAAGCAACAAGATGGATTACACTTTATGTAATCTAGGATACCTCTGAAGTGTTCAAGACATTCAAAAATTATCATGTTTATGCAGAAAGGATTACAGGATAAAAGCTCAAGAGGTTAAGATTAGATGGAGGGGGAGAATATTTTTCTAAAGAGTTTGATGATTATTTGTGGAATGCAGGTATAAAAAGAGAAGTAACTTGCAAGTACTCCCCTCAACAAAATGGAGTTGCAAAAAGAAGAAATAGAACTCTTGTACAGTTTGCAAGATCAATTATGAAAGAGAAGAATTGTCCAAACTATTTATATGTAGAAGCTATTAACACTGCAACATACCTTGTGAATAGGTTACCCTACAAAGCTTTGGATGGTAGAACACCTTATGAAGCATGGTGGGGTAAGAAACCTACTCTTGATCATTCTAAAGTATTTGGATGTTTGGCATATGCTTATGTTCCTTCACAATTAAGACATAAGCTAGAGCCCAAAGCAGAGATGTATGTGTTTATTGGGTATGATGATAGACAGATGGGTTACAGATTGTGGAGTCCGTCTACAAAGCAATTTCTTGTTACAAAAGATGTTACATTTGATGAGCAAAGCACATGGTATACAGGGTCAACAAATGATTATGCAGATGTTGAAGAAATACAAAGGAAAGGGAAGACAAAAGTAAAGGTGTATGAAGAAGAGATTGATGATGTTGATTGTAAAAGTAAATTGCAGGGCAATGATGAAGATAGGCCAAGATTTGATCTAGAATCAAATGTGGCTGAGACTTCAAGAAATGCAGAGGTCAAAAGATCTTTGAGAGAAAGAAAAGAACCTATCAGGTATAGCTATGATACATCTTTTTTAACAACAAAAGATTATGCTTATATTGTAAAGACAGAAGAAGATCGAATCACATATGAAGAAGCTAAAGGTAAACAGAATGGGGAGAAGGCAATGCAAGAAGAGCATGATGCTCTACTTGAGAATGAGACATGGGAATTGGTGCCAAGGCCAAAGAACCAGAACGTAATTGGATGTAAGTGGGTGTATAATACAAAGAGGTTTGCAAATGGTGAAGTTTCTAGATACAAAGCTAGACTTATGGTTAAAGGTTATGCCCAAACTTATGGGGTATATTATGATGAAACCTTTATTCCAGTTGCTAAGATGTCTACAATTAGAACTCTAATTGCTATTGTTGCTTGTAAAGGATGGAAGTTGTCACAATTAGATGTGAAGAATGCATTTCTGAATGGATATATTGTAGATGAAGTGTACATGGAGCAACCAGAGGTTTCATGGATTCAATTGGATCAGATTATGTATGTAAGCTCAAGAGAGCTTTGTATGGTTTTAAGCAGGCCCCAAGAGCATGGAATTAAAGGCTTGTTAAGTTCTTGAATGAATGTGGATATCAAGCTTCAAAAGTAGATAGTAGTTTGCTAGTGAAGGCAAGTGAAGATGGGTTCATATATATGTGTATTTATGTTGATGATATTATTGTCACAAGTACAGATGCTCAAGGAATCAATGAGCTTAAAAAGAAAATAGAAAAGGAGTTTAAGATAAGTGATTTGGGAAACTTGTCTTATTTCTTTGGAATGCAAATTGTGTATACTCAACATGGAGTATATGTTACACAAGAGAGATACTTGAAGAATCTTCTGGTCAAGTTCAACATGGAAGATTGTAAGCATTCAACCACACCGTTGGAGGTAAATCGTAAATTGAGTAGATATGGAGGAGAAGAATTTAATGATATGAAGAAATATCAGAGTTTGCTAGGTAGTTTGATCTATGCTACCTTGACAAGACCATACCTATCATATGCAGTTGGTGTTTTATCACAATTTATGCATTGTCCACAGAAAACTCATTGGATTGCAGCTCAAAGGGTACTTAGATATATCAAGGGAACTTTGAGTGAAGGTTTGTATTATGGTTTTACTTCTGATACAAGAATCAAAGTGTTTAGTGATGTAGATTGGGTAGGTAATTCAGATGATAGAAGGTATATGCATTGTTATCTTTGTTATATTGGAGATAAGTTAGTTTCTTGGTGCTCAAAGAAGCAACATATAGTTGCTTTGTCATCCATAGAAGCTGAGTATAAAGGAATGGTAGAGGCCGCAAAAGAAGTGATATGGTTGAAGACCTTATTGAAGAGTTTTGGAACTGATCAGAGTACTCCAATTATTTTTGGAGACAACATGAGTTCACTATATCTGGCAGGTAATCCTGTTTCTCATGTGAGGACTAAACACATAGAGATTTAGTATCATTTCTTGAGAGAAAAGATACTTGAAAAAGAGATTGAAGTCTTGTATACACCAACAAAAGAGAAAGTTGCAGATATGTTGACAAAAAGCTTAGATGGACCTAAGCTATAGAACTTCAAAGAGATGGCAAGAATAAAAAAGAATGGCATAATCACAATAAGTGATTGAGGGGGAGCTGTTGGAGCAAAGAAATCCCTAATTGGTGATTATGAGAACTTGAAGCAAGTTAGAAAACAAAATGAAGCCAAAGAAATCATTGAAGAAAGTGAAGAGATCTCAGAAATGTAGCTTGTATACATATGTACATTACAGATGAAAACTATTGTATTATGAGTATAGATGATCATTAGAATGATAAGGAGTAATGTAATAGACGTGGGATGAGTCTAGAATCATATGTATAATTCAATAATCTAAAGAAATACGAGAGAGAGTCATTAGAAGAAAAGTGTTCATGTGATAGATGTGTCGAGAGTCATCTCCATGAGTTAGTGTCGAGTCTTTCTCTGATTTCTCTTAGTCTAATCAAGTGGATCAAGAAATATTTTGTACACATATAATCTAGAAGCTAATCAATCTATGCTCAAATTTTCAAGGTCTAATTCCTTTCAGGTTTTGTGTATGATCAATAGGAACATGTATATGTAAAGTTTGTAGGTAAACCTCTTAGAGTCACGCACTTTTTTGTGTCAATTTTTGCTTGGATCTCAATGTACAGTGTAAAGTTTTTGATGAATCAGCATTCAAAATCTAATTTGGAAGGTAAGGAAGCTATGGGTAAAAGCATTTAGAAAAACGGGACTTTTGCTATGAGAAATCAAGCTTAGAAGTTGACTATGTCAGTCGCTTGTTTAGGGAGACAGTTTCTAACATACCTTTGATCTTAATGATGAAATCAAAGTTTTAATGATTCTTTTAAAGATCTAATGGATGATATGATTGTGCAAAGGTAGCGTGGAGGTATGTATATCATTAGATTGAAGAAATTTGAAGATATGTGCAGGTAATGAAGTTAATCTCTGAAGTAGACTTCTTAAAAAAGAAGAAACTTCACTCAAAGAAGTGATTGTGAATGATTTTGTAAATCAAGGTAACATTTGTGTAAATTTTGGTCTATTATTGATATAGAGGTGTTCTTAAATCAGTATAGATCAAGCTTTTGGAGATTTAGAGGTCTCATCAATTCTGGCCTGATATGCTTTAAGCATTATGTCTAGGTCCTCAAGAGTGGGATCTTCTAAGATGGATCCTACTCTAGGGGGTGGTGGGATTGTGTGAGGTGGATTGGAAGGTGGTGGATTAGGGGGAGGTGGGAATGGTGATGGTGGGGTAGTGTGAGAGTGCGTTTGAGATGTGAGTTCAATTATCTTGGCTTTTGTTTCTCTTAGGCTTTCCTCAAGTTCGCTCATCTTCTTTGCCCATTTCCTTTTCATTCTCCCTCAACTATCCCTCCAAGCTCTTGACCTTTTCTTAGCTAGGCTCTTAGTCTCACTAACCTCTGAACTCCTTTCCTCCCCTAATTCCTGGTTTTGCTTAAATTCCTGAGCTCTCATGACTACTCGTACTGGGCAGTGGAAGCCACATTTCTCATGGATTCTACCACTAACCCAATGACGTTGATAGGAGTGATTTTTGGCATATTGGTGGGGTTCTTAGGACAGTCTCATAACAGGTGATCCTTCCCACAATCTAAGCAAAAACCTTGAATTGTCACAGATTGGGGGTTGTGTAGGTGTAGGCATAGGGCAATCACAAATGAGGTGATCTCCCTGACATCAGTAGCATGGTCCTCTAGGAAATGGAGGTTTCATCTGCCTAGGTTGGGGTCTGGAGTTAGGATTTTCATTGGTATATCTCCTTTCTATGGTGCAGTATTGGTTGTTAGGGTTCACTTAGGGTTGAGCCATGACAGGGCACACATTAGACATATGGTCTCCTCCACAGGTACAACATCGTTTCACTAGGGCAAATCTCGGTATTTGTTTGCTAGAGACTCCTAACTTCTGAGCTATCTTCTCTGCCAATTGCTCAATAAATTTGGATGGCTTTGAATTGAGGCTAGTAGAGCTATCTTAATCTTTGTAGATTTCCAAAAGCTCTAACTCCTCCCCTAGATTATCCTCAATATCTATGTACATGTGTACACACTCTTCTATGGATCTAGGGTCCTTTAGATACACATAGGATCTCAATTTGGTACTCAGCAATCCATCTAAGAATAAAGCCACTTCTTTGGCGAGTGTGGGTAACTTGGGCACAGGGAATCT
The DNA here is from genome assembly GCA_020310875.1 of Ceratopteris richardii. Lineage (NCBI taxonomy): Eukaryota > Viridiplantae > Streptophyta > Polypodiopsida > Polypodiales > Pteridaceae > Ceratopteris > Ceratopteris richardii. The sequence continues at coordinate 160,639,708 of CM035408.1, read as the reverse complement.
CTCTAGGTATTGCTGAAATCTTCTTTCTGCGAGTCTCACTATCTCTTGAGGTGTTTTTTTTTAATTATGGATCAATGAGGAAGTGTTATGCCTGATGCCACTCTTTGAAAATTCCTTGATGAAGGCTTCTAGCAGTTGGTCTATGTTTCTAAATTGCCTCTGTTGTAGTGGTTGAAACCACGTAAGGGTTGTGTTCTTAAGGATTAGACCAAAAGTGTTGTACTCTATGAACAGCTCAGCTCTCAAGACTTGCCTAGATTCTACCACATGATCATACGGGTCTCCAGTTCCATCAAAGGAGTTCTTCATGGGCTTAACCAATTGTGTAGGTCTCAAGGTCCTAGTGCGTTCTCTAGGCCTAGACATAGGGAATTCATCTACATTTCTTTGATTCCTTGGTTCCCTATGTCTCTCATTTTCCATTCTATTTGTCTGTATTTTTGTTCTTTCTCTTCCTAGTTGGTTAGCGAAGCTTACTTTAGGCATATCTCTACTCCTATCCCTCTGAGCCCCATGAGCTTGAGATGTTCCAGCTCCTTGGTGACCATAAGAGACATTGGATCTTGGTTGGGGAAAAACAAATTCACCCTTCCAAGTGTAGGCATGCCTACCATGCTCCGAAATCACAAAGACCCTTTCTGATGCTTAGTCTAAGTAAGTCACTCTACCTAGGCTATCAGGATCTTTGAATTCATATATGGTAAGCACTCCCACTTCATTAGGTTGGTTAGGTTTATACCTCCAAAAGGCCTCGTCCATCTCTCAATTTAAGATCAAGTCTACACTCTTATTGTCTTGGGGAACCCACTTAGGAGTGATTATTCTCATCAAGACTGATTTGCCTCGAGGGGTTCTTGGCTCTCTTCCTAAGTTTCCTTGTTCTATGTCACCTACTTCAGTCTCAGGGATTATGTTGCCAAATTCATCTGCCCTGTGTGGTTGAGTGGTGACTACATACACTGTTCCTTCTTTATCTATGTATGAACCATTTTTTAATTTGACTACTAGATATTATAGTCCAATGGGTTGATCTGGGTTCTTTATTTGGAGAACGGATCTTCTCCAACCGTCCTCATAGATGCGAGCACCTAATCGATTGGTCTTGATATATTCTAGTTGAGTTGTGTATGGGTCCTCTAGTTCTTCTAGGTAAACCACTCCTGAGCTACCTACAGGTCTCTCCATGGTAAATGACATCTCCGAGTCCCTCGTTTCTAAGCTTAGAATGTATGGGTAATCGCTCAGCTGCTAGGCCCATGACCTAGCTGTATGGTTGGCACTTGCCTCCGATGATCTAGCACTTTTTTTTATCTCTCCCTAGATGTCTACCTGACCTCAGGTTCATATGCCCTACTGATTTCCCCAGTGATCCTTGTACAACACGTTGCAAGTTCCTTGGTATCAATTACTTGTTCGTTTTAATTTTCTCTTGTGGCCATTCACTTGTTTTACAACATGCGTCATAAGGAGCACTTAAGTTTTTCATACTTGATGTTCTTCTTCCAATTAGATTAAATTCCTTGTCTTTAGTTTGTCCCTTGACTGCAATTAATTTTATGCTTGAACTTGAGGATTTAATGGTTCTTAGAACTTGCGGGTTCCTATCATACCCTTAATCAATCAAAAACATCTATCTGCACATGCTAGGAATGGATTGAGGGGGTTGAGAGATCTTCCAACCTCAAGAAGCTTCTCCTTGCTACACTCTTCTACCCAGGAAGCGTGTTCCCAAGCATGCACACAGATCTCTCAAAGAGCTCTCAATGATCCTCAAGTTGCTTCTCCTTGCTGCACTCTTCTACCGAGGAAGCATGTTCCCAAGCCTGCACACATTGACACTTGCTTCAATCTCTCCAAGAGCTCTCAATGATCTTGTAAAAGTTCCAAGTTTACCTCAAGATTTTACCTTCAACTGACAGGCAGTATGATTCAAACACTTTTAAACACCCTTTTTCCCCCTTTTGTATTGCCAAAAAAATTCCTCTAGAGCTCTCTTGGTGTACCTACCCCACAGAGATTCACGACGAGCTTTTCAACGAGCTCTAGAGCTCAAAAATGTATTTCATATGAAAAAGTTATGTCAAGTGAGGGTTTTGCGGGTCAAAACAGCCCAACAAGCCTTCACAAGATATTAATGTATTTTTCTAAGGCCTTTGGAGTTGTGTAAATAGACGAATTTGAAAAATGCCAATTTTTAGCACAAAATTTTCAAAAATTTACCCTTTCAATTTTTACAAAAAATGTATGTCTATTGCGATAGATGGTGTGTGTCGCGATAGACGGTATTTGTCGGGTGTGGTTGTCTGTCATGATAGATGGGTGTCTATCACAATAGATAGTGTCTATCATCTATCGTGGATGTCGGTCTATCGCGATAGATGGTGTTTGTCATGATAGATGGTATTTGTCACGTGTAGCTGCTTATCGCAATAGAGGAGTGTCTTCTGTGATAGATAGTGTCTATCGTTTGTCATGAAGGTTGTCTATCGCAATAGACAGGGTCTATCATGGGGTCCTATCTATCGTGAGAGATGGGTGTCTATCGCGATAGATGTTGGCTATCCTATGTCATTAAGGTTGTGTTTCACGATAGACAGGGTCTATTGTGGGATCCTGTCTGTCACGATAGACGGGTGTCTGTCATGATAGATGGGGTGTATCATCTATCCTTTATCATGGATCGATCTATCACGATAGACAGGGTCTATCCTGGGGGCCTATCTATCGCGATAGATGGGTGTCTCGCGATAGAGGGGGAGATGGGAGGTGGTGAGGATGATGATGGTGATGCAAAAACAACTCTATGTCTTACCATCAAACGCTCATCCTCGATGCTCTCTCCCTGGCAATGGCACCAAATTTGGTGTCACTCTAGCACAATGGCAAGTACCAACGTGAGGAGATCCACCTTATAATTGTCAATCCGTGGAGACTTGAGGACTAGTATGATGACTATGAGCAAGTGATGCCACAAGTGTGTGAGTGAGAAGCACACAAGCATGCACAGACATACACACACACGTGCACACAACATAAGCACAAAGAGAGGAACAATGGAGTTCTTTGCATTACTTAAAAAGTCTCTTACAATAGCTGAAAACTCTAACAAGCTAACCTCAAAAATGAGCTCTCTAGCTCTTTTTATAGTTTTCTACTAGCTTTTGGCCATGTCCAGACCTAGCGTCTGGCCTAGTTAAAAACTAGGTTCGAGGGCTTATTTGAGGGCTCAAACAAAGTCTAAAAATTATGAAAATTGGCATGTAGCTACTTCTAATCTTCCTCAAGCTCGAGGACTCCTCATCTTGAACAAAATGGAGTTCAATCTACCAAAAATGGTGCTTACAATTAATGAAAATCACTTGAGCTGGAAATAGTTTATGAGAAAAAAATGATTAGGCTTTATTGTCGGATTGTGCATGACTACTCCTTTGTGTTTATCTGCTCTTCTTACAGCTTGTAAGCTAACATACTAGTCCTCACGTCTCCACGGATCGATAATTATGAGGTGGATCTCCTCACATTGGTACTTGCCATTGTGCTAGAGTGACAACCGTCAAGGCACTTTTTTCCCTCTTTACGAGGTTTTTTTCCTCAGCATATATTTACATCTATAGCCCTAATGGGTCACTTATCTTTGTACATTCACTTGTTAATTAATTCAGTATTGTGTGTTGTGCTCCAAGTTTATTCTTCTTCTTCTTCCTTATGGTGTATGCATGCTTCAGTAGACCTCAAACTCCGACAAAAGAAACAGGATCATTCTCATCACAAAGACTAGATACAGCCATTCCATTACAATCTAATGCAAAGGAAGCACTATGAGATCCTAAGCAAGTACAATATAAATATGCATCTAATTTTCTATCTCTCAAAGTATCCACCAACCATTTAGGCATAGTTTTTGCATCTTCTATTTATGGTGTTTCATCATCAAGTGCATCATGTAAATTTGCACCAAGAATGGAATGATCAACGTCATCATTTAAAACCACTAAAGCTTAAGAAATTTCCTCATTTGGACCCATACTTGACTATCCACCTATAAAAAGAGGTAGTGAAGTATCATACATAGCCTTTGAGATAACCTATATCTTCTTCATACATGAAAAGTTATTCATATATTTAGGTAGTGATGTGTGTGAACACACTAGGACCATCGAGGCATTCTTTCCCTTTTTAGGAGGTTTTTTCCCTCCACTTGTATATATGCATATAACCCTAAAGGGTTACTTTTCTTTGTATATGCTCTTGGTAATACATTCATTATTGTGCCTTATGCTCCAAGCTTCTTCTTCTTCTACATCAAGGTATTTTAATTAGTGGCGATGTCTGAAAGTAGTGATGTATTCCATATGTTGGTTGTTGATGATAATCTGGATGGTATCAATTACCCATTATGATCTTATATGATGTGTCATGTATTGGTTGAAAAAGAACTATGGAATATTGTATAGGGTGTTGAAAAACGTCTTATTACACCTACAAATACAATTACTAAAGGTGATGCAAATGGCATTGAAGATGGTGATATTCTTCAATTCCTGTTCATGCTATAGTTCTTACTACACCTACTATAGAGCAAATTCACTGGGATAACAAAGATGCTCAAGCACATTGTTGGTAGCAGCCAGGGCAGTCAAGGCCTTACAAGACAGGGAATCCAACAAAGGGAGTCACAAAAAAGGGAGAGCCAAGTAGGATTAAGTAGGCAAAGCAATCAATGCAGATCCGACAAGTAGGCCATATAATTTTTCATGAAGAAATACTTCAAAATAGCCTAGGAACCTAATTTTTAACTAGGATGGACACTAGGTCTAGACAGGGCCAAAACCTAGTCAAAAGCTATAAAAAGAGCAAGAGAACTCATTTTTAAGGTTAGTTGGTGAGATTTTTGAGCTATTATAAGAGACTTTTTGAGTAATACAAAGAACTCCATTGTTCCTCTCTTTGTTCTTGCCGTGTGTGCACGTGTGTGGATGTGTGTGCATGCCTGTGTGCTTCTCACTCATGCACTTGTGCCATCACCTGCTCATAGTCTTCATACTAGTACTCACATCTCCACATATTAAAAATTATGAGGTGGATCTCATCACGTTGGTACTTGCCATTGTGCTAGAGTGACACCAAATTTGGTAGCGTTGCTGGGGAGAGAGGTTTGAGGACGAGCATGTGATGGTAAGACGTAGAGTTATGACGTTGGAGTCATAGGTAATTTCCTTACTTTACCTTTTTTTTCTCTTTCTTACTTCACCATCATCATCCTCACCATCTCCCACCTCCATCTCCACCTTCACAAAATTTTTAGTTTTTTGGTCATATCACCTTCCCCACCTCATTCCCCTCATTTCACTTGAGAGAGAGAGTGAGAGAGAGCTTATGTGCAATCTATTTTTGTGTGTTTTTTAGTATTTTTGGTAGGTTTCTATTGTATTATCACCTCCAATAGGTTGCATAGGTACAAAAAATGTCTACATAAGGCCCGGAGCATTAATTTTGTCAATTGCGATTGATAGAAAAATTGGTCATTTGGTAAGACTAAGTGCATATTCATACTCTAGAGGCCTTGCATATCACTAATACACAAAAAAAAAAATTCATAAAACTCGCATTTCTCTATCCATCACGATTGACAACATCAATCGCGATCAACAGTGTCCATCGCGACGGACAGCCTGTCCATCGCGATCGACAGACCTCAATCGACACCTCTGATCAATCATGATAGATGGTATCCATCATGGTGGACACCCCTTGTCCATCGCGATTGACACAAAAACAAGATTCGATAAAAATCTTATCCATCATGATGTATAGAGGCCCGATGGACAAGAGAACGTGAAAAAGTGAGAATTTCAATTAATCGCTATTCAAACCCCCACGATGGACTGCATGTCCATTGCGATTGATAGTCCTCCATCACGATTGACATGTGTCCATCACGACAAACACCCCTATCCATCGTGACCGATATAAAAATCATGATTGAGACCCCAATTGGATAAAAATCATATCCATCATGACTGATAGACCCACGATTGACAGGTATTCATGCTAAAACTTGAAAATTTCAGTCCATCGCGATCAACACTGTCCATCGTGATTGTCTCATCAATTGTGATTGACACCTGTCCATCGCAATTGACAAGCCACAATGGGTAGCTCTGTCCATCGTGATTGACAGCCTTGTCAATCGCGATTGAAAACCGATTTCGGCCAATTTTTTAGGGTTCTTTAATTTTTACTTTGGTTAATTTTGTCCATGAAAATCAATTAATTGGTGCATAGTAGGGCCCCAAGCAAGTGATTCGAGATTTCTTATTTGCTTGTTTGCTTGTTTTAACCCCTAGAACCCTGACTAATTGGTCGGTCCTGAGGTATTCCAGTTGAGTCTTGTAGGGTCCTTTTGGTTATTCTAGATATGCCACTCCTAAGCTACCTACGAGTCTCTCCATGCTATACAACATCTCAGAATCACTTGTTTTGGAATTTAGAGTGTATGAATAATCACTCAACTACTTGCCCAAGACCTAGTTGTATGATTGACACTAGCTTCAGATGATCCGAGGCTTTACCGGTCTCTCCGTAGATGTCTTTTTGACATAAGGTTCATAAGCCTCGGTGGTTATCCTAATTTCCTAGTACAACCTCATTGTAGAGTTCTTTTGTAATAGTCCCTTGTTCTTTTTTCAATTTCCTTAGGATGTCACTTCTTATCCAATGGTTTTCGTCATGAGATACTTGAATGTTATCATACTTGAAATTTGATCTCTTGGTTTATATACTTTCACTTCAGAGTTTGTCGCATAACTAAATTATTTATTCTTGCACTTGAGAAATTAGGGTTCTTGTACTTGATCGTTCTTAACATTATCCTAATTAATCAAAACCCCTATCCATACTTAGCCTAAGCGAAGAATTCATAGAGGGGTTTGAGAATGATCCAACCTCAAGTTGCTTATCCCTTGCTCACGCTTGAGTGCTCAAAACAATCGTTCTCAAGCTTGCAATATGCTCGTGCTCTAGACACCCTTTGATGCTCTTAATGGACCTGTAAAAGTCCCAAAGTTAGTTCTGATTTAAATTCAATTTTCATAACAAACCATGTCCATTCATGTGATTCACAGACCCAATTTTGCTTTGTTTTTATGAAAATTCCCTTAGAGATCCCTCAACTTTCTCACCCATGTGGAGGATCAACTTCAAAACACAATATCTATAACTCCACATATTAGTTTTACAAAAACCATGTCAATTCTTTTGTGGGATTCAAAAGGAGCTTTTCAACGAGCTATAGATCACCAAAAACAGATTTCATATGAAAAAGAAGATCTGTTGTCAAGATTAAAAACCCAGATGAACCCATTGGACTAGAATATCTAGTCGTCAAATTTGAAAATGGTTCATACATAGATAAAAAAGGAAGAATGTATGTAGTCATCAACCAACCAGATAGAAAAGTTGAATTTGGCAATATAATCTTAGAAGATGAAATAGGTGACATAGAGCAAGGAAACTTAGGAAGAGAGCCAAAGAACCCCCGAGGCAAATCAGTCTTGACTAGAATAATCACTCCAGAATGGGTTCCCTAAGATAACAAGAGCATAGATCTGCTCTTAAACTGAGAGACCAATGAGGAATTCTGGAGGTATAAACCCGACTAACCTAATAAAGTGGGAATGCTCACAATATCTTATCTCCCACATAACACAAATATCCATGTGTTGATCTTCTATCATGAGAGATGCCTTTGTATTCTGCTTCTGTAGATGATAAAGCAACTATATGTTGCTTCTTAGAGCACCATGAAATTATCTTATCTCCCACATAACACAAATATCCATGTGTTGATCTTCTATCATGAGAGATGCCTGTCCAATCTGCATATTCTAGGATAATGCATGAATTGAGATAAAACTCCAACTGCATATGATAATTCAGGCCTTGTTAATGTAGTGTAAATCAAGCTAACCACCAAACTCTGATAAAGCTTCATGTCTTTGAATTCTTCTCCTCCATATCTACTCAATCTATGATTCACCTCCATTGGAGTTGGTGCTATCCTACAATCTTCCATTTTAAATATGAGCAATTTTTCAAATACCTTTTTTGAGTTACATATACTCCATGTTGAGTATATGAAATCTCCATTCCCAAGAAGAATGACAAATTTCCCAAGTCACTGATTTTGAATTCTTTCTCCATCTGCTTCTTAATCATGTGTATACCTTTGTCATTTGTTCCTGTAAGTATTATGTCATCAACATAAATACAAACATAAATAAATCCATCCTCACTTGCTTTGACTAGCAAGCTACTATCTACCTTAGATGCTTGAAACCCAAGTTCCTTCAAGAACTTTACAAGCCTATAATTCCATGCCCTTGGGGCCTGCTTCAAACCATACAAAGCTCCCTTGAGCTTACACACATGATCTGGATACACGATCTTTGAAACCATCTGGTTGTTCCATGAAGACTTCATCTAAAATATAACCATTCAAAAATGCATTCTTCACATCTAATTGAGATAATTTCCAACCTTTGCAAGTAGCAATTGCTATGAGAGTCGTTATGGTTGTCATCTTTGCAACAGGACGATAAGTTTCATCATAGTCCACACCATATATCTGTGCATATCCTTTTACAACAAGCCTGGCTTTGTACCTAGATACACTTCCATCTACAAACCTTTTTTTGTAAACCCATTTACATCCAATGATCTTTTGACTATTTGGTTTAGGAACCAAATCCCATGTTTCATTCTCCATCAATGCATCATATTGTTCCTACATAGCTTTTTCCCAATTCTCCTTTCCTTTGGCTTCATCATATGTGGATGGATCTTCATCTGCTTTTATCATATAAGCATAATCATAGTAATCACTTAAAATGATGCACTATGTACTGAGCAATCAATTTAACAATCAATAGCTTACCCCCGATATTTTAGGGACTATGTAGAGAATGACCAATGAGCACTTCGAGGTGATTTTCTCCGAATTTGCTAAAGCAAATCCTTTAAAAGTTTGGAAACTTGTAGTAGACTTTGAGCTGTTTCTAATAAACTATATAACATGAAAAATGATGGAGAGATTATTGAGATATGGTCATCACACATACACTTTTCTGAGTAGACATAGCAGAGATGAAGACAGATGTGATCAATAATGTAATGTATTATAGAACAATGTTATACATCATCACTGGCATAGAAATGATGCCTAATGATAGTGATCTAGGTGAGCTAAGATATAAGCTACTTAGCCACTCAAAAAGATCATCAATAAGCTCAGAAAATGGGGCTCTTTTGGCTGCAAGATTACAAGTACCTTTTATAGATGTTTTACCTCCAATTCAGGAGGCTTTTCCTAAAAGTTCTCCTCCAATTCAGGAGACATTTCACCAAAGTGAAGTCATAGCTTTATCTCTCCTAACTCAACGAGATATGTGGACTTACAATATTCTTCCAAGTCAAATGCCTTTTACAATAGTTAATAGTCAAAAAAATTATAAGCAATGGTTCATGTGATGCTTCAAATGTTTGCACATAGCTTCTTCAATGCCTAGCCAAGTGTGAAGGCTTGGACTTGCACCAAAAATTTTTAATGAGGCTGGACACTAGGTCTGGATAGGGCCAAAAGCTAGTCAAAAACTATAAAAAGAGCTAGATAGCTCATTTTTGAGGTTATCTTGTTAGAGTTTTGAGCTATTGTAATAAAATTTTTTAGTATACAAAGAACTCCATTGTTCCTCTCTTTGTTCTTGCCTTGTGTGCACGTGTGTGTATGCGTGCATGCTTGTATGCTTCTCACTCACACACTTGTTCCATCACTTGCTCATAGTCATCATACTAGTCCTCATGTCGCCACAGATTGACAATTATGAGGTGGATCACCTCACGTTGGTACTTGCCATTGTGCTAAAGTGACACCAAATTTGGCATCGCTATCGGGGAGAGAACTTCGAGGACGAGTGTGTGATGGTAAGATGTAGATTTGTGATGTTGGATTCATATTAGGTAATTTCTCTACTTTTCCTTATTTTTCTCTTTCTTACTTCACCATCATCCTCCTTGCCATCTCCCACCTCTATCTCCACCTTTGCAAAATTTTCAGTTTTTGGTCATATCACCTTCCCCACCTCATTTCCCTCATTTCACTTGTGAGAAAGAGCGAGAGAGAACTTATGTGCTTACTGTTTTTGTGTGTTTGTGAGCATTTCTTGCAAGTTTTGGACTTTATCATCATCTCCAGCAGCTGCGTAGGTATGAAAAGCTCTGCACAGTCTCCGAGGCATGGACCTCTATCCATCACGATTGACAGAAAATTTGAATCTCTGATAAAGCTAAGCACATATTCACATATCTACATAAAAATTTCAAAAAAAATTGCATTCTCTCTGTCCATCACGATTGACAGCATTAATCGTGATTGATAGTTTCCATCACGATAGACACCCTGTCCATCGCGATCGAAGACCCTGACCGATAGCCAATCAATCACAGTTGACAGCATCCATCATGACCGGCACCTCTCTCCATCGCGATTGACTGAAAAATCGCGATTGACAGTCAAACATGACAAAAATTTTGTCCATCGTAATGCATAGAGGCCCGATTGACACATGAAAACGTGAAAAAGCAAAAATTCCAATGAATCATGATTGATACCCCCATGACGAACTACCTGTCCATTGTGACTGATATACATCGTGATTGATATGTGTCCATCGCGACAGACACCCTTGTCCATTGTGACTGATAGAAAAATCACGATTGATATCCCAAATCGGTGAAAAAGCTATCTATCGTGACTTATGGGCCACGATTGACACAATATAAATTAAGAAACCCAAGATATTATGTCCATTGCGATTGACAACATCCATCACGATGGACACCCCTGTCCATCGCGATTGACACACATCAATCCGGATTGACTCTGTCCATCACGATTGAAAGGCCACGATGGACAGCTCTATCCATCGCGATTGACAACCCTGTCGATCGCGATTGATAGCCAATTTTGGCCAAATTTTAGGGTTTCTCATTTTTTTATTTTTGGCCAATTTGGAGCATAAAATTCAAGCCATTAAAGCATTGTGAGGCCCCTATACAAGTAGTTCAAAAAATCCTATTTGCCTCTTAGCCTATTTTTGTTGGGAAAGATGGATGGACACTTCAAGAAATGAGTAGGTACTGCCAAATCTTGCTTTGTACCAGCCCCTTCTTGCTTTAGAGTTGCGGTGTAGGCCCTTTTAGCTTTCGAATGTCACTAAACAAGTTCCTATGTACTTTGGAAATGATGTGAGAAATGATTGAACCAAAACACACTACTTCCAAGTTGAAAAATCAATGAAAACCTTCTATTTTTGTTCACACACCTGCTCCTTGTTATGCTCAATGCTTCCTAGGAATTAGAAACATTCCTTTTGGAGATATCAAATTAGCTTAATGAGCTAATGATTCCAAGTGAAATCACTTAAAATGATGCACTATACATAGAGCAATCAATTTAGGAATCAAATCATTACCCCTGATTTTTTAGGACCTCTGCAGAGTTTGATGAGTAGGTACATCGACGCACTTTTCTCCAAATTGGTTGAAATTGTGAGCATGTAGATGAATTAGAGATGATTCCAACATGCTATAGAACATTGAAAATGGTGAAGGAATGACTGAGATATAAGCAATACAAAATGGTTTTTTTGGGTAATTATGAGAGAGAGACCATAGATGAGAAGTATTGATCTATTGTATTAGAACACAATGGTGTACAAGATCATAGCACGATAATCAAGGCCTAATGATGATGAGTAGTATAGGCTATGATTTATGCCTTACTCTCTTACAATATGGTCAAGGAGAACTCGGAAAAATAGAGTCACTCAGCCGCAAGTTTTTTAGTCATCTTTTATAGATGATACATTTGAAATTTGAATTTAAATTCTCCATTGGATCTCACTAAAAGTGGTCCTCCGATCTAGGAGAGATTCTCTCAAGTAGAGTCGTGATTTTTCCAACTAACAAACTCCATGAGTTTACTGGTGATTACAAATATTCTTCTAAGTCAAATTGACTTTTACAAATGATAAAAGATAAAAGCTTCCTAGCAATGGTTTCCATGGAGCTTCATTTGTACATAAACTCTTGCCAAATGTGTAGGCGTGCTATCTGCACCAACAGCTCCCCCTCAAGCCAAACATTTTGGCTTGGTCTTCTTCTTCAATATTCTTGAATGTCCTGTAATCCAATCATAGACTTAAACCTGCAAAGTTTTGTATCAACCAATGCTTTAGTCAATAAGTCTGCACATTGCATATTAGTTGATACATATGCCAACTGGATTTCCTTGGTTAATAGTTTCTCTCTCACGCAATGATAGTGGACCTCTATATGCTTGGTCCTAGCATGATAAATAGGATTTGCTCCAAGATGTAGTGAGCTTGTATTAGCTCCAAAAATTATTCCAGATGTAGTATGCAAACCCAAATCTGTATATAACAGTATACACATATAATGATAACTATGCAGCCAAGATCAAGGAAGAGATAGATAGATTGGTAGAATTTGGATTTATCTATGAGATTGAGCACACCAAATGAGTGTCCCCACTGTAGTGGTGCCCAAAAAGAATGGCAAGTTACGAGTTTGCATTAACTTGAAGAAAGTTAATGCAGCCATAATTACAGATAGTTATCCACTTCCCATCACTGAGCATCTATTAGAAAGAGTGGCAGGCAATGAAGTTTATAGCTTCCTTGATGAATTCTCTGGCTACAATCAAGTGTCCATTACTCGAGAAGATCAACATAAGATGGCTTTTGCAATAGAGTGGGGCATATTTGCTTTTCATGGTTAGGTAAGGTAAGATTCTAGGACACAAGACTAGCATATCCACAGATGAGGATAAAGCTAGAGCTATTGCAGAGCTACCTAGGACAAAGAATGTCAAGGAGGTACAAGCTTTCATGGAGCATTGTGGTTATTACCGACATTTCATTCACATGTATGCCATCATTGCAAAGCCCCTCTATGCTCTTTTGACTAACTTTGAGTGGACAAAAGAATGCAAAAACTCCTTTAACGAGCTCAAGAGATGATTGTGTTCAGCACCAATCTTGACTACACCAAATTGGAATAAGCCATTTCATGTTCGTGTGGACGCATCCAATTATGCTATCGGGTGTGTGCTGGCACAACCTACTGGTGAAGGTAATATGGATCTTCCCATTTCCTATGTGAGTAGACAATTGAATGCAGCTGAACGAAATTATACGACTATCGAGAGGGAAAGATTAGGCATGGTATACGCGGTTAAAACGTTTAGAAACTCTTTGTTTGCAAATAAGTTTAAATTTTCTACATACCATCAAGCATTGCTATATCTAGTGAACAAACTGTGAAACATTGGCAGATTAGTAAGATGGTTCCTCTTACTAATGGAATATGACTTTGAAGTTGTGGTTAGAAAAAGGTAGGACTCACTTGAGGGTTGACCACCTTTCTAGACTAACTTCGGGAGAGCCCCCTCAAGGAGTATCAAATGATCTTCCTGATGCTTACTTGTTCAATTTAGATGTAGTGCCTGAGTGGGCCAAGAATATAGTGCCTACCCTCACTGTTGGACCTAAACACCTTGTACTAAAAGTCAAAGATAAAGAAGTAGTGAGGTCTCAAAAGTACCACATAATGGCAGGCAACATGTATAAACACACTGATCAAGGCATACTGGCTTGTTGTGTAGAAGAAGACTATGCAAAGTGGTCGCAAATGGCACATGTAGGTGCATTACAACAACATTGCTCCAAACATAGAACCCTACAAACTCTACAAAGGCTAGGGGTATATTGGACAACCATGGAAGCAGATGTACATAAGTTATGCACTATCAGTGTCTGTGCAAATTAGGTCCCTTTCCAATCTAGAAGAAACAGTTCTTAGGTCTTCCTATTCTCGGAACCTCTCCCATGGGTGACCAATTACCACATCTGAAACGTAGTATAAGCCCTAGTTTGTATTATTATCTAACTATAACGCAGAGATTAAAAGGCATACAGGAAAAGAGCCTACATTCGCTATCTAGTTTGAGCCCGATGATCTACCAACATAAGCATGCACAGGCTCAATTTTTCAACCCAATTGCCATGAGCAAGTATTCACAGACTATCTAGAAATGATACCCACATGGGTCACAATGTCATTATATATTAAACATAATCCATGCTACTGTCTAGTAGTCTGTCATAGATCATGGCAAGCTTTTACCATCAAAGTATGTAATAATAAAGGATGTTTGGATTGGGTCAATTATTCATATTTTTCTCCACCTAGAGCACCACCCACCGTAGCATACATGATATCCACAATACGCCATTGGTCGGCATGCTTAAAGAATGTATCGGACATAGCCGCCATGATGTGCATGAAAATCTTCGAGCTGATGACGGTCATATTCAAGACTTTCCGCAAGGTACAAGCACTGTATCTTTCAACCCTCGGCTTTTCTGAAGGTAATAGAGATTTGGTCTATGACATGAGCCAGACCCCCCCCATCAACATAATATATGTCTGGCATGCACGCATAAAGTATTTACCTGCTTGCTATAAGCCAACTTTTGAAGAAATGTTCTCTATATGGTTTTGGAAATATCATTTTGAAATTTTCATTCCCATACTAACACATTTGTTATATCTCTTTATGGGGCAACAGGCCATCCATGCAGATTAGTTACGCTTGCCACATCAAGACATCCCAGGTCTAATAGATTGGGATAAGCTCATAACAGATTTGGCTTGAGGATTGCACCTTCAAGAATATCCCCTAGCCATAGACATTTGAGTATTACATCAAGTACTCCCACCAACAAGGGTCTATCAGGGATGAAGGCAGTCAGAACAAAGGGAGAGCCAAGCAAGATTAACCAAGCAAAGCAATCAGCGCAGATCCGACAAGTAGGCCACATAATTTTTCATGAACAAGTACTTCCCAAACAGTGATTTTAGTTACTTCACACCATTGTAAATACCATTTTCCATTATTCCTACTCCATTTTGTTCAAGCTGAGGAGTCCTCCAGCTTGAGGAGAACTAGAAGTATCTATGTACCAATTTGCATAATTTTTAGAGCTCATTTGAGCCTTCAAAATAGACTAGAAACCTAATTTTTTACTACGCCGAACACTAGGTCTGGACAAGGCCAAAACCTATTCAAAAACTATAAAAAGAGCTAGAGACCTCATTTTTTAGGTTAGCTTGTTACAGTTTTGAGTTATTGTAAGAGGCTTTTTGAGTAATTCAAAGAACTCCATTGTTCCTCTCTTTGTTCTTGCCTTGTGCGCGTGTATGTGTGTATGTGTGTGCATGCTTGAACTCATCTATGATGACATATGTGGAGCACTCTTGAGTGAGAAGATCCGTAGAAAATGTATGGTTGGCACTCAAAGTGGAGATGCATATAACGTTCGTGATTCTTACCAAGGAAAGAATCAACAACGTGGCAGGAGCAAGAACAAGGAAAAGAATGGTCAATGGAATAAGAGTAGAAGTAAATCAAGGAAGAGCGATATTGAATGCCATTATTTTCATAAGGACACATGAAGAAAGACTTTTATGCATTCTTTAATGCTAAAGGTAAAGGACAGAATGTTGATGGGCATGTTAAACAGTTACCTGCACCATCTACTTCGACTGTGAAGATTGAAGAAATTAATGCTATTTCTGATGATGTTGATGTGTTGACACTTGATAATACTGTGCCAACTGAGGCTCTTATGGTTGATTCTCTTTCCCACACCTGGCTTCTAGATTCTGGTGCTTCTTTCCATGTGACACCACACAAAGAATGGTTCTCTAATTATGCAGCAAAGTCTCTTGGTACCATGAGCCTTGGTGACTCTTATTAGTGTGCTGTTGTGGCTTGTGGGGATTGGAGATGTGGTTGTGCAATTCATTGATGGTTCAAAATTTACTATGCATAATGTATGCCATGTACCTCAGTTATCATGCAGTTTGATATCAGTAGGTCAACTTGATGACCTTGATATAGTTTTTAGTAAAATGGAAAGTCTTTCTCATTCTGACTACTTACATGTGTTATCTTACTTCGATTTTTCATTTTGTGAGCATTGTCAACATGGAAAGCAAACTAGAAATGTGCATAGAATGCACATTGACTCTTCAATTCAGCCTTTAGATCTTGTTCACACATATGTGTGTGGTCATATGCCGACTAGGTCCCTAGATGGTTCTCTTTACTTTGTCACTTTCATAGATGATCCTACTAGAAAAGTTTGGGTATATCCTATCAAATCGAAGGATGAGGTATTCCCTACTTTCAAAAAATGGCTTGCTTCAGTTGAGGCTGAAAAAGGAACTAAGCTTAAGGCTTTACGTTCAAATAACAGGGGTGAGTATACCTCACATGAATTCAATCTTTTTTGTCAATCTAGAGGGATTCCTAGAGAGTTTAGAGCTCCTTGTACCCAAGTACATAATGGTGTAGCTGAGAGGATGAATAGAACTATTCAAGATAGATTAGTCTCTATGTTGCATCATGCAAACCTCTCACAAGGTTTTTGGGCAAAAGTAGTATTGACTGCAGTTCATGTGATTAACCTTTCACCTAGTACTACCAAAGGTTTGAAAGTGGCACAAGAGTTATGGACAAGGAAGCCACCATATTATGATCATCTTTGAGTTTTTGGGTGTGAAGCATATGTTCATATACCCAAGAATCTTAGACAAAAGTTAGACCATAAGTCAAAGAAATGCATTTTTCTTGGATATGGTCGAGAAGGAAAATTTGGATATCGCTTATAGGATCCTGAAACACAGTTAATGATCAGAAGTAGTGATGCCATTTTCAATGAGTCTAATATACATAAACAACCCATTAAGGAGGTTGAAGTAAAAAGAGTGGTGTTTGAGGATACTAGTCCTCCGATTAGCATGCATAAAAATGTTGCGCATAGGGATGTTCAAGAGAATGCCCATTCAGATCAGTTTGCACCTATTCTTGTTCAGCAGCCATTGAGACGTTCTGCACGTGTCTCATATCCACATGATAGATATGTTCCAGGTTTAGATTTTGTTATGCCAATAGATGCTGGTGAGCCTTCTCTTGCTACAAAGAGGCTATGTAAACAGAGGATCATGTCAAGTGGGAGTGTGCCATGAAGAGTAAGTTGGATTCTATTCACAAGAATGGTACTTGGGATTTAGTACCTTTGCCAAAGGGCAGGAAATATTTACCATGTAAATGGGTATATAAGTTGAAATTCACATCAGATAGTGCTTCTCCAAAGTATAAAGCATGACTTGTTGCAAAGGTTTCTAAGCAACAACATGGTGTTGATTTTGAGGAAATCTTCTTTCTAGTGGTCAAAATGACTACCCTGCACATGTTGCTTGGATTTGTTGCAATGGAGGACTTAGAGCTAGTCCAAATGGATGTGAAAACTGCCTTCTTGCATGGAGATCTTACAGATGTGATCTATATGGAACAACCAAAGGGTTATGTAGTTCCTAGCAAGGAAAGTCTAGTTTGTACGCTTAAGAAGAGCTTGTATGGACTTAAACAATCCCCTAGACAATGGTATCAAAAGTTTGATGCTTTTATGAAGGCTCAAGGCTATTCTCGAAGCAATGAGGATCATTGTCTCTACACAAAGAGATGCTCAAATGGCAGCTTAATATGCTTGATACTTTATGTCGATGATATGTTGATTACTGGAAAGTCCTCTTACGATTTGTCAATTCTCAAAAAGAAGTTGAGTCAGACATTTGATATGAAGGATTTGGGGGATGCCAAACATATTCTTGGCATGCGCATTACACGTGATAAGAGTAAAAGATGCATATACTTGTCTCAAAGTGAGTACATATCCAAAGTACTTCACAGGTTCAATATGGAGGGTGGAAAGGCATTGAATACACCTTTACCCACATATGTGAAATTGAGCAAGGATGATTGCCCCAAATCAGATGAGGAAAAGGAATTCATGACCGAATTCCCTATCAGTCTGTTGTTGGTAGTCTCATGTATGCTATGGTAGCTACGAGACCAGACGTTGCATTTGCAATGGGAGTTGTGAGCAGATATATGGCTAATCCTAGCAAGGAACATTGGGAAGCGATCAAGGTGATTTTAAGGTATCTGAGTGGCACTAAGGACAAGTGTCTATGCTTAGGTAGAGGGAAAGCATCCATTATTGGTTACATAGATTCTGACTATGTTGGTTGTGTAGATAAACGTAAGTCTACATCAGGGTACATTTTTCATTTTGCTGGAGGTGCTATCTCTTGGAGATCTCGTCTTCAAGAATGTACAACTGTTTCCACCACAGAAGCAAAGTATGTTACAGCAAGTGATGCATGTAAGGAAGCGTTGTGGCTTTCTCATCTTGCTTGTGATATGGGTTTACCTCAGCATGTACCTCGTTTGCTCAGTGATAGTCAGAGTGCCCATTGTTTTGGCTAAGAATCCATTCTATCATGCAAAGACCAAGCACATTGAGGTGAGATATCACATCATTAGAGATTGCTTAGCCACTGAGCGCATTATTCTTGAGAAGGTTCACACTCGAGATGATGTTGCAGATGCTTTGACTAAAGCTCTACCACAGGATGGCTTTCGACACTATTGTCACTTGATGAGGGTTACTTGATTCATGATCTTACATGGTCACTTGTATACTGTGTAACATGCCCATCAGGTGGGAGGTATAGTTTGTATACTTACACTAAGGTATTCTTTATCATTCTTTATTTTTCTCCCATAGTTACTTTGGCCATATTGGCCTTTAGTGGGAGATTGTTACTGTTAGTGTCCATGTGAAAGGCCGAATGGTCATTGGGCACTTCTTTGTATATGTTCTTTAATAAAACGTATAGTGGCCTGGTCAGCCACAGATTGAAAGTTCGACTGCATTTGTAAGACCTAAGAAGTCTGTTTTCATGCTCCCTGTGTACTGTGTTTTTTGCATATTCTACAATCTCTATGTGGAGTACCATGTGCGGCCGCAGGAGCTCCGATTTCTACTTTGAGGATATCGACATGAAGCTTGTGTTAAGGAGAGTGCATTGTGCTGCATCGCCATCGAAATACTTCAAAGTCCCTCTAGGAAAGCCCATCATCTAAGTACTTCAACAATATCATGGCAACCTTGCAACATGACATTTTGGAGTGAATAAAACAATAGAACTCATATCAAGGGAATTTCGATGGCCTCAAATGTGGAAGGAAGTCAAAGAAGATATCTGAGCTTGTGACACTAGCAATAGTTCTAAGGTTCCATGACATAAATCTCATGGCCTCTTGCAACCTTTACCTATTCTAGGAAGTCCATGGGCTTCATTATCTATCGATTTGATCACAAATCTACCAAGGCACGGTGCACCTACAAAAGCATTAGTGATAGTGAATTCGTGTTGGGAAATGAACTCACAACCTCCCAGTTAGCAGCGTGATGGGCTAACCACTTGCCCAAAAAGCCATGGTTGAGGATTACTTCCTAATCCTCTCTCTTAAGGTGTGGTTCAACCATCTCCTACTAGGATTATGTGACATTCCTTCCCCCTCACACTAAGCATTGTCCTCAAGGCTCACTTGTGGACCCTTCTAACTCTTGGACCCACTTTCCATGCATGAGTGCTTCCACCAACCTCAAACTCCAGCACATGGATCAAATTTGGACCTATCCCACCTTCCGTGGGTGCCCAAATGCTCATGCGCCTTCATCCAAGGCCAGTTTCACACTCACCACAGATAAGCGCTTTTTCTAAGTGCCCACGAATGAGGTGCGAACTTCCGTCTCGCCCAATTTCTCGCCCGTCCTCTTTTCTTAAGCTTCGACTTTTCTTCTTCAAGTTTGCTTCTGGCTTCCATCTCCTCAACAAAGAACATGTGCACATGCATGTCATGTGCGAGATTCTTCTTCATGTGCTCTTTTCCTTCTTTCCTTGCTCCTCTTTCCTCTCTCTCATCTCAACTCTCTTCTTCTCTTTTGGCTCGTGTATTCCTCTTGATTTTTTCACATGAAGGCTATATTGAGTGCCCCATAAGGGTGTAGAATGCCTTATGATGGGAATCACACACTCACTTCATCTCCCTTTCTCTCTTTTGTTTCCTCTAGCATGCATCCTTCACCTTGCTCATCCATTTGTGATGGCATGAAGACAAGAGAGTGAGGTACACTTTTTGAATCAAAGGGAAACATAAGAATGATTGGGTGAAAAAGAGGTTAGCATGGAGAGAGAAGGGCCTCCTTTAGAAGAGGGTAGTGGTGCTCCATTGAGAAGAGCTTAGTGTGGAGGAAGAAAAGAATTGTTGTCGGTTGTTGGAGATGATGAGTGATGGCATAGTAGCATGGGTGTCTTAGAGAGAAAGGTGCATTATCCCATGCATAGGAGAATTCAAAAGTTAGAGGAGAGAGAGGCACTTGTGTTCTCTCCATCCATCTACAATCTGCTCCATAGATCATGCTTGGCGAGGTAGTCAATGTTGTTTGAGAGGAAGACCCTGTAATCTGGCTTGGCTCGGATAGCACTTTTGCTTAAGAAGCTTTGCCAATGCCAATGGACGTTGATGACTTCGCATGTGAGATCTCCCAAAGAGCAAAACACACATGATGAAAAAGGCCATCACCCTCTTCATGCAATCAATGATATGTATATCTTACAACTGGGTGGAGAACTACCTCCACCCCTCCTTTCCCACTTACCTTTACCAAAAAAAGTTGTGGTTTGTATGCTAAGGCATCCTAGCCTCTCATTAAGCCCCTAAGGTCTTACGACTTTATAATAGACAGAAATCTAATTTTCTTGGTAAAGGATCACTACATGAGCACATTTTTCCACATATTGCTAAATCATCTAGCAACCAATGTCACACTCTCATTATAATTTTGTTTCAACTATGTATCAAAGAGCAAGTATCATGCTTAATGCTGTTGCATTTTAAGAACTTGTAATTATCTAGAGTCAAAAGTTAGAAGGTGATAAAACCTCCCATGATCTTCAAAAGATTAAGTATATCTTTACATACTTTTGAGATCAAATTTATTTGCAAATTGTGAACTTTCAAGAAAAAAATATATATTATCAACTTTAAAGATTTGATTACTATTCACGTTATGAGCAAAGCTTCTTCAAAAAATTTTAACACTATGAAAATTGCTTCTTTAGAAACAAGAATAATTGAACAAGGCTGAAGTATGGATTTAGAAAGAGTAACTCGAAACCAAGGTATCAATTCAAAACCTATAAAAAAGAAGACCCCATACCTGTATCACTTCAAAATTGGCTTACATTAGATATAAAACACCAAAATACATGGTAGATTCTAATACGTCATGGATTTATTGACAATCAAAATTGGCTTACATTGGATATAAAACACCAAAATACATGGTAGATTCTAATACGTCATGGATTTATAATTGACAATAGAACACATCCACCATAAATCACTCAAAAATACCTTATATATGTTGAGATATAGCACCACAAACAGGGATATGTCACTAGTGCCAAATTCAGTTCATAGGAGTTACCACACAAAATGTATCATTTCATGAACTTGTGCGCTGGTTTTTTTTTTTTTACAAAACCATTGTACTTATATATAAATTTGTGTAATATTTATAAGACCATAAAAATCACTCAATTTAGAA
The DNA here is from genome assembly GCA_020310875.1 of Ceratopteris richardii. Classification (NCBI taxonomy): domain Eukaryota; kingdom Viridiplantae; phylum Streptophyta; class Polypodiopsida; order Polypodiales; family Pteridaceae; genus Ceratopteris; species Ceratopteris richardii. The sequence goes on along the minus strand of CM035408.1, from coordinate 160,618,037 downwards.
GCTTAGACTAAGAGAACCACTCTTTTTATTGAGACATTGTCAATGCAAGTGAATTGCTCTTCTAAAACTATACAACAATACTTAAATCAACTTTCAACAACTTTTTTTGTAAGTTCATGCATGTGTGCATCTTCCATATCTTATTTCTACTGAATAAATAAAAGTTAGAGCTTTTATTGACATAAAATTATCCCCCTTCTTAAGATCTAAATCTAAAGCTTTAACTCCAAGTAAAACTTTGATTCGTTTGAGCCTTTGAGTATCCACTACTTTTATAGCAAATACTTGATTCCAATATATTGAATATCAATCTATTCATTTACCATTTTCTCTCTATTATAATGGTAGTGTTCTTCTATATGTTTGATTCTCATGTGGAGCACTAGATTAGAGGCTAGTTGTATGGACTCACATTGTCCCCAAAAAGCAAGGTGTGTGATGTAGAAAGCTTCATATCTTCATAAAGTTTCAAATACCACAATTTCACATGTATTTGTGAGACTCCCATTTAGTTTTTATGCTCGAAATCATAAATGTATGCTATTTTTTAGAACTCCTTGAAACTAGATTGTTACCTTGAAATATCAAATATCATCCCTAATTCTAGTCCAATTTGCATCACTATATAATTTTGAATCAGTAACTCATGATTCCATAAAAGAAAAACATTTTTACAGTAGCCTTCAAGAATTTCAATACCCTTTTAGCTTCTTGGATATGTAAATCTCAAGCTTTGTTCATAAACTATCATAGTATGCTTGCAATGTATGTGATATCCAACCTTGTTAAGGTTGCATATATGAGAGAACTAAAAATATGCATATAAGTGGATCTTCCAAAAATTCATCATTTTCAACACTATACTTCACACTAGATTCAATCAAATATTGATATTCTTGTTTATGTTCCATGCCATATTTCTTCAATAAATCTGAGATATACTTCATATACTTTCTTTGTAGAAGATTTACGCCATCTCTTTCTTCAACACTTCGATGTCAAGGACCTAGGTCGACTCTCCCATTGATAGGATCTAGGTCAAATTTCTTTGATCCTATCCATTTGACCATCATTTCTTTTTATAATTACGCCATCCACACATATTAGCCATATTTCTTCAACAAATTTGAAATAAAGTTCATATGCTTTCTTTATAGAAGATTTACGCCATCTCTTTCTTCAACACTTCGAATTTCAAGGATCTAGGTCAATTTTCCCATCGATAGGATCTAGGTCAACTTTCTTTGATCCTATCCATTTGGCCTTCATCATTTCCTTTATTATTAAACCATCCACACAAATTGATATATAAAACAATCAATAATCCGTCAACTTTAACATACAAAAAGGGATATACATTTAAACACTTGCTTCTCAAGAAGCTTTAAAAACTTGAAATCTCAAGCCCTTAGAATTGCTTAAGACCATAGAAAGCTTTTAAGAGTTTACATATGTAAAGAGTTCTTGGGATCTTCATAACTAGCCAATTTGTTCCATATAGACATCCTTTAAATCACAAGATGCAATGACACCTATTTGTGTATTTGTTAATGATATCTTTGCGATAGGAGAGAATGTCTCCTTGTAACTAATGCCATAAGTTGAGCATGACTTTCGTGAACTAACCTTGCTATCTATTTCCTTGATGAACCATCACTATTCCTCTTGAACTACACTGGTTTTCTCTTTCATGAACTAACTTTGCTATCTATTTCCTTGATGAACCATCCCTATTCCTCTTGAACAACACTGGTTTTCTACTTCTCATCTTCATGTTAAGCTTATTTCAAGATTATTTCCATTTCTTCATCCATTGCCTTAACAAATTACTTTTCCTTTCAAGCTTCTTCATAAGTTCTCTCTCTTTAAGAACTTCTATCATAAGCTTCATCAAAAAATATTTATGGCTACTATCTTTCATTGGATACCTTGATTGACTTCTTGTTCTTCCATGTTTCTCATATCTTTGAGATTCTTCTCTTCTTGATACATATGCTTCACTTTTTCCTGTGGTCCCAATTCCCTTCTAAAGTAAATCTAGAATTTCATTTAAGATTTCATTTAATAAAGATGTAATCTTCGTGTTTAATTTGACTTCTATTTTCTCTTTCATATACATGAAGCACACGATCATAACAAAATTTATCTTCATGAAAAATAGTCTCTTTGAAAACAATTACCTCTTGGGTGTGTGGTTTGGCACATGATACCATGGTTGCCCTTCTGCCACTCAATGAAGATCATTTCTAATTAAAAACATTTGATTTTTGATAAATAAAAAATTTTAGAACCTGATTTCTGCATGACATTTGAGTAAATGGAATCCCGTTCAAAACATGTACTGCCACATATTGCTTGCCTCGGTCTAAAACTCAAGTTGATGAATCCGTCTTTTTTTATTTTGAACACACAGTTTTTGGTGGTGTGCACCTATTAGTGGTCTCCTTTTTTATTCCTTCTTCCACATACGCAAGAAATTGATTAAAAAGGCATTCCATCTGATTTCACTTTTCTTGTGTTTGAACATGTTCGTACTGCACTGATGTGGCATATTTATCCTCCCAGCTTCCATATCGCAACCTCAGATTGTTATATAGGATATATGTGGTAGGACAAGATGGAACTGGACTAACACCTTTGGTTGAGAACAGATATGAGCACAAAACCAGTCCTTTCGAGTATCATTTTTTCACTCCATTGAGTGAACATTACGATTTAATATCTCAATTTATAGCCCAATTCATGATTTCTTTTAACTCCCACTGCATAAACGCTGCAATTCAGTATCTGCTTAAAAGGATGCAAGACTAGATTAATTGCTATCAATATTGAAAGAGGCAAGGACTCACACATTATGATGCCAGATCTTTTGGAGGCAAGCTTAAACAACAAGTGCTCCTGATCAACAACAAGCTTAAACTCAAGTGGGCCCTGCATGAGGCTGATGAGACGGCGATTAACCTTCCTTGTAATGTCATCTAAACTCTGTAAGATCTCCCCTTGCTCTGTGAGACTTGAGGGCACGTGGGCACTAGTCCCCTTCACTTGTACTTTTCTTTTCTTTTATTTAATACAAGTCCGGGTGAATAGGCTAAAGCCAAACTTCCTTTATATTAAATAAAAAGGGACTACAATTCATTGCATAAGTGTTGACACTGATCGGTTCCATCAAAAGAGCTTGTACAATGTGTCAACCTTACACTCGTTTTCAAGAAATCTAAATATATCCCAAAAGTATTCGTTGTTCCGGTTCAAGGAATTCTGTTTGATAATTAACAAGGTCCAGTATACATTATGCATGCCCAAGCAATGACATGAGCTTGGACACTGCAGAGATGCCCAAATCACCAAAATAACATGGCGAGAGAATCTATTCATTCTTTACCTCAGAACTGAGGATTATTAAGTTTCAAAAGTCTCCAATATCTTTAGGGCAAAATTATTTTTTTGCAATAACACCTGTAGGGTATGCCATTGTGCTGTGTCAATTTTGTGATCAAAAAAATATGATAACTCAGCTCGTCTTATGGTGTACAAGTCATCACAGAGAATAGAGAATTGACAGGTACTCATTCAATTAAAATATGGTGTACAAGTCATCACAGAGAATAGAGAATTGACAGGTACTCATTCAATTAAAAGAACATGATTAGTCGACTTCGTGTACTAGTATTTTCAGTCATTAAAAAGAGTGGACATTAGCTATAAGAACATTATAGCTTCACCTCACGAGAAGAGTATTTTGCCATGTGTTTATATTGAAGAAGAACATCGGATGATTACTTCACTTTTCCATCATGAACTAATTGAATCGTTATACTACTTGGCTTCTTCATTGGCTGTTCTGTAGATTCCTGCGTTCTTTAAACTTATGTCTTACAAGTACTGATAAGTTTGCACACTGCAAATATCACCAACCACCAATTTTTTACCTCATTACCGGGATTTTGAGCTTCTGGAATTACAGCAGCATCTATAAACTGTTTGCATACACAATTTAATACTTTGTTTGCATTACCATGCATAAACCTAGTGCTCTGTCAATAATTGGATAATTAAGAAGTGGACAACAGCAACTAGACATTTGATTGGAATAACATGACAACACCTAGAGTGGACAAGAGGAAATAGTCATTTAATTAGAACAATATGGCAACTCCACCTCATATTCTAGTGTTTTGCACTGTGTTGATAAATTTAAAAAAACAATGAATAGTTCACTTTCACTAACTGAGATGTTCAAGTTACTTGACTTCTTCGTTAGTTGATTTCTAAATTCAACTAGATGCATATATGATATTTCTGCCCAATAAAATGTCTAATTCCACGACTCTCATGCTCATTGAACATAAGTCAAGCACTTCACAATCCGATAATTGGCAAAGGATCTGAAACAGTCCGTATTCTAGATGCTTGACATATACATCTGGAAATATCAAAATCCAATTACACTTCTGGAGATCACAACATTACCAGAAATTCCCTAGAGAGAAGGACAATATTCAGAATCAACTGACTGGAAGACAACCATCATTGACAATGAACACCACTTCTTAGTGAGTCAAATTATACACATTGCATTAAGTGTTGAATTGAACCATCATTGACAATGAACACCACTTCTTAGTGAGCCAAACTATACACATTGCATTAAGTCCTGAATTGTGACCATTCTACATTCTGCAATCCAGAGAGCATTGGATTCTAATAGAGCTGTTGTACACAAGTCATCATCAGAACATATAGCAAGCACACATTATATCTCACAATTCAGAATTGTTGCCGATGATGATGAGCAATTCAGATAGTCATATTCTCCATTCAGAGGATCATAATTCTGTACATATTATTAAGAATCCATTCCCGGACTGCATGCAAATCCCCATCACTACAGAGGTAGCATGTAATACAATTCTTCTTTACCATTTCACTGCATGAATTGGCTGTGTACATCATTGACCCCCTCATTTGAAGGGGGTCACACCTCACATCAACTTGCCTTGTCGATTTGAATGAACACATACCCCATGGAGAAGATTATGATGTTTACCAACAAATTACCATTGCTGCAAAATAATTCCCTAATCTCGAGGCAAAACATTACCATTGCTGCAAAATAATTCCCTATTCTCGAGGCAAAACCTACCTCTGTCATTAAAGGGGATGACACATTACACAATTTTCAGAATACATCCCGTGCATAAACCACTGCATTTGGAAAAACATTTCTTCAAAATTCTCTCCCACAGTACTACAATACATTGATCGACAAGTAGTCCCTGATTTCTCACATATCATGAACACTAGCTCACACCTTTGACACGCTCAGTAAGTTCACATGTAAGCACATGGTTAGCTGCTCAACTACACAGTCTGCTTAATGTCCAATACATACTGTAAGAGGCCCACAGACACCACAGTACCTGTGACTCGTGAGTGCAGAGCTTAGAAGACTACGTGCACACAAACAACATTCACCCATATCATGCCTTGATTATATCACATGAAATCTGAGAGCTGAATTTTCAGGGGAGTGATGGACAAACCCGGTCATAATAAACTAGCACAGAATGCAACCTAAAGATAGGAAAAATAGAACCGTATACATAACTGTCAGACACAACTGGACACAACTCAGATAAGATATAGACTAAGTCAGATCCATTCGACATAGTATTGACTAATTACTATAACATCCTATTTACATGACGACGCTATTGCGATTTGAGGTTTTTGTTTTTTTTTTGCTGAATCAGGTTCTTCACAAAAAGTGCGACTCTCTCCATGAAATACATCTTTACTTTGGTAAATACTAATTTATCCTCACTCACGTAAATGCAGCTCTCCCTTCTGAAAAGCCCAGTCCCACTCAGACGCAGTGTCAAGGGAACGCCAATAGAGACGTGAGCAGAAGAATTACTACTCTCATACATTACTACTTAAAGTCCCAACCTCAATGACAAAAACTCGATAACATACTGAGCTCACAGTCCAACAGCCTACATCCCAAACAAAAGATATCATAACTTGAAAAGAATATAAGGTCTCCTTCATTGATTGTAATTCCAACACCCAAGTCCTATTCACCTACTACTGGTGTAGCACCTTGCCTCCTTACATGCAGTCGCTATCAGTTACGCATCAGACAATTAATCCCTCTTGGACTAAGATATAATCCTAGATTCTCAGTGTCCTGGTAAAATTATTCAAGGGGATCTCTCATATATCACGTGCAATGGCATATCTTTTTATTAATTCAAGTCCGGGAGAGTAGGCTAAGGCCGAACTTCCTTTATTTTATTTTTTTTTTTAAGTGCAATGGCATATTCTCGTGAATAAAAACACATCTCTAATACAACTATCATCTTGATAGACCTATTGAAATCCCATTAGTTATGCATTCATGTCTTCCACAGGCAGAACTACACAGTCCCATGACTTCTTCCCTTTACAGCCCATACTCCCATAGTTCAATCCTTCATGCATGCAGAGTAACAGATATCATTGCTGCTGCAATATAGAAAATTGCCCCTTTACAGCCCATTACTCCTACAGTTCATTCCTTCATGCATGCAGAGTAACAGATATCATGGCTGCTGCAATGTAGAACATCGCCTAAGCAGGGCAACAAAATCTACATACAATTTCCCAGTTTGAATTCCCCCAACTAACTCTTACATTTGTTGCAAACTTAATGAACCCATGAACAAGAGCAATCACTAAGTTCGAGACTCAGTGGTACTTTTCACCTGGATCAGACTAATAACTTCTCAGACATCATTACATGGACAAAACACTAAGAAACCAAGACTCCATAAGTACTCTTACCAGAGGCACTGAAAATAACCTGCACCCCGCAAACACCTTAGCTTCCTACATGGACCCTGCATAAGACACACAACACCAGGCACACTCCCTTCGCAGGCATTACCCTGTTCAGGTGCAAAGGGTTTCATCTCAGCCCACTTAACATGTACATGTGGACACCCCTGGTGCCATTCAAAGTTAGGACTATCATTCACATTTATTGACACAATCTAAAAAGTAACATGTTCTATTTATTGCAAACCATTTACAAAAAGTCCCACATAGGCGGATGTCAAGTCCTAAATTCAGTAAACACTTCTTCACTAACTTAAGCCGCCGCAGAGGTCTCGTCATCAGCAGAAGCTAAGACCAATTCTTCCGGATGCATGGCTCCGAGCTTGTAGGAACCGTCAAGAGCGTTGGGAAACCCAAGCTCCTTCAATGCAAGATGTGCAGCTTTCTGGCCTGAAACCATCATGGCTCCAAATGTTGGGCCCTGCAAAAGTTCCATAGTCAGCAAGCATACGGATGCGTCGTATGATACATTAGAGTAAAAGACAGGATCTGAACATTTACCATTCTTGGGCACCCATCAATCTCCGCGACTTCCATTCCAGTCACAATCATGCCGGGGACAACCACGCGAGTGTTCCGGACAATCGCATCTTCAGCAGAATTCATGTCCAACGCTTTCATCCCAGGAACTTCGCTGATCATGCCGATGCTCTTCAACCGTTTCACACCAGTAGCACCAAAGGGACCGTCATGGCCGCAAGAACTCACCACCACCTTGGCCTCCATAACATTAGGGTCCATGCAGCTTTGTGTATCATGATTCAAGGACACTAATGCCCAATTCGTCACAACTCCAGCTACTCGGTTCTCCTTAATGATGAGATCCTCCGCGGCTACTGCATTGAACAGCTTCACATTGGGCCTGGCCAAGAGCTTGCTCATGATGGTGGACGTAAAGAGAGCGGCATGTTTGATGACAACATAGGTATCCTTCTCATCGTATGGAACACCAATCTCATCCAAAAATAGATGGGCAGGCTTCCTGACGACCATAGCAGAAAAGAGCTGACCACCGAGCCATGCACCGCCTCCTGGACTCACAGATTGCTCGACAATAGCAATATTGATGTTGGGGTTCTTGCTCAGCTCATAAGCACATGAGAGACCAGCAGAGCCCGCACCAACTACAACGACGTCAGTGTCTGCATGTGTGATCATGTCAGTCATGTAGCGGCGGGTCATCTCGCGCGCAACAGTGGACTCGCGAATGGGCTCGAACTTGAAGGAGGAGAGGTCATAATTGGGGTAAAGAGCGGCCTGAGCTACGATCGAATGGCCACGAGTGGTGAGAGGCTTGAAAGATGAAGCGGGAGTGGCCAGGCGAGATCCCGACAGGGACGAGGCCGAGGAGGCAAGCGTATTCTTCACAAGCGCCGCGGAAGTGGTAGCTGCTGCGAGGGACGCCATAGCGATAAGACACCGAGGGTGAACACGCTTTCGGTAGGGCTCGAGCAGATGCAGACGATGCGGGTGAAGAGATGGAGATCGCCACTTATAGATGAACAAAGGGTTGCAGGCTTGCAGCCTTGCAGGGTGCTCTTCGTGGATATTTTCTGAGGATAGATGCCCTAATGGGTGGCATTTTTTTACATGTGGTCCCGCGAGCACAGCCTAGCCGCATGCAGACCTCTCCCTCTATCGCGGACTTGTGTCATCATCTTTCACTTGGGATGGCCCGAGGATCAAATTTTGGACCTTTTTTTAAGGTGGCGTTGTGATGGCCCGAGGATTAAATTTTGGGCGTTTTTTAATTAACGGTACCCGCAAATTTAATTTAATTTCTTTTAATTTTATAGGCCTCAAGAAAATGCCTAACTACATTCTTATAACCCAATAACCCAAGAAGGCTTGGTTTAGCAAGCATGTCCCTTGACAAGAGTAGGCAACTCAAGAAGGCTTGGCTTAGTAGGTAAGTTGTTGCGCTCGTCCACACGAGATCAAGGGTTGAAACTTCTCATGAACATGTGAGCCTTCAAGAGAGACACAAAGGGCCTTTCATTTGTGCTATTTCAGATAGGGGCTCCAAAACTAACAAGTGAAAGCATCTTATTCTAGCCAAAACACTCGAAAGCTTGCTTGGTTCTCCGCACGATTCTTCACACAGGCTGTGGAACAAGAGAGAGAAAAATGAATTGCAGAGCTTATGTGGCAAGTGGAAACACCTTCAGGCAGAGGGGGAGGGGCGACACATTTCACAGCAAAATGTTATGCGATGTGGCAAGCAAAAAAGCATGGGACTCCCTGCTATTTGAATCAAAATTTACAGATGGCAAATGTTAATTGAAGCATGCCTTGGTTGAGAGAGGGTCTCCGCCATGTTTGAATCGGGCATAAGGGCCACATATCAAATGGGTCTCTCGACATTTGAGGTGCAAGTCAATTGGCTTTTTGGCTTAAACATGTTAGGCTTAGAACTCAAACCTCTTATGACACGCTATAAGAAAAAAAAAAATAGTTTGCCTTCATATCCTTAGGCCTTTGAGCTAAAAACTAATGGACTTGCATATAATAAATTTATTAATGTTAGAGTTGTTAAACATTACAAGACTTCTTTCGAGTTGGTTCAGCGCTTACCTCTTAGGTGGACTTGCATTTTTTCTTTTAGGTGAGTTGGTTCAGTGCTTACCTCTTGAGGTGGAGGTTGTGTGTTCAATCCATAGATGAATTGATTGGACATTCATCTTTTGAGGGAGAAGTTGTGTGTTCAATCCTTGTTCTTTCAATACATTAAAACCCGAAAAAATTGTCTCAAGCTGTTTAGTTGGGTGATTGGGTCTTTCGCTTTTTAAGGCGGGGGCGAGGGTTCAACCCACACTGGCAATATGTGAGGGACATGTTATCATGGAAAGTTGTATCTTGTGGCTGATGTGCTACCGTTTGTCCTACCCCGTGGTAGTTGTGACCGCAGTCTAACCCAACTATGTAAACCCCTATTCTTGTGAGATAAGAGGGGTCCCATGGGTACTATGCCCTTCCTTGTACAGTTGCAATTTCAAAGTTAAAGCCTGGAAGAGTAAGCCTCGACTGAACCTCCTTTAAAAAAAAAACCGAAGAAATTAGGCTTCAATGAAACTTCCTTAAAATTTATTATAAAAAAAATATGGAAAAACAAAAGTCATCTCGATACTAGGTCCATTTGTGGTATAAAGTTAAGTTGAAATAATGCCAAATTTGAAAGAAATATCTCACAAGACTAAAGTGGCGTCTTTTTATTGAAAAAGAAAGTCTAAGTTCGAGGAGGGCCGTATTCTATGACTCTATGGTGATAGGTCTTTGGTTTTTTGGGCCATAGCATGACAGCATCGTCGTTTCCTTTTCTCAAAGATTCTCACTTCTCGAGGAAGATGCCATAACCCCAAACGCCTTTTTCTTTTGTTTTCTTTAGTATGGGTTTCCTTTTGATATGCTTAGGACGATGCTTTATTTAGGCCGTCTAGCTTTAGGACGCTAAAACAAGGTCAAAGGAGAGTTGCAAATTGCCAACCCCCCTTGGAATGGTGACCCCTTGCCCCTCCTTTGGGGCACCTTGGGGAGCACTTCCACTCATCACCAATAACACGGTACACCTCCTCCCCCGTGGCTTCTCTCACACTTCCTTTGCACTTGGTGCATGCATTTCTATCCACAAGCTAGAGTGTTTGGGGTTTACCATGGCATGGAATTTGACATAACTATGGAGCTATCTTGTAAAACATTTGATTGTAATGGACCCTTGAATTCAAGCGACCTTATCACTAGTCATTGTGCGGTTCATGTGTTTCTTATCATTTTCAAGCATTTGAAAACGATACCTAGATCCAATCGTTGAGACAATTTAGGAAGTGGAATACAAGCAAACAACAATAGTTCAGACAAAAGTGGAAGTCAAAATGGCAAAAGTAATAGTTCAGACAAAACTGGAAGTCAAAATGGCAAAAGCGAGAGTTTAGTGAACAACATTGGGAATCAAGGAACTCTAAATCAATTAATAGCTCTTTAGGAACTCAAAATCATGCAGATGTCTATTTGCTCAAATGGTTCTGTGTCATTTCAAATAAGGATCCCATTTATTGAAATTATGGAATAGGGGTTATTCGCATAGGGATCCCATTTATTGAAAACAAACAAACAAACAAAACATTTGAGTCCATGTAGCAACATTGCCAAACATAGATGAGGGAGTCTCTATTAAAGAGAGTTCAAAAGATGAAGTGAACCAATACTAGTATTGTATTGAACACTCTTAGAACCCTTGGGTAGGAGTAGCTAATGTCTAGGTTTGGTGTGTATCCTCTTGAATAAACAAAGTGCACAACACTTTGATTCTTGGAAAACCATAATTAGTGGAGTGAGGTGCTAGTAATAACTACGTGTAAGTGTCTTTTACTCGCCAATTGGGCATCCCTTTTGATAAACCGGAACACAAAAGTATATCAATAGAATTCGTTCAAGGAAATGACAAGGAGGGGGATACTAGACTTCGTTGTGCTACTACACATGGATACCCATAAAGTGATATTGAGATTGACACGGTTCAAGGATAGCATCATCTAACTCTTCACATGAGGAAACAATAAAATCATCCTTCAAAACGAGGAAGTGCGTCCATAGTCCTCCTCTCCAGCGCTAGCTTGTCAAGTGTCAATAAGTCTCGAGTAGACGGGATATCTTAAAGTATATCAAAGATGGGTACACTCTAACTAGGTAGAGAAAGCATGTTATAGAGTAAGGCTATAGACCTTAGAGGCTAAATAAAAGGATAGGAAGCCTTAGGACAATAGCCACACTTTACACTAGTAAATTGGCTCCGCAACTTAAGGATGATGTGAATCCTTACAAAGTAGCAAAGAGCTATAAAATGGTCACTTGATTGGGTAGTATACATTTCATCATTGTGTGTGTGAGTCTCTTGCTTGTTTTCGTTAATCTTCACATGTGAAATTATTTTTGTAGCATGAAACATCCCAAGTCACACTCACATGAGCTTGGAGATGTAATAAAGTAAGTCCATGATCCAAGGGTCTGGTCGGTTCAGATGCATCTGAAATCGGACACCATTTGGTCACCCATGTGTATGACCAAAGATCTCGAGTCTAGACATACTAGGAGGTCATATGGTTTTGTGAATAAGTGATCAAATTAGCTTAGCGGTTAAGTCTCAAGGGTGTGAAAGAGGAGGTCTTGGGTTCAATCCCCATAGGGTACAGGGAGAGTATTTTGCCCAAAGAGATCTAGAGCCTTCTAGAAGCATCCACTTGCGTTACCTCAAGTTAACTGAGACACTTGGTGCACATGCAGTTACATGGATGACACATGGATGGTTAGTATCCACTTGCTCAAGAAGGAAATCCCGTAGAGAGAGTTATATGTAGAGGCATTTGGTTGGGAGGAGAGTCATCTCTCTAGTACGTAGTGGTCATAATCTGGGAGATAGACTCAATACACATTCAAGATGATACTAGAGCCAACTTACCCGCCATAGTAACCCTCATACTTATTTATACATGTATGAGATGGTGAAGAATTATCCACCTTTGTTACTAAAGTATGGCCCTTCTGTTACAAAGTGTTATTGTTAGTGTTTATGTGAAAGGACAAATAGCCACTAGACACTCTTGCATATGTATCATCTAATTAAACATAGTAGCGTGGTCAATCATGAACTATGTTGAGATGAGCGGTTTGTGAAACCTACATACTTTGAACTTATACTCTCTATTCTCGAGTTTTTTATGTTTTTCTGAAGGTTTACATACACAAGTACAAACGGGCATGGGATATCATCTAAAAGTATAAGTTGCACTCTGAGGTGCAGGAAAGTTCCCATTCACTTGTATTAGAGTAGTTTTACATGTGGACATATAGGTTGTCAATTTTCTGCACAATACAGTCAAAAAATACAACTTGCAAAACACCTCTTCATTGGATTCGTAGCATTTCTGCACACAATTGCATAGGTTGTTGAGTATTTGCACAATGCAACCAAAACCTACAACATGTGTAAGACCTCGACAACTCCAAGGTGATGACCAAGACATAGAACTTGAACTTGGCATACCATGTTGTTTGGTTAATTGAAGTCACCATTGGCATCGTTGGCTATACATTAGAGAGGACCTCAATGATCAAAGAATACAAAGGTTTCTGATAATTCTCCGGAGCTCACCCATCCTAGTATTGTATTTCCTAGAGCTCACTTAACTAGCAATTTCTTACCACTCGACTATACCTCTTTTGTGATTGAGGAGGGAGAAAAACTAATGTTTTCCTTCACTTGTGCATGATTTGATTCTTCAAAGCTCTCCTCATGAATTTGTATGTGTTGGAGTTTGAGGCATGCAAAAGCGCGCGAACAACACAAGGAAGAAGAAGAAGTTTGACACATAACACACAATACCGAATGTATTGCCACTAGAATGTACAAAGATAGTTGACCCATTAGGGCAATAGGCATGTATACAAGCCATGGGAAAAAACCTCCTAAAGAGGGAAAAAAGTGCCCTGGGGGTCCTAGTGTGTTCACACACATCACTACCTAAGTATATCAACAAATCCCCCTTGGGAGTGATGTGGTGAACAAGGATCAGGCACTCATGTATAAGGAAGTGCCAAGCTATGTGAAATCAATCCACAAAAGGAAGTAAGCCTAAAGCTTTGCGGAAAGCTTCAAACTTCTCCTTAGGCAAAGCCTTCGTGAAAAGGTCTGCAATGTTCTCTTGCACGCGCACATATGCCAAGCTTATCTCTCCAGCAAAGAACCTCTCCCTGACATAATGATAATGCCAATGCGCTATGACTATCAGTGAAGATGGTGGTGCAAAAGATTGACCAACACCTGAATCATCCATATGGCATCTAAGTCACACACACTCAATAGTCGCTATGAAAGCTATCCTATACTCAACCTCACAACTAGAAGTGGCCAGAGTAGGCTGCTTCTTGCTCAACCAAGATATACATGAGCTACCAAGCATGAAGCAAAAGCCACTAGTGGACACACAAGTGTCATAGCAACCAACCTAGCTAGAGCAAAAAAAAAAACATGTAAATTTGGCAATAATGATCCCCCCTTGGGATAAAACAACCCAAGTAGCCAGGTACCACTCAAGTGGCAAAAGATGCACTTAACCGCTTGCCAATGCTTGACACCTCGGCAATGCATAAACCTACTCATCTATGAGACATCAAACTGAATATCTGACCAAGTAATGCATAAGTAAATCAAGCATTCAACAGCGTGCTGATAGAGAACGACATCAAATGCATCTCCAACATCATGAAGACTCAATTATAGACCTATCTCCATAGGAGTGGCAATAGCTTTACATTCTTCAAGGCCAGAATGCTGCAATAATGGGTCAATATATTTTGTTTGACACAAAGCTATTCCACCATCAACTTGCATAAACTGAATGCCCAAATAATGATGCGAATGCCCCAAATCAGACATCTCAAGTGAGGCATGCAAATCAGCCTTAAAATCAGCAATATGTTTGTCATGAGGACTAGTGAGCAACATGGCATCGACATACACAACAATGATCAGAAGCACATCATTTGCACGCTTAATGTATAAGGTGCTCTCAGTTGGACTGTTCTCAAAACCATGTGCAATCAGATAGGCATGTATCTTTTCATACCAATCACGTGGTGCTTGTTTCAAACCATATAAATCCTTTTTAAACTTGCACACCTGGTTTTCATGCCCTTTCTGCACAAATCCACAGGGCTAAAAAACATACACTTCTTCATGCAAGTCACCATTCAGAAATGCAGTTTTAATGTCCAATTGATGTACATTCCAACCATGATGAGTTGCAAGTGCACAGATGCTACAAACAGTAGTCATTTGGCATGTAAGTGCAAAGGTTTCATCAAAATCAATGCCTCTTTCTTGCGCATAACCCTTTGCAACAAGCTAGCATTATACCTTTCAACTATTCCATCAGGCTTACACTTCAGCTTGTATACCCACTTAGTGTCAATAGCTTTCTTGCCAAGAGCCAAGTCACATAAAGACCGGGTACCATTTTTAATGATAACATCATATTCTGATTGCATAGCAGCCATCCAATTTTCAAAATTTTATGCTTCATCAAATAAAACACGCTCATTCTCATCACAGAGACTAGATGCAGTCATAGCATAGCAATCTGTTGCAAAAGAAGCACTATGAGAGTCATTGTACATAGTGTACAAGTAATTGTGCAAGATCAAGAATCAAGTAACCCCCATCAAGTGACAACAGTGTCGAAAGTAATCATGTGGTAGAGCTCTACTCAAAGCATCTAGAGCATTATCTTGAATATTAGCCTTCTCAATAATAATGTGCTCAGTGGCTAAGATGTCTCTAATGAAGTGATACCCCAGATCAATGTGCTTCGTCTTTGCATGATAAAATGGAATTTTAGCCAAAGCAATGGCACTCTGACTATCACTAAGCAAATGAGGTACATGTTGGGGTATACCCATATCAAAAGCAATACTAGAAAGCCACAATGCTTCCTTACATGACTCACTAGCTACAACATGTTCTACTTCTATAACAAAAACAATTGTACAATCTTGAAGATGAGATCTCCAAGAGATAGCACATCTAGCAAAGTGAAAAATGTATCCTGATGTAGACTTTTGATTGTCTACACAACTAGCATAATCATAATCTATGCAACCAAGAATGGATTCCTTTACTCTAATCAAGCATAAACACTTGTCCTTAGTTCCACTCAGAGATCTCAAAAACATCTTGAACACTTACCAATCCTTCTTGCCAAGATTATACATATATCTACTCACAATTCCCACTACAAACGTGTAATGAACTATAGGAGATTTGAACTCACAACCTCTTGGTTAGGGGTGTGATGGGCTAACCACTTGCCCCAAAAGCCATGGTTGAGGATTACCTCGTAATCCTCCTGCTCTTAGGGTGTGATTCAACCATCTCAAGGGTGTGGTTCAACCATCTCCTACCTAACACTTTATTATATTCTTCCCCCCTTTGGTTGATGATTGCCCTCAATGATCTGTTCTTTGTATCCCTCTAGCCTCAATGATCAGCTCTTGAAATCAATGTAATGAACTATAGAAGAGTTGAACTCACAACCTCTTAGTTAGGAGTGTGTTGGGCTAACCACTTGCCCCAAGAGCCATGGTTGAGGATTACTTCCTAATCCTCTCTCTTAGGGTGTAGTCCAACCATCTCCTATCTCTCAAGGGTGTGGTTCAACCATCTCCTACCTAACCCTTTATTACAAATAACAATGGCCGGACTTGTAGCTACCATAGCATACTAGAGACTACCAACAACAGACTAATAAGGAAATTTGCTCACGAATTCCTTTTTCTCATCTGATTTGACATAGAGGTGTACTGCCCTTCCACCCTACATATTGAGCATGTGAAGTAATGTGGACATGTACTCACTTTTAGACAAGTATACACATCTTTTAATCCTATCATGAGTAATGTGCATGTCAAGAATACATTTTTCATCCCCCAAATCCTCCATATCAAATGTCTCACTCAACTTCTTTTTGAGCAATGACAAGTCATCAAAGGACTTCCTAGCAATCAATGTATCACCGACATAAAGTATCAAGCATATCAAGCTTCCATATGAACATCTCTTAGTGTAGAGACAATTATCCTCATTGCTTTAAGGATAGCCTTCATACTTTATAAAAGCATCAAACATTTGGTACCTTTGTCTAGGGGACTGTTTAAGTATAAGTTTTTCTTTAGCTTACAAACGAGACTCTCTTTGCCAAGAACTACATAACCCTCTAGTTGTTCCATGATCTCATATGTAAGATCTCCATGCAAGAAGTTGTTTCCACATCCATTTGGACGAGCTTCAAATCCTCCATTGCAATGAATCCAAGAAACATGCAAAATGTAATAATCTTGACTACTGGAGAGAAGATTCCTCGAAATCAACACCATGACACAAAAGCATACTAATATATATGTGCTCAATATATCTAATAAAATGGCATTGAATTGCTGAAATAACCCAAACACTAGTCTAAAACATGTGCAGGTGTTTGTCAAATCCATTCTTTAGACCCAAATTACCTGTATAGACTTGTGTGGGTTGCTCCCACCATAATGAAAGCCTTCCAAGAAACTTGTAAGAAGCCTCAAGCATTGAAAACTCAGTCATAAGATTGAATTTTACATTGCGATGGAGACATAATCTCAAGTGCCTCTAGTGCCAAGATCGATCTTTGGATCAATCTTTCTAGTTGCGCTGTCGAATTGTTCCAAAAATGTAAAATCAACTTCTAATTTTCCCCAATTTTGCACCCACATAAAATCTCAAAAAATTGGTGTAACGAGCCCAAGAAGACACTTTTAAGGCTCCACAATACCTTAAGTATCTTCACTCCTACAATCACCAAGAAACTAGGGCTTAGTGATAGGAAACCTGCCAATTAAGTGAGCCTTGAGGGGAACACTACTGGAATGGGTGACCTCACAAAATGTACTAGTAATTTGTCTTCTTTGATCATTGAAGTCCTTTGTCACATGCAGACAATGGTGTAATAAAGTAATTCTATGATATGATCGTCTTGCCAGTTCAGATAGACAATTAGACACAATTTGGTCACTTGTGTGAATGGCCAAAGATCTCGAGACAAGACTTAAGCAAAGGTTCATATGCTCTCTAAGACAAGGAATCCACATAGATTAGTCGTTAAGTCTAGTCTTGCAAGTACCAAGGTTTTGCCCAAGAGCTCCTTGAGCCAGAGTGTTGTGGATGGTTCTTTCTAACTAGCACCTTTCCAAATAAAGGGTGTTGGACATCCACAAAAGAGAGGTGTGGATAGATTCTAAAAAGGATCGTTCTTAACTGATACTAATTTTCCAAAAGAATGGTTTTCAAGTAAAGTTTCTCTTTTAAAGAGGGGCATAGCATCAAAGTGGTTGAGTTCTCAATAGTTATATATACAAGCATAAGGTAAGGAGGAGAGTCATCTCTCTAACATGTGATGGTTCTAATAGTTAGTTCTTTACATTAGTATGAGAGCCTAGCTTTCATGGAGACTTTGATGGGGCTTCATCATCTTTACACTGTTCACATATAGAATATTCATTTCTTCTCATCCTTGTGTTTCTTTCAAAGTAAATTCATATATATTTTCTTTTATTTGAATTTATAGCTCCTCACTTAAAATGAAGGATACCATCAGTCACAAGGAAGTAGACTTGAACCCATATTCTCTTCATATAGGCATGTCAGATATCAATTGCACCATGGCCTAAAGCTGATAAGCTTTTGTTCAAGGAAGAAGACTTGAACCCATATTCTCTTCATATAGGCATGTCAGACATCAATTGCACCATGGCCTAAAGCTGATAAGCTTTTGTTCAAATGCCATCCTATACAGTTGTTTGGCATAGTATGAAACAATCTGGCATGGAGTTGTTAGCAAAAATCCAAAGGCTGAACGTGTAGTTGCCATGCCCGTGGATTTGACCCCATAATCTCTTCGAGCGAGTCAACTCGTCTTTTGAATATGAAAATTCTCTCTAGGTGATCAAACTTCAGTCGCTTTCGAATTCTTTGTTTAAGTGCAACATAGGACAAGCGAGAATAGAAAATGTAGACCTCATAAAATGAGGATCACGGATTGAACCTTTGACCTTTACAAGACACGAATGCTGTGTAACCACGATGACCTGCCGGTCCATGTGTGCCCGATACAAAGTCTACTTATATTTGTTCGCTGAAGCAAAACTAGAAAGTTTAGCAAAATGATAAGTTCAGAGCAGCATACTTAGGAGTCAGAGATGCGACATCATGCATGGGAAGCACATGCCTTCTCCACATCGAGAGATGCTTTACATGCAATTTCGAACTCATAAGTCAACCTCAGTCAAGGGAAATTAATTTCCAAAGATGCTACAAAAAGAGATCGAGTTTGTGTCATCAAAGAGATGAGAGTTGATTGACATATTCAAGACATAAAAGGTGGATGATGGCTTTTCCTAAAAACAAGGGAAGGATGGGAAAGATGGATCTTCTCGATGGACGAAAGGATGGACGAAGCTTGACTTGGAGCTAATTATTTTACAAATTATGTTTGGTTCAATTTATGTTAGCCATAGTTTTCATTTTTTTTGCAATAATTTGCAATTGAAGCATAAGATAGAGTTTCAGTTGTTGATCATGGAAGGCAATAAGTTAATGAACGTCATATATTGTTGAGCCCATCAATGTCATATTGGTCAAAGTCAACATGGTCAAATTCAACACAGTCAAAGTCAAAATGATCAAAGTCAAAATGATCAAGGTCAAGGTCAAGATGGTAAGGGTCAAAGCATTCAAAGTTCAGTTGTCAAGGTGCATAGGTCGTGCACAATCAATTGTTCACAAAGGTTATGTTTTGTAGAAAATAGATGTAGATTGCAAATTGTCTTTCTGTAATTTCTTTAAGGTTTAATGAGTTTTTAAAGAGCAGTAATTGCAAAGTGTAGAAGAGTGCAAGGGTACTAACAATACTGTACTTGCTTAAGAGGTAATCTTTCTTCCATTGGAATTATCTTAACCTAAGAGGAGTATGAACAACTCATGACCGCAACCCGGTCTCAAAGCTTGAGGGTCCCTTGCAAAGCAACAAGAAGAAAGGTTATTCGAAGATCAACTAGTCCATTGTCATCGACATCATCAGTAAAGAATATGGCAGCCCAGGTAGATTTGGAAACTTTATAAATTATGTCTGGTTCTATTTATGTTTGCCATACTTTTCATTCTTTTTGCAATAATTCGCAATTGAAGCACAAGGTAGAGTTTCAATTGTTGTTCATGGAAGGTAAAAGTTAATGAAAGTCTCACACACACACACACATATATATATATATATAGAGAGAGAGAGAGAGAAATAAAGCACTAGAACCACTTGCATGCATTTATCAATTACCTTCTACTTCATGCATGGAAAAGGAAAGAATGTTTGTGCATTTTTCTCTTTTTAAAAGAACGTGCATTGGATAAGGTTCTAGATACACAAACGTATGTGCATAGTCATGTTGAATCTTAAATAGAAGCACGCGTAGTGTTTGTGCACAATATAGATGCATGAAGTATATGCATGCAAGCACATGCATTTGCATGAGTTACTATCATTGGATTTGCTTATTTGCATACATTATGCATGCATTCAACTAAAAGGATTATGTATCACATAATCCTAGTAGGAGATGGTTGAACCACATCCTAAGTGGGAGGATTAGAAAGTAATCCTCAACGATGACTTTGGGGTAATTGGTTACCCCATCACACTCCTATTTGGGAGATAGTGAGTTCAATCCCCAACATTGGTATCAGAGCATAGTTGAGGAACTTGGGCAAGATGGAGGTAAGAAGCCTCGTACGTGGGCACATCGAGAGTAGTCGATTGTGGGTGAGTCTCAAACTGACCAAGAAGGAAGGTGCATGGGCATTTGCCTACTTGAGGCAGCCTAGGTAGGTCCAACATAGGTCCAAGAATGTGAGATTAGTGGAGGTGCTCAAATGCAGGAAGGGGCCCAAGTTAGACAAAAGGGTACAGAAGTGAGTATTGAAAACAATGCTCAATCTAAGGGGGGAAGAATGTCAGCTAATCCTAACAGGAGATGGTTGTACCATATCTTAAGAGGGAGGATTAGGAAGTAATCCTCAACCATGGATTTTGGGGCAAGTGGTTAGCCCACCACACTCTTAGTTGGGAGGTCATGATTTCAATTCCCAACAGTATGCATGCCATAATAGATGCATGGTACTGCAAATGCCATTTAAGTTGAAACCTAAAAGTAGACATTAGTTAAATGGAAGGTAAAGGAACCTTCAAACATAGGGAGATTGGAAGTACATCAATCCTTAATTGAATTTATCATTTTTAACTAAAAATAGTTCATCAAGTCTTATACATGAATGACACAAACTTCAGAGATTCTACACGTAAAATCTCAAAGAGTTGATGCATACTTTATTGATAAGGATCATTGTCATATAAAATATGGGATTAGTTAAGTCATGATTTTTTAATGTATTGTTCCATAAGACATAAGTATACAATCTATACCTAAGTATGGAATAGTACACATGACATTCAAAGATTTACTTCAAGTATTAAAAATACTTAAAGAAGAATGTTTGAGATTCATGAACAAACCACAAACTTGGTCTCAAGTCAACTATAGGCAATTCGTTGAAAACTAAACTTCTCCAAAGAAAGACTAGCACTTTGGAAGATTATAACTTTCAATGATATAGAAACCAAATTTGGGGAGTGAAACACTTATGGCTAAGTTATTCATCAAGTGTCTCGAAAGAAAAACTTTGGTAATTCTAACTCATGATCTTCAGGATTAATGGTCCAAGGAGGTATAATCTAATTGGTGTTCTTGAATAAAGTATCATTCATACTTAAACATTTAAGAAAATCGCTCAATAACTATTTCAACATTAAGGTGTGTTGAAATCAAAGGTAATAGACCATTGAGGTTCAAGCATGAAATGTTTTGAGCAAGGTCCACCTAGTATGAGCAGCAAAGAGATAACTTTCATGATGCTCAAATAAGCATGCACTAATTCAAAGTAGCACTTTGAGTTAAATTGATACGTAAGGAATCTAGAAATGGTTCTTTGAATGATCAAATGCGGGATATGCCAATCGTCTTAGCAATTATACAATGATTCATAGGTCTTTGAAGACAAAGACGAATCTTAAATATAATTGAGCTTTATAATTATCAAATAACTATTGAAGTTCAAATAACCAAAACAAGCATGCCCTAACTCCATTTTTGTCATACAAGAAGTATGTGTAACAAAAGAATTTGAGGCAACTCTCTCATATATGTCCAAGCAATACAAGCCATTGCATAATGGCCTAGACATCACAATAACATCTCCATTGTTGAAATCATGAACCATACATTTGTTAACAAAAAACTATATATGGAGTCTTGCACTAGCAATAGTAGGAACCAAAATCAAATTCTTCTTTACATTGGGTACATACAATGCATTTTTGAAGGTAAAAATACCTCCATTTTCAACCGTAAGCTAAATTTATCCAACTCCAATAATAGGATAAGAAGCATTTTTTGCACATACAACATGTCTTGGGTGCATCTTTCAAAAATGCAAAAAATATTTTGCATGAAGTGATATGCCTTGAAGCACAACTATAAAAAGAACAATTTGAATCAGCCTTATTCACAATCATACATGTTGAATGTGATGATGACTCATAACGACATGTAATAACACAACATCTTGATTAGCATTAGCTTCATCATTCTTTGCATTAGATGTATTCTCAACAATGGACATGCCATAATTTTTCTTCTTTGCATTATGCTAGGCAAGCTTTCTATATTCATCAATAGTATGCACCAACCTTTGGACAATACTTGCATCTTTTCTTCTTTTGCCTATCACCATCAAGAAAGGAGGAACTGAAAGAGGAAGAGTGAGGATTTGGTTTTGATGAACCCAAATCTAAACCATACTTGCTTTTTTCGTTTTGTGTAATAGCAAGTGCTTGTGTTTCCTTGTGCAAACCACTGTTATTCACTCTTGGTTGCTCTTCTTGCAAAACAAAATACACAACCTCATCAAAAGTATATATAGTTGGATTTCCTTTTTCAAACAAATGAAGTGTAGTAGCAAAGATTTGAAAGGTTTTTGACAATCCTTTGAGTAATGTAGAAATTAGTGATGCATCCAGAATGATCTCATCAATGTTTGCTAATTGCTCTTTCAAATCCTTGATGCATGTAACATACACATCCACTAACTCATTTCAGCCATACATGCATCTTCACGTTGCTTTCTCAAGTAATCAACACGTGCCTCATTATGCATTGCATACAATGAGGCAACTGTATCCCAAGCTTCTCTTGAAGTAGTACATGACCGGATGTGTGGAACAATATGCTGCTTCACAAAAAGGAAAATCAGTGCATGAGCTTGAGCACCTTTTCCATCCCATCTAAGTTTCTCTTGCATAGGTGGATAAGGCATAGCCACTATGCTTGAAGAAGATCCTGAATCTATGACAATAGGTTGCATAGTAGAAGAACCATTGGGTCACTTGTCAACATCTACCACTATGTTCCATGGTTGCTTTGAAACAAGAGCATGCTTCATCATATAAGAACACATTGAACACTTGGTCTTATCAAGCTTATCATCATCTTTATGCATGCCAAACAAGTCATCGTTGCTTGCCATTGTAGCAACAAACTCAAAAGTAGCAAAATATGAACTTCAACAAAGCCGAAATGCAATTCACAAAGTTTAACTCTAATGCAAAATCCAACTACATGAATGGCTCCAAAAGGGGGATAAAATCTCACCACACCTATTGGATATGATCTTTGAGTGTGGAGCTTCGTATTTCTATGCTCCTAAATCTATTTGCACTATTAAAAGTGTGTGCAACAATATCCTGAAAAAAACAACAGGTTGAGAAGGAGTTGAACTTGCTCTGATACTATTGTTGGCTGTGTGAGTTAATGACGAAGCATAGATAGAATTACATATAAGAGTGAAGAATAAGGTCGAAGCATAGGGACATGCGTTGGATGGAAAATCTCTCTCTCGTTAGATGATAAATGGTATGAGAATGAATGAAGTGAGAGTTATAAGTAAATCCTTAAGTACAAAGTACAAGCACATATGATTGCATCATGTATATGTGGTTACATTGGGAAAAAACCTCTAGCTAGCACTGGAGTAAAAAGTGGCCATGTATAGGCAAATGGTTCGCATCAAAGCTACTCGAGGGACACATAAAATGAGATACATAGTTCTTATGAGGGAAAATATTACGAGTCATGTAGAAGCCTATGCAAGCTTTTACTTGAATCTGTTATTGCACAAATTTCATACATTGAAAAAGTAGTTATTGATAGAGGAAAATTGGATGCACAAGAGGGTAGGGATTTCTTTGCACAACATGGAACTCAGTTGTCTCTTACGACTGTATATAGCTCTAAGACTAATTGGAAATAGAAAGAGGTTCACCTATTGTGAAAGCAATCTCTAAAGCTTGTAATGGGGAAATTAGACAATGGTAAAGATTTTTACCTTTTGCATTATGGGTTGATCGAATGACTTGCATTAGTACAACAGGATATATGCCTATTGAACTCATCGTTGATATATTTAGGTGGTGATGTGTGTGAACATTGTAGGATCCTCAAGGCACTTTTTTCCCTCTTTAAGAGGTTTTTTTCCCCGGCTTGTATATAGGCCTATTGCCCTAATGGGCTACTTATCTTTGTACATTCTAGTGGTAATACATTTAGTATTGTGTGTTGTGCTCCAAGCTTCTTCTTCTTCTTCCTTGTGTTGTTTGCGTGCTTTTGCAGACATTTAACTCCAAAAATTGGTATCAGAGCAGATCGTTGCTTCATCTAGGGCATCGTCGACACTGTTGGGATAGATGGATGGACACTCCAAGAAATGAGTAGGTACTGCAAAATCTTGCTTTGTACCAGCCCCTTGCAGCTTCAGAGTTGAGTTGTGGGCCCTCTTAGCTTTCCAATGACGCTATAGAAGTGCCTATGTACTTTGGAAATGATGTAAGAAAAGATTAAATCAAAATAGACTACTTCCAAGTTGAAGGTTCAATGAAAACCTTCTATTTTTTATCACACACCTGCTACTTGTTATGCTCAGTGCTACCAGTATAGTAGGAATTAGAAAAATTCCTTTTAGAGGTATCTAGTTAGTGTAGTAAGCTAATGATTCCAAGCAAAATCACTTAAAATGATGCACTATACACAGGGCAATCAATTTAGCAATTGAATCATTACTCCCGATTTTTTAGGACCTCTGTAGAGTTTGACTAGTGAGTGCTTCGACACGCTTTTCTTGAAATTGGATGAATGGATTTCCTTCAAAATTTGTGAGCATGTAGATAACTTGGAGCTGATTCCAACAAGCTATAGAATACTCCAAATGGTGTAGAAATGATTGAGATATGAGCAACACAAGTTGACAGTTATGAATGACTATAACAGAGAGATCATAGATGAGTAATGTAGATCTTTTGTATTAATGAACAGTGTTGTACATGATCATAGGCTTGACAATCATAGTCTAATGATGGTGAGTAGTGTAGGCTACAATGTATGCCTCACTCTCTTATAGTATGACAATGAAGAAGTCGGGAATTGAGCCTTCTTACCCGTGACTTTTTCAAGTCACTTTTATAAGTGCTACATTCAATTTTGAATTTGAATTCAACTTTTGGCTCTCTCTAAAAGTAATCCACCAATCTAGGAGTTATTCTCTCTAACATAAAGTCGTGACTTCTCAACTAATTAAACTCCATAAGTTTGTTGAGAGTTACAAAGATTCTTCCAAGTTAAAGAATAACTTTTACAACTGTAAAGGATAAAATCCTCCTAACAATGGTTTCCATGGAGTTTCAATTGTTCATAAATCTTCTGGCCGAATGTGTAGGCTTGCACTTTGCACCAACATCTCCCCCTCAAGCCAAACATTTTGGCTTGGTCTTCATCTTCAATATTCATGAATGTCCTGCAATCCAATCATTGATTTAAATATGCAAAGCTTTGTACCATCTAAAGCTTTATTCAATAAGTCTGCACATTGCATATCTGTTGACACATAGGCTAATTGAATTTCCTTGCTCAATAGCTTTTCTCTTACATAATGATAGTGGACCTCTATATGCTTTGTCCTAGCATGATAAATGGGATTAGCTGCAAGATGTAGTGAGCTAGTATTGTCTCCAAAAATCATTGGAGATGTAGTATGCAAAATTAAATTTGTATAGAACAATCTGATCCATATGGCCTCTTGAGTAGCATTGGCCAATCCTCTATACTTTGCCTCTGTAGAAGATAAAGCAATAGTAGGTTGCTTCTTTGAAGACCATGATATAGGTTTGTTACCTGCAAAAGATAGGTATCCTGATGTACTCCTTCTATCATCTTTGCAACCTGCCCAATCTGCATCTGAGTATATCTTGATGTCCAATTTTGAGGCATAAGGGAAGTACAATCCTTGATTTTGAGTGCCCTTAAGGTACTTCAAAATCCTTTTGGCAGCTTCCAAATGAGGTGCCCTAGATTTCTGCATAAACTGACTTAGAACACTTACTCCATAAGCAATATCAATCCTTCTCAATGTAGCATAGTTCAAGCTTCTCGCTATGCTTGAGTAACCTGCAATGTTTTCAAGCACATCACCTTCATGAGCACTTAGCTTTTGATTTACCTCCATTGGAGTTCCTGAAACTTTGGCATCTTGCAAATGAAATTTCCTCAACATGTCCTGTATATACTTTCTCTGAGTAATATAAATTCCAGTTAGTATAGACTAACTCAAGTCCAAGAAAGTACTTTAGTGATCCAAGGTCACTAATTTTGAACTCCTGCATCATCTGATTCTTAATCTGTTTGATGCCATTAGCATCATTACTTGTGAGTATGATATCATCAACATATACACATAGGTATATTACCTCTGAATTACTTCTTTTGATAAACAGAGATGTATCTGCTTTGCTCATGATGAATCCTTGATCCTGAAGATAAGTAGTCAACCTATGGTTCCATGCCCTAGGTGCCTGCTTCAATCCATAAAGGGCTTTGTTCAATTTACATACATATGTTACCTTGCTTGGATCCTCATAACCAGGAGGTTGAGACATGTAAACCTCCTCTGAAATCTAGCCATTTAGAAATGCATTTTTTACATCCAATTGATACATGTTCCAATTCTTTGATGCAGCCACACTTACCAATACCTTGATGGTTGGCATTTTGGCCACAGGTGAGAAGGTTTCTTCATAATCAACTCCTACTTATTGATCCATCAGAATTCCTTTTGATGTTATAGATCCATCTAGAACCAATTACCTTCATAGACTCCTTCTTTGGCACTAGCTTCCAAGTATCATTTTCATTGAGTGCTTCAATTTCCTCATCCATAGCTTCCTTCCATTGTGCCTTGGTCTTTGCTTCTGCATATGATGATGGCTCCTCAAATGACAAGTCTTTTGCAAGATAAACAGAGTGCTTAATTACTAAGGAAGTGTCATACCCATATCTGATTGGCTTCTTGCTCTCCCTTTGTGATCTTTTGATTGCTTGGTTGGATGATTTAGGTATATCATCCAATTTCTTCATCTTGACTTTGCCTTTGGACTTCCATGCCTTGAACTCTTCTAGGTTGATGATGTCCTCATCATCTGAGTTGATGTCTCCATTCTGAGTGGGCTCTTCCTTAGTGAGGCTTGGAAACTCCTCTTCCAAGTCATAAGGTAGCTTTACTTTCCTACATTCACTATCAAACCAAGAGTCATTCTCATCAAAGACAACATCTCTACTAACCATGAATCCCTTTTTTGAAGGGTTGTAGAACCTATATCCTTTCTGATTCAAGTCATACCCTATGAAGATGCACTTCTTTGCCTTAGGGTCTAGCTTACCTCTTATCTGAGAAGGGATATGCACATAATCTACACATCCAAAGATCTTGCAATGATCAAGTGAAGGTCTTCTACCATGCCATGCTTCATATGGGGTCAGCCCATCAAGAGATTTGGATGGCAACCTGTTTACAAGATAAGTGGAAGTAGATACACTCTCTGCCCACAAGTAATTAGGTAATTTTCTCTCATTTAACATTGACCTAGCTGTTTCAACAATTAATCTATTTCTCCTCTCTACCACCCCAATAATTTCTCTCTTGATTCCTCTGTCTTGCAAGAATGCATCAAACTCATTTGAGGAGTACTCACCTCCTCCATTTGACCTTAATCTCTTTAGGTTTCTCCCTGTTTGGTTTTCAACAAGTGCAAGATACTTTTTAAAGCAATTGAATACTTCATCTTTGTGCTTCATAAAGTGTAATACAGTCCATCTACTGTAATTATCAATGAAAGATACATAATACCTTGATCCAAAAATTGAGGGATCCTTACTTGGTCCCCATACATCTGTATGGACAAGCTCTAGATAGTCCTCATGCATGTAGCCTTTCCTTGAGAATGGTAACCTATGAGATTTTCCAAACTGACAAGCACCACATTTATAAATCATGTGTTGCTTGGATACATCAGGTATCCCAAGCACACATTGATCTCTACATATCTCTTTTAATGTTCTTTCACCAACATGCCCTAATCACTTATGCCAAATTTCAAGTTATGAGAGTGTTTGATCTTTGTAACTATAAAGTGCAATATTCCTTGTATCTTCAAGTTCAAAAGTGAATAATCTACCTATGTTTTATCCTTTGGCAATTATCTTGAATCCATGTTGGGGATCCTCCACAAATGCTCCATATTGATTGAACTTGACCTGCAAACCCTTTTCCACAATCTGTCCAACACTCATTAAATTCTTAGTAATTGTAGGTACATACAAAACCCTACTCAACAGATTCTTGTTTCCATCAGAGGTCTCAACATTCCCTACTTTAATCACTGAGTGCTTGGTGTCATCACCTGTTTGTACCTGATGCTCACCCTTTGGTTCTTGAAGGTCAAAGAGAAGAGCTACATTGCCTGCCACATGGTTTGAGCATCGTGAATCAATGTAGAAGAGATGGTCATCATTTATACCCGGTTTTGAAGTCATATTCATAATCAGAAGAGAATCTTCTTGCTCCTCTATGTAGTTGTTGTAATCTTTTCTTGATTTGTAGCATCCTTGGTAGTTGCTATTGTAGTAGTTGTTGTAGTTGTTATTGTATCCTTGTTGGTGATTAAACCTTCCTCTTGATTGTGTATATCCACCTCTTTGATATCCTCTACCTCTCTAATTCTTGAAGTTCGTGTAACACTCATCTGTAGTATGATTTGATGATCCACAAATATTACATGGTGAGGAGTTATAAGGTCTCCCCCTACCTTGCTTACCTCCTCTGCCCCTTCCTCTTGAGGTTCTATCTCTCCCTGCATAGTTGGCTTGGGAGGTAGTTTCTTCATCTTCAACCTTTTTGTTCTTCCCTTTCTCTTTGGACTTGTTTTTATCAGTGTATAGGGCAGAAGAGCTATTACCTCTTGATGAATCTCCATTCTTGTTGAGCTTGGCTTCATGGGTAAACAGTTGCCCCATAAGTGTGGTAAGGTCTGGAATCTGCATGTCCATGTACAAGTCCATGGCAGTTGTGAAGCTCTCCCATTTGTCATCAACTTTAATACCATTGATTACTTGTCTTACAATCTACTCTTCTTCAATTTCTTCTCCTATGCTTGCCAATTGATCAGCTACATCTTTGAATTTGGTCACATACTCTGAGATGCCTTGCTTGGGTTGCTTTCTTTGGGTGGTAAAATCAATCCACAATTGGTTCTTCCTAGCCCCTGTGTTGGAAGAGAAATATGAAGAAAATGTTTCCCAAGTCTCTTGGGATGTCTTATAGTTCCTAATATGTGGAAGAAGAAAATCAGAGATTGAGTTAAGTAAGTAAGACCTTGCTAATGCATCCTTGGCACACCATGTTTTGAGTCTTTCATGCTCCTCTCTTGTAGGTTGTCCTTTGCTTCTGAATATGGGCATCTCCTCATCTTCTAAGATGTATCCATAGAGGCTCCTTCCTTTCAAGTATATCTTCATCCTCAAGGACCATTCTTGGTAGCTGTTCCTGTACAATTTATCAATGAAAGAAGGAAAACCATCTCCCATTTTACCTTAGCTTTGCTCTGATACCACTGTTGGGATAGATGGATGGACACTCCAAGAAATGAATAGGTACTGCCAAATCTTGCTTTGTACCAGCCCCTTGTAGCTTCAGATTTGAGTTGTGGGCCCTCTTAGCTTTCCAATGACACTATACAAGTGCCTATGTACTTTGGAAATGATATAAGAAAAGATTAAATCAAAATAGACTACTTCCAAGTTGAAGGTTCAATGAAAACCTTCTATTTTTTATCACACAACTGTTGCTTGTTATGATCAGTGCTACTAGTATGGTAGGAATTAGAAAAATTCCTTTTAGATATATCTAGCTAGCATAGTAAGCTACTGATTCCAAGTGAAATCACTTAGAATGATGCACTATACATAGAGCAATCAATTTAACAATTGAATCATTACCCCGGATTTTTTAGGACCTCTGTAGAGTTTGACCAGTGAGTGCTTCGATGCACTTTTCTCGAAATTGGCTAAATGGATTTCCTTAAAAATTTTTGAGCATGTAGATAACATGGAGATGATTCCAACAAGCTATAGAACACTGGAAATGGTGTGGAAATGACTGATATATGAGCAACACAAGTTGATAGTTATGAATGACTATAATAGAGAGATCATAGATGAGTAATGTAGATCTTTTGTATTAATGAACAATGTTGTACATGATCATAGGCTTGACAATCATAGCTTAATGATGGTGAGTAGTGTGGGTCACAATGCAAACCTCACTCTCTTACAGTATGACAATGGAGAACTCGAGAATTGAGCCTTCTTACTCGTGACTTTTTCAAGTCACTTTTATAAGTGCTACATTCCATTTTGAATTTGAATTCAACTTTTGGCTCTCTCTAAAAGTAATCCACCAATCTAGGAGTTATTCTCTCTAACATAAAGTCGTGACTTCTCAGCTAATTAAACTCCATGAGTTTGTTGAGAGTTACAAAGATTCTTCCAAGTTAAAAAATAACTTTTACAAATGTAAAGGATAAAATCCTCCTAGCACTGGTTCCCATGGAGCTTCAATTGTTCATAATTCTTCTAGCCAAATGTGTAGGCTTGCACTTTGGACCAAGAGACACCTCTCAGGTTGCAGTCCCATAATTGCACGAATTTTGGTGAGCATACTCAGCGTGCTTCCGAGATCAAAACTGCTTCGCTCTGTGGTGCCGAAATCACAATCTGAGCTCATTCTGGCCTCCGAATGCACTAGCGTAGTGCTTGTGCAGGATCTTTTGTCTTTTTGTGCCAAAGGTATATACCAGTTTCGGTTCTCCAGTATAAGCGTCTCGAAGTCTGCTATAGGTTTAGCAGAATTTGTCTATGCAGTTCCATTCAACTTTTTGAGATACAATCAATTTTTTGCATCAAGTTATTTTAGTCACTGGCCATGGCTGAAAGCAATGATGTATTTCATATGTTGGCTGTTGAGGATAAGTTAGATGGTACCAACTACCCATTGTGGGCTTATATGATGTGACATGTATTGGCTGCAAAAGGGTTGTGGAACATTGTGCAGGTGTCAAAAAACGTCCTATCACACCTGCAACTATTACAACTGCAAGTAATGAAGCTGATGCAGAAGGTGTCAAAGATGATGATATTATGCATATTCATGTTCAGGCTATGGTTTCTGCTACACCTACTACAGAGAAAATTCATTGGGATGGCAGAGATGCCCAAGCACATGCATTGATAGCTTTGTTTGTCAAACGTGCCATTATTCCTCACATTCGCTCTTGCAGAACAACTAAGGATGCTTGGGATACATGTAGCTCAGTGATGAGTAGCACCTCCTTTAATGTCAATACGGGAAGACATGAGGATGGTATGAAGACCTCGAATAAGTGATGGCACAAGTGTGTGAGTGAGAAGCACACAAACATGCACACACATACACACACGCTGTCGGGAAGTTGCGGACATAAGGCTGGTGGATCAGTCAGCCACTAAATCCCTCGGCACACGCAGGGTGTATGAGACAATCGTAGGTGTATTAGGTATATTTGTCTTTCATCTAAGGTATCAGAAATTCTAAATTACTCCTAAATCTAGGAAATATGGAGTAGATAATTGAAAAAAATCTATTCAGACAATAATCATGAGAAATTGAAATTAACGGTTTCAGATAACATTGACAAGAATGATAAAAAAATGATATAATTTCTCTAAAAGATGGCTAACAATAAGTGAATCCTATACAAAGCTTAATCAAGGATAATTTCTATGGATTTAATTCAGATTGTCGGATAATTGAATTGATGAAATCTTCACTTTGCTTCACTTCACTGCACTTCAATTGCTTTTTAATCTTCAATGTTTCTGCAAGAAAACATTAGGTTCACTGCACTTCATTTGCTCTTTAATTGCTCATTAATCTTCAATGCTTCTCGGCACTGTAGAAAACATTAGCCATTAGTAATCTAACAAGAAATGAATGAAAAATATAAAACCCATACTTTACATACATCATACACATGCTAATATACTTTTATGCACTTCTAAATACATATAACCATGCACATACATCACTTCTTTTGGAATACATAAACTCATGCAAATATAGTATTAATATGAATTAACATGCATATACACACTCATTAGCTCATACATATGCATTCATACACATTCTAATATAATTTTTCTATCACATATATATACTCACTTATATGCACATGCTAACATAAAGTTCACATATGCAAATATGCATTAACACTAAGGTGAAAGCATACATATTAACCATGAATTTTTATGCTCAATCAAAAATTTGCATATGCTAATGCATTTAATACTCATTTATGTTCATACGCATACATAACATACACTCATTCATACTTACACTAACCTACATTCTAACCATTTAAATAATAAACTATTAATCTTGCTCATTATTTCATCCATTCATACCCATGCTAATGTATCTTATGTACATGCAACCAATTCATGCTAAAGTAATCACTTGTATAATTAACATTATCTATATAAATTAAATCAAACTATATCTATCAATACATCAAATTATCTCTAAATCTATTTAATTAATACTATCAATACATTATATATTTAATTAGATTTAATGATTTCTTAATTGCAATAATACAATAATGAATGAATTATATCTAATTAAGATTAATCTAATCATATCTTTATCTTTCTTTTTCACTCTCTCTCTCTCTTTCAGATTCACAGGCAACCACCACATATATTACTCTCTCTGACCAGCCCCTTGTGATGCGTAGGAGGCCAATGGATGCTCACGTCATGCATATACCCGAAGTTCCTCATTAGTACCAAAAAATGAACATGTCTCCTGAGAACAATTCGTGGACTTATTCATGGGTTTTCTGTGATCCTCGAGTCACATCTTCTAAGTCTGATCCTTCGTTCAGGTAATGCATTACAGAATTTTGTGCTAATGACATTGCTGCAAATCTTCTAAGCCTTCTGGAAGCAAAAATAGGATCAATACTACTGATATTCAGACTCAAAACATCAGAGATGCTTCCAGAATCAGTGTCTAAAGGATGATTGTGAATAAAAAAAAATGGCATTCTAGATGCCCTCTGCACACACAGATGACAGAGGGGGGATAAGGAAATGTCTTTCACACATATGTGCAGCACAACTATTATATCTTTCTAGTTCTCTAAATTCCTCCACTCTCTCTCATCTCCTAATTTACAGAATCGCATGCCTGATTTCTCTATCTTCGCCCTGTTAGACCACCGTCGTCAGAGTGACTAGCTCTCCATTTTTTATTTATGCCACATTTCCTATAGCTGCCATGAATCAGGAGGAGTTTATCTTGCTCCTAAATCTCATTCAGCGTGACTCTCCTGTCTCGCCGCCAGAGCCTGAATTTCGCTATCTCCTTCTTTATTTGCACATATATGCATTGCCAGCCATGTGCGCAGTCGTCAGATGAGGGGAACAAAGAACCTTCCTCTCTCTTTCTACTGAACACCTCTCAGAAGGTGCAGACGGACACCAACTACAGCCTCAATCTTCATCTCTCTACATCTTTCTCCCTCACTTTCCTCTCTCTCTTCTTTCCTTTCTGCGCGCGCGCTGCGTCTGCAGCCGCCGTGGAGATTGGAGGGAGCCTGGAGGAGAGCTTTAAGTTCTTTAATCTATATTAATTATATTCTTTCACGCCTACCAAACTACCGCCAAATCTCGAATTTCTCTCTTCGCACACTCTCTGCAGAGCGCCGTCAGTACCTGTCAGGCATACTTCTTGTCAGCTGATCTGCACAAGATGCTCATGACTCAGAAGTTAGCCATCTCTGCCACTTTACTCAACACTTGTGAACTAACGTCTGATTTTCCTAAAGGCGACGGTGAAAGAAATGACAAGACTGATGTCATCATCATCATTCTCTGACAGAGGATGATTTCCGTAGACTTCCACTTTCAGAGACAAGTTCATCTTCTGAACTGTCCATATGCTTAATAAAACTAAAGATAATGAAGTAGGGCACTGACAGAAAAAATCATGCCTAGATTAAACGCATGGCTTCGTCTGTTGATCGTAACTCACAAGAATGTATAAGACAACGTGCAATTTGTGATTAGCATCAGTTGTCTTTATACAGAATGGCCCAATGCACATCAGCAGAAATAAAACACAACAATATGGAATTATCACTATATGCCCTCTCAATGAGAGAAACAAATAAGGACGAGAAAAATGAGTACCTGTAGAAAACATTAGCAAAATATGGAGCAAAGCCCACATATTTATACACACAGAGATCCTCTCTATACCACTCTTTTGGTTTCCTACTTTATTTCTCATCCATTCTTTAACCCACATTTATCCACCATACTTTAAATTTACCTTTAATTACTTTAAATGCATAATCTATTTAAACCACTCTTTTAACTTGCACTCATAATTACCACATTTTCAACCTACTACTTTAACCACTTTATTTACACACTCAACTCACACCACTCTTTAAACACTACTCACATACACCATTCATTAATTATCCATTTCTTTTTCATTTTAATTGAATTATCCTAATTTTCTTAATTTAATAATGCATTTAAATTAGGCTTAGGTTAAGCATTTAATATATTCAACCTTAGTTTTTAATTTCACATACACTATTAGGGTAAATAATTAAATCAGATTTGAATTTGTAATTAATTAATGTTAAAGTTTTAGATTAGTTTCATTCAATAATACTTATTTTATCCTTAAAACTAATGCTAATATTTATTTCCACTCATTTTGAACACTAAAAAACCCTTGGAAACCCTTAAAACCCTTCTGAATCCTATCATTAACCCATTAGAATCTTTTGGAAATTAATTGAATGCCTAGTTAAACCCTAACATTAACCAGGAATTAATGCTACTAACTTAAATACATATAAATAAATGTAAACCTAGGGTCTTAAACCCATAAATCAATGTTTCTATGGCCTAAACACACATTATACGAGCAGTTTAGGGTAAACCATAATATGAACATGTATTTTTTATCATTTCCTGTACCTGCAAACACTTCAAAAGTAGTTAATTCAATCCAGAACAACTAATCAATAGTGATATAAAAGGTTAGAATTCACTAATTAAGTTATTTTCATTTTCTCTCGTCATTAACTAGAAAGTTGAAAACTTTCCGACAACGCGTGCACACAAGGCAAGAACAAAGAGAGAAACAATGGAGTTCTTTATATTACTCAAAAAGTTTCATGTACAAGCTCAAATCACTAACAAGCTCACCTCAAAAATGAGCTCTCTAGCTCTTTTTATAGTTTTTGGCTAGCTTTGGTCTTATCCAGACCTAGTGTCCGGCCTAGTTAAAAATTAGGTTCCTACGCTATTTTGGAGGCTCAAACGAGCTCTGAAAATTAGGAAAATTGATACATAAATACTTCTAATACTCCTCAAGCTTGAGCACTCCTCGGCTTGAACAAAATGGAGTCGAATCTACCAAAAACAATATTTACAATGTTCATGAAGTGATGAAAATCACTGTTACAAAGAGGTTAAGTTGGGAAAAAACTTAATGGCCTATTTGCCAAATCTTCATTGACTACCTTGCCTACTTGTTCCTTCTCTCTGCTCTGACTTCCCTTCGTTGGCTTCCCTGTCGTGTACGTCTTTGAGTGCCCTGACTACTACCAACACCCCCCCTCTCTCGCGTCTGTCGTCTCTGATAGACCCTTGGTGGGCTGAACGTTTGACATAGTATTCGACGACATCGATAGCCAGGTGATGCTCTTCTAGCCTCAATCCCTTTACTAAATCTATTAGTAAGGCATCCCAATCGACTAGCCCTGGAACATCTGGATGTGGCAAATGCAATTGTTCCGAATGTAA
Source organism: Ceratopteris richardii (assembly GCA_020310875.1). Taxonomy (NCBI): domain Eukaryota; kingdom Viridiplantae; phylum Streptophyta; class Polypodiopsida; order Polypodiales; family Pteridaceae; genus Ceratopteris; species Ceratopteris richardii. The sequence continues at coordinate 160,582,166 of CM035408.1, read as the reverse complement.
GGTTCTCTCCACAACGAAAAGTTGGAGGAGGTGTGAGGGTCTGGGGATGAATATTTCAGAATGGTACTCTCAGAACCCTGTAATGAACATCTCCTCAAAAGTTTGCTTGTAGCAGGCTGGGAGGTATTTGATTCTTGTGTGCCATGCATATATCACATTAATGGAGGGGGTAGTGCTCATGTCATATACTAAGTCGAGATTGCCTGCAGTGAAATGGACACCTGAGAAATGCGGATCTTTAATGTTCTTGAAGGTTCGAAAGGTGACAGAAATTAATTCAAACATTTTAATGCACATCTATGCCATCACGTCAGGGACGTTTCACAGTCTGACTCCCCAGTGGTGGATGGTGGATATCATGTATGCTACTGTGGTCGGTCCTCATGGTGGTGCTAGGTACACGCAATTTAGCCATTTTGCACAAACTTTAACATTCTTCATAGTGATGGCAAAGTCAGGCCATGTGCATCTTCTAAGTATTGGGATGTAACATGGATTGTAGTTGATGAAGAGTGGCATGTTATTCCATGTATGAACCATTTTTGGATAAGTTTCTAGGAGACGTAGCCTCCAGGTGGCTTGGAAAATGGACCCTTGTGTAGCACTTTTAGGTATGTCGTCTGGACCAAATTGGGTGGCGAAACTTGGGGCCTTGCCACATCGTCTTTGAATTTTTGCATTATAATGCACAAGGAGAACGGAATAGGGCACATATTGATCATCATTTGTGCCTATCCATCGGTGATGGGACATGCGTCAGAAGTATTCTGGTTTTATAATGGTATCCTCAATTTTAGACATGGACTAAATTTGCACCACCACCCCTCTATCGTCATGTGTATTGGTCGTTTTTTCAAGCATCTGCAACCATTCTGGGGTTTCTACCTCAAGTGTGTCCAATCCTTCAGAGGTTTGTTGCCCACCCGGCATCGACATAGGAACATAAGGTTCCTCATATGACTTTTATACTTCTATGGGCTCCAACTCCTCTAGTTCTGGTTCTATGACCAGTGAGGGTTCTCTTTCATACTAAAGTAATTTTCCTTGCAATTCAGCAGCCTGTTCTCTTAATGCCTTCACCTCCTCAGTAATCTCTGTAGAATCTGTGGCCTTTGTTTGTTCTTCTTGCACCCCTAGCTGTTGGTGAAGGGTATCCCATTCTTTTCCCAAATCGTCATGCGCTACCAAAAGATCAACATAGCTTTCAAGAATGGTTTTCATGGTCTCTGAAGGGATAGCTTTAAACTGTTCTGGGTCGATCTCATGAGGGGCATCTTCCATTGCAGCCTCTGGGTTCTCTTCGTTTTGTTTTTGAAGTCGTTTGTTTTCTTCTAGAGCAGTGGCCATGTGTTTCCTTAGTAATGTCAGATTACGATGGACTTTGACATTCTCGGACTAGTAAAGTTCAAGTAACGCTGTTAGTTTTTTAACTTTGAAAGATTCTGATTACGGGGAGATTCCAATAGGGTCTGGTGGGCGTGTTCTAGCATAATATAACATTGATTGAGGTCGGTGTTCTCTTCTTCTAGGGCTACAAGACGCTTCTATAATTGCTGCTGTTCCACAGTTATATGTCAATGACGATCTCCTAAGGTCTAATATTTGTTTTGCAGCTGATATATACATTGATGTAATGTAGAAAACAAATTATTTACATTTAGGTATGCTGGGAAAGTGGAGGATGCAGGGGGAATAGGGAAGGGGAAAGGGATCGTGAATGGAGTGGAAACAAGAGGTGATGTGGCGGGAGGGGGTATGGGGGATTGTGGGAGTGTGGGGGGAGGGAGTGGTGACGTAGCTGGTGATGTTTGAATAGAGGGTGCGGTGGATTGGGTGTCGTTGAATAGTGTTGTGAATGTAGGTGTGGTAGTCCCACCAAGTTGGGTGCCTGAAGAAAGAGGAATTCCTATAACATATGTAGTGGTGGTGGAGGTTAGGGTGGTGGTGTCGTGGGGAGAAGTAAATTGTGCAGTGAGAGGTGAGGAGTGTGGTGATAGCAGTGCCTCATGGTGTTCTTCCGTTTGTGTAGTGTTTCCTGGTGCCGTTACATCTATGTGAATTTGCTTCTTGAAGCAAAGGGGACGAGTAGGCACTCGTTGTTCAAAGCGATGAATGTAAGTGGGAGCTGAATGAATGGCTTCATCCAGGCCAAGAGCATCCGCGTGAAGGTTCAAGGACTTGATAAACTGTTCATCTACCCCTTCTTCTCCTAACATTTGACTTATTAGCATCTTCCCTGTTTCAAGTGACAACTTGTGATGCTCCTGTACTCTTTTCATGGTCTCGTACAATCTTTTGATCTGTGCGGTATAGGTTGGGGTGCCCACTAGTTCTGAAGTTTCCTCTTGCTCCTGGTTGTGTTCCTCATCTGATTCCGCTTCATCGATCTCTTCTTCATCTTCCTCTACTTCCACTACTTCAGGTTGGGTAGGAGCTGAAGTCACTGTGGTTGGTTGCGGTCCCCGGGCCTGATCTTCCTCAGTCTCAAGATTAGCCTCATTTATCATCCTGACAATTTCTTCATCTGTTAAATCGTCTAGAGTGTAGCCCTGAGGGAACTCCAAGTCAGAGAAAATCGGAGGAAAAATGAGATTGGGTCCTTCTGCACTTAGTCTGGATAAGCGAATCGTAAATGGACGGACACGTCTTGTTTGAGGTGGTGCCACCTCTGGTGTGAGGGTGGCACCCCATGCTTGGGCACAAGGTATTTGGACTGATCCTCTCATTTTCTTAGATGGTGGCCCTATTGTTGATGGCCGTCTCTGGAACTCTTGGGCTCTAGATTGCACCAGAGCTCTTTGAATGGGCACATCATAAGCCAAGCACCTATAAATGATCTATGTAAGCATGCATCATCCACGAAGCACATTCTTATGTTTCTTATTCCAAGATTGATGTGCTAAGTGAATCTGATCAATGATCCAGTGGGGTAGATTGAGGGTGAGATTTTCTATCTCTACCAAGTACAAGCTGAACCAAATTCTCTTTGGTGGCATGGTGAAGCATTCTTGAGCTGGGAAGGCGAAGTGCTACATGATTGTGCATAAATGGAGGGCGATGGTCGGTGTCATAGCTACCATATATTCCAGTTTGTTGAGATCTTTGTGCTTCATTCTTCCCAGAATCAATGTTTCTTTCTCTGTGGGGATGTGCATACCCTTCATGTCCAGGGCTTCCCGTACTAAGTTGAGGGTAAGTTTAAACCTTTTTAGTTCATGGTCTAGTGTTAATGAGGGGAGCAAAAAGGTATTATCTCCTCCTTTGGCTCTACTAAGGGTGATAGTGCTGATCAGGTAGGAACAACGTAAAAAATCAGGTTTAGGTAATTGTGCTCTCAAGTAGCTGTCCAAGCCAGCTTTGGTCCATACTGATCTCATCACTTCTACATTTTGATAGTTTTTGAGCTCATGAGTAAAGAAATGATACCTTCCCCACTTGCCATTAAATTCTATTTCAGCTTCCTAGAAGTACGTACCCTCTCCTAATGGGCATGCGACGTCACTGAACCAATGTGCATCTTTGCCAACTTGTGATGTGTGCCCCTGCTGAGGGTCTTGAATTGGAAGGACATGCACTACCCTGAGTTCATGAGGCCTCTCGGTTAGTTGTGGTTTGAGGAGGAGAGTTTCAATGTCCACTATTTGGGCGCTAGATCTCGCCTAGGAACTGGTTCCTGTTGCTTCTGCCATGTTACTTCTTGCTTGCGGATTCTGTGAGAATATAGAAACACATGTTAACATTGTAGTGGACAAGATATGACAGTTTTTCCCCGTTACAACAGTAACATGAGGCATCATGACAAGTTAGTGGGTCAGCTGGTGCTCGATGATTGTGTGTGCAGTTAGTGACGAGTAGTTCCATAAGCTAGGTGGAATGATGCAGTTAGTAGGTGGAGGTGAATTTACAAATTGGGGTTGGGGGGTTTATTACAAGCTTTTTTTCACCAAATGTAATGCGTGGTTTTACAATATGACCGTCGATGGGCTATGGGAGACTTTACATGAGCATCTATTTGAAAATGAGGCCTTTTAGGGACCCATTTACAAGGGACTCTATTAGTGCCTTTTGATGCATGTGTGAGTGTGTGTGAATGGAGCTCTGTCTTGTGAAGCTTAAGGGTGTCTATTGGAGCCCGCAAGCAAGCCTTAGGCACCCAAATTTGTCTTGATTGTGGATCGGCCTACATCGACTGCTTGGGTACCTAGATGAGTGTTACTTTCGTGGGCAAATCCTTGAAAGGCTTCTCATTAGTGTCTTGTTGTTGTTTACTAGCATGATGTTTAGTCAGAGCCTTTAAACTTGGCCGCAACAGGATGCTTGCCTTTTCGTACCCATCTTTGTTTTGTTGGCTGAGACACCTTGCTTTGTACTCTCCTTTGACTTTGAGCATAGGCCGCCTGCTTCCTCTACATTCCATACTCCTTCGGTTGCCATGTCCTGATCACTTTTGGAAAAGAAGGGAGTTCCATCGTCTCTTTAACTTCATGGTTGAAAACATCATTCCTCTGCATCACAGAGTTTTGGACAAGAACAATATCTTTATCTTCATGTGTACTCCTAGAAGGACCAGGAGTTGGTGCCTTTTCTACTTTCTTGAGTGCTTGATTTTCTAACTTGATGGTAATGCGATTTGGACCTACCCAAACCTGAAGAAGTCCACTTCTTAGGTTCAGGTTGACTGCGTGATCATAGATCCAGTCTTGAGCCAAGACAAGAGGTTCAGTGAGATCCTCATCTTGACACACTAGTACCTTAACTGTCATGAGAACATCTTGAATGTAGAGGGGAAGTTCCACCTTGCCCATGCAAGGGGTTTCCACACCTCCCAATCCTATAAGGTATGCTTCTATAGGGTTGACACTTAATTCCAACTCTTGACAGTAAGAAAGTCTAACTGCACTAGTGGATGCACCTGAGTTAATCAAGGCCCATACAATCCTTGCACTTTTTCCTTGTCCTACCTCTAGGGTCACAAAAGGATGTCGGTCAATTATTCTATGGGAACTTACACCTGAGACTTAACACAACCATATGATACCCTAGAGCTGCATAGGCATCTGTCCTAGGCTTATCTCTACCCTCTCTTCTCAATTTCATTCTTCGGATGTGTTCCAAGGCTTTTGCTTGCACTTCTTCTCGAATTTGTTTTTCCTCTTCTTTGCGTTTCTTGGCTATATTGAGTTGGTTAAGCATTTCCTCCATGAGGGGTTCTTGGTATAACTTGACTCGACATCCACTAATATAACTTGGTAGGATGTCGCCTTCTAAAGTGGCTAACTAGACTGCCCCACTTGTTGATATTCTATTAATAATCATGGGTCCATGGCCCCGCTTCTCTAGCTTTCTTGCATGTTGTTTCAAGGTGTACACTAGAACTAGGTCTCCTGCTTTCAAACCTTTATCCTTCACATGGGCATCGAAGTATGCCTTCTGTCTTTTCTTAGTTGCATATATCACTGCGGCAGCTCTTAGTCTCATTTCACCTAGCCGTTCAAGATCAAAGATTCTTGAAGAGAGTTCATGACCTGTCCACTCATGCTCATGTGCCACTTTCAGTGTAGGTATCAAGAAATCCAATGGTAGCACTGCATTTTGGCCAAACACCATCTGAAAGGGTGTAGCTTGGAGTACCGTTTTATAGGCAACTCTATATGCCCAAACAACATGGTGTAGCTGTTTGTCCCAATCAGAGCATTTAGTATTCACTAATTTGGTGAGCACATTGCAGAGAATCTTATTGGTGCTTTTGGCTTGCCCATTAGCTTGTGGGTGATAGGGGGCAGATTTCTTGTGTATTACCAAGAATTCTTGGAGAAGATTTTCATTGACTTCATTCAAGAAGTGTGTGCCTCTATCACCCTTTAGTTTGACACCCAGAAAGTGAACACAACTCAAGCAATAAACTTCATAGTATTGTCCAAAAGTCTATGATTTCTTTCAAGGATCATTCAAGAGCTACAAAAAAATCCGAGATCAATCCTTGTTCATGTTGTTGATTAATTACGATTAATCTCAAGTACTTGAAGAATAAAATTCTCCCTAGTAGTGAGAACGAAATTTTTCATGCTAGTTAGACAACAAGTAGTTCCCAAGTAGTCCCAAACCACCGATAATGGTGCCTAAAGTTTGATGATTGATATAATCCACATGTGTATCAATCTTGACATGATTCTTAGCTTTGGAATCTTAAAAAATTAGCACATGCTTGGACTTGAGTTGTGAGAAAGATCTCTAAAAAATCACACGAGTAAGCCAAGAAACTTTAGATAGTCAAAGAGCTATAAAGATAAAGACTAAGTATTTATTATTATTGCATGATCAATGAGCATTGATCAAGCTTGGCAAAGCTTATCCAAGATGTTGCAATTGGAACTACTATGAATATTGCCCAAGTATTGGCAATAATGCTCATGAAAACCTCATGATAGTTACCTCTTAAAGCATTAAACCCTCAGTTAGATTAAATTTTGGAAATAGATTTTTCCAAATCAAAGTATAAAGAGGTAAAGGTCAAGACATATGCTAGATGTTTGGCCCAAAATTTCTTTGCAAGACCTGATAGGTGTATAAATAGAGTATAACTACTTTCTCTTAGCTCTCAATATTGGTGCCAACAAGTGTTCGAGAAAGAATCATTAGACATGATCATGAGAGCACTTAAAAGAAACATAAAGAAGGCCAAAAGTAGGACATAATTTTGTGGATTGGAGAAGGTATCCACTAGTATGGGATGGTAGAATGTTAACTTCTTTTGAGATTTTTTCTCTGATGACCAGAAAGAAAAAGAACTCATGATTCATAAAAAGCATCAATCAGGCTATCTCTTTCTTGGGAAAGTGCATTAAGTTAGTGTACTAAAACCTTTAGATGAATGGATAAATAAATGAAGAAGATCATTTCTCATATTCATATTAAAAGTGAAGTATCTAAAACTTCACCAAGTTAAAAGTTCTAAATTGAGGTTCAAGATCCTTTCAACCAAGTTTCAACAGCCTAAGTTAGAACCAAGTTTGTAGTGTAACTCAATGAATTTAATCTCTTGACTCAAAGTAATGCACAAGAATAGCATTCCAAGAAAGGAAGTCACACAGAGATTAAATAAAAGAAACATTAACTTAGTCTCAATTGAATCATTAGTATTTTGAGTAGAAGTTTCATCAATAGAACCTTGGTGGATCAACACATCGATGCTTTGTTACCACACTAGTATCTTTTGATGTGATGATGTTTTATCATAACTCTAAAAATACTTTTGAGAATCTAGTTTACTTCTCTTAAAGATAGATAAAATGCTTCAATACCTTGTTGAAACCGATCTTTGAAATGTTAAAGTCTTGAGCTTGCTTTATCATCCAGTTTTGTGCGATGTTGTTTAGGTAGTAAGGCATATGCCAAACAACCAAAAACACGCAAATGAGCAATAGATGGCTTGGGATCATGCCAAGCCTCATATGGAGTGATAGACTGTAGTGCTTTAGTGGGACATCTGTTAAGTACATATGCTGCACACATGACAGCCTCAAGCAAGAAACTATGTGGTAAAGCCTGACTCTTAACCATACACCTCGCCATCTCCATGAGTGACCTGCTCTTTTGTTCAACAACTTTATTATGTTGAGGTGTATATGGCATTGTACACTGGTGTTTTATCGCATGTTCGGGCAGAAATGCATTAAAATCAGAAGACATATATTCCCCCCCTCGATTAGAATGGAGGGTGCCCATTTTACATGCTAACAAATTTTCAGCCAAAACCAAAAACTGTTTGAAGCACATGAACACTTCAAAATTTGCCTTCGATGGATATACCCATGCATGCCTAGAAAAATCATCGATGAAAGTCACGAAGTAAAGATAATTTCCAAATGAAGGGGTATGCATAGGACCACATACATCACTCTGTACAAGTTGCAATTTCTGAGTAGCCCGAACTGAACCATCTTTTGGAAAGGAGGAATGCTGCATTTTTCCCAAAATATAGCCTTCACAAACATGTTTTTTGGGTGCCTCAAGTTTGGGCAAAGAGGAAACCATTTCAGATTTCTGGAGGCATAGCAAACTAGCAAAATTCAGATGACCAAAGCGTGCGTGCCAAAGCTTTGCATCTGACATAGCCTGAGAATCATGTACTGCATATGCCGAATCATTTACAGATCTTTCAAAGTCTATGAGCTTATACAACCCATGACATAAAATTCCAGAAGCAATAATCACATCACCATTTGACAGATCATGAACTGTACCTATGTCATCAACAAATTTTACAACCAAGCCAATCTTGGCTAATGCAGAAACTGATAACATATTTTTCTTGATCCCTAGCACAAACAAAGCATCTAACAATGTGAAAAAACTACCATCAACGGTAGTCAAAATTATCTTACCAACTCCCATAACAGGATAAGACGAGTTGTTGGCGCATGTAATAGTATTCCCTATAAGGGCAGGCTTGAGTGAAGAGAAGAAACTGTGCTGTGAGGTAATATGTTTGGTTGCCCCACTGTCAAAGTACCAAACATCTGATTCTACTACAGACATGCATTACTCATGAGAAGATGGGTCAAAACTGCAAACAACAGTGAACACCCATTCTTCTTCCTGCACAAGATTAGCACACTCTGTTTTTGGTGTAGAGGCCTTTGCAACAACCATTCCAGCCTCTTTCTTCTTTGTCTCTTTAGCAGCCAATTTTGGACAATTCTTTATGATATGATCATTTCCTTTACAGTACTTGCAAAAGAATTTCTGCTTTTCTGATTTCTTTTCATCTTTGTCCCCCCTCTTTGATTGTGCAGAATTAGTAGATTTCTGCTTACTAGTTGAAGAGCTCCATTTTCCTTTTCCCTTCTGACTAGCCAGGAAAGCTTGATCTACAACACGCATAATGACCTATTTTGCATGGATTGATCTTCTTGCAACAGAACAGAGACTAACTCCTCAAATGACAAGGCATTTGGATTGCCTTTCATCATCAGCTGAAGCCTAGATGCAAAACTCTGATATGAATCAGGAAGACCATTCAGAACGGTCTGCACAAGTGAGCTATCTGGTATAACCTCATCAACAAAAATCAATTGTTCCTTCAAGTCTCTGATCTTTGTTAGAAAACTATCCATAGAATTCCCTTCATTCATGTGCTCACTCTCCAACTGTTTTTGGAGGTAAGCAACACGAGCCTCATTGCTAGCTTGGTACAATGTGGTAAGTGTATTGTTGGTAGCAGTGAGGGCACTCAAAGACCTACATGACAGGGAAACCAACGAAGGGAGTCAGAGCAGAGAGAAGGAACAACTAGGCAAGGCAGTCAACGAAGATGCAAAAAAGAGGCCATTCAGTTTTTTCCCAACTTAACCTCTTTGTAACAATGATTTTCTGTGCTTCTCACTCACACACTTGTGCCATCACTTGTTCGAGGTCTTCATACCATCCTCATGTCTTCTTAGATTGACATTAAAGGAGGTGCTACTCATCACTGAACTACACCAAATTTTGGCACCGTTGCCGGGGACCGAGCTTTCAGGACGAGCGTGTGATGGTAAGACATAGAGTTGAGACGTTGGAGTCATAGGCATTTTGTTCACTTTTATCTATTTCCTTTTGTTTTCTTCACCATCTTCATCACCGGCTCCCACCTCCATCTCCATCATCGCGACATTTTATGGTTTTCCAACACTTGAATCCATTGAAAAGCGTTTATGTGAAGATCATATGTTTGGAAAAATGCATTGTGCTCATTTTCCCAAAGATGGTGGTACAAGTGCTACACAAAAATTGCAACTTGTTCAGAGTGATGTATGTGGTCCCGCCAAGACTCCATGTTTTGAAAAGCATGTATACTTTGTTACCTTCATTAATGATGCAAAATGTGATACTTTGGCGTATGCTATGAAAGCGAAGAATGAGGTATTCCATTGCTTTAAAATATTTTTAGCTATGGCTTATTTTTTTTTGTGGATATAAGCTTTTGAATCTTCACATAGATCATGGTGGTGAATACATGTCACATGAATTTAATGCTTTTCTTTATAAAAGAAGTATTGTGCACCAATCTATAGTGTCATATACACCTCAACAAAATGGTGTTGTGGAATGCAAGAATAGAAGACTTCTTGAAATGACACGATGGATGTTTAAAGGAAAGCATCTTCCGGATAAGTTTTGGATGGAAGTGGTCATGTGTGAAAACTATATATTGAATCATTGTCTTACAAATGCATTGCGAATCATTACAGCTTATGAGGATTGGCATGAATGGAACTCAATGATTATTCATATGCACATATTTGGTTGTTTGACATATGCTCTTGTGCCATCACAACAACATCTCAAACTTGATGACAAAGCAAAGAAATGTATATTTTGTTGATATATTTAGGTAGCGATGTGTGTGATGTGTGTGAACACACTAGGATCACTGGGGAACTTTTTTCCCTCTTTAGGAGATTTTTTCCCGTGGCTTGTATATACGCCTATTGCCCTAACGGGTCACATATCTTTGTACATTCTAGTGGTAATACATTCTGTAGTGTGTGTTGTGCTCCAAGCTTCTTCTTTTTCCTTGTGTTGTTTGCATGCTTTTGCAGACTTCAAACTCCAATAATTGGTATCAGAGTAGGTCGCCGCTTGATCTGGGGCATCGTCGACACCCCTTCGATCACAGTCTCAGAATCGCATGAAATTTGGTGAGCATACTCAACATGATTAGGAGATAAAAAATCTTTGCTCAAAGAAATGTATATTTTGTTGATATATTTAGGTAGCGATGTGTGTGATGTGTGTGAACACACTAGGATCACTGGGGAACTTTTTTCCCTCTTTAGGAGATTTTTTCCCGTGGCTTGTATATACGCCTATTGCCCTAACGGGTCACATATCTTTCTACATTCTAGTGGTAATACATTCTGTAGTGTGTGTTGTGCTCCAAGCTTCTTCTTTTTCCTTGTGTTGTTTGCATGCTTTTGCAGACTTCAAACTCCAATAATTGGTATCAGAGTAGGTCGCCGCTTGATCTGGGGCATCGTCGACACCCCTTCGATCACAGTCTCAGAATCGCATGAAATTTGGTGAGCATACTCAACATGATTAGGAGATCAAAAATCTTTGCTCTGTGGTGCCAAAATCGCAATCTAAGCTCGTTTTGGCCTTTAAATGCACTATAAAGGCAATTTTTTCGTTTTGTGCCAAAGATATATACAGGTTTTGGTTCCCTAGTATAAGCATCTCAAAGTCTGCTACATGTTTAGCAAAACTTGATAGGGTAGTTCTGTTCAACTTTTTGAGATATAGTCAATTTTCTACATCATGGTATTTTAGTCAGTGGCCATGGCTGGAAGCACTGATGTATTCTGTATGTTGGCTATTGAGGATACGTTGGATGGTACCAATTACCCCTTATGGGCTTATATGATGCGTCATGTATTGGTTTCAAAAGGACTGTGGAATATTGTGCAGGGTGTTGAAAAATGTCCTATTACACCTGCAAACACAATTGTTGAAGGTGATGCAAATGTCATTGAAGATGATGACATTCTTCATGTTTATGTTCATGCTATGGTTCCTACTGCACCTATTGTAGAGAGAATTTGTTGGGATGGCAAAGATGCTCAAGCACATGCATTGATAGCCTTGTCTGTCAAACATGCCATTATTCCTCACATTCGTTCTTGTGAAATAGCTAAGGATGCTTGGGATACACTTACCACTTTCTACCAGGCAAGGAATCAGGCTCGTGTTGCTTACCTCTAAAAACAGTTGGAGAGTGAGCACATGAATGAAGGAGATTCCATGGACAATTTTCTAACAAAGATAAAAGATTTCAAGGAACAATTGATTTCTACTGATGAGTCTTGCTTGACAATTCACTTGTGCATACTATTCTAAATGGTCTTCCCAATTCATATCAAAGTTTTGCTTCTACTATTCATTTCATGATGAAAGGCAATCCAAATGCCTTAACATTTGGGGAGTTAATCTCTGTTCTATCGTAGGAAGTTCAATCTAGGCAGAACATGTCCATTATGCATTTTTTAGATCAAGATTTCCTGGATAGTAAGAAGGGCAAAGGTAAATGGAGATCTTCTACTAGTAAGTAGAAATTTGCTAATTCTGCACAATCAAAGAAGGATGACATGGATGAAAAGAAAATAGGAAAGCAGACATTATTTTGCAAATAGTGTAAAGGAATGATCATGTCATAAAGAGTTGTCCAAAATTGGTTGCTAAAGAGGCTGGAATGGTTGTTGCAGAGGCCTCTACACCCAAAACAGAGTCTGGTAATCTTGTGTAGAATGAAGAATGGGCATTTACTACTATTTGCAATTATGAGCCATCTTCTCATGAACAATATATGTCTATAGTAGACTCAGATATTTGGTACTTTGAAAGTGGTGCGACCAAACATATTCCCTCGCAGTGCAGTTTCTTCACTTCACTCCAGCCTGCCCCTATAGGGAATACTGTCACATGCACCAACAACTCCTCTTATCCTATCATGGGAGTTGGTAAGATCATTCTGACTACTGTTGATGGTAGTTGTTTCACATTGTCTGATGCTTTATTTGTGCCAGGGATCAAGAAGAATCTGTTATTAGTTTCAACTTTAACTAAGATTGGCTTGGTTGTGAAATTTGTTGATGACATATGTACATTTCATGATCTGTCAAATGGCGATGTCATTATTGCTTTTGGCATTTTATGTCATGGGTTGTATAAGCTCATATGCTATGAAAAATCTATGAATGATTCAACATGTGCAATACATGATTCTCAAGCTATGTCACATGCAAATCTTTAACATGCATGCTTTGGTCATGTGAATTTTGCTAGTTTGCTACACCTATAAAAATCTAGAATGGTGTCCTTCTTGCCGAAACTCAAGGCACCTAGTAAACATGTACGTGAAGGCTGTATTTTGGGCAAAATGTAGTGTTCGTCCTTCCAAAAGATGGTTTAGTTCATGCTACTAAAAAATGTTCATAGTGATGTTGTGCTTCTTTTGAGAACTATTTTTAGTTTGTGATTTTCATTGATGGTTTTTCCAGGCATGCATGGGTATATCCATTGAATGAAAAGACCAAAGTATTTATGTGCTTGAAACAGTTTTTGGTTTTGGCTGAAAATCTATCAGCATGTAAAATGGGCACCTGCCATTCTGATCGAGGGGGGGAATGTATGTCTTCTGATTTTAATGCATTTTTGGCTGAACATGGGATAAAACATAAGTGTATATTTCCGTATACACCTCAATAGAATGGAGTTTCCAAATAGAAGAACAAGTCACCCATGGAGATGGTGAGGTGTATGGTCAAGAGTCAAGCTTTACCACATAGTTTTTGGTGTCAGCTTGTTATGTGTGCAACATATGTACTTAATAGGTGTCCCACTAAAGCATTGTAGTCTATCACTCCATATGAGACTTGGCATGGTCATAAGCCATCTATTGCTCACTTGCATGTTTTTGGTTGTTTGGCATATGCATTAGTGCCTGAACAACAACACAAAAAATTGGATGATAAAGCAGTGAAATGTATTTTTGTTTGGTATAATTCTGAAAGCAAAGGCTATCATCTGTATCATCCACAGACTAAATGCATTTTGGTTAGCCGTGATGTTGTTTTTGTGGAAGATGCTATTCAACCATTACTTTCATGTACTATGGAGACATCTATTAGCTCCAAAGACATGTATGACACTTTCCTACCTCTTTTTATAGGTGGACAATCTAGTGCTGGCCCAAATGAGGCAACTTTTCAACCTTTATAGGTTTCATGTGATGATGCAAATCATCCTAATTCAAATGCACATTTACATGATGCACTTTTTGATGAGAGAGCTGATATTGAGGAGGAAAAAACTATGTCAAAATGGTTGGTGCAGCCTTTAAGTGATAGAAAATTAGACGCACCTCTATCATATCGTATTCGTTCTAGCTCTCATAGTGCTTCTTTTGCATCAAATTGTTATGGTATGATGCCTCTAGTCTCTTTGACGAGAATGAGCCTGTTTCATTTGATGAACCACAAAATTCAAAAACTTGGATGGCTATTGCGCAATCTGAATATGATGTTATAATGAAGAATGGTACCTGGTTTTTATGTGACTTTCCTTCTAGCAAGAAGGCCATTGGCATTAAGTGGGTATACAAGCTAAAGTGTAAGCCTAATGGAACATTTCATAGGTATAATGCCATACTTGTTGCAAAGGGTTATGCTCAAGCAAGAAGGCCATTGGCATTAAGTGGGTATACAAGCTAAAGTGTAAGCCTAATGGAACATTTCATAGGTATAATGCCATACTTGTTGCAAAGGGTTATGCTGCTCACTAGTCCTCATGAGAAGCATATTGCTGATTTTAAGGCTGATTTGCACGCTTGATTTGGGATGTCAGATTTGGGGCATTTACATCATTATTTGGGCATTCTATTTATGCAAGTTGATGGTGGAATAGCTTTGTGTCAAGCAAAATATATTGACACATTATTGCAACATTTTGGTCTTGAAGACTGCAAACCTATTGCCACTCCTATGGAGACAAGTTTATGATTGAGTCTTCATGATGTTGGAGATGCATTTGATGTTGTTCTCTATAAGTAGGCCGTTGGATGCTTGATTTACTTATGCATTACTCGGTTAGATATTTAGTTTTCTATCTCATAGATGAACATGTTTATGCATTGCCCAGGTGTCAAGCATTGGCAAGCGGTTAAGCGCATCTTTCGCTACTTGAGTGGTATCCGACTACTTGGATTATTTTATCCCAAGGGGGGATCACTAATGCCAGATTTACATGCTTTTTTTACTTTGACTGGGCTAGTTTCTATGACACTCGTGTGTCCACTAGTGGGTTTTGTTTCATGCTTGGTAGCTCATCTATATCTTGATTGACCATCAATGCATGTGCCTGAGCATCTCTACCATCCCAACGAATTTGCTTTGCAATAGGTTTAGTAGAAATTGCAACACGAACAAGAACATGAAGAATATCATCATCTTCAACACCATTTGCATCACCTTCAGCAACTGTGTTTGCAGGTATAATAGGATTTTTCAACACCCTATACAATATTCCACAATCTTTTTGCAACCAATACATGACACATCATATAATCCCATAATGGGTACTTGGCATTGTCCAACTTATCCTCAACAACGAACATAGAGAATACATCACTGCTTTGAGCCATGGCCACTGACTAAAATACCTTGATGCTGAAAATTGACTATATCTCAAAAAGTTGAATACAACTACCCCATCAAGTTCTACTAAACGTGTAGCAGACTTCATGATGCTTATACTGGAAAACTAAAACCTATATATATCTTTGGCATAAAAAGACAAAATAGCCTACACAAGCACTATGATAGTGCGTTTAAAGGTTGAAACGAGCTTAGATCGTGATTTTGGCATGGCATAGCAAAGTTGTTTTGTTCTCTTAATCACCTTGAGTAAGCTCATTGAATTTTGTGTGATTCTGAGACTGTGATTAGAGAGGTGTCGACGATACCCTAGATGAAGCGGCGACCTCCTCTGATACCAATTGTTGGAGTTTAATGTCTGTGGAAGCACGCGAACAACACAAGGAAGAAGAAGAAGCTTGGAGCACAACACATAATACACAAAGTATTACCACTAGAATGTACAAAGATATGTTACCTTCTAGGGCTATATGCATATATACAAGCCGGGGGGAAAAAACCTCCTAAGGAGGGAAAAAAGTGCCCCAACAGTCCTAGTGTGTTCACACACATCACTCCCTAAATATGCAACACTTTTTGGTTCTTGTGGAAGTGGCATATATCTTCTCTAAGGCCTCCCAAACATCTCTAGCATGATCAAACTATGATATACCAATCATAGTGTTAGAGATTACCTGATAGAAGATAGGTCTCTTATTCCTTTCCTCCTGATCCTTCATATCTTCAATTCTTGATTGGTTACTTTTGGATCTTTGGGATCCACATCAGGCTTATCTTCATCTCCACACACAATAGGCCATAAACCTTTGCTCATGAGGTAGTTCATGAATCCGAACCTCCATGGTTGGTAGTTGTCTTTGTCAAGCAACTCCACTTTTTGACCTAGATCTGCCATAATGAATGGGAAATTATGGTTACAATGAAATGTACCTCTTAGCCTTGATGTCCAAGCTTTTGTGTCCTTCTTATAGAGTCTTCAAAGGATGTTTCTTTCTATGATACAATTGATGGAATTTAATCCCTCGAATTTGAACTCTAGAAGTGAAACGAACCCAATATCTAGGTCCCTTCATACACCTTTTCTGTTACCTTGCAACAAAACTTTGATTCACATACCTTACACTGATCCAAATGACCTAAGATTTTAGCCACACCTAGTATGGTTCATAAGCTTTCCAACAAGCTATAGAACACCTCAAATGGACTTGTTTAGGTCAATCAATAACTCTACAAGTGACTAGAGGGAGTGTGGGCTTGATAGCTCCTCCTTACTCCTCCTTTGTGCATGTAACACCCTCCTCTACATTGTTAGAGAGACTTGCTCTCAATCTATGATCAAAATGGAGATTTCTATGAAGTTAGGGTCACTCTTGCCAATTCTACTGTCACTGTGTTTCCATTCCAAGAAATTTGATGACTCCTCCTTGGATGAAATCAACCATATGCTAGATACAAATCTTCAAGAAAATTTTTATGTTATCAAAAGTAATGCAAACCCCTGATAGTTTATCAGTTAAAAATGCCATACATTTGTTGAAGATAATTGGGTCCTTGGATAATCATGAAAATCTCACACATTTGGGTGGACATCTATCGACATTGTTTGATGGGTATGATATTTTAAGCTTGTGACACTTATGTCACAGAAAAGAGCAAACTCTATAGAGTTTTCTAAAAAAACAACGACATGGATGGTTTAGGATTAGCGACCATGTTCCTTCAAATTCCTAATGATAGCTAAGCATGTTGTTTTTGTAATATCTCAATTTGGAGTTGAGAAAACGATGCTATCATGGACATCGATTTCTATATAAAAGAGAATTTTGAGATAAGAACAATACATCTAAATTCGATCACCGCAATTTGCAAATTGTTTTTATACAAATCTGAGTCCTTCCTATCATAAGTCGAAGACAACAATGTTGACCTGAAGCAGTATAATAAGGTATTTGAAACAAATTTATTGATTGTTGACCTAAAGATAATAATCATTAGGCTGAAAGGAAGTTTACTTTCTGTGTGCTAATATTCTAATATAAATACCTTATACTTTGAAATGAGTGACGAGTGTCATTCTCGTTGACTTGAATGAGAATAAAGAATTCTATTACAAATGACGAATGGAATTGTACTCTTTTGGCATCTAAGGAAAAAAGCAAATATGATGAAAATGAGTCTATGTTAAGGGTTTTCAATTGATTGAGTTTGCTAGTTATCACCTTGTGCGAGCCATTGAACAAGGCAGTTGAATTGATCCACCAACCGAACGTTCCCATCCTCTTGACATTTGTGAACGCAACATGAAGAAATGGCACTACAACTTAGGTACACATAATTTATATTTTTTTGCATATGCATTTGACGAAGTTAGCAATTAGTCACGGGCTTCTTCTTCCTTCTGAGTGGTAGCTTGATTCAAAACCTTTCATTTTCTTGGGTGTTGAGGGCTAATCATATTTGGTCTGAGCGCCTCCACAAAAGTTGGCTAGTAGTTATCCCCTTCTCGCCACCCCGCTCATCAACATTTGAAGCAAAGACATTTGCACACATTCATTCACTAGATATTTGATGTATTAGAATTTGATCAAAACAAATTGTATAAATTTTACACATGCATTTGTTTGAGCCTCTTCTTCAAGCCATGTTCGAGGTATTTGATCTATCTTTTGACACTTATTTTTTATCCAATTTCAATGGGCAAGAAGAAGGTAGTTCAAGTAATCACACATGATAAAAAAAATAAATATGAAAGAATTAATTTTGGATAAGATTTCGGACTTGGAAACGTAATTCAAAGACCTAAGAGAAAAGTTAAAATTGTCAAATCAAGCAAGATTTGAAGAACTGTTTTTATTAATTGATAAGCTTAGTGATTTTTCCAATTCAAGTCATGTGATGTGTGGTATTTTAAAGGAATCTATTATGAATGAAATTACAAATTTGAAGAATAAAATTGATGAAGTAACCAAGCATGTAAATGAATTATCCATTTGAAAATGTAAACATGAGCAATAAGTTCAAAGTTTATCTACAAAAGTGTATAATAAAACCCATATTTTGGACCATAGGAGATCCACCCATAAGGCTATGAATAGGAGAGTGAAAATTCCAATAAGATGCTTTTGGTGTGATCAATTAGGCCATATGTATGATGTTTGTCTTGCTTATGATGATGCATGTAAATTGCACTTAGTCACTACAATTGACCATAAGATTTGTGATTTTCAAGGCCATCTACCTTTGCATTTAAACTTAGGTAGAGGAGGGATGAGAGAATACTTTGATCAAACTAAATTTAGACCTAAAAACATGTAAAATAATTCAAAAACAGTGGAGACCTAAGAGCTGTCATAAGAACAAATTTTTCTAAACTTAAGAGATATGATGAAAAGATTTTTTGTGAATCTATGACCAAATTTGAAATCCAAACTAAATTCTTTGACAAAAAAGCAATGATGAGCAAAATCTTCCTAAACCTAAATTTATGAGTAAAAGTGAAAATCAAACTAAATCTATTGATATACAAAGATATAATCAAATTAAATTGGATGAACAAAAGATTGGTAATTCAATTAAAATTGATAAAAAGCAAGATATATATTATATGAACTATGAACCTAAATTCTTAGAGAATGACAAGGTTTTTGATCAAAATAAATTTGATAAATTAAAAGTTCAACAATATGATAACAAAAATATTTGCAATAAATTTGGTGATGCCAAAGAAATTAAGGAAAATATGAATTTATTTAGTGATCAAGATTTGATGAATAAATAGAGGGAATGGGTACAAGAAGCTATACAAATCATTGAGCAAAATATTAAAAACCCTTCTACACCTATGAAAAAGAGGGAAAAGAAATTGAAAGGATGATTTTCTTATGATTTTTTAATTCATGTCTATGTTCAAATTTGATGAATTTCGATTGATGAAATTTAATGATAAATATTTCCCAAATTTTGATGAATTTATATATCTATTTGATTTTATGCTTGAAGATTTTTCTATGAAATTTCCTCATTAAAAATTTCCCAAATCTGATGAATTTATACATATATTTGATTTTATGTTTGAATATTTTTCTATAAAATTTCCTCATTAAAATTTTTCCAAATTTGATGAACTTATACAAATTTTCTATTTGATGGTTGATGATTGTTTATGAAAATTCCTCCTAAATATTTTCCATGCTTGATAAATTTATTAAAAGTTTATGACAAAGCTTTTCTTTCAAAAGATTTATGTGCTAATTGATGAAGAAATAACTTGTGAATTTTATTGTGATTTTCCAATTAAAAAAATATATTTGGGTAAATTTTTATGACTCAAAGATAAACTTGTTTTCAATTTTCAATGAAACTATTTGAAGACTTTTTTATGATTTTTCTTTACTAAAAATATGATCTTCTCATGACAAATATACTATGATTTCTCTTTTACCAAAAATATGATGACAAGTACGATGAAAAATATAATATGTTTTTTATTAAAATATGACAAAATATGTTTGATAATTATGATGATAACTATAATTTTTTCTTGAAATGCTAAGTCATAACAAACGAGAACAAAGACATGTTCTCTTTTTAAACTTACAAAAAATATGTTAAAAAGAAGGAAAAATTGGCCCGTTTTCAATTGTTTCATAGATATGATAACATACCTTTTAACTAGGTGTTGAGCCCTAACCGGTTGAAACTAGCAAAGTCAAGGTCACAGCTATGCATAGGCAAGAGTAAAGTATCAAAATTCCAGGGTCAAAGTGCACAGGTAGTGCACCTTCAATTGTTCATATAAAAGGTCTTTAATTGTTCACAGACAAGAGGTATTAAATTGGGGAAGTATTGCAGAAGTATTTTTCTAATTCCCTTAAGGTTCAAAGGGTGTTTTAAAGTCTTACGTGCAAAAGTAAAGAATTAAAAGGAAAAGGTGAAGGTATGGGAAGCGGCCGTGTACGCAAAGGTGGAAATAGGGCCGCCCAATCAAAATTTTGCTTTAAGTCTAAAGTCACTACAGGGCAAAGTAGTGAGTCGTTGGCTGCCACTTAAAAGGCAGTCTTGGGACATCGAAAGGGTACCAAGATTGTATTACAGTTAGAGTGCACGGAACCGGCGCACTCAACAAAGAAAGGCAAAGGCTATTCTTGGTGACACACTTGAAGTAAGAGAGAGAGAGAGAAGTGTAAGAGTCACGGGTGTGCGACGACACGAGGAGGTGGAAGTGAAGAGTGCAAGAAGAGTGGCTAAGGAAGAAGGCAGGGAGTGCGAAGCTAGACCCCAAGGACCTCAAGGTCTCTGTGCTGTGTGCATGCCGACAGAAGATACTCATTCCTCATCTTGGTGGAAGCTTGGTGCAAGGTGTGCACAAGGATAAGCTTGAAGCAAGTAGAGGACTGGTGCAGAGGAGGCCGACTGCAAGAAGACTTCGAGATAATTGGTATTTTGTAATTAAGCACCCTCTGTAGTGCGCACAGAAGTATTGACTCGGATTGTGCTCAAACATTGTAATTGTTTTACTGTAATCAAACTCAAGATTCTAAGGTGTGCTTCTGCAGAAGCTTCCAAGGTTATTTCCTCTGTGAAGTTTCCCAGCTCATTTCTTTCTTTATTCTTTCCTTTTTCTCCTACAAACCCTCAAACTCCTTCTCGTCCAAGAATCCCCCAACAAATTTGGCACACCTGGTGGGATATCCAAGGAGATTTGAGCATAGGAGAAGATCTATTGCACTTGGAGAACAATATTCTAGTGTCGACAGTAATACTCCAGTTGACTAAAGAGGTACATACTTATATCAAGTGTCTCATATTAAGTGAACTATGAACAGCTCATGACCGCGACCCGGTCACAAACCTTGAGGGTCATGTGCAAGCAGACAAGAAGAAAGGCGGTCAGAAGATCATCGAGTCCACTTTCATCAACTTCATCGGTAAGAAGCATGGCAGGACAGGTAGACCTAGAAACCTTACTCTCCAGATTAAACATAAAATTTCCCTCTTTCAGAGGTTTAGCTCATGAGGATCCAGATGAGCACATTCGAATATTTCTGGCATTATGCAAGACTAGAGGTCTAATGGGTAGGGAAGATGCCTTCTTGATACTCTTCCCTGCCACATTGGAAGGATTGGCAGACAAGTGGTTTAGCCAGTTTGCTGAAAACCACTTTACCTCTTGGGATTTGATGAAAGAGGCCTTCAAAAATCAGTTTCAGCATGGCAACACTGCGGAGATCATTATAGAAGAGCTAGAAAACTTGAGATTGGGTCCAGGAGAAAAGTTCCCAGAGTTTGTGACCAGGGCCAAAGCACTAATGGCTAAACTACCAGATCCACCGCATGATTTCTTTGTCAAGAAGTGGTTAGCCAAACCCCTACCTGTGGTCACCCAATGCAAAATAAAAGAGTTAGTGTTACCTACCGCCTCTGTTGAGGAGCTCATCAATACGGCCACACGCTTGGAGCAGATAAGGCACCAGTATGGTGCAACTTCTTCCCAACCAACCTATGGTACAGAACTGGAGGACCAAGTGATCCAGTTAAGAAGGGAGCTGGAGGGCTTGAAAAGGAATAAGCCCTACACAGAGGAGGAGACTACTGTGGCTCAGCTGAGAAGGGAGATTGAAGCACTCAAGCTCCAAAAGGAGGAGGAGGCCCAAGCAGAAGAATTAGCTCAACTGAGGCAGGAATTGCAAGAACTCAAAGGAGGCGGTATCAAGAGTGGACTCTGGTGCTCCATGTGCAGCAAGCAAGGGCACATAGTAAGTGAATGTCCTCTGCTAAACGTGACTTGTCAATTATGCAGGAAAGTTGGCCATGAGGCCCATGAATGCCAATCCAGGGGAATGCCTGCAACGACATACTGGACACAGGGAGGACCTCTGCCACCAACAAATGTAATGGCAGCCACAACAAACCAAGGTAACAACTATAATCCTAGACCAAGGAATAATTTTGCAAATGGGCCTAGAAGGCCCATCATTTGCTTCAGATGTGGAGAGTGCGGGCACTACCAATGTTGTATATTATTGAACAAGGCATTGTTAAAATGTTAAATTATTAATGTATTAATATGTTTTTGATGTTTTTGATATAGCAGCTGAAGGTTCGTGAGGAGCGTGCAAGGTGTGAAAGGGCGGACATCAATAATCCGAATAATTATTATTTAGCTTGTAAATAAACCTACGTAGAAGGTTCTATTGTTAGAAAAGTAATGGTTAGAATAAGGGTCGTTGTAGACCACAGTTTCTGTTATTGAAAGCAATGGCTTTCTGTAAAAGTTATCAACTTTTAGTTCACGCCTGCTTTTCGAAGCCGCCCTCATGTAACCACTATTTTCGACGTAATCAAAAAGTCCTATAAATACATGCACTCTGTGGACTGTCGAAACAGAGTGCATGGGGGGAGATTGCACCCAATACTGCGTTGTGTCTCGTCTCTTGTTGCGTCTATTCTCTGTGTGTTTTTCTGCGTTCATAACCTCTGTTTGAGCGTGAGCAAGATCCTGACAACAACCAATCTAGGTGCACTCTCCCAGAAAATGCCCCTCCTTGCAGGAACTGTCCAGAGGCCAGGGATCACTATACAAACTGTTGTCCTAAGAATCAAGCCTCTACTTCCGGACCCCATCTCCAAATGATCTCTGTATTCAAGGAGGAAACATTACCTCAGGTCAATGAGCCCTCACCGTCTACCAGGGTGGTACAATTAGAAGAACTTGAATCTTTTGCAGTGCAGACAAGAAGCAAGGGGAAGGCTCAAGTGGACGTAAATCAAGAATCAATAATTAGGGGATTGAACAAAGACAAAGTTGCATCTGAAGACAAAGCCACCACAAGTGCAGACACAAAGCAAAAGGAATATCTCATAGGCACCAGTGATGCCATTGGGCATGCCTTCAACAGGGCTCAAGAAGAGTTTGGCAAAGCAAATGAAGCTCATTCTCTTAAAGAGTCAGAGGCTTCAAAACTACTCAAGTCCATGAAGAAGGAGGTTAGTATTTTTGAATTAATAAAGATGGATGGGAAATTCAGGTCAGAATTATTGCAGATAATTGATGAGGCTTCTACTACAAGCTTAGTGGCAAAGACTGCTATTTTACATAAAGGGATAATTATCGGGGAAGCACCCCTTACAGATTATAAAAGTCCTCAGCTGACAGTATATATCAAGGGTCATGAATTTCAAGGAGTTATTGTGGATGGTAGTTCTGGCATTAACTTGATGCCTGAACATACAATGGAAAAGATTGGACTCCACCCTTCAAGGCCTGCAAATTTCACTGTTACTTTGGCAGATCAGAGCAAAGTAAGGCCCGTGGGGGTGATTCCAAAAGTCCCAATTGAAATACAAGGTAATGTGTTCATACTGGATTTTGTGGTTTTAAGATTGCCCCAGATTGAAGGAGGATTTCCCCTTTTAATTGGGAGACCATGGTTGAGACACGCGAGTGTCATTCATGATTGGGGCAAGGATACTATGTGGGTACAAAAGAAAGGGCAAGAGCTGACACAGATTCATTTGGAAGAAGGCCCAGATAATCAAAGAAACACTAGCATGATGCAAAAGGTTGGCATTTGCATGGAACCAGAACCAGAAGATCAACCCCACATAGATTTTGAGGAAGAAGAGGATATTCTAAAGTGGCTACATGCAGGCAACTCTTCTTCTTGTTTTGGAATTTTTCTTAATAATTCTTGCACCACTGAAGGTTATGATGAAGATGACATAAAAATCCAGGTTGATGGATTGGGAGAGCCCATCACAGACCACAGAAGGGGCAGCAAGACACCCCTCAACTACAACTCAGAAATTAATATGAAATCTACAGATAAGGAAGATACCAAAGCTGAAGGCAAGGTAATGGACTTTAGTGAAGAACGCTCTTTTCCTATTCAAGAAATACCTGCAGGATGGATGCAGGAAAAAGAGGAACACATTGAAATTCAAGAGACACATGCTTATGAAGCAATGCACAAAGAGCTAGTGGAAGAAGACAAGGAAGGAGCTGAGTACAAAGAAAGTATGGTAGAGAGAAATCCTGTCAAAGAAATGCATTTAGACACTCAAAACAATAACCGGCCAGTTTTGGTGGCCACTTGGCTGTGGAACCACCCAGGTTTCCTGGAAAAGGTAAGAGCATTTTTGAACCACTACACAGATGTTTTTGCATGGCACTACAAGGATCTAGAAAGAGTACCACCCATTTATGGAGAACACAGAATTCCTTTGGTAGAAGGAGCAAAGCCGGTGAGAGGAAAATGTTATAGATTAAATCCCAAGTATGCTGAAGCTGTCTATTCAGAAATTCAGAAATTCAGAAAATGGAAGATGCAGGAATCATCATCCCTGTAGAACACTCAGAGTGGCTTTCACCTATGGTTATAGTACCAAAGAAGAATACTAATAAAATCAGAATTTGTGTTGACTTTAGAGCTCTCAACAAGGTGATCATTCCAGATGGGTTCCCAATGCCTTTTGCAGAGCAGGTCATTGAAGAAGTGGCTGGACATGCATTATATAGCTTTATGGATGGATTTAGTGGCTATAATCAAATATCAATACACCTAGAGGATCGTGAAAAGACTGCTTTTATCACACCTTGGGGAACATATGTGTATGTAAAAATGCCATTTGGGCTCAGAAATGCTCCAGCCACCTTTAACAGAACGGTCAATCTCATTTTTGGCCCCCTATTGTTGGAGTCACTTAGAATCTTCATGGATGACTTCTCTTCATTTTCAGGTTCTCATAAAGAAACTCCTCTAGATTGTTTGGACCATCACTTGAGGCAGCTGCAGAATGTTTTCAAAAGATGCAGGGAAACAAAGCTAAAGCTCAATCCAAATAAATGTCATTTCCTTGTGACAGAAGGAACTCTCTTAGGACATGTGGTGTCGGCTAAAGGTATGGCCCTAGATCCTGACAAAGTCATTTCTATATTAAAGTTGCCTAAACCTAAAACCCCTAAAGAGATTCAGAGTTTCTTGGGGCATACTAGATACCATAGAAGATTTATAAAAATGTATGCAGAGATAGCCAGACCACTGGCTAGACTTACAGGTAAGGAAGTGCCCTTTAAATGGGAAGAAGAGGAGGAAAAAGCATATCAAACATTACCGTCAAGGTTAGTGTCTGCTCCTATTTTGATCACACTTGAGTGGTCAAAAATCTTTCATATACATGTAGATGCCAGTGCCTATGCAGTAGGGGCAGTTTTGACTCAACCCAGTGAAGAATTTAAAGTAGACAGACCAATTCAATATGCCAGTAGAATCTTGACCAAGGCTGAAAGGAATTACAGTACTACAGAAAGGGAAGCCCTAGCAATGGTCTTTGCTGTCCAAAAATTCCGTCATTACTTACTGGGAGTAAAATTTATTATTATAACATATCACCAACCACTAAAATACCTACTCAACAAACCACACGCCACTGGTAGAATATGGAGATGGTTATTGTTATTCCAAGAGTTTGATTTTTCCGTAGTCCATAAACCAGGTAAAGAAAATGTTATGGCGGATCACCTATCCAGAATCAATATGATGAATCAAACTAGTGGAATCAATGATGATTTTCCAGATGCTCAATTGTTTGCTGTACAAGCTCAAGGTTGGTATTTTGATATTAAAAATTTCATTAAAACTGGGTTGTATCCAGAAAAGGCTAGTGCTGTGCAAAAGAAGAGACTGCTAATCAAGAGTAGACCATATACCTTCATTAAAGAAAATTGTATAGACAGGGCAAAGATGACAGGTTTAGGAAGTGTTTGGAAGAAGAAGAAGTGAGGGAAGTCCTTCACTCTGCACATGAAGGAACAGGTGGTGGGCACCTTCCACGGCATATTATGAGTCAGAGGATACTGGATGCTGGTCTATGGTGGCCTACACTGTTTAAGGATGCAAATGAATGGGGAAAGGCATGTGACATTTGCCAGAGGTGTGGACCTAAGCCAACAAAGCAGAGGCATAACCCCTTGATTATTTCCACTTCCTGGCAACCATTTGAGAAGTGGGGGCTGGATTTCGTTGGACCCATCTACCCTCCGGCTATTCCGAAAAGAGAAAAATATCTATTGATAGCTACAGATTATGCCACCAAGTGGGCTGAAGCTATTGCTTCGCCCAATTGCACTGCCCAGACTGTTGCTGATTTCATTTATAGTAGCATCATTTGCAGGTTTGGATGTCCACTTGAAATTTGTACTGATCAGGGTACCCATTTTGTCAATAAAGTCCTGCAAGAAATCTTCAATAGGTATAGAATTCTTCATAGGACCTCTTGTGCTTACTATCCAAGAGCAAATGGACAGGCTCAATCGACAAATAAGGTTTTAATTTCAATGTTAAGAAAGGAGTGCATGTTGCAGCCCACTTCCTGGGGCATTGCTTACCAAGGTACACTATGGGCATACAGGTTAGCCTACAAAGAGGCCACCAGATATTCCCCATTCCAACTTGTTTATGGCATATTACCCATCGAGCCATTTGAATTTTTACATGGATCACCTAAGATAGCATTCATGCAGGGAAAGAAGGATTGTGGTGTCTCTCAGAGGCTAGGAGCACTACATAAGGTGGAGGAGATTCGTCTACTAGTGACCAAACAATTGATAGAGACTCAGATGAAGAGGAAGGAGGCACATGATCGATATCTGTGGAACAACAACATTGAAGCAGGCATGTTAGTTCTTCTCCATAAACCTAACCCTCATACGAATCCAAAAGGGAAATGGATCCCTCATTGGGAAGGCCCTTTTCGCGTTCTGAAGATGTTGCATTGGGGTGCTGTGCAGTTAGAAACACTCAATGGAGCCACCCTGCCACTAGTAAATATTTCTAGACTCAAAGCCTATCATAAAAAGTTCTAACATCCCACTCCATAGTTCTTAGGTCATTTTGTTTTTCTATTGTGTCCCTTTAATCATTGCTAATAATTGCTAAAAAATATGTTGCTCAAATACACAAAATTTTGGCGCAAAATTTTTTGGATGGATCTTAGTCTACACAGAAGCTTTTAATGCTAGCCTTTTCTTTGTTTATCTCTTGGATGGATGAGATTAAAGTTGGCTTCTCCTCTCTTTTGAACACTCTTTTATGCTCAACCATCCCTTTCTGTGAGGTGAGCTCTTAATCCTCCTTGCTATATAATGGGAACCCTCATTCATTCCGCCTTCAACTCCATCTTGCTGCAAGATCATCTCAACTGAACCTAGAAGTCTACAATGCCCGAGTCCACAGGGGCTACCCGACTCTTCAGACACCTGCGTGTCTTTTTCGGTTGACGAAGCCTGAGCAGGAGCACTGACCCTCAACTTTCGCTTTGGCTTTCCACCGACCCTCCCCGACTCCCCCTCCTGCCACCACCACCATCCCCCTCTACCTCACCCGCCTCCCCTCGGCCTCCACCGCCATCCCAACCCTCTCCCTCCATACCCCTCCACCTTCCCCCTCATCAACTTCCACCTCACCCGCCACCGACTCCACCCTCCCCCCCCTCACCATCCGCCTCCCCCGCCCACCGACTCCACCTCACTCCCCTCGCCATCCGCCTCCCCCGCCCACCGAATCCACCCTCACCCCCCTCACCATCCGCCTCCCCCGCCCACCGAATCCACCCTCACCCCCCTCACCATCCGCCTCCCCCGCCCACCGACTCCACCCTCCCCCCCCTCAAACTCCGCCTTCCCCGCCCACGACTCCACCCTTCCCCCCCCTCATCATCCGCCTCCCTTCACCCTCCCCTCCCACAACCTCACCCTCCACCCCCTCCACCTCCACACCCACCTCCCCCTCCACCTCCCCCGTCCACCCGCCCCACACACTCCCCCTCCACCCGCCCCAAATACTCCCCCTCCATCTCTCCCGCCCACATGCCCCACCCTCCCCCTCCACCTCCTCCGCCCCCCCTCCACCCCCTCCACCTCCACACTCCCCTCCACCCCCTCCACCTCCCCCGCCCACCGACTCCACCCTCCCCCCCCTCAAACTCTGCCTCCCCCGCCATCCGACTCCACCTCCCCCCCCTCACCATCCGCCTCCCCCGCCCACCGAATCCACCCTCACCCCCCTCACCATCCGCCTCCCCCGCCCACGACTCCACCCTTCCCCCCCCTCATCATCCGCCTCCCTTCACCCTCCCCTCCCACAACCTCACCCTCCACCCCCTCCACCTCCACACCCACCTCCCCCTCCACCTCCCCCGCCCACCCGCCCCACACACTCCCCCTCCACCTCCCCCGCCCACCCGCCCCAAATACTCCCCCTCCATCTCTCCCGCCCACACGCCCCACCCTCCCCCTCCACCTCCTCCGCCCCCTCTCCACCTCCACACTCCCCTCCACCCCCTCCACCTCCCCCGCCCACCGACTCCACCCTCCCCCCCCTCAAACTCCACCTCCCCCCCCTCACCATCCACCTCCCCCGCCCACCGAATCCACCCTCACCCCCCTCACCATCTGCCTCCCCTGCCCACTGACTCCACGCTCCCCCCCCTCAAACTCCGCCTCCCCCGCCCACCGACTCCACCATCACCCCCCTCACCATCCGCCTCCCCCGCCCACCGACTCCACCCTCCCCCCCCTCAAACTCTGCCTTCCCCGCCCACGACTGCACCCTTTCCCCCCCTCATAATCCGCCTCCCTTCACCTTCCCCTCCCACAACCTCACCCTCCACCCCCTCCACCTCCACACCCGCCTCCCCCTCCTCCTCCCCCGCCCACCCGCCCCACACACTCCCCCTCCTCCCCCCCGCCCACCCGCCCCACGCACTCCCCCTCCATCTCTCCCGCCCACACGCCCCACCCTCCACCTCCTCCGCCCCCCCCTCCACCCCCTCCACCCCCTCCACCTTCACACTCCCCTCCACCTCCTCCACCTCCCCCGCCCACCGACTCCACCCTCCCCCCCTCAAACTCCGCCTCCCCCGCCCACCGACTCCACCTCCCCCCCTCACCATCCGCCTTCCCCGCCCACCGAATCCACCCTCACCCCCCTCACCATCTGCCTCCCCCGCCCACCGACTCCACCCTCCCCCCCCTCAAACTCCGCCTTCCCCGCCCACGACTCCACCCTTTCCCCCCCTCATCATCCGCCTCTCTTCACCCTCCCCTCCCACAACCTCACCCTCCACCCCCTCCACCTCCACACCCGCCTCCCCCTCCACCTCCCCCGCCCACCCGCCCCAAACAATCCCCCTCCACCTCCCCCGCCCACCCGCCCCACGCACTCCCCCTCCATCTTCCCCGCCCACACGCCCCACCCTCCCCCTCCACCTCCTCCGCCCCCCTCCACACCCGCCACCTCCACACCCGCCTCCCCCTCCACCTTCCCCGCCCACCCGACCCACACACTCCCCCTCCACCTCCCCCGCCCACCCGCCCCACACACTCCCCCTCCATCTCCCCCGCCCACAAGCTCCACCCTCCCCCTCCACCTCCTCCGCCCCCCTCCACCCCCTCCAACTCCCCACTCCCCTCCACCCCCTCCACTTCCACACACGCTTCCCCCTCCACCTCCCCCGCCCACACGCCCCACACTCCCCCTCCACCTCCCCCGCCCAACCACTCCCCCTCCACCTCCCCCGCCCAC
This sequence comes from Ceratopteris richardii, assembly GCA_020310875.1. Classification (NCBI taxonomy): domain Eukaryota; kingdom Viridiplantae; phylum Streptophyta; class Polypodiopsida; order Polypodiales; family Pteridaceae; genus Ceratopteris; species Ceratopteris richardii. The sequence continues at coordinate 160,552,390 of CM035408.1, read as the reverse complement.
ACTCCCCCTCCACCTCCCCCAAACACCCGCCCCACACACTCCCCCTCCACCTCCCCCGCCCACCCGCCCCACACACTTCCCCTCCACTTCCGCCGCCCCCCTCCACCCTCTCCACCTCCACACCCCCGCCTCCACCCCACACCCCCGCCTCCCCCTCCACCTCCCACGCCCCCCTCCTCCCCCCTCCATCCTCCTCTGTCTCATCTGCATCCCTGCCTGCATGTCTCATTGGCCGCCTGCGCGCAGCTGGTCCTACTTCCCACTACACACACGATCTTATCCTACATGTGGTACGGCTACGAGGCTCAGAAGGCCATTCTTGCTGACTTCGCGTCTTCCACCTCAAACAACGCAAAGAGTTCAACAGCCTGCAGCTCCTTGCACTCTCTCTACCGGGCCCCTTTCTACGTAGAACACTATGGCAGATCCCACCGCACCGGAAGACATTTCGGAACTCACTCCATCAGCACTGCATACAACCAATCCACATTACCCTCCTCGTGCGTCTGCAACACCGCCCACCGGCCTCCACTACCAGTTCCCTACGTTGCCCGTTTCCACTGAGCCACCCCTAACATCGCCTTCCTCACTTCCTCCTACCATTCTACATATTCCCACTTATTCAGTTCAATCTGATTCCACGGATATATATTCTCCACCTCCCCTCCCTCGCCATCCTTCTCCTTCTCCTTCGGCTTCTCATACCTCGCAACCAAATTCGCCTTCAGGAGATTATATGCGCCTTTTTCGTCCGCCCGATTTAGATCTGCAGCTTCGTATTCACTTATCTCTTCCAACTATTGAACTCCGTCGCCTTTTTTCTGTCGAAAATCTTCAACAGGCGGGTCTTTGGGGCTTGGCCAACATTTTCCTGAATGATCCCTCCAATTATAGTGACGTCTATGAAGCTCTCCGCCTCTTTCCTAATTTTTGCACAGGCACTCTCTCCATTCCTGCTCTTGCTGCCAGTCTCGGCTCCTCCCCCGTCGATTTCAGTAATCCTCCATTCTTATATTCTGGATTGTCAGCTTCTGCCACAATTGCCTTTTGTAGAGATCGCTTCGACACTAATGCCTGATTTTCCATCCGCATGTCATCCATACTTAATGCATTCATTTTTTTCTTTTTGCTTCGTAGTCCCACATCTTCACTACCATGGTCTGATATTCGCATTGCTGATCCGCTTTTTTGCTTCCTAAATAGCCGCCCATACCCTTACGCCGCCCTCATCTATGGTTCCTTAAATTTGCACTCTCATCGCCTTCGTGAAGCTGTCTCCAGGGGCTCTTGCACATTCTCCTTATATTATGCTCCCTTCATAGCTTGGCTCTATCAAATACCTTCGAACTCTGACCATAATCCCGCTCTCCTTCAGTCGCAGCCTAGCCCTGTTCGCCAACGGAATAGTCATCCCTGTATACCTTCCACTTCAATTCCTTCCCCCTCCCCTATAATCTCCATCGACTCGGCTTCCGCTTCCACACCGCTGTCCGCTCCCCCTGATCTCAATTCCTTCCCTCCACACTCTTCTTTGAATATCTTTTCCGCCTCTCCGGCTAATGCGCCCATTCCTACCCCTGATCCCGCTCTGGCACATGGCCCTTCTTCCACACAAGCTTTCCGGCCGCTCGTTCAAACACAGCTCAACACCCACAACCCGACCTGTACACCACCTCGTCCTCCCCTTTCCGCCCACACTCCGACCACTGCGGTTCCATTCACGTGACCCACTCCGCCTGCATCTCCTCTCAGTCATCCCGATCCACCTGTTGCACCCTCCCCTCCAATTGATCTCCCTTCCGCCCCTTCCTTTTTACATTTACTCCGGACGCCAGTGCAGCTGCTTCTGGCAGTGCTCATGCCTCCAAAGTGTCCTTGGATTCTGTATCGGCCGCAGCTTCTATTCATCAACAATACATTTCTACCATAGACAACATCAATCGAATAGCTCATTCTCAATGGCAATCGCTCAATGAAACGGCCCGCTTACTCAAAGATGAGCGAGACAAATATCAAGATATGGCCGACTCTGCATTGGCCTTGTCCGATCTTCAAAATCGCTCTTCCTTAGGGTTATGTGATAATGCTACTTGCCGTCGTATCAAACGCGAAAGGGACCACCTTAGGCAGTGCCTTAGTTCTCTACAGCACATGATTGAACAAGCTTCTGCTCCACTGCCCTCCTCTCCCCAACCCTCAGATCTCAATCCCCCTTCGCAATAATTTACTTCACTTCGCATTTAGGGCTTCAGCTTCCATTCTAGATATTCAACACATCTCCTCATCCTTCTCCTTTTGTCATGATCCGGGTTAATAAATACTAGTAGCACTCTTTATCTGTTGTTTTTTATGCTTCATCAATAATAGCACTCTTTCTCTATTTCCTTGCCTCCGTTTCCTCTGTGGTTCTTCTGATGTTTTCTCTCTGTTATTGAAGCCTCCTTGCATTGTGTCATTGTGGTCTCTCCGAGACGGAGAGCACTTTAGGTGGTGGGCATCTGTTGAGCCCTAACCGGTTGAAACTAGCAAAGTCAAGATCACAGCTATGCATAGGCAAGAGTAAAGTATCAAAATTCCAGGGTCAAAGTGCACAGGTAGTGCACCTTCAATTGTTCATATAAAAGGTCTTTAATTGTTCACAGACAAGAGGTATTAAATTGGGGAAGTAGTGCAGAAGTATTTTTCTAATTCCCTTAAGGTTCAAAGGGTGTTTTAAAGTCTTACGTGCAAAAGTAAAGAATTAAAAGGAAAAGGTGAAGGTATGGGAAGCGGCCGTGTACGCAAAGGTGGAAATAGGGCCGCCCAATCAAAATTTTGCTTTAAGTCTAAAGTCACTACAGGGCAAAGTAGTGAGTCGTTGGCTGCCACTTAAAAGGCAATCTTGGGACATCGAAAGGGTACCAAGATTGTATTACAGTTAGAGTGCACGGAACCGGCGCACTCAACAAAGAAAGGCAAAGGCTATTCTTGGTGACACACTTGAAGTAAGAGAGAGAGAGAAGTGTAAGAGTCACGGGTGTGCGACGACACGAGGAGGTGGAAGTGAAGAGTGCAAGAAGAGTGGCTAAGGAAGAAGGCAGGGAGTGCGAAGCTAGACCCCAAGGACCTCAAGGTCTCTGTGCTGTGTGCATGCCGACAGAAGATACTCATTCCTCATCTTGGTGGAAGCTTGGTGCAAGGTGTGCACAAGGATAAGCTTGAAGCAAGTAGAGGACTGGTGCAGAGGAGGCCGACTGCAAGAAGACTTCGGGATAATTGGTATTTTGTAATTAAGCACCCTCTGTAGTGCGCACAGAAGTATTGACTCGGATTGTGCTCAAACATTGTAATTGTTTTACTGTAATCAAACTCAAGATTCTAAGGTGTGCTTCTGCAGAAGCTTCCAAGGTTATTTCCTCTGTGAAGTTTCCCAGCTCATTTCTTTCTTTATTCTTTCCTTTTTCTCCTACAAACCCTCAAACTCCTTCTCGTCCAAGAATCCCCCAACACTAGGGCATAAAATCATATGATTTTCATTTCATAATAATTTCCTTCAATCTCCATTCAAATTTTTGGTTATGAAAACATGCTATATTCTAAACTAGGAGTTCCAATTAGAACTATAAAACATTCTAGATTATAAAAACTATATGATTTCATGAAAATGGAAATCAACAAGCAATTCATTTTATTTTAAACCCACATTAAACATAATTTCATACCATTTTAATAAAAGAATTAGAATACATCTATCGGAGGATGCGTTTTCCATGATGTTTCATAACCTTTCTGTGAAAACTAAGACTCACTCATACAAGGAACATCTGATTTATCTTTTCCTAAAATATAAAGTCATATATGTGTACTTGTCATAATGGCCAGGTATGTCAAAAACAACACCATGAACAAAAAATGAAATAGAAGAGATTAAATTGACTTCATATATTGAGAGAAAACACCATCTTGAAAATGCATATCATCATGCATGATTCTTTGGTATCTATTAATCCAAATGAAAGATCAAAATCAATGACATGGTTAAAATGATGGCGATGTGCTAGAGAAGAAGAAAATATCATAATATCCTAGTGAATACTCAAACATGTCAAATGAAAGTTGTTGATATATTTAGGTAGCGATGTGTGTGAACACACTAGGACTATCGGGGCACTTTTTTCCCCCTTTAGGAGGGTTTTTTTCCCTCGGCTTGTATATATGCCTATTGCCCTAATGGGCTACTTATCTTTGTACATTCTAGTGGTAATACATTCAGTATTGTGTGTTGTGCTCCAAGCTTCTTCTTCTTCTTCCTTTGGTTGTTCATGTGCTTCCGTAGACGCTTAACTCCAACAATTGGTATTAGAGCAGGTCGCGGCTTCATCTAGAGCATCATCGACACTCCTTCGATCATAGTCTCAGAATCGCATGAAATTTGGCACGTATACTCAAGGTAATTAGAAGATCAAAACTGCTTTGCTTTGTCATGTTGAAATTCGATATGAGCTCGTTTCAACCTTCAAATGCACTATCACAATGCTTGTGCATGCTATTTTGTCTTTTTGTACCAAAGATATATACCAGTTTTGGTTCGCTAGTATAAGCTTCTCAAAGTCTACTACATGTATAGCAAAACTCATTTGGGTAGTTCTATTCAACTTTTTTAGATACAACCATTTTTGTGCATCAAGCTATTTTAGTCAATGGCCATGGCTAAAAGCACTGATGTATTTTGTATGTTGGCTTTGAGGATAAGTTGGATGGTACCAATTATCCATTGTGGGCTTATATAATGCATCATGTATTGATCGCAAAAGGACTATGGAATATTGTGTAGGGTGTTGAAAAATGTCCTATCACACCTACGAACACAGGTACTACAAATACAGGTACTGAAGGTGATGTAGATGGTGTCAAAGATGGATATATTATGTAGATTCTTGTTCGTGCTGCTATTTCTATTGCACCTACTGCAGAGCAAATTTGTTGGGATGGCAGAGATGCTCAAACACATGCATTGATAGCTTTGTTTATAAAAAATGCCATTATTCCTCACATGCGCTCTTGCAGAACCACTAGGGATGCTTGGGATACACTTAGCACATTGTACCAAGCTAGGAATTAGGTTCATCTTACTTCCTAACAGTTCACTTGTGTAGACTGTTCTGAATGGTCTTCCCGACTCATATCAGAGTTTTGCTTCTACTCTTTGTTTGATGATGAAAGGCAATCCAAATGCCTTAACATTTGAAGAGTTAGTTTCTGTTTTGTTGCACGAAGACTAGTCTAGCTAGAACAAGTCTATTATGCATGTTGTCGATCAAGCTTTCCTGGTTAGCCAGAAGCACAAAGGTAAATGGAGCTCTTTTGCTAGTAAGTAGAGATCTGCAAATGTTGCACATTCGAAGAAGGAAGAAAAAGATGAGAAGAAATAAAAAACTCAGAAATTGTTTTGCAAATATTCTAAAGCAAATGATCATGTTATTAAGAGCTGTCCAAAACTAGCTACTAAAGAGGCAAAGAAGAAGGAGGTTGGAATGGTTGTTGCAGAGGCCTCCACACTGAAAACAGAGTCTGGTAATCTAGAGTTATTTGTACTTCTAAAGCAATACTTGAATACATTTTGATCTTATATCATCCTACATTAGAATAGAAAAAAATGGATATTTGGATTTTCTCATATTTGTTTTGCTTACATCTCAATAAATTGAATTGCATTTATTGGTCATATATTCATCAAGCACCATTCATACCCAAGTGAGCTCTTAAGTTGTGAAGGTGTCATTATTTTGAAAGATGAGCCTTGATGTGAGGGATCAAGTACATTAACAAATTGCTAGGATTTGTTTCTATGATATGTGAAGCATTGACTTGTCTTTTCAACAAGAATCAATGTCTTTTTATGAAGATGAAGGGGACACAATGCTAATAAGGCTCCTTTGTATTTGCAACATTTTGTTCTCCTGCATATTAGTGCCAATGGACTTCTTGCCACGAGGCAAGTCACATAAAGACCGGGTACCATTTTTCATGATAGCATCATATTCAGATTGCATTGCATTCATCCAATGTTCTTGTGCTTCATCAAACAAAACAAGCTTAGTCTCATCACAGAGACTAGATGCAACCATAGCATAGAAATCTCATGCAAAAGAGGCACTACGAGAGCCTAAATGAGTATATGAAAGAGGTGCATCTAATTTGCTGTCATGCAAAGTTTTCATGAGCCATTTTGGCATAGTTTTTGCCTCCTCGATATCAGCTCTCTCATCAACAAGTGCATCATCTAAATTTGCATTGGAAATAGAATGATCTGCATCATCACATGAAACCTACAATGGCTGAGAAGTTTCCTCATTAGGGCTAGCACTAGACTGTCCACATGTAAAAAGAAGCAACAAAGTATCATACATGTCTTTGGAGCTAACATATGTCTCCTTCGTACATGAAAGTAAAGGCTGAATAGCATCTTCCACAAAAACAACATCATGGATAACCAAAATGCCTTTAGTCTGTGGGTGATATAGACGATAGCCTTTGCTTTCAAAACTGTACCCAACAAAAATACATTTTACTGCTTTATCATCCAATTTCTTGCGATGTTTTTCAGGCACTAATGCATATGCCAGACAACCAAAAAATGACTTGCGACCATGCCAAGCCTCATATGGAGTGATACAATGCAATGCTTTAGTTGGACACCGATTAAGTACATATGGTACACACATGACAGCCTCAAGCTAGAAAATATGTGGTAAAGCTAGACTCTTAACTATGGACCTCACCATCTCCATGATTAACATGTTCTTATTTTTAGAAACTCCATTCTATTGAGGTGTATATAGCACTTTACACCCACCTTCAGCCAGAAATGCATTAAAGTCAGAAGACACATATTCCCCCCCTCGATCAAAATGGAGGGTGCCCATTTTACATGTTGATAGATTTTCAGCCAAAACTACAAATTGTTTGAAGCACATAAACACTTTGGACTTTGCCTTCAATGGATATAACCATGCATGCTAGGAAAAATCATCGATGAAAGTCACAAAGTAAAGATATTTCCAAAAAGAAGGTGTCTGCATAGGACCACATACATCACTATGAACAAGCTACAATTTTTGAGTAGGCCAAACTAAACCATCTTTTGGGAAGGAGGAATGTTGTATTTTTCCCAAAATATAGCCTTCACAAACATGTTTATCGGGTGCCTCAAGTTTGGGCAAAGAGGACACCATTTCAGTTTTTGTAGGCATAGCAAACTAGAAAAATTCAAATGACCAAAGCGTGCATGCCAAAGCTTTGGATGTGACATAGCCTAAGAATCATGTACTGCACATGCTGAATCATTCACATATCTTTCATAGTCTATGAGCTTATACATACCACGGCATAAAAAGCTAGAAGCAATAATCATGTCGCCATTTAACAGATCATGAATTGTACACCTGTCATCAACAAATTTCACAACCAATCCAATCTTGACTAAAGGCAAAACTAATAATAGATTCTTCTTGATCCCTGGCACAAATAAAGAATCTGACAAAGTGAAAGAACTACCATAAGTAGTAGTCAGAATGATTGTACCAACTCCCATGACAAGATAAGAGGAGTTGTTGGCGCATGTGATAGTATTCCCTATAGGGGCAGGCTCAAGTGAAGTGAAGAAATTGTGTTGCGAGGTAATATGTTTGGTTGCCCCACTATCAAAATACCAAACATCTGAGTCTACTGTAGACATACACTACTCATGAGAAGATGGGTCGAAACTACAAACAGTAGTAAATGCCCATTCTTACTTCTACACAAGATTAGCAGACTCTATTTTCGGTATAGAGGCCTCTGCAACAACCATTCTAGCCTCCTTTTTCTTTGCCTCTTTAGCAGCCAGTTTTGGAAAGATCTTAATGGCATGATCATGTGCTTTACAGAATTTGCAAAACAATTGCTACTTTTTTTATTTCTTTTCATCTTTGTCTTCCTTCTTCGAATGTGCAGCATTTGCAGATTTTTGCTTACTAGTAGATGAGCTCCATTTACCTTTGCCCTTCTGACTAGCGAGGAAAGCTTGATTTGCAACACACATAATAGACATGTTTTGCCTAGATTGATCTTCCTGCAACAGAACAAAAACTAACTCCTCAAATGACAAGGCATTTGGATTGGCTTTCATCATCCATCAAAGAGTAGAAATAAAACTCTGATATGAATCAAGAAGACCATTCAAAATAGTCCACACAAGTGAGCTATTTGGTATAACTTCATCAGCAAATGTGTAGCCATGAAGAGACCTATAGAAAAGCTAGACTTGATCCACCCGGTGGTCTCGTTTTATGCCCCTATAGTTGGTGAACCCAACATGAGACGTGGCATATGTTTGCGTAGGGATTCGAACTTAGTTTACTTTTTATTGAGTCTTGATCTTTTCTTTTTGTTGTGCATAGAAGTGTGGAAATAAGACGACGTTGAACACTAAGAAAAGGTTCCAGACATTGCTGCAGCTGATTCTTTTCCCTAGTTGTTGAGGGTTGTTCCCTAAGGAACCGAGTGCCTCCATGAGAAAAGGACCTTTTAAGAGGAGCCTCTACCTTTTTTCCCCCCACCAACAAGAAGTGAAGTTTGCCTATTGAAAATGTACATATTTTTTTCCACATTGCACTATTTAACCTTTGCATCAAATCAAAAAAGACAAGGTAATAGTATTTCAAGTTTCGTCAATTCATGCATGCACAAATAAAAAGGATTGTTTGTTATTTGCATGTAAAACCATCTCACTTGAATTAGGAAGTTTTCCATTGTGAGCACATTAGTCCACAAATTCACTACTCATTTTACTTGTTGATTCTCTACTTTTACCTTTGCTATTATTTTGCAATATTTATACACAAATAATAAATACATTAAGAAAAACTCAAAAGAGCAAAGAAATTAACAAAATTAAACTCATAAGAAACCAAGAGAAATCTTAACCCTAGGGAAAGGAACTCTACTTTAAGAGTAGGAAAAGAAGTGCAATTCCTTGAAAATATAGACATCTATTCAAAAACACTTGAGAAGTTTTCGAAAGAATTTTTGAAAGCACTATATTGATTATTTGAAACACTTGGATAATCAATATAGTGGGATTCTGAGGTAGTTTAAGGAACTTCTAGAACCGATCATATTAGATTTAGTACATCATTCTATAATCCACCAACAAAGAAGAATGAAGGAGGTTTTTAGGGGCATGAAGGAAAACAAGGTGCATGTATAGTGCAAGCAACTTTGTGAGAGAAAGGGAAGTTCATCGGAATGAACATAACTGAGCACTTGGATGTATTTGAAGAGCAAGCAGAGATCCAAGGGTTACATGAAGATGTGTTGGTTCAATACTTCAAAAGGGTAGTCTCTGAGTCGATTCTAGATTCCATCCATGTTGATTCAACTAAAAAATGGGATGAGTTCCAAAAAGAAATCCATAAAATGTTATTTCTCCAAGACTTTAGTTAGCATAGCTAAGAAGGATTTTGAAGATGGATAAATTCCCCAAAGTCAAATGTGTCCCTAACTCATATACGTGGAGAGTCTATGAGATGTTTTTCTCAGCTACCTGAAGCTGATAGAAACACATTGAATCCCGACCTTGTCATTCATTTCTTAAAAATATTAAGCCCAAATGATAGGACTGAGATAGAATGAAGAATTGAAGAGTCTGGAAAACAATACGGTTTGATAGAGAACTTGCAAAAAATAAGAAGAGAAGTTGAGGCCATTGCTCAGATGAGGTGACATCAGTATGTACTATATGAAATGTCAATTTCTAATCAGTCTAGGGAGATACCTACTACACGACATTCAATATGCCTCTGACTACAACTACAACCATGGTTGATGTTACAGCTGCTCCTAAAACTCATATGGAGTTTCAGTTTGAAATTCTATGCAAGCAGATGGAAAATGTAATGAGTATGCATGCATCTCTCTCTCAGGAGGTTGCTAACTTAAATAATAAGGTTTTCTCAATGGGCTTGCATGATCTTGGAGCAAGTGGTAGTGGAGTTGGACAGGCTAATGTGGCTCTCTCAATGCATCCTATGATGCAACAATTGTCTCCTCCACCTGCTCAGCGAGTATTTCAGAGAAAATATGAAGCCAATGAAAAATAGGGAACTAGAGACAAAAGATGTGTTTGGTGTGATGGATAGGATCATGCTACCTATGTGTGTGATGAATTAAGACAAGCAAAAGAAAACTAAATTGTGATAGAAATAAATAGGAAATTATGCGATTTTCATACACGAGTTCCTTTGGCTATCAATTGGGGCAAAGGAGGTATGAAAAAGCTATATGAAATTCTATCACAAATGCATCTACTAGCACTTCAACAGCTAAATTAGATCCATTAGAAGATCAAATATTTCATTCAGTTGAGATTCATGCCACCGATTCTACTGCAAATTTGGTAAAATATAGAGATGAGATTATGCAAAAAACTAAATTGAAATCACCTATTGATCAGTTTTCCATATATTCACATATAGCTAATGTTGAAGAAAAAAGGAGACGTGATGATATGCATGATGAAGTTGACAAGAATGATCGAAGAGTGACAAGAAGATAGTCTAGAGAAGAAGAAAAGAAGAAAAAAAATGATGAAACGAAGCTGCGGTTTGAGGATACTGAAACCTTGACTGAGGAGAAAAGGAGAAAAGAGATTAAAGAAGGAAAAAAATCACTCAATGAGAATAATAAATCACAAGATAAACAAAAAAAAAAATCAAAAAAAGAATCAAAGTATTGATAAAATCTTGGATGATGAAAAGAAACAAGGAGAGGAGAAGATAAAAAAGAAATTGAGGAGGAATCTGAGAGCAATTATGATATCTGAGCTCGAAAAGGAAAATGAAGTTAAGGAAATTTTGAATGATATACTATTAAAAAGCCAAGTAACAATGTCCCTTGAACAAGTGTTTTCCATAGAAAAACCTGAGTTCAAGGACAGTTTTATTAGGCTAGTGAGGAGAAGACAATTTCTTCTTCCTCAGGACGAAGATATGTATGATGTTGCTGATGAAACTCTTGCATTGAATGATGCAGTCACATTAAGTGATTCATTATATAGTGATAGTGATGAAGAGGAGGAGATTGAGACAAGAAAAGTGAATAGAGATTTCCGTGGTTCGATTCTTCCCAATGAGGAGATGAACAATGGGGAGAGCCAATTTGATAAGATTTTTTGGGCACAAGGAGCCCCAAAAATCAAAATTCAGATTGTGGATGAGAAAGAATCATGTGTAGTTCTGGCCTTGATTGATTCAGGATTAGAGATAACGTGATATCTAAAACTTTTTTTATAAATTCAAATGGCCCATTGGCAAGGGCCATGGATGGAGAATGAGAACAACACACAATGGGTTTCGGATCTTGCTAGGTGCATGTGCCTATATGTCTATTATGATAGGAGGAGTCTGTGAGGAACTCCATTTCTTTGTGCAAGATAATTGCTCATTTGAGGTGATACTAGTGTTGATATATTTAGGTAGTGATGTGTGTCAACACTCTAGGACTGCCGCGGTACTTTTTTTCCCTTTTCAAGAGGTTTTCTCCCTCGGCTTGTATATATGCCTATTGCCCTAACGAGAAACTTATCTTTGTACATTCTAGTGGTAATACATATTAGCATTGTGTGTTGTGTTCCAAGCTTCTTCTTCTTCATTGTGATGTTTGTGTGCTTCCGCAGATGTCTAACTCCAACAATTGGTATTAGAGGAGGTTGCCCCTTCATCTAAGGCATTGTCTACACCTCTCTGGTTGCAGTCTCAAAATCGCACGAAATTTGGTAAGCATACTCAAGGTGTTTGAGAGATCAAAACAGCTTTGCTATGTGGTACCGAAATTGCGATCTGAGCTCATTTCGGCCTCCGAATGCACTATCACAGTGCTTGTGTAGGCTATTTCGTCTTTTTGTGCCAAAGGTATGTACCAAGCAAAATTTGTTTAGGGAGTTTTGTTCAACTTTTGAGATACAGTCAATTTTCTACATCAAGGTATTTTAGTCACCGGCCATGGCTGAAAGATGTGATGTATTCGGTATGTTGGCTATTGAGGATAATTTGGATGGTACCAACTACCCATTATGTGCTTATAGTATGCATCATGTTTGGTCTCAAAAGAACTATGGAATATTGTGTAGGGTCTTGTTACACCTGGTACTGCAAATATAGGTGTTGGAGCTGATGGAGATGGTGTCACAGATGATGATATTCTACAGATTCTTTTTCATGCTTCTATTTTTGTTGCACCTACTATAGAGTAAATTCTTTGGGATGGCAAAGATGCTCGGGCACATGCATTGATAGCTTTGTCTATCAAACGTGCCATTATTCCTCACATTTGCTCTTGAAGAACAACTAAGGATGCATGGGATACACTTACCACATTGTACCAGGCTAGGAATGAGGCTCGTGTTGCTAACCTCCGAAAACAATTTGAGAGTGAGCACATGAATGAAGGTGATTTCACGAAATTTTCTCACAAAGATCAAGAATTTGAAAGAACAGTTGATTTTTGTTGATGAAATCATACCAGATAGCTCACTTGTGCAGACTATTCTGAATGGTCTTCCCAACTCATATTAGAGTTTTGATTCTACTCTTCATTTGATGATGAAAGACAATCCAAATGCCTTGTCATTTGAGGAGTTAGTCTCTATTCTATTGCAAGAAGACTAGTCTAGGCAGAACAAGTCTATTACATGTGTTGTAGATCAAGTTTTCTTGGCTAGTCAGAAGGCAAAGGTAAATGGAGCTCTTCTACTAGTAAGCGAAAATCTGCAAATGGTGCACATTCGAAAACGGAAGATAAAGATGAGAATAAATCAGAAAAGTAGAAACTATTTTGCAAATACTGTAAAGAAAATGATCATGTCATCAAGAGCTATCCAAAACTAGCTAATAAAGCTACAAAGAAGAAAGAGGTTGGAATGGTTGTTGCAGAGGCCTCTACACCAAAAACAGAGTCTGCTAATCTTGTGCAGGAAGAAGAATGGGTGTTTGCTACTATTTGCAGTTTTGATCCATCTTCTGATGAGCAGTGCATGCCTGCAGTAGACTCATATGTTTGGTACTTTGATAGTGGGGTGACCAAACATATTACCTCATAGTGTAATTTCTTCTCTTCACTCAATCCTGCCCCTATAGGGAATACTGTTACATGTGCCAACAACTCCTCCTATCCTGTTAAGGGAGTTGGTAAAATCATTTTGACTACTGTTGATGGTAGTTCTTTCACTTTGTCAGATGCTTTGTTTGTACCAAGGATCAAGAAAAATCTGCTATGAGTTTCTGCATTGGCCAAGATTGGTTTGGTTGTGAAATTTTTTGATGACAGATGTACAATTCATGATCTATCAAATGGCGATGTCGTTATTGCTTCTGGCATTTTATGTCATGGGTTGTATAAGCTCATATACTATGAAAGATCTATAAATGATTTGGCATGTGTAGTACATGATTCTCATGCTATGTCAGGTACAAAGCATTGGCATGCATGCTTTGGTCATCTGAATTTTGCTAGTTTGCTACGCATGCAAAAATCTAAAATGGTGTCCTCTTTGCCCAAACTTGAGGCACCTAGTAAACATGTATGTGAAGGCTGTATTGTGGGCAAAATTCAGCGTTCTTCCTTTCGAAACAATGGTTCAATTCGGGCTACTCAAAAATTGCGGCTTGTACATAGTGATGTCTGTGGTCCTATGCAGACATCTTCTTTTGGGAACTATCTTTACTTCGTGACTTTCATCGATGATTTTTTTAGGCATGCATGGGTATATCCATTGCAAGCAAAGTCCAAAGTATTTATCTGCTTCAAACAGTTTTTGGTTTTGGCTGAAAATCTGTTAGCATGTAATCGAGGGGGGAATATATGTCTTCTGACTTTAATGCATTTCTAGTTGAACAAGGGATAAAACATCAGTGTACAATGTCATATACACCTCAATAGAATGGAGTTGCTGAATGAAAGAATAGATCACTCATGGAGATGGTGAGGTGTATGGTCAAGAATCAGGATTTACCACATAGCTTCGGGCTTGAGGCTATTATGTGTGCAACATATGTACTAAAAAAGTGTCCACGAAAGTGCTTTAGTCTATCACTCCATATGAGGCTTGGCATGCTCGCAAGCCATCTATTGCTCATCTATATGTCTTTGGTTGTCTGGCATATGCATTAGTGCCTGAACAACATAACAGAAAATCGGATGATAAAGTAGTAAAATGTATTTCTGTTGGGTACAGTTCTGAAAGTAAAGTCTATAGTTTGTATCGTCCACAAAATAAATGCATTTTGGTTAGCTATGATGTTGTTTTTGTGGAAGATACTATTTAGCCATTGCTTTCATGTACTAAGGAGACATTTTTTAGCTCCAAAGACATGTATGCTACTTTGTTGCCTCTTTTTATAGGTGGACAATCTAGCGCTGGTCCTAATGAGGCAACTTCTCAACCTTTGCAAGTTTCATGTGATGATGCAAATCATTCCATTTTTTATGCAGATTTACATGATGCACTTGATGATGAGAGAGATGATATTGAGCAGTCAAAAACTATGCCAAAATGGCTAGTGTAGACCCTGTGTGATAGCAAATTAGATGAACCTCTGTCATATCGTACTCGATTAGGCTCTCACAGTGCCTTTTTGCATCAGATTGCTTGTGATGACTGCCTCTAGTCTCTGTGATGAGATTGAACCTATTTCATTTGATGAAGCATAAAATTTTGAACATTGGATGGCTGCAATGCAATCTAAATATGATGCTATCATAAAAAATGGTACTTAGTCTTTATGTGACTTGCCTCCTAGCAAGAAGGCCATTGGCACTAAGTGGGTATACAAGCTGAAGTGTAAACTTGATGGAACAATTGACATGTATAAAGCTAGGCTTGTCGCAAAGGGTTATGCACAGGAAAGAGGCATTGATTTTGATGAAACCTTTGCTCGTACTTTCTAAATGACTACTTTTCGTAGCATCTGTGAACTTGTAGCTCATCACCATTGGAATGTACATTAGTTGCACATTAAAACATGATTTCTAAATGGTGACTTGCATGAAGAAGTGTATGTTTTTCAACCTCGTGGCTTTGTGTAGAAAGGGCATGAAAACCAAGTGTGCAGATTAAAGAAGGCATTATATGGTTTAAATCAAGCACCACATGCTTGGTATCAAAAGATACATGCCTATATCATTTCACATGGTTTTGAGAAGACTCCAATTGAAAGCACCTTATATGTTAAGCGTGCTAATGATGTGCTTCTGATCATTGCGGTGGTTGATGTCATGTTGCTCACTGGTCCTCATGACATGCATATTCCTGATTTTAAGGCTGATTTGCATGCGTCATTTTAGATGTCTCATTTGGGGCATTTGCATCACTATTTGGGCATTCAGTTTATGCAAGTTGATGGTGCAATGGCCTTGTATCAAACAAAAATATTCACACATTATTGCAGTGTTTTGGCCTTGAAAATTGTAACCCTATTGCCATTCCTTTGGAGATAGGTTTATGATTGAGTCTTCATGATGTTGGAGATGCATTTGATGTTGTTCTCTATCAGCATGCTATTGGATGCTTGATTTACTTATGAATTACTCGACGAGATATTCAGTTTGTTGTCTCAGAGATGAGCAGGTTTATGCATTGCCCAGGTGTCAAGCATTGGCAAGCAGTCAAGCACATCTTTCACTAGTTGAGGGGTACCCGGCTACTTGGATTGTTTTATCCCAAGGGGGATCACTCCCGTGAGATTTGCATGCTTTTTTTGGCAGTGATTGGGCTGGTTGCTATGACACTCATGTGTCCTCCAATGGCTTTTGCTTCATGCTTGGTAGCTCATGTATATCTTGGTTGAGCAAGAACCAACCTACTGTCTCCACTTACAGTTGTGAGATTGAGTATAGGGCAGCTTTCATAGTGACTGTTGAGTGTATGTGGCTCAGATGCCTTATAGCTAATTTGGGTGTTGGTTAGTCTTCTTCCACCACCATCTTAACTCATAGTCAAAGTGCATTGGCAATTGCAACGAACCCTGTGTTCCATGCTCTCACTAAGCACATTGAGGTGCATTATCATTATGTTAGGGAGAGGTTCTCTACTGCAGAGATCAACTTGGCATATGTGCCCACGCAGGAGAACATTGTAGACCTTTTTACGAAGGCTCTGCATAGGGAGAAGTTTGAAGCTTTCCGCAAAACTTTGAGCTTACCTCCTTTTGTGCATTGATTCCACATAGCTTGGCACTTCTTTATACATGAGTACCACCTCCTTGTTCACTGCATCACTCCCAAGGGGGATTTGTTGATATATTTAGGTAGTGATGTGTGTGGACATTGTAGGACCGTTGGGGCACCTTTTTCCCTCTTTAGGAGGTTTTTTTTCCCCGTCTTGTATATAAGCCTATTGCCCTAATGGGCTACTTATCTTTGTACATTCTAGTGGTAATACATTTCAGCATTTTGTGTTGTGCGCTAAGCTTCTTCTTCTTCCTTGTGCTGTGTGCGTGCTTCCGACGACATCTAACTCCAACAACTAGGGCAACCTTTTATAGAAAAAATGTGGTTGGAGAAGAAGGCCATGGATGATGGGTCAACATATGCTAGAATTCGTTCAAATGGATTGAATCCCCTACAAGGGATGAGTATCTGTCCAAATTATTGGAATTAGACATATGTGAAAGCATGTGAATAACACAAGGAAGAAGAAGAAGCTTGGAGCACAACACACAATAATGAATCTATTACCACTAGAATGTACAAAGATAAGTAGCTGGTGAGAGAAGCAGACATGTAAACAAACTGGGGGAAAAAAACCTCCTAAAGAGGGAAAAAAGTGCTTTGGTGGTCCTAGAGTGTTCACACACATCACTACCTAAATATATCAACAAATCCCCCTTGGGAGTGATGCAATGAACAAGGAGCTGGCACTCATGTATAAGGAAGTGCCAAGCTATGTAGAATCAATCCACAAAGAAAGTAAGCCCAAAGCTTTGTGGAAAGCTTCAAACTTCTCCCTAGGCAAAGCCTTCGTGAAAAGGTCCGCAATGTTCTCTTGTGTGGACACATCTACCAAGGTGATCTCTCCAGTAGAGAACCTCTCCTTGACATAATCATAATGCACCTCAATGTGCTTAGTGTGAGCATGGAATATAGGGTTCCTCGCAACTACCAATGTGCTCTGATCATCAGTGAAGATGGTGGTGGAAGAAGACTGACCAACACCCAAATCAGCCATAAGGCATCTGAGCCACACATACTCAATAGATGCTATGAAAGTTGCCCTATACTCAACTGGAAGTGGCCACAATAGGCTTCTTCTTTCTCAACCAAGATATACATGAGCTACCATGCATGAAGCAAAAGCCACTAGTGGACACACGAGTGTCATAGCAACCAGGCTAGTCGCTGTCAGAAAAAGCATGCAAATTTGGCAGTAGTGATCCCTCCTTGGGATAAAACAATCCAAGTAGTCGTGTACCACTCAAGTAGTGAAAGATGTGCTTAACCACCTACCGATGCTTGACACCTGGGCTATGCATAAACCTGCTCATTTGTGAGACAACAAACTGAATATCTGGGTGAGTAATGCATAAGTAAAGCAAGCATCCAACAACTTGTTGATAGAGAACAACATCAAATGCATCTCCAGCATCATGAAGACTCAATGTAAACCTATCTCGATAGGAGTGGCAATAGGCTTCCAGTCTTTAAGGCCAAAACATTGCAATAATGTGTCAATATATTTCGTTTGACACAAAGCTATTCTGACATCAAGGAAGAGCTTTGTTGAATATGTCTACGACATTATCTTGTGTAGGCACATATACCAAATCAATATCTTCAACATGAAGGTGCTCTCTGACATAATTCTTGAAAATGTGAACTATGCAAGCTTTAGGTGGATAAAGGGTTCAAAAGACCTTAATATGGAGAAAAGTCATGACTTAGATCACTTAGGGTGGTCTCAAGGTTGGGCAAGGTCATGCAAGGCAATCGTAAAGTGGTGGAAAAGTCAGGAGAGGCATCCAAAAGTTATAAAAAGAGGTGAAGAGTCATCAAATGCATGGATGTCTTATAGGTCATTGAAGAGCAAGAGACATCAAATGCATAGAAGTCTTATAGGTCATGCAAGTCTTATAGGTCATGGAAGTCTTCCCCACCAAACCTCCACAACATCTTGATGGGCCAACCTGAAAATAAGTCATTAAGCAAAATTATCAAATCAAATTGCTCATGCAAGATGCTCATGGAATTAATTTTTTCATGCAAGATGCTCATGGAATTAATTTAATTTCAATCTGGTATTTAAGACATATCAAATCACAAAGTTAAGCTATTAACCATTTCGGTCAACAAATCATTAATCTAAGTTCCAATCATTTATAAATTTTGCAAAGATCATCATGAAACAAAATTTTTCATCATTCATTCAAAATTAGATTTCCTTTTATATAAGTATTCACATATAATCAATCAATCATATCAAAGAAATCAACTAGATCTACTCATACAAACATCCACCTTGTTTGCCCACTTTCTGATCACTAGATGTGTTTGCCACAACTAGCTTTTTCCATGTCCAACTTCATACAAGTGTAATTCATAGTCATCATGCATGTGATATTCATAAATACCTTTTCGGGGTGAAAGAAGGTATAAAATTCCATTCATCATGTTTGTGAGTTTCATAAACCTTTTTGGGATGAAAGAAGGTATAAACTTTGGTTCATAATATTTTTGGTGTTTACATTTGCAATTTTTTTGTTTTAAGAGGAAACGTTGAACCCCTTATTCCGAGCTAAGGATCTAGATGCATGTAGGAGGAAGACATAGGATCTCACAAACAAGAGTCATGCATCTATATGCTCATATGTATATAAGAAATACTTTCCTCATTTCAAATGAATTGCAAATACTTTTTGTTCACATCAAATCCCTACTCAATTCATAAACTAGAAACATAAATCAAGTTTTGTATTCCTACTTTTGCTAAATAGAATCACTTCATAATTTGATAAATCAAATTCTAGATTATTTAATCATAATTTTATCATGAAATGCATATGATATGCATAGATAAAACACATAGAAAATCAAGTTCATAGATAAATACCAGCTACGAAAATATAGGCTTGAACTTTGATCTTCACATTTTAATCCACCTCTTCAAAATCGTAATCCAAATCATCATAAAAGTATCTTTAGTTTTCTGACTCAAATCATCATCAATTTTGTTGGCATGCATTAAAACTAGGAAAAATAATCAATTTTTATAATGAGAAGTATGTCGTAAAGAGAGAACTCCCACTTCAAAAATCAAGCAAATTATATCTTATGTTTGAAAACCCTTTATACCAATATACATGCATTATAAAATTCAAGTGAAAACATGTTAGTTTTTTACACTTTTTGTCATTTTTTGAAAATTTAGGAGCTCAAAACGTGCCCAAAATTTTGATTTATTTAACATTAACATCTCCAAAATCTATATGAGAAATATAAAGTGATAAAAGATCATGTATAGAAAATAAAAATTGAAGATGTGTTCGATGGAGGATCTCACATATCATTCCAAAATGCAATAGAACATAGTTTCATTATGCGAATTGCTTTGGAGCATTTGTATAAGCACCAAAAATATCATAGATTTTCAAATCAACTCACAAATTTCTTGATCTATGTCTACACCACCCTCATTGGATGCATTTGATTCAGTTTGAGACTATTTCAATCTCTCTTCTTCTTCTTCTTCTTCTTCTTCTTCTTCTTCTTCTTCTTCTTCTTCTTCTTCTTCTTCTTCTTCTTCTTCTTCTTCTTCTTCTTCTTCTTCTTCTATATCAACAAGAGCTCTATCCTGATACAAGTATATACCAAGTTCTATAGGATCATGCATAAATCTTCTTATTTGTCTATGATTAGCTATCTCACATAGATCTCGAACTTTTGCTTTATCATATTGATGGTCACCTTCCTCAAGTGCCCTATCTTTGTTAAGGCAAAATCATAAACAAGAATATCTACATCATCCATTTTAAGAGTTGATGTACTCCAAATATTCTTTTTCTTTTTTGAGCCTCTTTGTTTGGTATCACATACTATTTGTAAGTTATAGCTATTTCTGAATGCACACCATTTGAGCCTATTTTTTCATCCTTGGGCCTACATAAATGTTCCTTTTAGGTGGATGAATGAAGCTTTGATAGTCCTTGTTCTAGGAATAATAGTTGGAAAATGCACCACATTTTGGTGAAATTTTGTCTAGATGCTTGTTCTTTTATTAAAACCCTTCTTTTTCTATTCATAATCTGAATTATCATGCTGCATTATGTTCGCAAAAAGGATTAATAACTAAAACATTCCAAATGGCATATCTTTGTTGGGCTCATAATCCTCATTTAAAGACTCAAATATGATCATATTCTTACATCTTGAAATAAAAACATATTTTTTCAAATATGAATATACCATTTGATGTAGAATCTTAAAAACCCAAAGATCGACTACTCACTTACTTGATTTGGATACCCGTAGTTATAGATATGAGTGGTCAAAGTTATGTAAAAAAGTCAAACTTTATACTTGGCATCGAATTTATGCATAACTTTATACTTGGCATCAAGTTTATGCATAACTTTATACTTGGCATCGACTTTATGCATAAAGTCGATGCCAAGTATAAAGTTTGAATTTTTTCCATACCTTTGACCACTCATATTTATAACTATAGCTATCCAAATCAAGCAAGTGAGTAGTTGATCTTGGAGTTTTTAAGCATTCTGCATCAAATGGTCCATTCATATTTGGCAAATTATGTCTTTATTGCAAGATATAAAAATGTGAGCATATTTGAGTCTCTAAATTAGGATTTTGATCCCTACAAAGAAATGCCATTGGGAATGTTTTAGTTATTAATTCTTTTTGGGAACATAATGTGGCATGATAATTCATATCAACTACTCATGTGCTTGATTGGGATACTTATGTTTATGGAAATGAGTTATTAGAAACCCCAAAATTTACTACTCACTTGCTTGATTTAGATACTTATAGTTACAGATATGAGCAGTCAAAGTTATGGAAAATGTCAAACTTTTATACTTGGCATCGACTTTATGCATAAAGTTGATGCCAAGGATAAAGATTGGCTTTCTTCATAGATTTGAACACTCATATCTATAGATATACACATCCAAATCAAGCACTTTGTAGTCAAGTACTCATATCTGTATTCAAGAACTTTTCTTTGACGAGTGACTTCAAATAGGAAGGTGATTCCCAAGATCTAATGGAAGGGCTCCATAATTATACTCAGATCTTGCACAATATTACTATATGTAGGTTAGACATTGATTTCTTCTATAGAATGTATGAATTTCAAAAAGAAGCCAATCTAAAGCATTAGCTTCTTTTGAAAAAGGACCTTTTTTACGAACAATTGGATGCCATGCATCCACTTCTTGGATAGTTTTTTATGTAGTAAAGTAGGGGCTATTTGAGAAGAATTCGATGTCTCGCATCCGCTTCCAACATAAAGTCAATGCTTGGCATGGACCTTCAGCTTAAAATTAATGGTGAAAATCATGTTTTTATGAAAAAGATCCAGAACTTTTCACAAAGGCTCTGCCTAAGGAGAAATTTGAAGAGTTTTGCAAATCTTTGGGCTTACTTCCTTTTGTGGAGTGCTTCCATGTAGCTTGGCACTTCCTTATACATGAGTGCCAACTCCTTGTTCACAACATCACTCCTAGGAGGGATTTGTTGATATATATAGGTAGTGATGTGTGTGAACACTCTAGGACTGTCGGGGCACTTTTTTCCATCTTTAGGAGGTTTTTTCCCCCGGCTTGTATATATGCCTATTGCCCTAATCGGGTACTTATTTTTGTACATTCGAGTGGTAATACATTCAATATTGTGTGTTGTGCTCCAAGCTTCTTCTTCTTCCTTTGTGATGTTTGCATGCTTTCACAGATGTCTAACTCCAACAAGAGCGGATTTCAAAGCTCATTGAGGTGATTGAGTATGAGAATGTGCTAATGTATGAATGATTTGAGACATGCAAGTGCAAAGAAATTAAGTAATTTAACAAATTTTAGGAAGATTTCCTTTTTGTTTTGAGTGGGATAAATCTAGCTTTGTTCCATAGGAAGCAAAGATATGAAAATAATAAAATCAATAGTTTCTTTGTCTATAGGAATGCTACGGGATTGATGAGTATTTTGTTCTATAGAAAGAAAATATGTGGAAAGAAAAATGTAAATAATGTCCTAGTCTACAAGAGTGTTTCGAGATTGATGCATTATATCAAACGAAACTGCTATAGATGATGAATTCACTACCTTGGAAGAATCTAAATCCATTAATGAATGATCATTGGAATGAATCTAAAAGAGTACTAGTGATGCTAAGGTAAATTCCTATACAAAATATACCAAAAAATAAGATATCAAAGTAGTTTCTAACTCAATAAATTAAATTCATCCAAATAGGAAAGATGGATGAATAAGAACTCAAACATTTGCAACCCTCAGCCTATAAACACTTGATCTCACACTTGATCTCACTCCACCTTCTTGTAAGCTTCATAATTGATTCATAATTCTTATACAATCTTGTAATAATTTGTAAGATCTCGTAAATGCTCGTACAATCTTGTAAATGCTCGTAACATTTTGCAAAAGAAAATACATTACGAAAAACTCATAATCAAAATCCTATTTATAGATACTCACACTTACACTCACGCATGCATTCACATAGATTTTAGTTAACTCTTACACTACCACACAAATGCTCATGCACACTCACACACACACACACAATTTCATGCATACACTCCACATCACATAGTTAATTAGGTAGTTACACACACACGTAATTAGTTCACACACTTAAGTAAAACACCACATACACTTCACGTTTACATAGACTCCCACTTAACTAATCACACGTGTCTTTTTTATTTGGTTTGTTTTTTATTACTTCTTAATTCATTTTCACTTTTAATTTAGGTTTAGATTAAGGTTTAATTTAAATAGATGCTTTATTATTTACAAACACACATTGGTATTTAGGGTAATATTCACTCATATAGTCACTTACGGATGCACATATAGTTAAGGTTATTCAAACTTAGGTTAATTATTTTTGGGTTATGTAAACCGCTTGGGGGTTTTCTCAAATGGGGTTTATCCTCATAGAGTCTTTATAAACACATACACATTAGTCTTTAGGGCACAAACACAATCACATATAGAGTTTCATAAACACATCACATTCAGGGTTTTTCACATTTCATTTCACACAAATTCATAGGATTCACATAAACACATTAACTCCTAACCGCATACACACACACACACACACACACACACACACACACACACACACATATATATATATATATATATATATATATATATATATATATATATATACACACACACACACTCACACATATGCATATAGTATATTTTTTTGTTATCCACATATACGGTTCACATATATAAACATACATAGTGCATACATATGTCATTAGTAAGGGTTATGTATGGAGGGTTCAAATGGACATAGTCATTATAGGTTCCTCATAGACATAAAATGTTTGCATGTCAGGAAAAGTTCACATGATTATGAAGGGTTCTCTTACATGATCATGGAGGGTATATGATCATGAACATGGAATTCTTCTTCACGTACACGTCTAACATCCATGGCCTTTTTTTCTCATCGTAAACAAGTTCATAACATAAACTCATAGATTAGTTACCCTTAATCTATGTACACAATCATACTCATTACTTATCATCCCTTCATGTTCTATTTATAGCACATCTTCCTCTTTTTATTTGCCTATAGTACTAAAGAAAGATATCATTCAAATCAAAATGTCACATTTTGAGAATTTTAGAGATCACCAATCTTTAAGAATACTTTAATTTTTCTCAATGTGAGTCAAAGTGAGAAATCCATCTGATACCGCACTTGGTCTGTCATGAAACCCATACAAAATAATCCACTTGAATCCTTCTTGAGTACCTCTTAGTACTTCATCCTCATTTTAAACCCATATTGCATGATCCCCTTGCTCAAAGGGTTCCCAAATCTCTAAATATGCAGGATCAATCCTACGCTTCCCTTTAATGAACTCAAGTAGCTTACTAGTGATCTGAGTAAAACTCAATCCGTTGAGCATAGGCATGCGACTAAGTGAATCAAACACTACATTAAACTTTCCCTTCATATACCTAAGCTCATAATCAAACTCTTAAAGGGTCTTTGCCCATCAATCCTTACGAACTTTAAGGTTTGTTTGATTAGAGAGCCATTTAGTACTCTCTTGATCAAACAGTATCATAACCTTGGCACCATACAGATAATGACACCACTTCTTCAAAACATGAACAATAGCATATAACTCTTTCCCATAGATGGAGTAATTTCTTTGAGCTAGCTCTAATTCTTACTTCAAATGCTATTGGTCGACCATCCTAAATCAAAATTGCTCCCATAGCATAATAACTCACATTAGTATTAACCACAAAGGGTTGGTTGAGATCTACTATCTGTAATAATGGAGCTATAGCTATTATGACCTTTAATCTTTGCACATTTCTTCTTTGTTCATCTCCCCACGAAAAGGCTTTCCCTTTGCCTTTAATTTGATCCATCATCGGAACAACAAGCTTGGCATAATTCTTGACAAATTGTCAATAGAATCTAGATAAACCTAGGAAGACCTGAAGTTCTTCCAGGTTTTGAGGGTGAGGCCATTCCATAATAGCTCATACCCTTTCAGGGTCCATTTGAATTCGATGTTTGGAGTTTATATGACCAAGATATTGAACTTTGTGTTGAAAAAATTCACATTTTGTCTCTTTAGCAAAAAAGTAATTTTATCGTACCACTTGGAAAAATGACAGTAAGTGTTCCAAATGTTCATCCTCTAACTAACTGTAGATGAGTATATAATCTAGAAAGTCAATTACAAACCTGCCTAGGTAAGGCTTCAAAACAGTATTCATGAGAGTCATGAAGGTGGTTGGAGCATTAGTGAGACCAAATGGCATCACTAAAACTCATAATGTCTATACCTAGTCCTAAAAGCAATCTTAGATACATCTTCTACTTTTATATGTATTTGATCATAACCAGATTCCAGATCAAGCTTAGTGAAATACTTAGCTTCTTATAATGGTCAAATAGATCATCCAATATAGGCATTGAAAATCTATTCTTAATCGTGACTTTATTCAATGCTCTATAGTCAATGCAAAGTTGCATAGAGCCATCTTTTTTCTTTACTACAAGCATTGGTGATGTCCATAAGGAATTACTAGGCCTAATGAGTCCTTTGCCTAAGTAATCCCATATTTGACTCTCTACCTCCTGATGTTGTGCTAAACTAAGTCTATAAAGAGGCTTACAAATAGGTTTAGTGTCAACAACTAGGTCTATGGCATGGTCAATGTATCCCCTAATAGGTGGCAATCCTTTAGGTAAGTCAACAGGAAACACATCTTAATATTCAAACATGAATTGTTTAAAACTTTTAACTACTCTTTCAGGCAAGAAAGAATAATAGAAAGAGTTTCCCATAGTTACATTATGGTGAAAAAAAAGATATATATGAAATGCCAAAGTCATCAACAGGCTGATGAGCATCTAATACATATAAAGCATAAATGTCTTGTACATCATGTGAATCAATCAAAATGTCTAATTAAATGCATGAAATGAGGGGTGTACTCGGTACATCTCTTTCACCCTGAATACAAAATTTACTTCCTGCTTTAATAAATTCAATAGTATTGTTCTGATAACTATGTTTGAGTGATTCTCCTAAACCTCATAACCATTCTTTGCCCAAAAATAGGTTTGTACTATCCATATTCATTATTAGGAAATCCAAGTGATCAACATATCCTTGCATCTTGATTTCCAAATTGGATACCATAGTATCCCATACTCTTATATCGTTCCCTTGCATCATTGATACAATGTAATTATGTGCATTAGGCTATTGGGAATCTTGAGCTTTTTGACTACAGCACAATTTATGAAATTATAAGTTGTTGAATCATGAATCATGATCTTTACTATAGTCCCATTAACATGACCATGGATATCTACCTCTTTTGGTTTTTCCTAGTTTTTTACTATTTTTGGATTTTCTATAACCTGAGTAACATCTAAAGATGAAGTTCGGGTTTGCTTTCTACAGTTTCCATGATTTGGACAATACTAATAGAATTTGAAATTGAAAGAAGTAATTAAAGTATAGAAAATGAAAGAAGAGACTCAAGTTCACTCCCTTATAGCTCTTTTTGATGCTTTGGGAGAAAATTTGGATGGATCTTCAAAACTTTCAATTGTTGGTCGTAGTCCTTGCAAGGCCCAAAAGTCAATTCAAAATGTGCAATTGGCAATCGGGCACTCTAAAAAGCAACGAAATAAGCCAAAAAAGTCTTCACAATCACCAAAAATCACCAAATTGGGGCAAATTTGGGTTCTTCCCAGTCCTTGCCAAAGAACAAATGGATATCCAACACCTAAATCTTTCAACAACAAGTCATACCCAAGTGAAATATCAAAATTTGGACTTTTGCAGCATCCAAATGAGCCTCCGAAAGATATTTCTAGTTCTTGTACAAATATTGAAGAGATTTTTGACCCTCAAGAAAATATCTAGGATTCATGATCTTAGTGTGATTGAAAGCTTAGAGAGTAGGCTTCAAGCTCCAACAAAAATTGCAAGAATATGAAACTCAAGCGAGAAATAGCGCCTTGTTGAAGTAGAGGAGATAGGTGTAGGCTAGAGTGGAAGTAAGAAAAGGGGATCTTGCCACAAGGGTGACTTTGAGGCTTTGGAAAGCAATGGTTTTGATGCCTAAAATTTGGAGAAAACATGGATTCACAGAAGTCATGCCATACTGGAACATGGGCATATCTTGCTTTTGAGAATTGGCCATGGCTATCTCCTTCAACTCCTTGGTCAAAATTGGAAAAAAAATTACCTTCTACCTTCCTTGCAATTCCTCGAGATGCTTTTCTTCTTCCTCCTCTTCCCTTAGAGAGGGATATGCTTGAAGTGCTTTATTCCCATATGTGGGTGCAGAAGTATGAGGAAGCCTCTTTATATAAGATGCTCAAAGATGTGCTTTCTCACTTGAGAGGTGAAGTATAATAAAGTGATAGGTTAGAGATGGTTGAACCACACCCTTGATAGGTAGGAGATGGTTGAACTAGACCCTAAGAGGGAGGATTAGGAAGTAATCCTCAACCATGGCTTTTGAGGCAAGTGGTTAGCCCATCACATTCCTAACCAAGAGGGTGAGTTCAATTCCTTACATTGGTATCAGAGCCCAGGAAGTAGGTTTGGGAAAATTGGATTGACCTAATGGCCTCTAAAAAAGGCGCTTGGGCATCCTCTATATGAAAGGGTACAAAGTCTCGCATGTCGCTTTCACAAGTTAGCTTAACAAGGATTGAGGTGTATCTCTCAATCCGTAGGTCAGATTGAGGCATGTAAGATACTATTGGAAAGCTCTTAGAATGAATTTTCCAAATCTAATGAGCTAGATTAGAAGTGTGAAGCAATTGGGAAACCATGGGTAGCATTTGATTGAGTGTTTAAGATACTGAACATGGGTGAGAATAAGGTTCAAGACTGAGGTTGAGAACAAGGGCTTAAGACACCAAGGTTATGAACAAGAAGGTTCAAGACACCAAGGTTGAGAGCAAGGGTTCAAGAGACCAAGGTTGCGAACAAGGTTCAAGAAACTATGCAAGGTCGAGGACATCAATTCAAGGGTACCTAGGGAGTTCAAGGGAATGATCACCGATGCTAGAGGGATACAAGAGGAGATCATTGAGGACAATGATTGACCAAGGTGGGAGAATGTAACAAAGTGATAGGTTAGAGATGGTTGAGCTACACCCTAA
Organism: Ceratopteris richardii; assembly: GCA_020310875.1. Classification (NCBI taxonomy): domain Eukaryota; kingdom Viridiplantae; phylum Streptophyta; class Polypodiopsida; order Polypodiales; family Pteridaceae; genus Ceratopteris; species Ceratopteris richardii. The sequence continues at coordinate 160,524,439 of CM035408.1, read as the reverse complement.
GATGGAGGATAAGGAAGTAATCCTCAACCATGGCTTTTGGGGCAAGTGGTTAGCCCATCACATTCCTAACCAAGAGGTTGTGAGTTCAATTCCTTACATGAAGGGTTTCATCCCTCTTGGGATCCTTCTTAGGAGCCTTCTTGGGTGGACACAGTGCGTTCAGGGTGTTGTTCTATGCTGCTCCTTGCAAGCATGCACCTTCTTCATCTTCTCAGTGTCTTGTCAAACCTTGCTTCAATATCGATGCTCTAAAATTAGCCCCCGATGACCCTTTTCATCAGGGCAAAAAATGAACCCTACATGGGCCTTGTAAGGATCCCTAATTTTTAGGGATTAAGCTTAATTCTATTTTTGTTTACAGAGACAAAGTGCATTTAATAGGACACTTTTTAGGAGACTAGAGTAGGCTCTTTTTTAGGCTTTACTAGGCCTCTCTCTTTCTTCTTCTAGAGAAAGAACAAGAGAATCTACTTTCCACATCATCAAACTCGTGCATGTATTTGAATAAAAAATTATTTTTTTAAAGTCTCATTTTCATTGTATATTAACTCACAATGGCCCATTTTTTAATATATATGTCAGGAGTCATTTTTTGGGCCCATTTCTTAAAGTTTCTGTTAGAAAAAGTATAATTTTCAAGATCCATCCAAAAGTAAGTGCCACATCATCAAATTCGTGACTATGCTTCCCCCAAAAAATGACTTTTTTCAAATTTCATCATTTTCAGCCATACATAGTGGAAAAATACACTTTAACCCATACACATACAAGAAAACATATTTTTTGAGCAAAACATATGCTTTAGAGTCCCTTCCAACCACTATCCCACTTTGTTTTTGATATTCTTGGTCATTAGCAAATATGATGTTGACATGTATCACAAGCTTCACAGTAGAACGTCCTCATGCTCCTCCATCAACAAGTATCCATGTTCATGTGCTTAGAGAGTTTGTTGCAAATACACAATGCAACAATGATGTCAATTCTCAAATGAACATCACGTCGCTGGAGAGAAAAGTATTGATCTTTGGACTCATGGTTCACTATATCCTCTTGATCCAATATCTTCTTACCATACAACATTCCATAACCTCTCAACTTTACTTCAGTTCATTGGTGCAGGTGAAGCTAGACTATTAGGTTACTGCAAGCGATTATCTACACATTCACATGTTACTGCTAAGTATATATGGAAGAAAAGGAAAGCACAATTTCAAAGTTAAATGCCAATCTCCAGCAGCTCAAAGAGACTCCACTTGGTATCAGATATAGGAAAAGAGCATTGTCATCCTTTGAAGCTCTTTTAGTAGGTGATAGAGCATGCAAATGACGTATATATGCAACAAGGTGAGTGTTTGTTTTGCTTTTATATGTTTTAATGAAGATTTTTAATGTAATATTTCATTGTGTAGGTCATTTATTCAAGAAATAAGTGCTTCATCAACAACACAAGACCAATTCAAGATGATGAATAGTTGTAAAAACAACAAAGAAATCACTTCTTCTATAAATGCACCCTTAGGAAAGTGTATTAGAGTTGTTGTTGAAGCTGAGTTTTTAGAGAAGTTAAAAAACCTTATCAAAGTGCAGGATGTACAAGAAATATGTGAGAAAGTGGGCATCAGTAGAAATGGGTATACTGCAATGTACACCCTTCTGAGCCAAGCCTTACAAGCACAAGGTATTTCTCAAAGTATATTTCCATGCTCATATAAAGTGTCTTGAAAAAAAAACTTCTAATGAGGATGTGACTCGTACTATTAGACAATACTTATTCATAGAAGACACTATGCCTACCTCTATTTATCATCCAAATATTCCCAAGAAGCAATCAAAGATCCTATCTACGCAAGGAGTTACTTACACTAAATTCAACAATATATTTGTGGATCTTTAGAAGCTTCAACAAGCAATGGTTCACTTTTATAGTTCAACAATCAGAGGTACCCCTACTACATTTTATTTGGTGTTGAAGTTTTATTGCATTCAAGTGTCATATTAAGGTAATGTTTCCTCTTTTGTGCAAAATGTAATGATAAGTTAAAGTTCATACGAAAGCTTTATGAGTGTTAAATCATAAAGGGTCAGTGTTTGGAAAGGTTGAGTGTGATGCTAATGAATGAAGTTATCGACCATGCAATGAGTGATGAAACTTTAGTATCCGCTTCCCATTTTACTTATAGTGTGCAATCATAGAGAGATATCTGGTGGTTAGGTGCTATAGAAGTTCCCAAAGAAATAAACAATGTTATTTCATGGATTTTTAATAAGACTCCATGGATTACAGAAGTAATTGTTACACTTATGAGTTCCTCGAGTAGCTTTGATGTGAACCTTTTCCTTATACATGGGCACTTTTTACTCTAGTGATGGCTAGCGTTTTTTCCCCCATGTTACTGTTGATATATTTAGGTAGTGATGTGTGTGAACACTCTAGGACCGCCGGGGCACTTTTTTCCCTCTTTAGGAGGTTTTTTTCCCCCGGCTTGTATATACGCCTATTGCCCTAATGGGCTACTTATCTTTGTACATTCTCTAGTAATATATTCAGTCTTGTGTGTTGTGCTCCAAGCTTCTTCTTCTTCCTTGTGCTGTTCGCGTGCTTCCGCAGACGTCTATCTCCAACAATTGGTATCAGAGCAGGTCGTCACTTCTTCTAGGGTGCCGTCGACACTCCTCCGTTTGCAGTCTCAGATTCGCACAAAATTTGGTGAGCACACTCAGGGTGTTTCCGAGATCAAAACAGCTTTGCTGTGTGGTGCCGAAATCGCGATCTGAGCTCGTTTCGGCCTCCGAACGCACTATCGTAGCGCTTGTGCAGGCTATTTCGTCCTTTTGTGCCAAAGGTATATACCAGTTTTTGTTCGCCAGTTTAAGCATCTCGAAGTCTGCTACAGGTCTAGTAGAACTCGTCTAGGCAGTTCTGTTCAACTTTTTGAGATACAGTCAATTTTCTACATCAAGGTATTTTAGTCACCGGCCATGGCTGAAAGCAGTGATGTATTCCGTATGTTGGCTGTTGAGGATAAGTTGGATGGTACCAACTACCCATTATGGGCTTATATGATGCGACATGTACTGGTTGCAAAAGGATTGTGGAACATTGTGCAGGGTGTTGAAAGACGTCCTGTTACACCTGTAACGACAGGTACTGCAAATACAGGTGTTGGAGCTGATGAAGATGGTGTCGAAGATGATATTTCGCAGATTCCTGTTCGTGCTGCTGTTTCTGTTGCACCTACTGCAGAGCAGATTCGTTGGGATGGCAGAGATGCCCAGGCACATGCATTGATAGCCTTGTCTGTCAAACGTGCCATTATTCCTCACATTCGCTCTTGCAGAACAGCAAAGGATGCTTGGGATACACTTACCACTTTGTACCAGGCTAGGAATGAGGCTCGTGTTGCTTACCTCCGAAAACAGTTGGAGAGTGAGCACATGAATGAAGGTGATTCTATGGACAGTTTTCTTACAAAGACCAAAGAGCTGAAGGAACAATTGATTTCTGCTGATGAGGTTATACCAGATAGCTCACTTGTGCAGACTGTTCTGAATGGTCTTCCTGATTCATATTAGAGTTTTGCCTCTACTCTTCGGTTGATGATGAAAGGCAATCCGAATGCCTTGTCATTTGAGGAATTAGTCTCTATTATGTTGCAAGAAGATCAGTCCAGGCAGAACAGGTCCATTATGCGTGTTGCAGATCAAGCTTTCCTGGCTAGTCAGAAGGGCAAAGGAAAATGGAGCTCTTCTACTAGTAAGCAGAAATCTGCAAATGCTGCACAATCGAAGAACCAGGATAAAGATGAAAAGAAATCAGAAAAGCAGAAATTGTTCTGCAAGTACTGTAAAGGAAATGATCATATTATAAAGAACTGTCCAAAACTGGCTGCTAAAGAGGCAAAGAAGAAAGAGGCTGGAATGGTTGTTGCAGAGGCCTCTACACCAAAAACAGAGTCTGCAAATCTTGTGCAGGAAGAAGAATGGGCGTTTACTACTGTCTGCAGTTTTGACCCATCTTCTCATGATCAATGCATGTCTGCAGTAGACTCAGATGTTTGGTACTTTGACAGTGGGGCGACCAAACATATTACCTCGCAGCGTAGTTTCTTCTCTTCACTCGAGCCTGCCCCTACAGGGAATACTGTCACATGCGCCAATAACTCCTCTTATCCTGTTATGGGAGTTGGTAAGATCATTCTGACTACTGCTGATGGTAGTTCTTTCACTTTGTCAGATGCTTTATTTGTGCCAGGGATCAAAAAGAGCCTGTTATCAGTTTCTGCATTAGCCAAGATTGGCTTGGTTGTGAAATTCGTCGATGACAGGTGTACAGTCCATGATCTCTCAAATGGCGATGTGATTATTGCTTCTGGCATTTTATGTCGTGGGCTATATAAGCTCATAGACTATGAAAGATCTGTGAATGATTCGGCATGTGCAGTTCATGATTCTCAAGCTATGTCAGATGCAAAGCTTTGGCATGCACGATTTGGTCATCTTAATTTTGATAGTTTGTTACGCCTACAGAAATCTGAAATGGTGTCCTCTTATCCCAAACTTGAGGCACCTGGAAAACATGTTTGTGAAGGCTGTATTTTGGGCAAAATGCTGCGTTCTTCCTTTCCAAAAGATGGTTCAGTTCGGGCTACGCAGAAATTGCAGCTTGTACATAGTGATGTCTGTGGTCCTATGCAGACACCCTCTTTTGGAAATTACCTTTACTTCATGACTTTCATTGATGATTTTTCCAGGCATGCATGGGTATATCCACTCAAAGCAAAGTCCGAAGTGTTCATGTGCTTCAAACAGTTTTTGGTTTTGGCTGAAAATCTGTCAGCATGTAAAATGGGCACCCTCCATTCTGATCGAGGGGGGGAATATATGTCTTCAGATTTTAATGCATTTCTGGCTGAACGTGGGATAAAACACCAGTGTACAGTGCCGTATACACCTCAACAGAATGGAGTTGCTGAACGAAAGAACAGGTCACTCATGGAGATGGCGAGGTGCATGGTCAAAAGTCAGGCTTTACCACATAGTTTCTGGCTTGAGGCTGTCATGTGTGTAGCATATGTACTGAACAAGTGTCCCACTAAAGCGTTGCAGTCTATCACTCCATATGAGGCTTGGCATGACCCCAAGCCATCTGTTGCTCATCTGCGTGTTTTGGGTTGTTTGGCATATGCATTAGTGCCTGAACAACATCGCAGAAAATTGGATGATAAGGCAGTAAAATGTATTTTTGTTGGGTACAGTTCTGAAAGTAAAGGCTATCGTCTATATCATCCACAGACTAAACGCATTCTGGTTAGCCGTGATGTTGTCTTTGTGGAAGATGCTATTCAGCCATTGCTTTCATGTACTAAGGAGACATCTGTTAGCTCCAAAGACATGTATGATACTTTGATGCCTCTTTTTACAGGTGGATAAGCTAGTGCTGGTGCTAATGAGACAACTTCTCAACCTTTGCAGGTTTCATATGATGATGTAGATCATTCCATTTCTGATGCAGATTTACATGATGCACTTGTTGATGAGAGAGCTGATATTGAGCAAGCAAAAACTATGCCAAAATGGCTGGTGCAGACTTTGCGTGACAGCAAATTAGATGCACCTTTGTCATATCGTACTCGTTCAGGCTCTCATAGTGGTTCCTTTGCATCAGATTCCTATGCTATGGCTGCATCTAGTCTCTGTGATGAGAATGAGCCTGTTTCTTTTGATGAAGCACAAAATTCAGAAAATTGGATGGCTGTTATGCAATCTGAATAAAATGCTATAATGAAGAATGGTACATGGTCTTTATGTGACTTGCCTCCTGGCAAGAAGGCCATTGACACTAAGTGGGTATACAAGCTGAAGCGTAAACCTGATGGTACAGTTGACAGGTATAAGGCTAGGCTTGTTGCAAAGGGTTATGCACAGGAAAGAGGCATTGATTTTGATGAGACCTTTGCACCTACATGCCGTATGACTACTGTTCGCAGCATTCGTGCACTTGCAGCCCATCATGGTTGGAATGTACATCAGTTGGACATTAAAACAGCATTTCTGAATGGTGACTTGCATGAAGAAGTGTATGTTTTTCAGCTCCGTGGCTTTGTGCAAAAAGGGCATGAAAACCAGGTTTGCAGGTTAAAGAAGGCATTATATGGTTTAAAGCAAGCACCACGTGCTTGGTATGAGAAGATACATGCCTATCTGATTGCACATGGTTTTGAGAATAGTCCAACTAAAAGCACCTTATATGTTAAGCGTGCAAATGATGTGCTTCTGATCATTGTTGTCTATGTTGATGACATGCTGCTCACTAGTCCTATTGAGACACATATTGCTGATTTTAAGGCTGATTTGCATGCCTCATTTGAGATGTCTGATTTGGGGCATTTGCATCACTATTTGGGCATTCAGTTTATGCATGTTGATGGTGGAATGGCTTTGTGTCAAACGAAATATATTGACACATTATTGCAGCGTTTTGGCCTTGAAGACTGTAAGCCTATTGCCACTCCTATGGAGACAGGTTTACGATTGAGTCTTCATGATGCTGGAGATGCATTTGATGCTGTTCTCTATCAGCAGGCTGTTGGATGCTTGATTTACTTATGCATTACTCGGCCAGATATTTAGTTTGCTGTCTCACAGATGAGCAGGTTTATGCATTGCCCAGGAGTCACGCATTGGAAAGCGGTTAAGCGCATCTTTCGCTACTTGAGTGGTACTCGGCTACTTGGGTTGTTTTATCCCAAGGGGGGATCACTACCGCCAGATTTGCATGCTTTTTCTGACTCAGATTGGGTTGGTTGCTATGACACTCGTGTGTCCACCAGTGGTTTTTGCTTCATGCTTGGTAGCTCATGTATATCTTGGTTGAGCAAGAAGCAGCCTACTGTGGCCACTTCCAGTTGTGAGGCTTAGTATAGGGCAGCTTTCTGTTGAGTGTGTGTGGCTCAGACACCTTATGGCTGATTTGGGTGTTGGCCAGTCTTCTGCCACCACCATCTTCACTGACAGTCAGAGCGCATTGGCAGTTGCGAGGAACCCTGTGTTCCATGCTCGCACTAAGCACATTGAGGTGCATTATCACTATGTCAGGGAGAGGTTCTCTGCTGGGGAGATCAGCTTGGCATATGTGCCCACGCAGGAGAACATTGCAGACCTTTTCACGAAGGCTCTGCCTAGGGAGAAGTTTGAAGCTTTCCGCAAAGCTTTGGGCTTACTTCCTTTTGTGGAGTGATTTCCACATAGCTTGGCACTTCCTTATACATGAGTGCCAGCTCCTTGTTCACTGCATCACTCCCAGGGGGGATTTGTTGATATATTTAGGTAGTGATGTGTGTGAACACTCTAGGACCGTCGGGGCACTTTTTTCCCTCTTTAGGAGGTTTTTTTCCCCCGGCTTGTATATACGCCTATTGCCCTAATGGGCTACTTATCTCTGTACATTCTCTAGTAATATATTCAGTCTTGTGTGTTGTGCTCCAAGCTTCTTCTTCTTCCTTGTGCTGTTCGCGTGCTTCCGCAGACGTCTATCTCCAACAGTTACCACATACTTGATACTCTCATTTGTACTTAGGAATATCATTCAACTCTTACTTCAGTTCAGTTCATCATCAATAGAGAGAGTTATTCCAGCCACCTTGCTGCATTTGTCCTCCTTGTGTGTGCTTCTCATGTGTCTCTCGCACTTCTACACACACTCTATTCCAGCCATCATCTTCTCCATGTGCCTTGTTGCGTTTGTGTGCTCCTTGTGTGTCCTTCTGGTGTGTCTCTCGCACTTCTACACACACAATCTATTCCAACCATCGTCTTCTCCGTATGTCTTGCTGCGTTTGTGCTCCTTCTGTGTGATTCTCGTGTGTCTCTCGAAATTCTATACACACCGAACAGTGATATCAGAGCAGGTTTAGCTACTTCTCAAGTTTCGTTTTTTGCATCGCGGTGCACACACTTTTAATAGTGCAAATCGACTTCGGAGCATAGAACTGTGAATTTCAGCAGCCAAGAAATAGTTCGACTAGGTGCGTTGGGGTTTTACCCCCATTTCGAAGCCATTCGTGAAGTCCGAATTGCCATTAGAGTGATGGTTTGTGAGTTGAAATTTCAGCATTCATTTTAGCTTTCGTCGAAGTGAAGATTTTGTCACATTCTTGTTCCTTAGTGAAATGGCGGGCAGCAATGACTTTTTGGCATGCTTCAAGATAAAGATAAGCTTGATGGGACCAACTATCCGATATGTTCTTACATGATGAAGCATGTTCTTGTTGCTAAACAACTTTGGAACATACTGGCAGATGTAGATCGAAGACCCATAAGTTCTTCTACTTCACAGTCTACTGTCACAGATGGAGCTTCTTCTTCGAGTACAGTGGTTTCTCCTTCTCCACCTACACAAGAGCAACTTAGATAGGATGGAAAAGATGCTCAAGCTCATGCTTTGATTGCGCTTTCAGTGAAGCATCATATAGTTCCACACATTCGGTCATGTTCTACATCGAGATAAGCATGGGACGCTCTTGCTTCTTTGTATGTTGTGCATAATGAAGCACATGTTGCATACTTGAGGAAGCAACTTGAGGATGTATGTATGGCTGAAAATGAGTCGGTGGATGTGTATGTGAAACGCATCAAGGACTTGAAAGAGAAATTGGCAAACATAGATGAGATTATTCCAGATGCATCACTCATTTCTACAATTTTTCTTCGGAGACCTTATTGCCATGCTGCACACCTAGGAATCCTCCCTTTTTTCTTTTTCAAAGCTTTGCCACTACACTCCGTTTGGTTGCAAAAGGGAATCCTAATATGTATGCATTTGATGAGGTTGTGTCTCTTCTTTTGCAAAAAGAGCAATCTAGAGTGAATAGGAGTGGTTTGAATGAGGGAACACAAGCACTTGCTATCTCACAAAAGGGGAAAGGAAAGTATGGTTCAACTTGGGTTCATCAAAACCAAAGCCTCAAGCTTCCTCTTCCACTCATTCCTCTAAGGATGCCGATTTGCAAAAGAACAAGAGATGCAAATATTGTTGGAAGTCTGGTCATACTATTGATGAGTTTAGAAAGCTTGCTAAATGCAATGAAAAGAAGAAGGAATCTGGCATGTCTATTGCTAAAAATTTAGTAAATGCAAAGAATGATGAAGCTAACATGGCTCAATATTTTTGGGCATGTGTTATTACATGTTATTAGGATGCATCTTTGCATTCTAAATGTATGGTTGTGGGTGAGACTGATTCAGATTGGTTCTTTGATAGTGGTGCTTCAAAGCATATAACATCATGCAAAAGACTTTTTGCCTCTTTGAAAGATGCATCCAAAGGAGAGCATGTGGTCAGTGCAAAAAATGCCTCTTATCCTATCATTGGAGTAGGAGAAATTGAGCTTATGGCTGCAAACGGAGGTGTGATTCTCTTGAAAACTGCATTGTATGTGCCTGGTACAAAGAAGAATTTAATTTTAGTTCCCTTGATTGCCAAAGTTGGACTTCATGTACACTTTGTTGATGATAAATGTATGGTTCATAATTTTAGCAATGGTGATGTTATCGTGATGTCCGGTACATTATGTAATGGCTTATATCGCATGGATACATACAAGAGGGCTACTGCGAATGCCTTAGTTGCTCATACTTCTTCCATGGCTGAAATGGAGCTTTGGCATACTCATTTTGGTCAGTTAAACCTTCAATAGTTTGCTCTACTTGCAAAAGAAGGACATGGTTATTGGCTTGCCTACACTTGAGTCCATTAAAAATCATGCATGTGAAGGTTGCATTCTTGGAAAAATGCAGCATGCTTCTTTTCCAAAAGATGGTCATACACACACTACAAGAAAATTGCAGCTTGTTCATAGTGATGTATGTGGTCTCATCAAGACTCCATCTTTTGGGAAGCATGTATATTTTGTTACCTTCATTGATGATGCTACTCGCTATACATGGGTGTATCCTATGAATGCAAAGAATAAGGTATTTTCTTGCTTTAAAGCATTTTTAGCTATGGCTGAAAATTTTTCTTCACAAAAGCTTTTGACTCTACGCACGGATGGTGGTGGTGAATACATGTCACATGAGTTTAATGATTTTCTTTGTGAAAGAGGTATTTCACACCAATGTACAGTGCCATATACACCTCGGAAAAATGGTGTTGCCGAGCATAAAAATAAAACACGTTTTGAAATGGCATGATGTATGGTTAAAGAAAAGCATCTTCCTAATAACTTTTGGATGGAAGCGATCATGTGTGCAAATTATGTGTTGAACGTTGCCCTACAAAAGCATTGAGAGTCATCACTCCTTATGAGGCTTGGAATGGTCATAAGCCTATGGTTAGTCATATGCGTGTGTTTGGTTGTTTGACATATGCTCTTGTGCCATCACAACAATGTCACAAACTTGATGACAAGGCAAAGAAATGTATATTTGTTGGTTATAGTGTTGAAAGTAAGGGATATCGTTTGTATCATCCATTAACGAACACAATTATTGTGAGTCAAGATGTGGTATTTGCTAAAAATTTAGTTTTCCCTCTACTCAAATGCAAAAAACAGCCAACAGCTTGCTCACAAGATGTGTTCGATACACTCATGCCTTTGCTCCAAATGAAAGAACTTGGAGAAGCTTGTCGAAGGTAGAAAAGTGCGTTTCGAAGCGATGAAGTTTGGTCAAGCCAACTGGCACAAGACCAGCCCTTGAGCTTTTGGAGACTCAAATAGACCTTATAGGCATGCTATAAGTGCAAAGAAACACACTATGTACCTTGGAGCATCAAGGAGAATGAGTCGATACAAAACAGATAGGTTCGCGGGTCGACTAGCTCAAAAAACTTACTATCTATGGAAGAGACAATGAACTTCAAATGCCCATAGCGACCAGCGTGATTACAATTAGAAAAAATCCTTTTATGGGAGTGATACACATAGGGTTGAGTGTATGGAATGCACAAAAGTATAAGGAATAAGCAAAATATGCTATAGGAATGAATGCTACATTCACCGGTGGTACTTCCTATTTTTCAGGAATACGCAGAGATTGACCCCGAGGCAGAAAAACTGAGATTTCTCCAAATCTGCTGAACCAAATGCTTTGAAAATTTACAGGCATAAACTAGACACTAATAACTTTCCAATGAGTCCTCTTGCACTCAATTTGGAGCTCTGAGGAGAGAGCAGCAGCCTCTGCAAGATTACTGTTGGTGAAGAAGATGATGCAGAAAATTGAAGGAGCAAGACAATGATGGTCACAAGTGTATGTATATTGCTTCCATGTATTTTACAAGTGATTTCAACTCCTTATATAGCCTCTAGGAGTGTTCCACGACTTTTACAACTTGAATTTGAATTCAAATGAAGGTGGGAATGGTTGTTGGAGGGAATCAATTCACTTCCCTACAATCTAGGAAAAGTGAAGATCTTGATTGATCTACTTTTAGGTGATTGATTGCTTGATTGAATGCAACTTCAACCACCAAAATTTCGTGGGATTTTGGCCCTATATTTGTACCTTTACATGTGTACAACTCAAGGCTTTTACAATGGTAAATGAGCCATCAAAATATTCTCAAAAAATACAATAAATGAGCATATGAAAAAGAAATCTCCAACGGATATTCTTTCGACGCGATAGCCTTTGATGTAGATCAAATCCACCTCAAGCATAGTGTAAGCTTGATGTTCCAACAGCTCCCCCTCAAGCTAAAGTATGCTTGAGTCTTCATTCTCTGATAGGTTGAATACCTGCCATAGCTTTGAATCTACAAAGCTTTATTCCATCAAGTGCCTTTGTCATCATATCTGCTACTTGCTTTTCAGTCGGAACAAAAGAAATGTCAATCTCCTTTGCCATGAGCTTCTCCCTGATGAAGTGATAATGGACTTCTATATGCTTGGTTCTCGCATGGAAAATAGGATTTGCCGCTAGATGCATGGAACTTACATTATCTCCAAATATGTGAGGTTTGGAACTCACAAGTCCCAAATCTGTATACAATGCTTTTAACCATATTGCCTCTTGAGTTGCTATGGTCAAGCCTCTGTACTCTGCTTCAGTTGAGGATAAAGCAACTGTTGGTTGCTTCTTGGAACTCCATGACACTAGCTTCGAACCTGCAAATGCTAAGTAACCAGATGTACTTTTTCTATCATCCTTAGCTCCTGCCCAATCTGCATCTGAGTAGATTTTGATATCCAAATCTGAAGAGTAAGGATAGAATATACCTTCGTTGATTGTACCTTTGAGATACTTCAGTACTCTCTTAGCCGCATCCATGTGTGGTCTTCTTGGTGAGTGCATGAACTGACTAAGCACTCCCACACTATATGAGATGTCTGCCCTTGTGTGAGTAGCATATATCAAGCTACCTACCAAGCTTTGATACTCTTTTATGTCTTCAATTTTCTCACCTTCATAAACACTAAGTTTATGATTCATCTCCAAAGGTGTACCTGCAGGGTTAGTGTTCTCCATTTTGAACTTGAGAAGAAGATCCTGAATGTATCTTCTTTGAGTCAAATACATTCCTTCATCTGTATATATCACCTGCATACCTAGGAAATATGTGAGCTCACCTAGGTCACTGATTTTGAACTCCTCTTGCATGTGTCTCTTGATCCTTTGAATGCCATTTAGATCATCACCTGTCACAATAATATCATCTACATATACACATAGATAGATAACCTCATTGTGTTCCCTTTTGATGAATAGAGAAGGATCTAAGCTGCTAGCTTTGAACCCTTGATCTTGAAGATATGTAACCAACCTGTAATTCCAAGCTCTTGGAGCTTGTTTCAATCCATACAATGCTTTCTTAAGTCTGCAAACATAAGATGGATGATTAGGGTTTTCAAAACCTGGTGGTTGTGACATGTATACCTCTTCACTTATCCAACCATTTAAGAATGCATTTTTCACATCAAGTTGGAGGAGTCTCCAATTCCTTGCAGCAGCTACACTTATCAATGTCCTGATTGTAGTCATCTTTGCAACTGGTGAGAATGTTTCCTCATAGTCTATACCATGAGTTTGTGAGCATCCTTTGGCAACTAATCTTGCCTTGTACCTGCAAACTGATCCATCTGAATTTCTTTTAACTTTATATACCCATCTGCAACCAATTTCCTTTTGATTCGGCGACATCGGAACCAAATCCTAAGTGTCCATTTCCTTCAATGCATCTATCTCTTCGTTCATGGCCTTTTCCCAATTAGGGTTTCCCTTTGCCTCTTCATAGGTTGAGGGTTCCTCTGAAATAGAGTCTTTTGCCAAGTAGATTGAATGCTTTGTAACAAATGTGGAATCATATCCATACCTTTCTGGTTGTTTCTTCTCTCTTGCTGATCTTCTAGGTGCTTGTTTGGAGCATTCTCCAACCTCTTGCATCTTTGCTTTGCCTCTTGACTTCCATAGCTTGTAATCCCTTTCTCTTTCATCTTGGTCATCGTCTGTATCACTTCTTGGATCCTGGACCTGTGTATCATGCTTGCTTCCTAATTGATGAGAGTCAGAATCAAGATCATATGGTAGTGTTACCTTTTGTTTGTCTTCATCATACCAAGACCTGTGTTCTTCAAACACAACATCTCTACTTGTAGTGAATTGCTTGGTTGAAGGATTGAAGAACCTGTAACCCATCTGAGTTGAATCATATCCAATAAACACTGCCTTTGTTGCCCTTTCATCTAGCTTACCTCTTATTTGTGATGGTACATGAACATAAGCTAAACAACCAAAAACCTTGCAATGTCCAAGACTAGGTTTTCTTCCATGCCATGCTTCATAAGGAGTCATACCTTGAAGTGATTTGGATGGTAGTCGATTGACAAGGTACACTGCAGCTGAAATAGCTTCTGCCCAAAGATAATGTGGCAACTTCTTCTCTTCAAGCATTGTTCGGACTGATCCAACCAATGTCTTGTTTCTCCTCTCTGCAATTCCATTTAGTTGAGGAGAGTACCTGGTAGTCACTTCCCTTTTGATACCTTTGTCCTGCAAGAACTCATCAAACTCTTTGGAGAAGTATTCTCCCCCTCCGTCAGATCTGAGCTTCTTTAGTGATCTACCTGTATGATTCTCCACATGTGCAAGATACTTCTTGAAGCAATCAAACACTTCATTCTTACTCTTGATAAAGTATAGAACAGTCCACCTACTATGGTCGTCAATAAATGAGACATAATACCTTGATCCTGCCAATGAAGGTTCTTGACTTGGTCCCCATACATCTGTGTGTACTAAGTCCAATAAGTTGTTGTGGATGTAGCCTTTGTGGTTGAATGGTTGTCTTTGTGCCTTCCCAATCTGACATGCATCACACCTGTTGATCATGTGTTGCTTTGATATGTTCGACAGTCCTAGAACACTTTGATCCCTGCATATATCCTTCAAGGTTCTTTCATTCACATGAGCAAGTCTCTTATGCCACACTTCAAGCTCACTTAGGGTTTGAGACCCAAAGTTGAATAGAGCTATGTTCCTGGTATCTCCTACTTCAAAAGTAAAGAGCCTACCATGCTTCTCACCTCGGGCTATCTTCTTGAAGCCTTGACATGGATCTTCCACAAAAGCTCCATGTTGGGTGAACCTAACTTGCAAGCCTTTTTCAACTATTTGGCCTACACTGATTAGGTTTTTAATGATAGTGGGTACATAGAGAACCTTACTCAGAATGTTTGTCCTGCCATTGGAAGCTTTGACATTACCAATCTTCTCCACATTGTGCTTCGTGTCATCCCCTGTTTGCACTTCATGTCTATGCTTTGGACTTTCCAAGTCAGATAGAAGAGCAATGTTGCCTACAACATGATTCGAGCATCCTGAATCTATGTAGAACAAATGATCATCTTCTTTACCTTCTTTGTGGCTTAGGTTCATAAGAAGTAATGAGTCTTCATGTGGTTGATCTTCTGAATAATTGTTGTAGTCCCTTCTATTATAGCTTCTATTGTTGTTGTTGAAGTTGTGTCCACCTCTGCCTCTATTGCCGCCATATCCACCTCTTCCACTTCCTTTCTGGGTCTTCCCATTGAACCAGCAATTCTGAGTGGTGTGGTTGGTCTTATCGCATATGGCACAAGGTTGAACATTCTGACCTTTGGCTTTGTCTTGCTTTGGTCCTTTCTTCTTCCCTTTCCACTTGCTCTTGCTTGCAAAGTTGGCTTGGGAAGTCTCTTCTTCATCTTCTTCCTTCTTCTTGCCTTTCTGCTTCTTATCCTTCTTATCTGCATATAGAGCACTAGTTGAATTACCATGATAAGAGTTACCTTCCTTTATGCTATTGTTGGCTTCTTGATTGAAGAGTTGTCCAAGAAAGATGTTGAAGTCTGGAGTCTGCACATCCATGATGAGATCATAGGCCGTCGTGAAGGATTGCCATTGCTTATCACTTCGAATGCCGTTGAGGATTTGCCTCATGATGACCTCTTCTTCAATCAGCTCTCCAATGGATGCTAACTGATCCGCAACCTCTTTGACCTTGGTAACAAACTCTGTGATGGTTTGTTTAGGTGTCTTCTTCATTTGGTTGAACTCGTTCCAAAGATGATTCTTTCTTGCTTTGGTACTAGCAGAAAAGAAAGTCTCCAGGGCATCCCAAGTCTCTTGAGATGTCTTGCATCCTCTAATATGTGGTAATAGAAAGTCAGAGATAGATTTTAGTATGTACGACCTTGCTTGAGCATCCCTTGCGCACCAAAGTGTGAGCTTATCTGTCTCCTCTTGTGTAGGTCCTCCTTTGGATCTTGGAATAGGCATAACTTCATCACCTGCTACAATTCCATAAAGATTTCTACCTTGCAAATAGGCCTCCATTCTGATTTGCCAAGCCGCGTAGTTGTGTCGATCAAGCTTCTCGATCATTGAGGGAAAGCCGTCACCCATCTTGAACTAGCTCTGATACCACTGAAAGAACTTGGAGAAGCTTGTCGAAGGTAGAAAAGTGCGTTTCGAAGCGATGAAGTTTGGTCAAGCCAACCGGCACAAGACCAGCCCTTGAGCTTTTGGAGACTCAAATAGACCTTATAGGCATGCTATAAGTGCAAAGAAACACACTATGTACTTTGGAGCATCAAGGAGAATGAGTCGATACAAAACAGATAGGTTCGCGGGTCGACTAGCTCAAAAAACTTACTATCTATGGAAGAGACAATGAACTTCAAATGCCCATAGAGACCAGCGTGATTACAATTAGAAAAAACCCTTTTATGGGAGTGATACACATAGGGTTGAGTGTATGGAATGCACAAAATTATAAGGAATAAGCAAAATATGTTATAGGAATGAATGCGACATTCACCGGTGGTACTTTCTATTTTTCAGGAATACGTAGAGATTAACCCCGAGGCAGAAAAACTGAGATTTCTCCAAATCTGCTGAACCAAATGCTTTGAAAATTTACAGACATAAACTAGACACTAATATCTTTCCAATGCGTCCTCTTGCACTCAATTTGGAGCTCTGAGGAGAGAGCAGCAGCCTCTGCAAGATTACTGTTGGCGAAGAAGATGATGCAGAACATTGAAGGAGCAAGACAATGATGGTCACAAGTGTATGTATATTGCTTCCATGTATTTTACAAGTGATTTCAACTCCTTGTATAGCCTCTAGGAGTGTTCCACTACTTTTACAACTTGAATTTGAATTCAAATGAAGGTGGGAATGGTTGTTGGAGGGAATCAATTCACTTCCCTACAATCTAGGAAAAGTGAAGATCTTGATTGATCTACTTTTAGGTGATTGATTGCTTGATTGAATGCAACTTCAACCACCAAAATTTCGTGGGATTTTGGCCCTATATTTGTACCTTTACATGTGTACAACTCAAGGCTTTTACAATGGTAAATGAGCCATCAAAATATTCTCAAAAAATACAATAAATGAGCATATGAAAAAGAAATCTCCAACGGATATTCTTTCGACGCGATAGCCTTTGATGTAGATCAAATCCACCTCAAGCATAGTGTAAGCTTGATGTTCCAACACCAAAATGGTGCGTTTGACTATGACCATGTAGACCAGCCAACTAAGCCTCAAAGGGCTGAAAATTCAGAGAATTTCCAACCAAAAATGGCTGAAAAATTTAAGCCAAAAATTGTCAAAACTACTGCAAATTTCCAGCCACATATGGCTGAACATTTGTATCAAAATATGGCTGAAAATGAGCATGAAATTCAGCCCATGCATGATGTACATATTGAAGATGTTTTACATAATGAACACATGTCTATCAAGAGTGCACAAGTGGCTAAAACAACTTTGCACGACAGCAAATTGAGTGCACATTTACTTGGTAGAACAAGATCAAGTTCTCACCATGCATCAAGTAATTTTGTGGATTATTCTCTTATTGCTACAACATGTAATGAAGAGCCACTTTCTTTTGAAGATGCATGTGACGATCCACAATGGATGAGTGCTATGCAACCAGAAATGGATTCCATACATAGGAATGGTACTTGGGAGTTATGTGATTTTTGCCAAAAGGAAAGAATGCCATTGGTACAAAGTGGGTTTATAAGATTAAGAGAAAATCTGATGGTAGCATTGATCGCTACAAAGCTACATGGTTTCCAAAGGATATGCGCAACAATATGGATTATGAGGAAACATTTGCACGTACTTCACGCATGACTACCATTCATACCGTGGTCGCATTGGCTGCCCATCGAGGTTGAAAACTACATCAGCTGGACATAAAAACAGTCTTCTTGAATGGTGATTTGCAAGAAGAGGTTTATGTGAAGTAACCTCCTGGATTTGCTATGAAAGGGAAAGAGCATATGGTTTGTCGCTTGCATAAAGCCTTGTATGGTCTTAAGCAAGCTCCACGTGCATGGTATGACAAAATCCATAAGCACTTGATCGCTCTTGGCTTCACATGTAGTCCAATTGAAAGCACACTCTATGTATGCAAAAATGGGGCTGATCTTATAGTGTTTGTTCTTTATGTTGATGACATATTCTTGAATGGGTCATGTGATGCAAAACTTGACATTCTTATGGCTGATTTGTAGCATACTTTTGATGTCACTTATCTTGGTCTTTTGAGCTACTATATTGGCATCCCATTTGTATTCGTTGAGGGGGGAATTGTTATGCATCAAGCAAAGTATGTTGAAAAACTACTTTAGCATTTTGACTTTGAGGATTGCAAACCAGTTTCCACACTAGTTGAGACATGATTAAGGTTCTTAGTTGAGGATTCCAGTGACGCATTTGACACTTCTCTTTATCAGCAAGCTTTGGGATGTCTTATATATGGATGCAACACAAGGCCGGATATACTTCCTAGTTGAGTCAATTCATGCATAGCCCTGGCACTTAGCATTGGCAAGCAGTGAAATGTGTGTTTAGATATCTCCCAAGCACTTTGAGCTTAGGTCTCTTTTATGACAGAGATAATAGCCATGCTTGCATGCTTTTACAGATAGTGATTGGGATGGTTGTTATGATACTCACGTGTCCACCAGTGGTAATTGCTTTTTCCTTGGAGACTCATGCATATCTTGTTTTGAGTAAGAAGCAATCTACAGTGGTGACATCGAGTTGTGAAGCTGAGTACAGGGCAGTTTTCATAGCTATAGTGGAGTGTATATGGCTGAGACGCCTATTGATGGATCTTTGCATGGAGATTGATGCTTCTATGCATATTCTCACTGATAGTTAGAGTGTTTTGCCTGTTGCACGAAACCCAGTGTTTCATGCATGGACCAAACATATTGAGGTGCATTATCACTATGTGAGAGAGCGCCTTCATGCAAGAGATATTGATTTGGTATATATGCCTACACAAGATAATGTGGCAGACATATTCACCAAAGCTCTTCCACGAGAAAAGTTTAAAGCTTTTCGCAAAGCTTTAGGCTTGTTACTTGTGGGGGCTGATCTGTCACTCCCTGTATGTGTTCACATCATTCGCTCGCGGGGTTTTGCTACACTTATGTGTTCCTCAAGTAGCTTTGATGTGAACCTTTTCCCTATACATGGGCACTTTTTACTATAGTGCTAGGTAGATGTTTTTTCCCCATGTTACCACATACTTGATACTCTCATATGTGGTGGTACTTTGTACTTAGGGATATTATTCAGCTCTTACTTCAGTTCAGTTCATCATCAGTAGAGAGAGCTATTCCAACCATCATCTTCTCCGTGTGTCTTGCTATGTTTGTGCTCCTTGTGTGTGCTTCTCTTGTGTATCTCACACTTCTACACACACTTTATTCCAGCGATCATCTTCTTCGTGTGTCTTGCTGCGTTTGTGCTCCTTGTGTGTGCTTCTTGTGTGTCTCTTGCACTTCTACACACACTCTATTCCAATCATCATCTTCTCCATGTGTCTTGCTGCATTTGTGCTCCTTGTGTGTGCTTCTCATGTGTCTCTCGAACTTCTATACACACCCAATAGTAATCTCTTCTCAAATACATGGCCAAAAGCTTTTTATAGATGATATAGGTGTTTTTGAGGTAGGATGGCATTTGGGCAGAGACCTTAAGAGTATAAAATGCATGTTAGGTTGTAAAGAAGAAGCATCTTCTCTCTATCCTTGCCCATATTGTACACAAGGTTACAAAGGAGTTAAGAGACAGTCTAACCCTGCAAGGGCATTGATGAGAGTTGATGACTCTGAAGAAATTGATGAAACAAACTCATGGAATCGTAGGGAATGGAAGATATCACTTTTGACATGTCCAATGTTATAAGAATCAAGTCGTGATAAAATAAGCAATGATTGGAACCCCATGACTCCATTTCCATTAGTCAATCTTCACTTTTGTACTTTGCATGCATTCATGAGGATCTTTGATAAGCTTTTGAAGCTCCATGTTGAATATGCATTTGCAATGAAATCACTAGAGAGGTCTACAATAGCAATACAAAAAATACAAGACCTTTTGAATTCTATTGGTTGTCATGGCCATGTATCTTTAGTTGTTAAGAAGTATGGTGAGTCTGAAGAGATTTTACAACAAGTTTCAATGACTGGGAAGAAGGCAAGACATTTCTTTAAAAGAGATGTGAATAGTCAAGATTATGGGAAATGGGAGCTTTGGAAGGATCTCTGTTCGATTACGACAGATAATGATAGTTAGGTTGATCTCATTAAAAAGCGAATGAAGATTTGGTCATCGCTAGATCAATTGTTACATTTGATGGGTTTGGTTTCCACAAATGCTTCACAATGAGAATTATTCCAAGTGACTTTGAAGGAGTTTACACAGTCATTCATCTTATCGTGGGGAGAAAGCAACATGACACATTACATAGGAAGTTTTGCTCACATTTTTTTATTTGTTCTTAAATACCACATGTATATCTTATTGACCAAACTCTAGCATATTCTTTTTGCACATGGAGCATATTTTATGAATTGATATGGATCATTAGACATTTTTAGTACACAAAGAATGGAGAAGTCACATTATAGGGCTAGAGGTGTTTACTTTAAAAACACCCATCATGGGTGTGGCCTACTACAATCAAACTATTTAGAAGAAATGTTCAACTGGTTTTTTCATACGACATTCGCTAGAAAATATGTAATGGAACAAGCATGTGAGTCACGAATAACAAAGATTACAAGAAAGATACAACATGATATTGCAAGAGAGAAGTGGATTTCATCATCAAGACCACTACATCATGCCTAATGGCGTGCACAAAGAGTCCGCAAGGGATCTGCTAGGAAATAATTTCCTAACTCTTAAAATGAATTTTTTTATCAAACTTTTTTCAAGGTTTTTATAACTCCTTTCTCTTCAAATAAAATTTCACTGTTTTTTTTAATATTCTTTTAATGTTTTAAAACTAATTTTTATCCATTTAAATGTGAACAGGACAAATCTTAAGTGAACGACTATAAATAAAGATGTCCTTGTTCATTTTACCACTTTACATCCGAAGAGAATGGCACGCACAAAGCATACTGCTAGAAAGGATCATGTCATCTACCCTAGCCATGTGCAAGGTACTCAGTGCCCACCATGGGTGACACCCGACAAGAAGCATCAAACCACAAGCCATTCTTCTAGATGAAACTTGGGTGCAGGGACACACTCTGGCAGCATTCCATCACGGGGGAATGAAGCTTCACAATAAGAGAGAGATGTAACACAAGAAATGCAGTCTTCCCCTTCTATATCTGATGATGAGCCCCCACATAGGACATCATTCAAGGCAAGGCCCAAATAACAAGGACAGAGACAAGTTGTATTGGAGACATCAAATTTAGAGAGTTCCTCAGATAAAAGAAAGTGTTAATGAGCCACTATGGACCCATGATCATATCCCCATGAACCATAAAGTAACACAAGGAGGCAAGACACTCCCCCGCAGGACAAGGACAAAGACCAATTGATAAAGAAAGAGAGAAAAGTCTGGCAGACCAAGTAAATGATGAGGCAGGACCATCTAGGCATGCCCCAAGAAGAAAGAAGAACTATCAACCGTGTTGTAGACCACAATGACCACAACCCAACATCCCTCCAAATGCAAGAGCATCGCAAAGGTGCAGAAAGCAAACCAAAGCCTTTGCATAGATTTGGCATTATCAAAAGTCTGTGGAGCTCCTTATCCCATGAAGATCATTTGCAAGAGTTGTGAAGGAAGAGATCCAAAGCTATTGTGCTATACTTCATGTCCAAGGGATAGCCATTGAAGCCCTCCAAGAAGTTGTAGAGGCGTATCTTATCTCAATGTTGGAGGACTCTAACCTGTGTGCTATCCATGCAAAGAGAGTGACAATACAACCTAAAGATATGCAACCAACTAGAAGGATTAGAGGGAATAACCCTTAACATCTGTACTCTCTTTTTTGGAGAACTTTTTGTATATCACAAATGATTAATATAATCTTCTTCTTATTATATTTTCTCTCCCAAGTGTTTGTCTCTTAGAGTAGATGTTTTGAAATCTATTTCTCCTATGTATCTAAAAGTGTCTTTGAAGTCATTGCACATGAGAATCCTAGTCTTCCACACATTTTATCAAGTTAAGGAAATATTCATGTAAATGGGGTGTTTATTTGGTGATTACATTCCTTGCAATAGCCTAGAAATGCAAAAAAAAGGCCTACCATAGAAACGTGAGGATGGGCCCTACAAAACTTTTGCAGGGCCCATCCCCACGTTTCTGTGGCAGGCCTTTTTCTTTGCATTTCTAGGCCATTAAACTATATGCCATGCACATTGGAGCATATGGTTTGCCTTAGATAGGGTGCAATTCATGTAAACATTTGACCTATAGAGCAACAATCTTGATGAACACTCAAATCTACTTATAAATTGTTGCATGCTTATATGCACCCAAAGGAGTCTAGATATTCTCTAATCATTGCACATAAGAAAATTCATCCACACTTCCCAAAGTTTAGATTGTAATTGAGGGACATATACTTTCAATATTGGGCAACTAGTGCATGCAATGGCCTAGGAATGCAAAAAAAATCCTACCATAGAAATGCGAGGATGGGCCCTGCAAAAGTTTTGCAGGGCCCATCCTCACATTTCTATGGCAAGCCTTTTTTTTTGCATTCCTAGGCAAGTACAAGAATTTTGGGCAACAACATTTAAAAGAACCACTGGAAAAAGGCTGATTCAACTGTGCAAAACTTATGAGATTGTCAAAAACATAAAGACACATTAAACAATCGAATGTACATGGAAATTGAAAAAAGAATAATTGGTATTATGAAATTTTTACAATTGGCTTTTGGACTTGAGCCTCTCCACTACATTCTTTCTTCTCTGAAAAGATAGTGGCAATTGGTAAGTCAAAATTGATTGGGACATTAAATGGTGGTCTATCAATCCAAGACCCAAAGTTATTCCTATTTGACCTAATATTTTTCCTCTAAAGTTAACTCCTATGGTAGTAAGGGCAAATAACTTCTTAACCAAAATTACACAGTTGGTCCCTTGCATAATTGTATATAGGCACAAAAGTTTGCTCAAGGCCTTCATACACCAAGTCATGAAGTGTCCTTGAGGGGAAAAGTCCCTGTGGATTATAACAAAATCTTCCTTTGGAAATTTCCCAATGTAGTGTGCCAAGAAAGAGCCATTGTCACGGGCAATAGGATCACCACCACTCCTTGCTACAAATTTATCGACTTCAATCTCTTCCTGCACATAGAAAATCATAAAATTCATTAGATACTTACATCTTGTACGAATATGAGACAAAATCAATCATAAATGTCATTAGATACTTACATCTTGAAGCCTATCTTCATCCTCTTCTCTTCCCACTACATCTAGTGGGATGGAAGAGTGAGCCATGCCACTTTGCTAGGGAATGTTGGAATCTTCTTCTCCAAAATTCTTTCCCTTGCTGCCAGATCGTCTTTAGTGGCATTTTAATTGGCACCACTCAAAATCTCTTCACACACAAATGAAATGTTGTCTGCAACTGAATCACCGAATGGAATGGTTGTCTTTTCAATTATGTCAGAAGTGTTGTCCTTGGGAACATCCGAGGTCGAGCAAAAAATACTTAGGCATTCATCGAGGCGTAGAGTGAATGCCTTCTCAATATCATGTAGGAACAAAAATTCTTCTCCATCAACAAGTACCACTAAAAACATTCCCATCTCTACCTCTAGTAGAGTGGGTTCCATGGGCTCTAAGTTGGAGGGTGGACTATTTTGTGCACTAACGGCTTCCTTCAATTTGTCCACTACGCCTTGTGGAAATTGTCTACAAAATTTTTGACTCTCTTCTAATAAGTTGAGATCTTTTGTTTGGGGTTCCTTTTTATCATCTACAAAACCCCTAGTGACAAGATGGGGTAGGTCCATGGGTGTAGGTTCGGGCTCCTCATTGACAAAAAAGATTATTGTTGCAACATAGGAGATATTTTCTTCCCATCTTCCTCTTCTTATTTAATTGTTTAATTAAGAGTACTGTGTAATCTAACAGGTGCCTTGCATCCTCAGCAACAACCATGAAATGCTCTAAGCGCTTTGCAAAGGCCTCATCTCCTTTATGAATGTATAAAAGTTGGTCATAGGGAACCTATTTACACTCATATGCTAGAATATCTATAACATATCTTAATACATAGAATTCCAAAAAAATTGTAATCTCCTCGAGCACATCGGAGTTCATGGAAAGTGTCCCTTCAAGATTAGGGACTCTACAGACTAGGTCATAAATATTCGTATGATCGTTGTAGTGTGTAGTATCCAAAAACTCCATGAATAGATCTCGAGGAGATTTGATGGGAGTGGAAGTGCTAGCAACCATTGTTGGAGTTAGACGTCTGTGGGAGCACGCGAATAGCACAAGGAAGAAGAAGAAGCTTGGAGCACAACACACAATACTGAATGTATTACTAGAGAATGTACAAAGATAAGTAGTCCATTAGGGCAAATAGGCGTATATACAAGCCAAGGGAAAAAACCTCCTAAAGAGGGAAAAAAGTGCCCCGACGGTCCTAGTGTGTTCACACACATCACTACCTAAATATATCAACAAATCCCCCTTGGAAGTGATGCGGTGAACAAGGAGCTGGCACTCATGTATAAGGAAGTGCCAAGCTATGTGGAAATCACTCCACAAAATGAAGTAAGCCCAAAGCTTTGCGGAAAGCTTCAAACTTCTCCCTAGGCAGAGCCTTCGCGAAAAGGTCTGTAATATTCTCCTATGTGGGCACATATGCCAAGCTGATCTCCCCAGCAGAGAACCTCTCCGTGACATAGTGATAATGCACCTCACTGTGCTTAGTGCGAGCATGGAACACAGGGTTCCTCACAACTGCCAATGCGCTCTGACTCTCAGTGAAGATGGTGGTGGAAGAAGTCCGACCAACACCCAACTCAGCCATAAGGCGTCTGAGCCACACACACTCAATAGTAGCTGTGAAAGTTGCCCTATACTCAGCCTCACAACTGGAAGTGGCCACAGTAGGCTGCTTCTTGCTCAACCAAGATATACATGAGCTACCAAGCATGAAGCAAAAGCCACTAGTGGACACAAGAGTGTCATAGCAACCAGCCCAATCAGAGTCAGAAAAAGCATGCAAATCTGGCAGTAGTGATCCCCCTTGGGATAAAACAACCCAAGTAGCCAAGTACCACTCAAATAGCGAAAGATGCGCATAACTGGCTACCAATGCTTGACTCATGGGCAATGCATAAACCTACTCATCTGTGAGATAGCAAACTGAATATCTGGCCGAGTATATGCATAAGTAAATCAAGCATCCAACAGCCTGCTGATAGAGAACAACATCAAATGCATCTCCAGCATCATGAACTCAAACGTAAACCTGTCTCCATAGGAGTGGCAATAGGCTTACAGTCTTCAAGGCCAAAATGCTACAATAATGTGTCAATATACTTCATTTGACACAGCCATTCCACCATCAACTTTCACAAACTGAATGCCCAAATAGCGATGCAAATGCCCCAAATCAGACATCTCAATTGAGGCATGCAAATCAGCCTTAAAATCAATAATATGCTTCTCAATAGGACCAATGGGCAGCATGTCATGAACATAGAGAATGATGAGAAGCACATCATTAGCATGCTTAACATATAAGGTGCTTTTAGTTGGACTGTTCTCAAAACCATGTGCTATCAGATAGGCATGTATCTTCTCATAGCAAACACGTGGTGCTAGCTTTAAACAATATAATGCCTTCTCTAACCTGCACACCTAGTTTTCATGCCCTTTCTGTACAAAGCCACGGGGCTGAAAAACATACACTTCTTCATGCAACTCACCATTCAGAAATGTTGTTTTAATGTCCAACTGATGTACATTCCAACCATGATGGGTAGCAAGTGCACAAATGCTCTGAACAGTAGTCATACGGCATGTAGGTGCAAAGGTCTCATCAAAATCAATGCCTCTTTCCTGCGCATAACCCTTTGCAACAAGCCTAGCCTTATGAAAGAACTTGGAGGAGCTTGTAGAAGGTAGAAAAGTATGTTTCAAAGCGACAAAGTTTGGTCAAGCCAACCTGCATAAGACCAGCCCTTGAGCTTATGGAGACTCAAATAGACCTTATAGGCATGCTATAAGTTCAAAGAAACACACTATGTACTTTGGAGCATCAAGGAGAATGAGTCGATACAAAACAGATAGGTTTGGGGGTCGACTAGCTTAAAAAACTTACTATCTATGGAAGAGACAATGAACTTCAAATGCCCATAGCAACCAGCATGATTACAATTAGAAAAAATCCTTTTATGGGCATGATGAACATAGGGTTGAGTGTATGGAATGCAGAAAAGTATAAGGAATAAGCATAATATGCTATAGGAATGAATGCGACATTCACCGGTGGTACTTCCTATTTTTCAGATCCTAATGTTCTTCTTGAATGGCTTCTAAATAGCGTTCCTCTGAATCCAACTCCGGTTCCATCTCTATGCTCTCGTATTCTTCCTTCCATTATTTTTTTAACACTTCTCCTGCTTCTCCTCCTGAAGGACTACCATGTAAAAGTTTACATCATAGCCTTCTTTGTCCACACATTCATTCATGGTCAATACTTCTTCATTTACACATACACCCAAGGTTGCTAGGATCTCCATCCAACCATGCGGTTCGAATGCTTCGTTAGGAAAAACTTGAGGCATGTACATTGGGTCCTCTATGGGTCGATAATTTTGATGTCCTAAGGGCCATAGCTGAAGTTTTTTTTCCTCTTTCCTTGCTTCCTTACACATCCATAATTGGGCGTCCTCCTACATCCATGAATGATCACTTGATCCGACACTATGGATAGACAAATTATCTTCTTCCTTATGTATGGGATTCCATTTTAGTGGGGGTATATCCATATATGCAAAGGTATGCAAATTTATCTTGGTAGTTGTTCCTTGATGTTGAAGGTATAATGAGTCTCATCCCCAGTCTTGCACTACCCTGAGTTGTCGCATGAAAGGTTGTCCTAATATCATTTCATAATTATTTGCCTTTCCAAATTGACATATAGCCAATGGATGCTAAAACTCGACTCCACATGTGCTTAACCTAATTTTCTCCAATATTCCCAAGGGTTTCTCAACATGGCCATATGCTAATTAAAGCTTCATATGAGTTAGTCATAGGGCTAGCTTTCCCCATTTCTCCCAAATCTCTTTGGTGGTGATACCTACTCCTGCTCCTGTGTCTAGTATAGCCTTGGTCATGTATCCATTGTATGTGACAGGTAAACATGTGTTGCCCTCATCTCCTTTGCTAAATTATCCAACCTTATCCACCAGGATTTGTACAATAGAAGGGTTTTCAATTTCCTTGCTTTCCTTTTCGTTCTTCTCCTGCTCTAACTTCAATTGTCCCACCAATTGTTTCCATAATTGTGGTTTGACACGAAGTAATTCTTCCATAGTCAACTAGCATTGTACTTTGGTCTTTTTGAGTTCTGCTAGATTGTGTGAGGTCTTGTTTGAAGGCTCCTTTTCTTTTCCTCGTACTGTGGGAGCACGCAAGATCATGGATTCCTGCTCATATTCTCCCATGTAGTTTGGTAGGGTGGAAATGCTCTGTGCTTCTTCCCTATTTCGGTCTAACCTAGAAACTTCTTCATGTATTTCCTCCATGTTTGGCATTGGTTGATAGTCTTCCACATCTAATTCCTCAAAAGGCAGTTTTGCAACTCCATTCTTTTTTCATTGATCTTCTCGAATTCTAGTCCACAACTCTTTTGGCCACTCAGCCTCTAAATCAGGGATTGAGGACATGGATTTGTCCTGGGTTTTCAATAGTTCTTCCTTATCATCCCTCTCTTTTGGTTTTTGGTTCTTGATTTTAAGACAGTCATTGTATTGATTCTCGGATATTCTCATCTCAGGGAGGGCAGAGATAGTCTTTTCTAGGGTGGCCTAAGCTACCTCTATGAGTTTTCTACATATCGCAAGTCTCTCCTTTTCTAGCTCCCCTTGTGGGTAAGATTTCTTATTCTGCTCTACATTTGGTTCATTCGCGATTCTAGCTTGGTAAGCTTTCAAGCACATGTCTAAATCATCTGGTCTTGGGTCTGCTAGAATTGATCCAAGCTTGTCCGATTTTAGTGTCTGTGGTATAATGGGAATTTCCTCTTGAATTTCAGGTTCTTTAGGTTTCTTATTCCCTCTTGTGTCTTTCTTGTCTTCCTTATTTTTATTTTTCATCCATTGCTCCTTGATTTTTTCCCTTATATCCTTCCACTTTTGGCTTTTTGTTGTTTGGGTATTCTCAAGTGGGTCTTCCGAATCTTCCACTACTTGTACTCTGGGTTCTAGGGTTTTACTCTTTTCTTGCTCCGAGTCTACTCGTTTTCTTTCTTGTCCTTTTGCTTGTGTTTGTGTGATGGCTTTCAATGGTACTATGTATTCCTTTTTATTGGTGCAATTTACAAGCCTACACATTTGGATTGTAGTCCATACATATATGAAGATGCATAGGAATCAATGCTAGTGGTTAATTACCATTTTATCCTCTTGTAAAAGTCACATTTGACTTGGAATCTTTGTAAGCACCTACCAAAAAGAAGTGGAGATCATATCTCACTCATTTCTCCACCAAATTCAAAGATCTATAACGTGTTGGAACTAGCTCAAAGTCTACTACATGCTACCAAAATTTGAAGGATTTCTATTTAGCCATTTCAGAGAAAAGTTCCTCGAGGTGATCATTGGTCGAAGTCTGCAATAGTCCTAAAATATCGGGGGTAAAGGTTTACTTGCTAAATTAATTTCTCTGAGCATAGTTAATCTTTTGAAGTGAGTTCACTTGAAATAATTAGCTTACTAAGCTAATTAGATACCCCTAAAAGGAATTTTTGCGATTCCTAATGTGCTGGTCATACTGAGCAAAAGATACAGCAGGTGTAAGGTAAAAAATAGAAGTTTCTCTTAAAGGCTTGAAGTTCAAAGTTGTCTGTTTTGATTCTATCTTTCCATACATCATTTCCAAAGTACATAATCCATTTTATGGTGTCATTGGAAAGCTAAAAGGGTCCACTTATCAACTCCGAAGCATCAAAGGGCTGGTACTAAGTAGGATTTGGCAGTACCTACTCATCATCTCGAAGTGTCTATCCATCATTCCCAACAGTGGTATCAAGGCAAAGTTAAGGTAAAATAGGAGATGGTTTTCCTTCATTTATTGATAAATTGGATAGGAACAACTATCAGGCATGGTATCTAAGGATGAGGACATACCTACAAGGAAGGAGTCTTTATGGATACATCTCAGGAGATGAGGAGTTGCCCTCATTCAAAACCAGAGGACTTCCAACAAAATAAGAACATGAAAAGCTCAACACATGGTGTGCTAAGGATGCATTAGCAAGGTCTTACTTAGTCAACTCTATCTCTGATTTTCTTTTGCCACATATTAGAAACTATAAGACATCCCAAGAGACTTGGGAAACCTTGTCATCTTATTTCTCTTCCAACATAAGGGCCATAAAAACGAATTGTGGATTGAATTCACCACACTAAGGAAGCAACCTTAGCATGCTATTTCAGAGTATGTGACTAAGGTTAAAGATGTAGAAGATCAGTTAGCAAGCATAGGAGAGGAGATTGAAGAAGAGCAAATAGTAAGGCAAGTGATCAATGGGATTAAAGCTGATGACAAATGGGAAAGCTTCACCACTGCCATGGACCTATACATGGACATGCAAATTCCAGATCTTACCACTCTCATGGGGCAATTGTTCACTCATGAATCCAAGCTCAATAAGAATGGAGACTCATCCAAAGGTAATAGCTCTTCTGCTCTATACACTGATAAAAGTAAGTCTAAAGATAAAGGCAAGAACAAGAAAGAAGAGGATGAAGGCACTACCTCCCAAGCCAACTATGCAGGGAGAGGTAGATTATCAAGAGGAAGGGGTAGAGGAGGTAAGCAAGGTAGGGGGAGATCCTATAACTCCTCACCATGCAACATTTGTGGTTTATCAAATCATACTATAGATGAGTGTTTCAAGAACTACAAGAATCAGAGAGGAAGAGGATATCAAAGAGGTGGATACTCACAATCAAGAGGTAGATTCAACCATCATCAAGGATACAACAACAACTACAATAAAAACTACAACAATAACTACAATGGCAACTACCAAGGAGGATTCAAATCCAGAAAGGATTACAAAAACTATATAGAAGAGCAAGATGATTCTCTTATGATTATGAACATGACTTCAAAACCAGGTACAAATGATGATCATCTCTTCTACATTGACTCAGGATGCTCAAATCATGTGGCTGGCAATGTAGCTCTACTCTCTGACCTTGAAGAACCAAGAGGTAAGCATCAAGTACAAACAGGTGATGACACCAAGCACTCAGCAGTTAAAGTTGGAAATATTAAGACCTGTGATGGAAATCAGAACTTGTTGAGTAGGGTACTATATGTACCAACCATTACAAAAAACTTGATGAGTGTTGGACAGATTGTGGAAAAAGGTTTGCAGGTTAGATTCAACCAATTTGGAGCATTTGTGGAGGATCCCAAGCATGGGTTCAAGAGAATTGCTAAAGGAGAAAAGACATGTAGAATTTTTACTTTTGAGCTAGAAGATACAAAGAATATTGCACTCTAAAATTATAAAGATCAAACACTTTCAGAGCTTGAGATTTGGCATAAGAGATTAGGGCATGTAAGAGAATGGCATAGATGGTCTAATGGGTGGTCTCATGGGTGTTGGTGCCTTGGGTGCAGTGTACATTAGGGTTTCCAATTCTGGTCCATAGACATTGTCATATCCCTCATATCCATAGTATTGCGGGTCATAAACCTACTCATACTCCATCATACTGGTGTCATAGGGATAGTATTCTCCTTGGGTTTGCTTGTATCCAGGGTTCATTGAGTCTATACTAGCTAATGGTGATGCATGTACTATGACCCTCTCCAAGTTTTCCTCTAATTGAGCATATTTAAATGGTACTACGTTCTGTGGAAATGGTGGTTGCTATCCTAACACTGGTTGAGGTTGTGCATATTGCCCTTGATCATATGGCCTAGGTGCCACTTGTGGTCCTAGGTAGGGATTATATCTTGGAATCTCCCTTCTCGGCTCTCTAGGTGGGTATCCATATCAACTATATTGAGTTTGATTTAAAGGTCGTGACTGCCCGTTGAAAGGACAATTCTCAATGGTATGATTAGTGTATTTTTGTTCTATGTGGCAATACAGAGTGGTTCCTTGATGAGGCTGCCTATTGTAAGGGTAAGCTGGAGGCAAGCATGTTCCTCCTCTTACACACATATGAATTGGGTGGTCTCCTTCCCATAAGCTGCATTTTTGCAGCATGGGTATTCTCATGGGTGGATGCTGGTAGTTCCATTGTCCGTGAATTCCTAACTTCTTGGCTACCAACTCTGCCAACTCCTCTACATTACTAGAGTTGGATGTCACTGTACTTCTAGTGTCTTCTGATTTCGCAGGGCTTGGTGAACTTTTGAGATCATCCGCTAGGTTGTCCTCTAGGCCAATACACTCTTGAAGGCATTCACTCAACGTCTATAACCATTTTACATAGACTAGAGTTCTCAAAGTCCCGTTCATCAGCCTGTCTAAGAATAATGATATTATTTTTTACTGCGTGGGTCTTTCTGTTACTAGGCAACGCGCTCGTATCGGTTCACACACACACTATAGTAGTTCAAAAGTGATGGGGAGGGATAGACAACAGTCCTACACACTCATTCCAAGCTTCACACACACACCAAACATCATAGAGAAGATGAAAATCAGCAGGGAAGAAGCAAATTCGAAATTTCAGTTCTCCTTCTTCACAATGGCAAAAAAGTGTTTACAAAGAGTCACAAAGTGACTTGTATACACGCTCCCTAAAAATGGTCCTTTCACACATGAGATCGGCACTTTATTGATTAATCTCTAACTTCCTACTATTTTACAAGAAGTATATTACAATGACTTGGGGCTTATGCATCTAGAGGACTCCTCTAGTGCAATTACATAGCTTCGAGGGAATTTTCTAGGAATTTGAAGAAGAAATTTATGCCCATTAATTTGAAAATTTTGGGGCTCCTCTTTTGTGCCTCTTTTTTCTCCAACAATTGTTTTTCAAGTGGAGACATTTTATCACTTATGGAATGTCAAATTATTAGAGCTTATTATTGAGATATTAATGTGCTTTAAATTATTGAATTTTATTATTGAGATATTAATGTGCTTTGTGTTTTGATATAGTATCTAAAGGTTCATGAGGGCATGGATAGGTGTGGACATATTTGGATGTGTTTGTAAATGAATAAGAGAAATTTTGTAGTATAACTACAAAGACTTATCAAACTACCTAAGAATTGAACTAGCAAGACCACAATGGCAAGAGAGAGCACATCCCACCCAACCAACTCCACTCATATATATATACATCTAAGACAAGGGGTGCATGTCCTTGGACACTTCCAAGTGTCCATCCAAGTGTCACTCATGTGGACACTTGCCTAAGGTCCAACCACATGGTATCACATGGATACTTAATCAAACAAGCCCCCTCCTCTCATGTACACCCAAGTATGTCACAAAGAGAACCTTCTCCCAAGACAAAGGTTCCCACACCTTAGGATAAATCAAGCCTGAGGTTGAGACCCTCAAAATGGGAGTAAAATTGATTAAATATCTCAAAGGTTCAAGGCCTACAATTCGAGATACTTTCCCAAGGGTTTCTCATAGAAGTCCAAGGGTCCTCCAAAGGGCTTTGGACCGTTAAAACCTATGCTTGGACCCATAATTATACAAAATTCTTCCCCCTTTTAACATTTTCATCCTCAAAAATGTGTGTAGGTATAATCTGTGGAGTATTCTCCGATGCCCCATGATCTATACTTTGAGCTGTTTATCTCTCTCTTTAGATTTGTTTCCTCTAATAAGATAAGGGCTACTACCTTCCTTGATCTGAAAGAAAATGAATAAAAATCCATGCCCAACTCACTTTCCCTTAATCCAAATGAATATACATGCATGCCTAGCACCTGTGGAATAGTGAAATGGGGGGACTTCTTTGGTGGTCGTAGCTGAATTGTTTCCTTTTGGCACTTCCACAAACCTCAAGCTCCTAACTCTATCTTAAAAGGGCCAAAAACTATATTCATCTTCCACTTTCAATAGAAAGGAGAGGAATCTGTAGATGTTCTATACTTGACTTACACTTTTATAGTCCTTTTCAAATATGCATATACTTTATTTGTATTTTTCATGAATTAACTAAAGATATGAACTTAACAAAGTGGGTTTATTGGGTCCCTGGCAAAACATGCTCAATAAAATGGGAAGAAATACTATCCTCTCATTCTTTGGCAAGTTAGGCAGACTTATATAAATCATCAATATTTTCTTGAAGCATGATGTTCAAGTATTTTGCATGATAGATAATACACCCAAATTTAAAATTTCATTTCTACTAGTGGATCCTTATCTTGATCATCCTTGATTTTCTATATATTAATCCTTGGAACATATCCTTGTTCTTGAATGGTTTAACCCTTTTGGAAAATCTTTGAGATTCAAGATTTTATTGATCCAACGGCAAAAATCATGTCTTTGGGAATTAGAATTACTTGGTAGACCTTTCTTCTAGGTCTCTACCCAAGTTCTTTGTTCATCTAAGCTTAGTAGGTTCTTCAAGAGGGTAATACTACTTAACTATATTGAACCAAATTTGGCTTATGTTGGAGTTCAAGGTCTGTAGAAGCACACTAACAACACAAGGAAGATGAAGAAGCTTGGAGCATAACACACAATACTGAATGTATTACCAATAGAATGTACAAAGATAGCTGACTCATTAGGTCAATAGGGATATATACAAGCTGGGGGGGGGAACCTTCTAAAGGGAAAAAAAATTGCCTCGATGGTCCTAGTGTGTTCACACACATCACTACCTAAATATATCAACAAATCCCCCTTGGGAGTGATGAAGTGAACAATGAGATGGCACTCATGTATAAGGAAGTGCCAAGCTATGTGGAATCAATCCACAAAAGGAAGTAAGCCCAAAGCTTTGCAGAAAGCTTCAAACTTCTCCTTAGGTAGAGACTTTGTGAAAAGGTCTGCAATGTTCTCCTCCATGGGCACATATGCCAAGCTGATCTCTCCAACAGAGAACCTCTCTCTGATATAATGATATTGCACCTCTATGTGCTTAGTGCGAGCAAGGAACACATGGCTCCTCACAACTTCCAATGCGCTCTGGCTCTCAGTGAAGATGGCGGTGGTAAAAGAGTGACCATTACCCAAATCATCCATCACGCATCGGAGCCACCCACACTCAACGGTCACTGTGAAAGCTTCCCTATACTCAGCCTCACAACTGGAAGTTGCCACAGTAGGCGGTTTCTTGCTCAGCCAAGATATACATGAGTTACCAACCATGAAGCAAAAGCCACTAGTGGACATACGAGTGTCATAGCAACTAGCCCACTCAAAGTCAAAAAAAGCATGTAAATGTGGCGGTAGTGATCCCCCTTTGGGCTTTAAACCATATAATCCCTGCTTCAACCTGCACAATTGGTTTTCATACCCTTTCTGCACAAAGTCATGGGGCTGAAAAACATACACTTCTTCATGCAAATCATCATTCAAAAATGCACTTTTGATGTCCAACTCATGTACATTCCAACCATGATGAGTTGCAAATGCACAGATGCTACAAACAGTAGCCATTCGACACGTAGGTGCAAAGGTCTCATCAAAATCAATGCCTCTTTCCTATGCATAACCCCTTGCAACAAGCCTAGACTTATACCTCTCAATTGTTCCATCAGGATTATGCTTTAGCTTGTATACCCACTTAGTTTCAATGGCCTTCTTGCTAGGACGCAAGTCACATAAAGACCAGGTACCATTTTTCATGATAGCATCATATTCTGATTGCATAACAACCATCCAATTTTCATAATCTTGTGCTTCATGAAACAAAACAGGCTCATTCTCATCACAAAGACTAGAGGCAGCCATAGCATAACAATCTGATGCAAAACAAACATTATGGGAGCCTGAGTGCATACGATATCACAAAGGTGCATCTAATTTGCTATCACGTAAAGTCTACACCAGCCATTTTGGCATAGTTTTTGCCTCCTCAATATCATCTCTCTCATCAACAAGTGTATCATGTAAATCCGCATTAGAAGTAGAATGATCTGCATCATCATATGAAACCTATAAAGGTTGAGAAGTTGCCTCATCAAGACCAACACTAGACTATCCACTTGTAAAAAGAGGCAACAAAATATCATACATGTTTTTGGAGCTAACAAATGTCTCCTTCGCACATATCTGAAGGATGTCTTGAAGGAAATCTTCACAAACTACCTTTCAAGAAACATGTATTTATCACGTCCACAAGGAAGTTGCAAATCATACATTCAGATGTGAATGGTCCGATGAGAACAGATTCTATTGAAGGTTAGAGGTACTTTGTTATGTTCATAGATGATTTTTTGAGATATTCATGGATTTATGGTCTTAAAGTGAAGTCAGAGGTTTTTCCTACTTTCATGAAATTCTTAGCTATGGTTGAAAATGAAAGTCGGTCAAAGATCCAGATTTTGAGAAGTGATAGAGGAGGAGAGTACATGTCAAAAGACTTTAAGTTTTTTTTAGAAGACAAAGGTATCTCTCATCAACTCACTGTTGCTTGCACTCCAAAACAAAATGTTGTTGCAAAGAGAAAGAATAGGATACTTGTCGAGATGATGCATAATATGATGTCATCCAAAAGGCTTTCTCCCAAGTTTGGGTTTGGTGCAATACATACAGCTAATCAAATTCTAAATAGGTCTTCCACAAAAGCTTTAAAGGTCATTACACCGTATGAAGCTTATTATGGGAAGAAGCCCAATGTGAGTTACTTCAAAGTTTTTGGTTCCTCAGCTTATGTTCACATTGAGAAGAAGGATCATGGTAAGCTTGATGTAGAAGCCAAAAAAAGCAATCTTTATTGGTTATGCAATTGAAATCAAAGGATATAGATTCTATGTTCCAGATACAGGTGATATCCTACTCTCATGCAATGCATATATTTCAAAAAGGCAAATTTATGATAAGAAGGAAGAAATTCCAGATTTCATAAAGGCAGATGACTATGCATTTTTTAGAAGGAATTTAGATACTTACATTCAGCCATACAAGGCGGGTGATGAACCTTCTCGAAACCTACAAGATACAGGTGAAGAGATAATTTCATTACCTACATCAGTACCTAGTCCATCATCAGTGCCCCTTGAAGTTCCTACTTATGAAGTTGGAGAAGGTTCCATAGTTCTAGAAGAAAGAGATACTAAAGAACTAGAAGATATACCACCACTTTTCAAGAATACGCCAAATTGGTTATATGAAACTTAGAAGGACAGGGGTATAAAGGAACACATAGGAAGAACTAGAAGTCAAACCAGGAGACAAGGAGACTAGGTAAATTATGCGGAACATTTTGAGATTCATAAGAGTTTAGCTCTTACGTCTATTGAGAATGAACCAACCAATGTTCAAGATGCACTACATAGTTATATGATTATCACAAGTCCAAGGATTGAGTTCAAGTATAGAGATGAGTGTATCTACATGACACAACAGAAATACATTGAGAAATTATTGGAAAGGTTTGAGATGATAGATGCTAAGCTTATGCAAATAACAATGGATATCAATATATTATTATAGTCGAAAGCAGATTCAGATCCATTTGATGCTATATTATATAGTCAAGCAGTCGGTTGCTTGATATATCTATGTAATACACATCCGGACTTTCAGTTTGTAGTTTCTCAGGTATACACGTTCATACACAGTCAGCTCAAGATTCAATGGAAATCAATGAAGAGATATTTGTAGAGATCAGAAGTTTTGTAGGTTATTGAACCGTCTACCATTGTGACATTGAAGGGGGGATTTTTGGAGACAATGTCAAATTGTCAACAACTCCACTATATATTATTTATACTTCTTCTAGACAAAGAAGTGCAAGTCCGCACACAATAACATGATTCTATGTCCCACTAAATTTCACAACAAATTATGTGGGCACGTTGGATAAATCAACTACCTCCCATGCAAGCCATCAAAGTTCGATTCCTGAGTGGCACAAGAAAAACACTGTTTGAAAAGAAAAACGATACCATACTTGTTTTTAAATTGATGGAATGCAATATGTTTCCAAATCGTGTTAACATTGTTATGATCGTGGCTTTATGGCTTTTTGTATAATGCTTTTCACAATAGCAATAAGACTACAAAAGAATAAGTCAATCACTCAAGGATCATCTCAAGGAGCTTAAGTGCTCAATGCAAGGAGGAGGTCTCCTTGAAGAGAGAGTGCTCACACACTCTTGAGGAGGTGATCAACTAGGATGTGCTTTATCTTGGAGGAGGAGTTCTCACAACTTAGAGGAGTTGTGATCCACGTCTTGGTGATTATCTGGAGGAGATTCTACTAGCTTACCATCAACATTAGTTGTTGATTTACTGTGAGTAACAAGTCTATTTCTATTCTTACTTGCTAGCTCAATCGTTTCTGATTTAGATTGATCAAAATTTGGGTTTGTTGTAAAACAGTTCTAAACTATTCATATTCTCCATATTCTCTCACCGATACACACTCTTCATACCTCTTAGGCACATGATCTCTTGTATCTAGTTCCTATTTTTGCCTAGATACAGATATTGTCAGTTTGTATCATATTCACACATTGTAATTGACATTGGAATATAGATAGTATAAGTGAGCCTCATAGTTTACCATTACACTTGAAATCTTGTCTATTCTCTCTACACCTCTCACTCATCTATTTTTGAGTCTTAAGGTGTGTATGTTAAGGTCCATCTGTTGGAAGATCCTGTAAACCTGTGATATGTTGCTATTGTGGCCCACTACCACTTCCAACATATGGTATTCATACCTTAGAATACCAACACAATCCAAGAAGGAAAGTAAGTCTTCTAATTCTAAGTTTTCCAGTTCTACCCCTAATGCTTCCTCTACATCCAAAGAAAAATCTTCGAATACATCTGAGTCAAAGAAGGAGTATGCCATTACTATAAGAATCCAGATCATTTCATAGCAGAATGCATAGCATGGATTTTTAATGAGAAGAAGAAAGCATCCGTTAATAGCGTTGAAGATTATCTGGAACCTAAATCTTCAAACGTAGATTTAGATGCACGTGTTACTATTTAAGAAGTAGCTTTTGATCAGACAACATTAAATGCAATCTCAGATAATCCTTGGATTTTTTATTTTGGAGCTACTAAGCATATGACAGGTTGCAGAAAGGTATTTGCCTCACTTTCTAACTCTTCAGGGAGAAGAGTGATCATTGCAGGTGGCCATGATTTGGATGTTGTTGGTGTTGGAAAAGTGAACCTTAAGTCTAGAGCAAGTGGAAATTTTACAATTTCCAATGTTCTTTATGTTCCAAAAATAAAGAAGAATTGGCTCTCTATTTTGACTTTCTTGTCAAATGGTTATAAAGTAGTTTTAAGAAAGATTCATGTTAGATCCTCTCACTTGATGATGAGCTTGTCTACTTCAAGGTCAAAACAAAAGTGGCACGTTTGTATTGTCCAAAATAAGTCATGCTAATGTTGCTAGGTCTAGCACACCTAAGGAGAACATGAAGTTATGGCATGCTATATTTGGTCATATCAGTTACACAACTCTCAAGCGTATCAAAGATCAAGATATGGTTGAGAGTTTGCGTACTTTTTCTTTACCAGATGATGCAGAGTTATGTGAAGGATGTCTTGAAGGAAAGCTTCACAAAATACCTTCCAAGAAACATGGATTTATCACAGCCGCAAAAAGGAAGTTGCAGATCATACATTCAGATGTGAATGGTCCAATGAGAACATATTCTATTCAAGGTTACATGTACTTTGTTATGTTCATTGATGATTTCTCAAGATATTCATGGATTTACGGTCTTAAAGTGAAGTCAGAGGTTTTTCCTACTTTCAAGAAGTTCTTAGCTATGGTTGAAAATGAAAGTCAATCAAAGATCAAGATTTTGAGAAGTGATAGAGGAGGAGAGTACATGTCAAAAGACTTTAAGTTTTTTCTAGAAGACAAAGGTGTCTCTCATCAACTCACTATTGCTTACATGCCAGAACAGAATGGTGTTGCAGAGAGATAGAATAGGATCTTGTTGAGATGATACATAGTATGATGTCATCCAAAAAGCTTTCTCCCAAGTTTTGGTTTGATGCAGTGCATACATCTAATCACATTCTAAATAGGGCTTCCACAAAAGTTTTGGAGGTCGTTACACCTTATGAAGCTTATTATGGGAAGAAGCCCAATGTGAGTTACTTCAAAGTTTTTGGCTCCCAAGTTTATGTTCACATTGAGAAGAAGGATCGTGGTAAGTTTGATGTAAAAACCATTAAAGCTATCTTTATTGCTTATGCAATTGAAAGCAAAGGATACAGATTCCATGTTCTAGATACATGTGATATCCTAGTCTCACGCAATGTATATATTGCAGAAAGTCAGATTTATGATAAGAAGGAAGAAATTCCAGATTTCATAAAGGCAGATGACTATGCATTTTTTAGAAGGAATTTGGATGCTTACATTCAACCATACAAGGGGGGTGATGAACCTACTCAAACCCTAAGAGATATAGGTGAAGAGAGAATTTCATTACCTACATCAGTACCTAGTCCATCATCAGTACCTCTTGAAGTTCCTACTTATGAAGTTGGAGAAGGTTCCAAAGTTCCACAAGAAAGGGATACTGAAGAAACACAAAGTATACCACAACTTTTCAAGAATATGCCAAAGTGGTTATATCAAACATGGAAGGACAGTGGTATACATGAATACATAAGAATAACTAGAAGTCAGACATAGAGACTATTGATATATTTAGGTAGTGATGTGTGTGAACACACTAAGACCACCAGGGCACTTTTTTCCCTCTTTAGGAGGTTCTTTTCCCCCGACTTGAATATACGCCTATTGCCCTAACATGCTACTTATCTTTGTACATTCTCTAATAATACATTCAGTATTGTGTGTTGAGCTCCAAGCTTCTCCTTCTTCCTTGTGTTGTTTGTGTGCTTCTGCAGATGTGTAACTCCAACAATTGGTATCAGAGCAGGTCGCCGCTTCATCTAGGGCATCATCAACATCTCTCCGGTTACAGTCTCAGAATCGCATGAATTTTGGTGAGCATACTCACCGTGTTTTTGAGATCAAAATGACTTTGCTTTATGGTGTCGAAATTGCGATTTGAGCTCGTTTCGACCTCCGAATGCACTATCATAGTGCTTGTGCAGGATATTTCATCTTTTCGTGCCAAAGGTATATACCAGTTTCGGTTCGCCAGTATAAGCATCTCAAAGTTTGCTACAGGTTTAGTAGAATTTTTTTTGGGTAGTTTTGTTCAACTTTTTGAGATACAGTCAATTTTTTGTATCAAGGTATTTTAGTCACCGACCATAGCTGAAAATAGTGATGTATTTTGTATGTTGGTTGTTGAGGATAAGTTGGATGGTACCAACTACCCATTGTGGGCTTATATGATGCAACATGTATTGGTTGCAAAAGCACTGTGGAACATTGTGCAGGATGTTGAAAAACGTCCTATCACACCTGCA
Organism: Ceratopteris richardii; assembly: GCA_020310875.1. NCBI lineage: Eukaryota > Viridiplantae > Streptophyta > Polypodiopsida > Polypodiales > Pteridaceae > Ceratopteris > Ceratopteris richardii. Next base: position 160,483,869 of record CM035408.1, on the reverse strand, counting down.
ATTATTACAACTACAGGTACTGAAGTTGATGCAAAAGGTATTGAAGATGATGATATTTTGCATATTCCTGTTCGTGCTACAGTTTCTATGCACTTACTGTAGAGCAAATTCATTGGGATGGCAGAGATGCCCAGGCACATGCATTGATAGCCTTATCTTTCAAACGTGCCATTATTCCTCACATTCACTCTTGCAGAACAACTAAGGATGCTTGGGATACACTTACCACATTGTACCAAGCTAGGAATGAGGCTCATGTTGCTTACCTCCAAAAACAATTAGAGAGTGAGCACATGAATGAAGGTGATTCTATGGACAATTTTCTAACAAAGATCAAAGACTTGAAGGAACAACTCATTTCTACTGATGAGATTATACCAGATAGCTCACTTGTGCAGACCGTTCTTAATGGGCTTCCTGATTTGTATTAGAGTTTTGCTTCTACTCTTCGGTTGATGATGGAAGGCAATCCAAATGCCTTATCATTTGAGGAGTTAGTCTCTGTTCTGTTGCAAGAGGATCAATCCAGGTAGAACAGGTCCATTATGCATGTTGCAGATCAAGCTTTCCTGGCTAGTCAGAAGGGCAAAGGAAAATGGAGCTCTTCAACTAGTAAGCAGAAATTTGCTAATTCTACATAATCGAAGAGAGAAGATAAAGATGAAAAAAAAGCAAAAATTGTTTTGCAAGTACTATAAAGGAAATGATCATATCATAAAGAACTTTCCAAAATTGGCTACTAAAGAGGCAAAGAAGAAAGAGATTGGAATGGTTGTTGCAAAGGCCTCTACACCAAAAACAGAGTTTGCTAATCTTGTGTAGTAAGAAGAATGGGCATTTACTACTGTTTGTAGTTTTGACCCATCTTCTCATGAGCAATGCCTGTCTGTAGCAGACTCATATGTTAGGTACTATGAGAGTGGGGTGACCAAACATATTACTGTGCAACGCAGTTTCTTCTCTTCACTCGAGCCTGCCCCTACAACAAATACTATTACATGCACCAACAACTCCTCTTATCTTGTTATGGGAGTTGGTAAGATCATTTTGACTACTATTGATGGTAGTTCTTTCAATTTATCAGATGCTTTATTTGTGCCAAGGATCAAGAAAAATCTATTATCACTTTCTGCATTAGCCAAGATTGCCCTCATTATGAAATTTGTTGATGACAGATGTACAGTTCATGATCTGTCAAATGGTGACGTGATTATTTGCTTCTGGAAATTTTATGTTGTGGGCTCTATAAGCTCATAGACTATGAAAGATCTGTAAATGATTCGGCATGTGCAGTACATGATTCTTAGGCTATGTCAGATGCAAAGCTTTGGCATGCACGCTTTGGTCATATGAATTTTGCTAGTTTTCTACACATGCGAAAATATGAAATGGTGTCCTATTTGCCCAAACTTGAGGCACCTCGAATTTTTTTTTGTGAAGGATATATTTTGGGCAAAATGTAGCATTCCTCCTTTCCAAAAGATGGTTCAGTTCGGGCTACTAAAAAATTGCAGCTTGTACATAGTGATGTCTGTGGTCCTATGCAGACACCTTTTTTTGGAAATTATATTTACTTCATGACTTTCATCGATTTTCCAGGAATGCATGGGTATATCCATTGAAGGCCAAGTCCGAAGTCTTCATGTGCTTCAAACAATTTTTGGTTTTGGCTGAAAATCTGTCAACATGTAAAATGGGTACCCTCCGTTCTGATCGAGGGGGGGGGTATATGTCTTTTGATTTTAATGAATTTTTGGATGAAAGTGGGATAAAAAACCAGTGTACACTATCATATACACCCCAACAAAATGGAGTTGCTGAACGAAAGAATAGGTCACTCATGGAGATGGCGAGGTGTATGTTCAAGAATCAAGCTTTACCACATAGTTTCCGGCTTGAGGTTGTCATGTGTGCAACATATGTACTTAGACTGAGCCTGTTTCGTTTGATGAAGCACAAAACTCAAAAAATTGGATGGCTGCTATGCAATCTGAATATGATGCTATAATGAAGAATGGTACTTCGTCTTTGTGTGACTTGCCTCCTGGCAAGAAGGCCATTGGCACTATGTGGGTATACAAGCTGAAGCGTAAACCTGATGATACATTTGACATGTATAAGGCTAGCCTTGTTGCAAAGGGTTATGCACAAGAAAGAGGCCTTGATTTTGATGAGACCTTTGCACCTACTTGTCGAATGACTATTGTTCATAGCATCTGTGCACTTGCAGCTTATCATGATTGGAATGTACATCAGTTGGACATCAAAACAACATTTCTGAATGGTGAGTTACATGAAGAAGTGTATGTTTTTCAGCCTTGTGTCTTTGTGTAGAAAGGGCATGAGAACCAGGTGTGCAAGTTAAAGAAGGCATTATATGGTTTAAAGCAAGCACCACATGCTTGGTATGAAAAGATACATGCCTATCTGATTGCACATGGTTTTAAGAATAGTCCAACTAAAAGCACCTTTTATGTTAAGCATGCTAATGATGTACTTCTGATCATTGTGGTGTATGTTGATGACATGCTGCTCACAGGTCCTCATGAGAAGCATATTACTGAGTTCAAGGCTGATTTACATGCCTCATTTGAGATGTCTGATTTGGGGCATTTGCATCCTTATTTGAGCATTCAATTTATGCGCGTTGATGGTGGAATGTCTTTGTGTCAAACAAAATATATTGACACATTATTGTAACGTTTTGTCCTTCAAGACTGTAAACCTATTGCCACTCCTATGGAGACAGGTTTATGACTGAGTCTTCATGATTGTGGAGATGCATTTGATGTTGTTCTTTATCAGTAGGTCGTTGGATGCTTGATTTACTTATGAATTACTTCGCTAAATATTCAGTTTGTTGTCTCACAGATGAGCAGGTTTATGCATTGCCCAAGAGTCAAGCATTGGTAGGTGGTTAAGCGCATCTTTCTCTACTAAAGTGGTACTCGGCTACTTGGGTTTTTTCATCCCAAGGGGGATCAATACCACCAAATTTGGATGCTTTTTCTAATTATGATTGGGCTGGTTGCTATGACACTCGTGTGTCCACTAGTGGCTTTTGCTTCATGCTTGGTAGCTCATGTATATCTTGGTTGGGAAAGAAGCAGCCTACTGTGGCCACTTCCAGTTGTGAGGCTGAGTATAGGGTAGCTTTCACAGTGATTGTTGAGTGTGTGTGGCTTAGATGCCTTATGAACGATTTGGGTGTTGGTTAGTCTTCTGCCACCACCATCTTTATTGACAATGAGAGTGCATTGGTAGTTGCGAGGAACCCTGTATTCCATGCTCACACTAAGCACATTGAGGCGCATTATCATTATGTCAGGGACAGGTTCTCTGCTAGGGAGATTAGCTTGGCATATGTGCCCATGCAGGAGAACATTGCATATCTTTTCACAAAGGCCCTACCTAGGGAGACGTTTGAAGCTTTCCGCAAAGATTTGGGCTTACTTACTTTTGTGGATTGATCTCCGCATAGCTTGGAACTTCCTTATACATGAGTGCCAGCTCCTCGTTCACCGCATCACTCCCAAGGGGGATTTGTTGATATATTTAGGTAGTGATGTGTGTGAACACACTAGGACTATTGGGGCACTTTTTTTCCTCTTTAGGAGGATTTTTTCCCTCGGCTTGAATATATGCCCATTGCCCTAAGGGGATACTTATCTTTGTACATTCTCTAGTAATACATCCAGTATTGTGTGTTGAGATCCAAGCTTCTTCTTCTTCCTTGTGTTGTTCACGTGCTTTCGTAGATGTCTAACTCCAACAGAGACAACAAGGAGACCAGGTAAATTATGCAAAACATTTTGAGATTCATAATGGTTTAGCTCTTACTTCAGTTGAGAATGAACCATCTAGTGTTCAAAATGCACTACAAAGTGATATTATTATCACAAGTCCTAGGATTGAATTCAAGTATAGAGATGAGTGCATCTACATGACACAACATAAATACTTTGAGAAATTTTTGGAAAGGTTTGAGATAACAGATTCCAAGCCTATGCAAACACCTATGGATGTCAATGTGTTATTACAGTTGGTAGCAGATTTAGAACCATCTAATGCTACATTACATAGTCAAGTAATTGGTTGCTTGATATATCTATGTAATACACAACATGATATTTAGTTTTCACTTTCTCAAGTATACAAGTTCATACACAGTTAGCTCAAAATTTAGTGGAAATTAGTTAAGAGATTAACAAAACTTGTACCATTTAGACATTCAAGGGAGGATTGTTGAAAACAAGTCCAAATAGTCCAAGTTCCACACAGTGCAACAACCATTATATGGTTACGTCTTATTTCTTTTGAAGCAAGCATGTTTGGCACATTGGCTAAGACAATGTTCTCTCATAGTGTGCATGTGGGTTCAAACCCCGTCGACAATAGCAAAGAAGGGTGCTTTGTTTTATTGATTGATTTTTTGAAAAGCGAGTTTTTTGAAATCGCGATGGAGACAAAATTCAAATTTTGTTTTGTGTGGCTTTTATGGAGCAATCACATATTCAACTTTATTCTTTTGCTTTCCATTGGGAAACTCTACTATATAAGAAGGCCACGGGCTCATTGTTTATCATCAGTCAAGGATCATCTCAAGGAGCTTAAGTGCTCAACACAAGGAGAAGGTCTTTTTGAAGAGAGAGTGTTCACACACTCTTGAGGAGGTGATCACTAGGAGGCCATCTTGGAGGAGGAGGTCTCACACTCTTGGAGGAGTTTTGGTCTACATCTTGGTGATTATATGGAGGAGATTCTGCCAGCTTACCATCAACTCCATTGTTGATTTATTGTGATTAGCAACTCTATTTCCGTTCTTACTTGCTAGATCACTCGTTTCTGATTTCGGTTGATCATAATTTGGGTTTGTTGTACAATGGTTCTAAACTGTTCTTATTCTCCATATTCTCATACACACACACACACTCTTCATACCTCTTAGGCACACAATCTCTTGTATCTAGTTCCTATTTCTACCTAGATATAAATATTTTTAGTTTGTATCATATTCACACATTGTAATTTGATATTGGAATATAGATAGTGTAGGTGAGCCTCATAGCTTACTGTTACACTTGAAATCTCATCTATTCTATCTCTATCTCTCACTCATCTATTTTTGAGTCTTAAGGTGTGTATGTTGAGGTTTAGTTGTTGGAAAATCCTATAAACCTGTGATTTATTGATATTGTGGCCCACTACCACTTCCAACATTTGGTATCAGAGCTTAGAATACAAACATTTGGTATCATAGCTTAGAATACTACCAACACTAACATGCACTATTGTGTGTGTGTGTGTGTTTTTTTTTTTTTTTGAAAGTTTAGTTTTAAGCTACTCTTCCATTAGATATGGAATTCGGAAAAACAGCTCACATCCAAAATACTTGCTTTATCCTCCATTTTTAAGGGCTAACATCACACAGATCTACAAGTATTGAATCTTTAACCTTTCATCCAATGTTCAATGTGTTTACCTCTACACCTTTATAGCCTCACATATCCAATTCCTTATACCACATAAGTACTCATAGTCCATCACGAACATGGTCCAAAAAATATACCTTTCGTCGTACCACTTCTCTTTCCAATTGTTCATGTACTTTCTTTGCTTGTTGTTTTTTGTGCTCCTTTGGTCCTCTTTCCCACTTTTTCTCATAATGCACTTTCCCATCTTTTGAGACACATATATATTCATTTCATTTAATATAGCTTTGATCAAGACTAGCTTTCCTCAATAGATAGGAAGTTTCACCAACACGTACAGGCTTGCGAGGAATGAGGAGAATGCAACCTAGGGTTTTTGTTTGTTTTCTTCTCGTGGCTTCCATGCTACTTTGTGGTGGTTCCTAATCGCGTGTTAATTTCCCCATGACTTGTGGCCTAGCTCTGCTGATAGTGCAACTTTCTTGTAGTTTGTCGCCCATGGAAAGGGGAAACTATGTCGCTACCTGAACCACTAGTGTATTGTCTCATGCGAACACAGATGGAAATCGATGATAATGTTGATGCGAGGGTGGCTTCTCCTACTGTGGCAGTCTATCAAGCTCAAGATAATGCATCTCCTCCTCGGTCATATGTTGATATAGCCAAAGGTCAATCATACAACCTTCACTCAAATGCTGGGCCATTGTGAGATATCTCTAATCCCTTATTCGCTTTTGACATCAAAGGTAAGTAGAAGCTTGATGAGGATCCACATAGAATCAATCTAGATATTGAATCTATTGAAGATGATAACGACATCTTGGTTATTGATCAGAACTCCCTTGATGTGTAGTGACATGAGCTTAGTGAAAAAGTTGTGATAGGCCTTTGTCTGGGTCTAGACTTGTTTAAGAATCATTAAGATCTTGGATTAGGGATAACTTGGAAACCATAGGGTTGTATGCCAAACACATACAATACCTTCCAAATGATTACTTTTTGTTTTTTTAAATGATTCAAAAAACACTCTACAAGTATTTATGAAGGTCAGTGGCTAATAAAAATTATCCTCATATGTTTTTTTAAATGGAGTATACGGTTTAATCCCCGAGGACCTAAACCTACCAAAGTTCCCATTTGGATTGATTTTCATGACCTATCGATCAAGTTCTATCCTTGGGTTGAGAAAGTAGGTTGTATTTTGGGCAGAGTCTTGGGTCAAAAATCAAGAAGTGGTAGTACCAACCTAAGTGGGATCCTCATATTATGGTAGAGATTGATATCCCCAAGCCTATTAAGTCATCAATCACCATTAAGATATTGATGGAAAAAAGCTTCATGAGCAAAAAGTCATTTATAGAAATCTCCCCAATGCTTGTTTTAATTGCTACAAACAAGGCCATCTAATCAAAGATTGCCTGTAATCAATAATATATGTCTTCTAGTGCTCCATGTACTCAGGATGAGAGTGGAAAAAAGGGTACTAATACTCCAACCAATCATCCCTTCTCTAATCAAGGTAAAAAAGCCATCCACAATTCAGCAAAAAAGAAAAGTGGTAAGCTCTTTAATACTTTAGATGTGATTTTGGAAGAATTTTATAATCCCTTTGAAGTGAACAACTATTAGTTAGATTCAAAAATAGAATTGGAAGTGCTCTATCTTGTAGGTACTGGAAATCTTGGATGAAGCTAAAAAGTTTTTATACTACCAACAAAGACTTTGTTTGCAACCTTAATTTCTTCCTTCATGAGTCCCCTGGGCATAGGTGGATTAGACTTTGGAACAATTGTCAACAAGGTATTAGGGAACAAAATGTTTCAAACAAGGTTTCGTAAACTGATAGAGTTTTTTCTAAGGAGGTGAGATGGTTTTTTATGAGCATTTGTTGACATTGGCTAACCTTTCTCAATCATGCTTGTAGGTGTTGACTCAAGCTAAAAATCAATGACTACAAAGGATGGACTATGTACCAACATACCTTTGAGTTTACACAAAGTTTCCATTGACATGTTTTGTTCCTTCAAAAAGCAGAAAGGTAGCATCTCTAAGATCACTGGAAAGCTCAATAGAACGTGGAAGGCCACTTGGTCTAACCACAAGTGGAGATACAAGTTTTCCTGTATATGGGTTTTTCTTATTAATATCAAGAATTCTCTATTGCAAAGGCTAATAATTCATCATGGGATTTGGATTGGAAGTAGAGCTAAGAGAATTAAAGTGGATGATGGAAGGTGTGCATTTTGTGGCAAGGAGGAAGACATTTCTCATTTATTTTGGCACTGTTCATGCCAATATATTTTGGCAAATTTTATCTCCTTTCCTTCATATGAAGGCCACACCTCACTTGGGTGAAGAAGAATGTATGATTGGCTACTGCAAACACAAGGACTTTGCATCTGTGGCAAGTGTGGAGGAGTCACATTCTGTGGCACATATGGACCAACATGAATAACAAGAATTTTGACAAAGGAAAAATAAATTTCTTGTTTTCTGTTAAAAAATCCTTGTTTAGTTATGGACATAAATGTATCAAGTCCATGTCCAATGCTCTTTGTAATAATGCTAAAGTTTGTGATATTCTTAATGGTCATCACCCCAATAAATGGAGGGATCTTTTGGTTTCCTTGTATTCCCCTGATAGAATTCTTATGTTCCTATCCCTGTTTGGGTGATTTTGTAGTGTGTCAGAATCCTAGTACTCATGGTGTCCTCATTCTTTTGTATTGATGTATCAATGCTAATGAGTGGGTGCTTGCCCTTGCACAAGATGTAAACTTCCATTATTAATTTAATTCTCTCTTTGTTGTTTAAAAAAGAAAACAGACCAACTTTCCTCTCGTTCATTCTACGAGTGACTTATGCAAATCATGATCACGTTCTTCATTTTTCCATGTTAGTGCTCTTTCATCACTTTTTTTTTTGAGAGTATAATAAATTGGAAAGACACACACACCAGACCTCCTCGTAAGATAAAGGCACCCATCTTGAGGAACTCTAAAGCATCCAAGATAAAGGCACCCATCTTGGGGAACTCTAAAGCATCTAGTCTGGGGTAGACTTGAACCCTGGCCATCTACTTAGGAGTACAAAAACATTCATTTTGAGGAACTCTGAAGCATCCAGTCCGAGACGAGACTTGAACCCTGGCCATGTGCTTAAAAATACAAGACACATCCACTAAACCACATCCGCTGAGGTTCATCCGCTAAGGTTAGCGCTTGTAATTTTCTGGTCTTCATAGTATAAAATTTAAATACGTGTATAATTCGTAGTACGCCGCCCTCTCCCCGCGTATCTGAGGCCACGTAACACAAATTATCAGTTGTAAATGCGTAAAATATCGCAGACCACGCGAGGAGCATCTTACAGCACGGAGCTCTGCATGTTTCGTTCTCTTCTGCAACTTTAAAGGTTACCCAAATGCCTGTCAGAGCTCTGCAAGTTTTGTTGTCTTCTGCGACTTTAAAGGTTACCCTAATGCCTGTCAGATCTTGCCTGGGAAGCCATTGCGGTTCATGAATCATGAATCGTGATTTGTAGGTGCAAATTGCAATCTGGAATTATCCTGGACTCTAGATTCTGAATTATGCAGCAGCGTGCGTAGTCTTGGGAAAAGTTTCGTTCTGCTCCAGCATTTCTCAAAATATCTAACTGGTAAGGGAGTAGCTCCAAAACTTTTCTGCAGCAAGATGTGATGATGCTCTCTTTTTGCGCTGCCAGATGCGTGGCCATTGGCCATTCCGATATCCTACTTTTTGAGTAGTATCTCTTTTGCTCCCCTAGGTTTGCGGATACAATGCGAAAGGAGATATTTCTCTGCATGCATGTCCGTACCCTCAAAGAACGACACCTAAAAATTGAAGACGCAAAATATCTTCCTCTTGCGTTTTGGCTGTGCATGATGGCGAGATTTTATCGAATGCCATTCGTAGATTTCGATTGATAAGTTTGTACATGATGGCAGGCATTCCAATGACCTTTTGCTGAATCACATGCAGCTTCGAACTGTTTCCTAGGCCGCTGTGGCCAGCACATACGCATCACGCAAGTGTGCCAACAACATGCTTGTATATGCTCATACATGCACTGATGCAAGCTTAATATTCTGTCGTTGTTGTCTAGAATAGTTGCTCTATGCGTTAGGATTCGACTCTTTCCAATTCTTTCAGTCATTTCGGGACAGGAAAGAATGGCTTCTCTAAATGCGACATCCATATCCAGCGGGTTGAGGCATGAACTGAATGGGATTTCATCCAGGACTCAGGAAACGGATCAGATCAAGCAGTCTAGATTCCTGTCCAAGTCCCTTTCTTCAAGGTTTTCCGGCTCTTCAAGTGCTGTGCATCCGAAGTACCTCGATGCTAGCAGAGCTGTGCTTACCACAGAGAAGACTAGCAAAAATGCACACATTCGAACAAAAGATCCTTCCTCTCCCGACTTTCTGCCAATCCCTCCTTTCGGCGAGTGCTTCCCTAGCAGCACCAAGGAGCACAGGTAATCTCACGACTGCCAACTTTAACTTCATCAATAGAAGTATGGTGTTAGTGCACGGCTTTTATTTACTTTTTTAACTGATTTTCAGAGCTTCTGCATGTCCGCATTCTTTCGCATGCATGTAAAGCGAGCTTCAGATATGAAATTAACAACGGGGGATAATTTATGCGTCGGCAGATAAAGGGGGTTCATGCTCTTTATGGCCTTGATTTCTGCATGCGTTGCATGCGAGCTTGTATCAGACTTTTGTGTTTGAGACAGTCTCTCTTTTTTTTTGTCTCTCTTTTTTTTTTTCCTGGTCCCGTCTTTTTTGAAATCTTGACCAGTTTTTATCATAAGTAAAATAATCTGTTCTAGAGTTATAGGTAGGCGGACTACAAATCTGGAGGGCTGGAGGGGTGACATATAGAGATTACTCGTCCATGTTAGAGTCACCGAGGGGCTCTAGGGGATAAGCATCCAATGGCCTTGCTGAGGACTTATTGTCAAGAGACGCCCTTTTGAAGTATGAAGAATTTTGCAAAACATTTTGGTATTTGGCACTCTCTGTACAAAAGAAGCGGAATGGCCCGATTCTTCTCTTCGTTTTCTGTGTCTTTTACACCATATGGAGTATCGTGTCGCAGCTTGTCCGCGTTTTCATTGGCCTTCAGCGTCCATATTAGCGTTGCCATCGAGCTTGAGCTTTCAAAATATTGAGTTTTAATTCTGAGGCGACTCATTATTTGACTTAGCCAATGTATCAATCTTTTTACGAGAAGAGGGTATAACTATGGGGTTTGAATTAATTGACATTAATGTCCTTACTTTCGAGAATTTTGCTACGTCCTCGGCGGTTCATTTTGTTTCATACGAAAATCCCAATCATCAATTAGTAATATAAGATCCCGGCAATAGCTTTCAAGAAATGCATGTACTCTTTTCTTTATTCTGTAGATCTGAGCATGATTTTGCCTTTTCTTATCCGGAAATCTTGCTATTCTAAGCTTTTCTAAAGACAATATCAATTCCTCTCTGCTAGAATGCTGCCGAGTTCTTAGATTCGCGTGGATCTGTCACTCCATTTTGGCCTTGTTCCTATCATGGCAGATGCAATTAATTGGTCAACTCCATTCGCACCTCCTTAATTGTCAAGCGGGAAAACACACACACACACACACACGTACAGCCAGAGGACTACTAGCTAGTACTCAGTATCGTTGACTCTTCCTGACGATCATGCGTTAAATTTCATAGTGTGACTTCTAGGGCACAGCAGCTATTTCCCTTGGCTCTCCTTAGTTTAATGATTCCATGGGCGATGTGACTTGTAATTGGAGTCGAAGAGTCCACGAACCACCAGATACTAACCTAACTTAATTAGATTTTTTTTTTAATTTCTATTTTTTTTAATCATGTGGACAGTGAGATTATTCATGAGGAGTCTGGCAGTATCCTGAGGGTGCCCTTCCGTCGGGTGCACTTATCTGGTGGCGAGCCTCCATTTGATTTGTATGACACTAGCGGGCCTCAAAACATTGACCCTCGAAAAGGTTCTATACGTTACATCCGCATTGATATTTCTAGTGTTTCTCAAGGGTATTTCTTGGAATGATTGATATGGTGGTGTTGTCAGCAGGGCTTCCGAAAATACGTCAAGAATGGATTTCAAGGAGGGAGGCAAGAGGTGATACACGATTTACTCAAATGCACTATGCTAAAAGGGGCATTGTGACAGAGGAGATGCTGTACTGTGCTGCAAGGGAGAATATGGACCCTGAATTTGTTCGGGCAGAGGTTGCACGTGGAAGAGCTATCATACCTTCTAACAAGAAACATCTTGAATTGGAGCCAATGATTATTGGGAGAAATTTTCTTGTAAAAGTTAATGCAAATATTGGGAACTCTGCAGTCTCGAGCTCCATAGAGGAGGAAGTGCAGAAGTTGCAGTGGGCTACAATGTGGGGTGCAGACACTACTATGGATTTATCGACAGGGAAGTACATTCATGAAACACGAGAATGGATTCTGAGGAATTCTGCAGTTCCTGTGGGTACGGTGCCCATCTACCAAGCGTTAGAGAAAGTTGATGGGATTGCTGAAAATCTTAGTTGGGAGGTGTTCAGGGACACACTTATTGAGCAAGCAGAGCAAGGAGTTGATTACTTCACAATTCATGCTGGTGTGTTACTACGCTTCATCCCTCTCACTGCCAAGCGCATGACTGGAATTGTATCACGTGGAGGCTCCATTCATGCTAAGTGGTGTCTTGCTTACCATAAGGAAAATTTCGCATATGAGCACTGGGATGACATTCTAGATATATGCAACAAGTATGACATCTCGTTATCTATTGGTGATGGGCTTAGGCCAGGCTCAATATATGATGCTAATGACCAAGCACAATTCTCTGAACTTGCAACACAGGGAGAGCTTACACGGACAGCTTGGGAGAAAGATGTTCAAGTGATGAATGAAGGGCCAGGACATATACCTCTTCATAAGATACCAGAAAATATGGAGAAGCAGCTGGATTGGTGTAGTGAGGCTCCTTTCTACACTCTTGGCCCTTTAACAACAGATATAGCTCCTGGTTATGACCATATAACCTCTGCTATTGGAGCTGCAAATATTGGAGCACTAGGTACTGCTCTTCTTTGCTATGTTACTCCAAAGGAGCATCTTGGTCTGCCTAATAGAGATGATGTGAAGGCTGGCGTAATAGCATACAAGATAGCTGCGCATGCTGCTGATCTGGCAAAGCAGCATCCCTATGCAAAGAAATGGGATGATGCCTTGAGCAAAGCTAGGTTTGAATTTCGATGGCGTGATCAGTTTGCTCTCTCTCTTGATCCTGTTACTGCTCAGGCTTTTCATGATGAGACTCTGCCATCTGATGGTGCCAAAGTTGCACATTTCTGTTCCATGTGTGGACCAAAGTTTTGTTCTATGAAAATAACTGAGGATGTCCGTAAGTATGCTGCTGAGCATGGCTATGGTGATGCTGAAGATGCCTTGAAACATGGTATGGATGAAATGAGTGAAAAGTTTCTTGCTGCAAAGAAGACTATTAGTGGTGAACAATGGGGAGAGATGGGGGGTGAAATATACTTGCCAGAAACTTATGTCCACAATGGCCATGCTCACTGATCAGAGATTCAGGTAACAGCACGAGTCCTTTGTTCCCAAAACATTTCTC